>OZ024817.1:47905997-48610997 GCA_964017055.1 Chloromyia formosa
CCATACTGACCGTATTTCGCTTCACTGCCAAAAGTATCCTTTTTCGAATATCCTTGTCGCCACCGAAGGATCCGGAATGCCATCTACAGTAGTCCTGGACATTCGCCTCTTTACCCCGGTTCGCAGGACACCCATATTGCCCACTTGACTTTCGTGAATGTCCTTTTCACCACCGAATGACTCGAAATGACATCTACACTACTCCTGGACACTCGCCTCTTCATCCCGGTTCATATGAGACCCCCACATTTCGCTTCACTGCTAAAAATATCCTTTTTCGAATGTCCTTGCTGCCACCGAAGGACTCTACATCTACAGTACATTCGTGTCTTTCCATCCATTCTACGTACATATGAAAATCCTTGATTGCATAGACAACCTGCCCAACATACTAGTTTTATATTCATACAAAACCCCGACATTGAATAATGAATGAATTGCTATCGAGTCGCAGTCGCAAATCGCCCATTCAAGCAGCTGTCTAGCAAAACACAGCTAAAGATGCATCTATAAACATTCAGTTTCGATTTTTTCATGACACACTTTTCATTCATGCACTTGCCACAAACCACGACCGCAACCATGAGCTCGTATGGTTCTCCTCACCCGACGAGCATCCGTCGTCGTCACGTACTCACATAATCAAGTGTTTGCGTCTCTCCACGTCGGCATGCGATCTCTGCGAGTGATTTGCTGTGTCGCATTCAAATTATCAAAAAGACTTAAGCGAGAAACTCTACTATCAAATTTCACATTTTAGGGTTTTGTAGTAAAACAAAACCCTTATGAAATCGGTCATGCGTCCGTCTGTCTGTCCGTCTGTCCATGAAATATCTCATGAACCACTGAAGCTACATATATGAAATTTTGTGGGAATATGTAGAATTATTATAATTCGCCGGAGAAAGCGATTCCTTGTAATAGGCTGACTTTAAAGGGAGGTCCCCATAGAGGGGAAATGAAGGTCAAATTTTTTTTTCATCTGGTATAGGCAAGTGGGGTATCACGAGAAAGGTAACACCGAGTACATTCCATTTTTGGTATTTTCATCAAATTTTAAAAAAGGGGAAAAGAGTTAGAGGGGGAAATGTGTGATCCGAGTTTGTCCCCCCCTTTGCATTTCGAGACCGTTATACTTATAAATATGAAAATTTGCAGGAAAGCGGCATTTAACCAGCATAGAAAGCCAAAAATCGTAGAATTTTGATATCTCATCAAAAAAGGTTAATAATAGTACATTTCTATAGTTGCAGTTAGCACACCCCTGCACCCTTTAAACGCATCACAGGTCAAAAATATTGATGGCCAATGATAACCAACACTATACGCAATCATGTTTCGAAGTTTCATTACAATCACGTTATATTTATTAACAGTACATTCATTTAAAGTTAGGTGTTTTGACACTATCCACACAAAAAATACACCTACCGGCCTCATAGGTGTGAGTACTACTTTCATGTTGTTTTTCGTAGTGCGAATTGCAGTTATTTAATTAATCATTTTTGAAATGGTAAAGATTGGGGGGGGGGGCTGACTAATACAACTTTAGCGGGTGGAGGGGGGGGGGGGGGGGGGGCATGGTGGTGGTGTCCACATAGAGGCGAAATTAAGGTTAATTTTTTTTATCGACTGGTATAGGCAAGTGAGGTGTCGTGAGAAAGGTAATGTTGAGTACATTCTATTTTTTTCGCAATTTCTTGAAATTTTTAGAGAGGGGAACATTGGGGGAGGAGAAAATATTAGTTCGTAACTTGTTCCCTTCCCCTTGCAGTTCGAGACCGTTACACTTATTGTAGAATTATGAAAACTTACAGGAAGGTGGGTTCCGAAAAAAATGGAAAATAATGGAATCTGTATATCTTCTCAGAATAGGTCAATAATAGTTTATTTCCATAGTTACAGTTAGCACACCCCTGCATGCCTTAACCACGTTCGAGGTCAAAAGTACTGATGGCCAACGATAACCAACACCTATATGTTAATAATATGTTCTAAGTTTCGTTACAATCACGTAATATGAATTGGCATGTAAAATGTAAGCGAGTAAGACATTTTAATTATGTTTTTTTATGCATCTGAATGGTATCAAGAAGAGCAAGGAGCCGATATTTATACAATATACCCAAATAAGCGCTTGCTACAAAACCCTCGGATTGCGGGCGTAGCCCTCTATATTCCGGTTTCATTGGATGTATCTTTTGATCTACTGCACGGATCAGAGCAAATGATAGCCTATGCACACCCTTGGGACACAGTCAATTCGTGAGAAAAGAAAGCAGACCTCGATACGCTCCCTACGAGGCTGTAGACCGGTCAAAGAACAACAAGAACAAGAAAAATTTGAAAAATAGCCATTTTCAAATTATCATATCTCGGGTGTTTTTCCTTGTATCGGAATCAAATTTGCAGCACTTCGTAAGATGACCAGGGACAATGACCATACCAAATTTGAGCTCGAACAAGCATCCGGGGCCGGAGCTACAGAGGTCCGAAAACCCGTACTTATTGTGTCGGGAAAACATAGTCTTGGTCGCTTTTTCATTTTTTTTTTTTCCATTTTTTTGTTTTTCTTTGGCAGGGCGGGACGCTCCCGCGTCCATAGATATGTCACAAATCGGTAGTGAATTACATATAGATCAGGAAGATGTTACAGATGATATAATTTTCGAACCAACAACTTCTGAAGACGTATTTTTAGGAAAAGAAGCTGCCGATATGTCAACGCGTTATTTCGCAGGTTACTGCTGTTTTAAACTGCTTAAGTATCTTAAGATTCCATGTGAAACTTGTATGAAGACAATAATAAAGCCCAGCGATTCCAAGCCACACGAAATTTCCGAAATATTCTTTATATTTAAAAATTACTGGGAGAACCCTGACTTTGGACATCTTGTGCCACCAACTGACTATTTCTTTCAAATATGCCAATTGCAAGTCAACACTTTTATAGACATATTTCGTTCAACTCCCCACATAAGAAATATAAAAAAAAAGTCTAGGGTATAAAAATCATTATTTCCAAGTGCAAAGAAGCTACTAATCGATTATTTCCCGATTGGTTCATTGATGATTCAGAACATAGAATACAATGTTTAGAATGTTTAATTTTAGTTCTGCTCCGAAAACATTGTAAATGGGAATCACAAGTTGTTTCAAATAATACAATAAAACAACAAAAAATTCGAAACGTAAAGCATTTATAAATGAATAATTTTATTGACAGTTCCTGATTCTTGTAGTCGTTTTAATTTATCGAAGAAACTTCTAGCTTCTCCTGATGTAAAATCATTATTTCCCATGTATGATATTTGAATGTACATATTTCAGAAGCAACTTAAGCCAACCTCATGCTAGTAAAATTTTGTATAAATTTTTAAACTAAAATTTTAGGCCGTCCGCACACGGGTCGTCTCGTACTCGTCTCGTAATCGGCTCGTCTGCGATTTGAACTCCACTAACAAAGCAAATGTATGGAGATCCGCACACGGGTCGTACATTGGTCGGCACGTAATCGAATCGGTGTACTCGTCTGTGCGTCTCGAACCATGCGAACTGCTTGGAACGAGAAAAGTCGTCGACGTCGGACACCAGAAAAAAATATATGGATGCATTTGTTCAATTGAAAAATATGTTCAAAGAAATTGTGGTGTAGTCGTATATGGGCGTCGGGTGATTCAAGGCGAAAGTAGTGCTAGTGGAAGCATTTTAACCCTTTGGCAAGGTGAAAATGACCTTTTTGGGCATGAAGCGGGATATGGGCGATATGGGTGTCGCGTGATTCGGGGTGAAAGGAGGAGTGCGCAAGAGCGCTGGTGAACGTATTTTAACCCTTGATGAGGCGAAAAGAAGACTTTTGTACATGAAGCGGAACATGGGGAATGTTTTTCGAGTGATTCGAGGTGAAAGGAGAAGTGCACAGGAGTGCTGGTTAAAACATTTTAACCCTTTGGAGTGGTGAAATGGACATTTTTGTACATGAAGCAGGATATGGGCGATATGGGTGTCGCGTGATTCGAGGTGGAAGGAGAATTGCACAGGAGTGCTAGTGAAAGCATTTTAACCCCTTGGAGAGGTGAAAAGGACTTTTTTGGGCATTAAGCGGAAAATGGGCGATAAGGGTATTGCGTGATTCGGGGTGAAAGGAGTGGTGCACAGGAGCGTCGGAGAAAGCATTTTAACACTTTGGAATGACGAAATGGACTTTTTTGTACATGAAGCGGAACATGGGCAATATGGTTATCGCCTGAGTTGATGCGAAAAGAGGAATGCAGACGAGTGCGGGTTAAAGCATTTTAGACCTTCGGCGTGTCGAAATGGACATTTTTGTGCATGAAGTGGGATATGGGCGATATGGGTATCGCAATATTTGGGGTGAAAGGAGAAGTGCACAGGAGTGCTGGTTAAAACATTTTAACCATTTGGAGTGGTGAAATGGACATTTTTGTACATGAAGCAGGATATGGGCGATATGTGTGTCGCGTGATTCGAGGTGGAAGGAGAATTGCACAGGAGTGCTAGTGAAAGCATTTTAACCCCTTGGAGAGGTGAAAAGGACTTTTTGAGTATTAAGCGGAAAATGGGCGATAAGAGTATTACGTGATTCGGGGTGAAAGGAGTGGTGCACAGGAGCGTCGGAGAAAGCATTTTAACACTTAGGAATGACGAAATGGACTTTTTTGTACATGAAGCGGAACATGGGCAATATGGTTATCGCCTGAGTTGATGCGAAAAGAGGAACGCAGACGAGTGCGGGTTAAAGCATTTTAGACCTTTGGTGTGGCGAAATTGACCTTTCTGTACTTGAAGCGGGATATGGGCGATATGGGGGTCGCGTGATTCGACGTGAAAGGAGGAGTTCACCGGAGTGCTGGTGAAAGTATTTTAACTCTTTGGTGAGGCGAAAATTACCTTTTTGGACATGAAGCGGTACAAATTCGTGATGCAGATATGCTTTGTGATGATGATGACATAATGCGGTATTTACTCAATTTCGGCAAGATTACTATGTCCGTGCGATTTTAATTTGGCACTTTTTTGACGTAACTACCTCAACGGGGAGTGTGTGGAGAAAATGTGGGACGGAGGTGGAGTTGAAAACGAATTGAATTGAATTAAACGCTTTGGTGTTGACACAAGCATACTTTTGGACATGGAATGAAATCTAGGAAATACGGGTGCCTATGAATTGGGATGATGAGGCCAGTACTCTGTAGTGTTGTTCAAGGCGTTTTTTACCCTATGGTGTTGAGATGAACACATTCATGTACATAAGGAGAAATCTAAGAAATACTGGTGTCGTCTGAATAGGGGTGATGAAGCTAATGCAATGGAATGTTGTTGATGGTCTTCTTAGCACTTTCGTTTTGATACCAGATATCAAAGCGATATTGAGGTTATATCAAAGTGATAAAAAATAAAAGCAATATCACAGCGATATTAAAGCAATCTCGGAGCGAAAAACGAGAAAACGTCGAACCTAAATTGGGGAAAACAATTACCAATTTTCCCGGTTAATTTCCGCCAATCATTTTTTATTCGAATCTAAATTTCTGAATTAAACAACGTTTGTGTAACTCAGAAATTCAGATATCCAGTGTATGAAATTCTGAACGCAACCAATATCTTCTTTTCAGCACAGATATATACATGATCCAAAATTTTTCCCAACAAGGGGAAAGTTTCCGTGTCATTTTCTTTTTTTTTTTAAATTTTCCTTGAAAACACTTTGACGTTGTCACGCAAAAACTTAGGCAGTGCCGTGTACGAGATATTCGCGTGCACTATTTCGTTTTCAAAACGAAAGTGCGCATATGCATTATTTCGTATGGACAGTTTCGGCATGCACTATATTTCGGTGCCTCGTGTGATTCAATGCTTAGATTAGCGGTCGTTCAGCGATTTGTTCGTTGTAACCTGAACACATCTGACGATATATGGTCGGCAACCCTTTGAAACGTTTAAGCGATATCAACCCTCAATATATGTAGATAGACCGGCTTCTAACGCTCGCTCAAACAGCGGAATCAAAAAGGCTAGCCCTTCCCTCCTTGCCACTCTCCACAACATTCAGACCTTGCTACTATCAGCACCTCCACAAACCTCCACAACGCCCCAACTCGAAAATCAACTTTATGGATTTGTATTAATCTTTGTAACAGGAAATCGTCGTAGTCGTCAGAAACCAGAAAATAGTATATTGTCGCATTTGATCAGTTGATAATAGTGTTCAGCATTAGTCAGGCGTATTCGTAATGCCAAAGAGTTAAAATGCTTTCACCGACACTTCTGTGCACGCCTCCTTTCACCACGAACCTCGCGGCACCCATAACGTTAAATGCTTTAACCAGCACTCGTCTACATCCCTCCTTTCATATCGACTCAGGCGACAACCATATTGCCAATGCCAAGTCCCGCTTCATGTACAAAAAGGTCCATTTCGCATCACCAAAGGGTTAAAATGCTTTCACCGACACTCCCGTGCACTCTTCCTTTTACCTCGAATCACGCGACACTCAATATCGCCCATATCCCGCTTCATAACCAAAAGGCTTCTTTGCACCTCAACAAAGGGCCAAAATGCTTTTACTAGCACTTCTGTGCACTTCTCCTTTCACCTCAAATCACGCGACACCCATACCCCGCTTCATGTACAAAAAAGTCCACTTCGCCACGTTAAAGGGTTAAAATGCTTTAACTAGCACTCATCTGCATTCCTCGTTTGACAGCGACTCATGCGAAAACCATATTGCCCGTGTTCCGCTCCATGTACAAAAAGGTCTATTTCGCCATGCCGAGGGGTTAAAATGCTTTCACCGACACCCGTGTGCACTCCTCCTTTCATCTCGAAACAGGCGGCACCAATTTTGCCCATGTACCGCTCCTTGTACAGGAAGGTTCATTTCGCCACGCCAAAGGGTTAAAATGCTTTCACCGACACTTCTATGCACTCCTCCTTTCACCTAGAATTATGCGACATTCATATCGCCCATATCCCGCTTCATTTGCAAAAAGGTCCGTTTCGCATCGCCAAAGGGTTAAAATGCTTTCACCAACCCTTTTTTGCATTTCTTCTTTCACCTCGAATCACGCGACAGCCATATTGCCCATATTTCGCTTTATGTACAAAAGGGCCCTTTTCACCTCCCCAAAGGGTTAAAAAAATTTAACCACCACTCGATTGCATTCCTCTTTTCACATCTACTCATGTGACAACCATATTGTCCGTGTTTCGCCTCATGTACTAAAAGGTCTATTCGCCATGCCAAAGGGTTAAAATGATTTCACCGACACTCCTGTGCACTCCTCCTTTCACCTCTACCCAGGCTACGTATTGCCCAAATACCCCAACTCCCATTTCTAACATCGGATCGCGTCGCAGACGCGCCGAATTGCAATCGACCCGTGTGCGGTGCAGGGCGTCGCTCGTCGTGTGGGAATTCAGACGAGCAGAGTTCGAATCGCAGACGTGACGAAAATCAGACGACCCGTGTGCGGAGGCACTTAAGATCTCGTCTTTGTGCACTCTGTGTGGATAAACATTGCATCAAAATAAAGGTGTTTACGGTTAATATTGTCGCACAAACACAAGATCTTAAAATTTCTGTTAAAATTTTTTAAGAAAATTATTCCGGTGTTAGGTTTGATTTACTCCCTTCTTGAATACATTAGTCAAACAACATAACGTTAGACATATGTACTGAAGAAAACCAGGATCTTGATTACATTTTTGATGGACAATAGGCCTACTGGGGAGACCGACCATCTAAAAAAACGGTAACGCATCACTGTAGTACCTCATGGGCGATGTGGAAATGTACGTTGCGAATTGAGTGATAATTTTTTGCCATTCCGTTCAATTCCAATTGAAACGAATAAATATTTGATTAGAGCTTATAACTTTTAGTTGCCGAAAAATAAATGCCAAACTCAGAAATAAACGAGTAATATTAACAAATAAAAAAGGTATATTTCTTGGTAACTAATAAATAATATCAATATACAGCCCTCAAATACTTGGCTACTCGGCGGAGCTAATAGCGGAGCGTGTTAGCTCGTCGATGGTTCAAACGATAAAAAGGCAGCATCTGAACAGGTTTCTGAGATTTCTTCTCAAAGTATAATCTTTTTGAGAAGAAATTTCAGGTTCTCTCTTTGAAAGCTTTTTTAGTATGCAAATACAGGGTGTTCTGTAACTCCCCCTTTGTTAACCCGAGGCTCCGACGAGGAAAAAAAATTTTCGAAATTATATTTCTTATTATCCTAACTATTACATAATTCATGATTATTAATTGAGCGGTATCCACTACAATTAATTATTCATACATGTATGCACATATCTATTTGGCAATTCAGTTCTTTATAATATATATGTATATACATTTTTTCATATTTAGTTTTATATTTCTGTTAAACAATTTCGAAATATTTTCAATTAATTTTATATTTTTTCCATATTTGATTTAATGTGTTTATTGTATTATACAGTTCAAAATTATATTGGGATACCGATAAGCAATTACAAAACTTCTATTGTTACAATAAATATAAATATTCAAATTAAATGGTGTATGCATATTGAATTTGTAATGATCCTTATTTTTAAGCTTTTTTTTTTCTCTAATTAATAATAAGTTGCATGTCGCATTAGGTATCAAATTATTATCGAAGCAATAAAACTATTACTGTATTTACATTTCAGCTGATTTTAATTTGATTTGAATGTATGACTATTTCTTCATCTGTTGTAATTTTCCTCTCTCTCAAATTCATTTATTATATTTATTTTATTAACTAGAGATATTATATTATCTGCCATATTATAGCAAAAATTTAAATCAAAACTTGAAATATACTTGAAAAGATTCACTTTGTTGCTATAATGATTTAAGCATTTATACTCGTATTCTCAATTCTAAAATTATTTTCTGTGCATTATTCTACTGTTAACTATAATTTTTATACCCTAGACTTTTAGTATAGGGTATATTGTTTTTGTCACGACGAAAATATGTAACACCTTAAAGGAGGCTCCGGAGGTATAGCAATGTATATATATAAACGATCAGGATCACCTCCTGATTCGATTTAGCCATGTCTGTCTGTCTGTCTGTCCGTCTGTCCGTCTGTCTGTCCGTTCGCACAATAACTTTCGATAGAATAAAGTTAGAGACTTGAAATTTTGGTCAAATGTTGGAAGTGTAATCTACTTGGTTGGTATTGAAAATGGGCGTGATCAGGCCAAGAGAACGCCTACCTCCCCTATATATGTAAAATAATTAAATGTATCTATAACTCCCGATTAAATAAACATAAAAAGCTCTAGCTTTGGTAAATTGCTTGTGAGGATAATCTTCTACTCCTCTAAAAAAATAAAAGCGATCAGCTGAAAATTAACGGTAATTTTCTTACAAAGAGCCCCGTACTACCCTACTTTTCGGTTCTTTTGTCTATAACTCTTGAACAAATTGACGTAGACACCTGATTTTTGGCATGTAACCCTGGAGTAAGAAGGTGTTTAAGTTCTAGTAAGTTGGGCGTAATCAGATCAAAGGAACGCCTACCTCCCCTACAAATTTCAAAAAATTAAATATTCTTTTAATTACGATAACTTTCGATAAAAGGACACTAGCGAGTTGAAAATTTGACAAAATGTTGTTAGTAGGATCTACTCGGTTGGTATTGAAAATGGGTAAGATCTGACTCAAGCAACCCCTACCTCCCCTACAATGGCAAATTCAATAAGCGATAACTTTTGACAGAATCAAGCCAGCGACTTGAAGTTTTGGTCAAATGTTTGAAGTGAGATCGGGTTAGCTGGTATTTAAGATGGGTTAGATCAAACCTAAGGAACCCCTACCTCCCCTACAAATGAAACTTCAAATAAGCGATAACTTTCGATGGAGTGAAGGTAGGGACTTGAAATTTTGTACAAATGTTTGTAGCATGAACTTATTTGTTGGTAGCAATGATGAGCAAGATCCGACCTAAGGAACCCCAACCTCCCCTACAAGTGAAACTTCAAATAAGCCATAACTTTCGATAGAGTGAAGCTAGAGGCTTGAAATTTTGTTTAAATGTTTGAAGCATGATCTTATTTGTTGGTGGCAATAATGAGCAAGATCCGACCTAAGGAACCCCTACCTCCCCTACAAGTGAAACTTCAAATAACGGATAACTTTCGATAGAGTGAAGCTAGAGGCTTGAAATTTTGTTTAAATGTTTGAAGCATGATCTTATTTGTTGGTGGCAATAATGAGCAAGATCCGACCGAAGGAACCCCTACCTCCTCTTCAAGTGAGACTTCAAATAAGCAATAACTTTCGGTAGAATGAAGCTAGCGACTTGAAAAATTCGACAAATATTTGTAGAATGGGTTAGTTAATTGATTTTGATAATGGTCAAGATCCTACTGAATGATTGCCAACCTCCCCTATAAACTGGCCATACAGGAAACTCACTTTTAATGCATATGGTCGTTACCAATTGGTACTTTTGGTATCACCACTAGGTCTGTACAAGTCTAGGGTATATACGGACTCCAGGTTTTTTTTGAATTGTTCAACGTTTAAATCCTTTTTGCCTACTTGTCTCTGAAGCCTTAATGGTGGGATTTTCTATATTCTGATATTTCTTAAGTTTTTTAATATGTGATTTATAATATTTGTGGTTTGAGTTAGTAATGACATGATCCTCATCTAGTGTCTTAACATCAACTTTGCGGAATTTGGCGTGGCTCTTTCCTCCTCTGGTTTCCTTAATAAAAATTGGCCCTGATTGTATTGGAACATTTTCCCTAATTTCATTTAGCTTATTATTTTAATTAGTCTTTCTTTATTTTTTTGCAACTTATCTTTGATTTGCTCATAGTCGTCTACACTTACAAGCCCAAGGAAAAAGTCGATGGGTTTAATGCCTGTCGATGAGTGTATGGTGTTGTTATAGAAGGTAATGCATTTCAGTATTTTTTCTTCAACGCTATCTAAAATATATTTTTATTGGGATCATGCCTAAGAATTCTCAAATGTTCGTTAATCGTATTGTGCACTCGATTCATGTCGGCATTAGATGTGTGATTGTTATTGGAAGTGAAATGGACTTGTATACCCTTTTCCTTGAATATTTCGGTTAATGGGATTGCTTTCATACCTAACTCATTGTCAACAACCAGTTTCTTAAAGTGTCCCACGATACTAATGTACTGGAGGAGAGCCCTTTTAAATTCAGTCCATGCCCTGCTATTAATTTTAATAGCTTGCGCATGTTTGGAAAATTTATCTACTAATGTTAAGAACATACTTTTATTCAAACTGTAAAACACGTCAGCATAAACAATCTCCCTTGGTCCATTTGGAGATTCACTAATCTGATATTCCTGTTTAACTGGGTGTCTGTCATATTTTTCTAAGTTACAAATTTCACAGTTATTAATAAATTGTGTAATTCTTTCACGTAATCTTGGGTTGTAGAAGCTTTGTTTCAATTCCGCGAAATTCTCATTAATTCCCCTGTGGTTGTTTCTGAGGTGCTCCTTCTCTATTAGTTCGGCTAATTTATCCTCATCTACTATGTCTTCCAAATATTTGCTGCATCTGACAATTTTTAATTTATTGCTTACGTCATCGAAATGTTTTTTGTAAGTGTCTAAAAGGGAATTATAGAGATCCTCATCTTCAACGAAAATTGCATTCGTCTTGTTAAGATCAAAATGCGTTTTGAGTAGTGTAATGGAAGTTTGTTCAACTAATTCGTTGACAAAAATTGTTGTTCTGGAATTTTTGAAAATTTTGGATGTTTTAATATGGATTTTTCCACAGGGTTTCTTTTGAATTATTATTTGCTGCTTATAAAAGTTCAAAGGGTTTTCTGTGCTTTTTATGGGAGAGTCTTCCATATCAATATGATTTACAGCCAGTCTTGATAAAGCGTCTGCATTTCCATTCTTAGTCCCTTTCTTATATTTGATGACGTAATCGAATTCTGCTAATCTCAAACGCCAACGGATTAGTTTAGAGTTTGGATCTTTGATGGAGAATAACCACTGTAAAGGTTGGTGGTCGGTTTCAATTGTAAACTTCCGTCCGAAAACATATGGACGAAAGTATTTAGTTGCCCATATGACCGCGAGCATTTCTTTTTCAATAGTGCTATATTTTACTTTATGGCCATTTAGCGTGCGACTCGCATAGCAGATGGGATGGTCTTCCTGGGAATGGTGAATTCCTTATTGAAATTGGGATATCTCAGGATAGGGTCGTTTACTAACAATTTTTTTAATGTTTCAAAAGCTTCCAGGTATTCAACATCATGCACATTCACTTTCTTATCTTTTTTGAGATATTGAGTGATTGGCTTGGCTATCTTCGAGTAATCTTTAATAAATTTTCGATAGTAGCCAGTGAGTCCCAAAAACTCTTTGATTTCCCTTTGAGTTTTTGGAACTGGAAATTTCTGAACGCAATTGATTTTCGAAGGGTTGGGCTTAATTCCTTCGGGCGTGATATGCCCGAGAAACTCTGTTTCATTTTTCAAGAATTCTGATTTGTCTAATTGCACTTTCAGATTTACTTCTTTCAGTCTTTGAAAAATCTTCTGTATGGATTCTAAATGCTCTTGGAGGGATGTTGAAAAAATTATAATGTCATCTAGATAGATCAGACATATTTTATTAAGGTAGTCGGAGAAAACCGTATTCATTAAACGTTGAAACGTCGCAGGGGCCGTTTTCAAACCAAACGGCATGCGAAGGAATTCATAATGTCCGTTTTCAACACTAAATGCGGTTTTGCGTACGTCATTTTCGGCTATCTCTATCTGGTAAAATCCTTTGGCGAGGTCTATGGTGGTGAAGTATTGACACCTTCCTAATTTTTCAAGAATTTCATCCATATTAGGTATGGGGTATTTGTCATCGATCGTAACTTCGTTCAATTTACGATAATCGATGACAATGCGCCATTTTTTCTTACCACTAGCATCTAACTTCTTCGGAACCACCCAAACTGGTGCTGAGTATGGCGAATTGCTTGGCCTAATTATTCCTTTTTCTAACATTTGATTAATCTGATCCTGTTCTTCGTTCTTGTGGATGTACGGGTATCTATAGGTTTTTGCGAAAATTGGGCTTTGATTGATTGTACGGATTTGGTGTTTAATGACATGTGAAAATGTCAAATCAGAGTTATCTCTATAGAATATAGAAGAATAGGTTAGGTTAGGTTAGGTAACAGGGTTGCTGAAAACAGCACACTTAGACCAGAAAACATAGGTCCATTGTGATACCCTAGGAGAACCAAACAGCAACGTATTAGAACCACCCGGAGCCGCTGACGAAACGAAGGAGTTGTCCCACCTCCACCTCCGCCAGCTCCCCAAGATGGTTGTAAAAGTATTTACCAAGAGTTGACCTTCTCAATTGCGCAAAAGCAGGGCACTCGCAGAGCAGATGAGTAATACTTTCCTCTTCCTCCTCGTCCCCACAGCTTCTGCAGTAATCAAAGAAAGGAAGCCGTAGCCTCCTGGCATGTTCGTCGATAAGGCAGTGTCCAGTAACGGAGCCGACCACCAGGCTGATCTGGTATTTAGTCAGCGACAGTAGTTTAGTAGTGCGGTTGATATTCTGCCTCGGCCAGATTAGCTTGGCATTATAACAGGAAGCGCCATCAGTCCACCTAAGGTGGGATTCCCTGATCGCAGCTGATTTCATTCTGGATTTTACCAGGGCAATCGGTGTAGCGATATCGCTGCTAAGCTGCAGAGCCACGTCGGTGGCACCCCTCCAGGCGAGCTCATCAGCCCTGCAATTACCAGAAAAGCCATGATGGCCAGGTATCCAGCACAGGATAATATCGAAGAAATCACCCATCTCCGCTAGCCTCCCCCTGCACTCCGATAGGCTTTTCGAAGTGCAGAACCCTGAATCGAGGGATTTTATTGCGGCTTGACAATCCGTAAAGATAGTGATTTTCGTCGTGGAGATCGCGTGAAGACTCAGCCAAGTCACCGCTTCCTTAATCGCAAAAATTTCCGCCAGGAAAGCACTGCAGTATTCCGGTAGCCGGAAGGATAGGTGAAGGTTCAGCTCCTCAGAGAATACCCCAGCACCCACACCTTCGGCAGTTTTCGACCCATCCGTGTAAATTTCCAACGAGTGCGGTATAGATGGACCACCACTTTCCCACAGACTCCACGATGGAATCAGGTTTATGTGATTCTTCATGAACCATCGCTTTGGTGAGATGTAATCAATCGACTCAGGAAGGTTAGGTTAGGTTAGGTTAAGGGGCTGCCATGATACAACACAGCACACTTAGACCGCTCATGGGTCCATTGTAATACCACCATATAACATTACACCTCGCCAAAAGAAACCTAGGTTCCAAACCAGCCTGTGCTGGCAATGTAGCGGTTGAGCTTTATCACGCTCATGTCCTTGAGGTCCTCCAGGTCATAGTAAAACCAAGAGCCTAGGAATTTCCTCCTTCTGATGGCCAGTGCTGGGCAGTGACATAGAAGGTGCAAGACACTCTCCTCCTCATCCACATAATCACAGCTCCTGCAGTAGTCATTATGAGGAAGACGGAGCCTCCATGCGAGCACGCCGATGGGGCAATGCCCTGTGATAGTCCCCACCACCCTACCAATATGCTTTCTGTTCAAAGATAGCAAAGAGGCAGAGCGGCTAGAATCGAATTTCTGCCAGATCATTCTCGTCGTTTGGCAAGTATTTAAATTGAGCCATCTGTTGTTAGCCCTAACCACCGCAACGGACTTAATTGCCGCCTTGCACGATGCAATTGGCACTCCGATATCAATACGGTCTCCATTGACGACACCTGTTGTCCCCTCATGAGCAAGATCGTCCGCCCTGCAATTGCCCACAAAGCCACTGTGACTTGGTATCCAGCAGAGGGTAATGTTGAAGAAGTAACCCATCTCTAACAGGGCCGAGCGGCACTTCTGAATGGTTTTCGATGAAGTGAGAACAGAGTCGAGCGAGCGAATCGCAGCCTGACTGTCCGTATAGATAGTAATGTCTCTTGCAGTCACGACATGACTTCTTAGCCAGGTTAGAGCTTCCAAGATCGCCGTAACCTCAGCCTGTAAGACACTACAAAAATCAGGAAGACGGAAGGATAAGTTGATTCCCAGACCCTCCGAGTAAATACCAGCCCCAACTCCGTAATCGGTCTTAGAGCCATCCGTGTAGATGACCAAGGAGTTGGGGGTGAAGGGTACATTGTCAGCCCATAGGCTTCTCGACGGAATCCTGCTAGTGTAATTCCTATCAAAAACATGTTTTGGAGACGTGTAATCAGTCTCCGTAGGGAGATCCAGGTTGCCTAGAATAGCAGAGTGGCCAGTATTTGACGTGCGCCATTGGCCTGCTTCGCGAAGACGCAGGGCCGTGATTCCTGCCAGTTGTTCGCCAAAAATGTCAAGCGGGAGCAGGTTTAGCAGCGTGTCCAAGCTGGCTGACGGAATTGTTCTAAAGGCCCCTGTCATGTTAACCGCTGCTAGTCTTTGCACTTTACTTAACAAGTGGCAATAGGCCGCCACTCTTAGTGCCGTCCACCACACACAAATGCCGTGCAGTAAAATTGGCCGCACAACCGCTGTGTACAGCCAGTGCACCACTTTCGGTTGCAGACCCCAGTTCCTGCCAATCGCCTTCCTACACGAGTAGAGCGCAGCTGTGGCTTTATTCACCCGCTCAAGTATGTTAGGCTTCCACGATAGCTTCCTATCAAAAATAAGACCCAGGAACTTAGCTTTGTCACTGAAGGCCAGTTTCTTTCCATCAAGTGATGGAGGCTCAACAGGAGGTAGTTCGTGTCTTCTGGTGAAGAGGACAAGTTCGGTCTTGTCAGGGTTAACGCCAAGACCACAGTGGCGTGCCCATTCGGTGAGAATACCTAGAGCATTCTGCAGCAACTCACTAAGGACTCCCGGGAAACTCCCGGAAACAGCAATGGCAACATCGTCCGCGTACGCCGTAACGCTGAAACCAAGCTCTTCCAATCTCAGGAGCAGTCCATTGACTACCAGGTTCCAAAGAAGTGGAGACAGTATGCCTCCTTGGGGGGTGCCCCTGCAGACACATCTACTGACGGATGAAGTACCCATAGTGGTACGTATAATCCTAAAAGTTAACAGCAAACTAATAAGTTTACAGAGCGAGTCATCAACATGCAGTTTCAAGAGTGCTTCGATGATTGCACTATGTTTAACATTATTGAACGCTCCCTCGATGTCCAAAAATGCAACCATGGTATATTCCTTACATTCAAGGGATTTCTCAATGCCACTAACCAGAGAGTGAAGAGCAGTGTCCACTGATCTTCCTTTCCAGTAGGCATGTTGCGATGAAGATAGAGACTGAGGTGGAATGGTGTTCCGAAGATGAACATCGATCAGCCGCTCCAATAATTTCAGCAAGGTTGAAGAGAGGCTGATAGGTCGCAGGTCATTTGCGCGCGCGTGTGAGCAGCGCCCGGCTTTCGGGATGAAAACAACCAGAACTTCCGTCCAGATGCGCGGAACACAGCCCAGTGTGAGACAAGCGGTTAGGATACTCTCCACCCAAGGATAGATAATATCTAATGAGTATTGTAGGTCCGCAGGAATAATGCCGTCGGGTCCAGCGGATTTAAACGGCTCGAAACTGCCGATCGCCCACAGTATCTTAACTTTCGACAGAATGCTCGTAACGTCACATGCTGCCGTCTGGCAAGTGTGTAGGGCCCCAGCAGAGCTGGCCGCCGTGCTACCAGGAAAGTGTGTGTCAAGCAAAAGTTCAATGGATTCTTTGCTTGACGATGTCCATGAGCCATCCTGCCTCTGCAGAAAAGTGGGCGGAGGTGGATTCGACGATAAAGTTTTACGAAGTCTAGAGGCCTCGCTACACCCTTCCACGCGTTCGCAGAAACTCTTCCACGAGTTTCGTTTATCGCTTCTCAGCTCTTTCTTGAAAAGGCTAAGTTGCCTCTTGTAGAATTGCCAATCACACTCCAGCCTAGAAGCTTTTGCCTTATTAAAGGCCTTTCTGGATATAGCCCTAAGCTCGGATAACTTACCATTCCACCACAGTGGCTTCTTCTTTCCTGTATAAGAGCTGACAGGACACGATGAGGATACCGCTGCCTTGATTACTCCGTTCAGCGTATTCACCATGCAATCCAGTTCATGTTGGTTGGAGGGTTGAACTGCTAAGGGTGGTAACAATTCCAAAAGAGACTCTCGATGCTTCGACCAGTCTGTGCGCCTACGATTCAAAGTGCGTGGAGTGAGCGCAGGTCGTTCCGCAAGGTTAAATTGTAGGTATCGATGATCCGAAAAAGAGTGTTCCTCGGATACTCTCCAGCCACTGATCAAGTGGTGAATGTCCTCCGAGGCAAGGGTGATGTCGAGGACCTCCTGCCTATTTTTGGTAATAAAAGTGGGCTCCCTGCCGACATTACAGAGCAGTAGGTTCGTTCCCAAAATGTACTCGAGAAGCGCTTCGCCTCTCTCGTTTGTGTTGGTACTCCCCCAGATGTCATGATGGGCATTAGCGTCGCAGCCCAGGATCAGACTGGTGTTAGTTGCGCTAGCCACTGCGATGGCTTCCCTAAGGTTATTTGAAGGGAAAACTCCAACGTGATCGTAAGGCAAGTAAGCCGAGACAATCCAGTACACCTTACCTTTGAGTTCAAGGCAGACTATCACGGAGTCCTTGTCGCTGTAGGACGATAAAAGAAAAGACTTAAGGGATTTCCTGACAAGAATACAAGACCGGGGTTTACCCTGGCCCCTTACATAGAAAACCGTAAAAACAGGAGACCTTAGACCTCTAACAAGATCATGCACAATCCAGGGCTCCTGTATCAGAACGATGTCTTCTTCACTCTTCGCCAGGCGAAGAAGGATGGCAGCAGAGGCTGCTTTAGAGTGATGAAGGTTGATTTGGAGGAGTTTCAGCATGTTTCAAGTGAACTACCTCCTTCAACCATCGTGGCGTTCGCTTCATCCTCCGTGTCGGATTCCGAGAGATCGTACGCGAAAGTTGGCTGCGATGTATCATCCAGATCAGCTAGGTCGGATCCGAGGGATACACACTCCTCATCAGTGTCATCCTCTAAGGTATTGGGAACCGAAAGAGCAGGAGTCACCGCTTCGTGAGTCTCATTCACCTCCTCCGTTCCATGAGCTGCATCCTCCTCCATGGGAGCAGATGTAGTTAAGCCAGCTTTCTTCAAATCGCCCTTATACACGCGCAATTTGATATTGAACCAGCCAAGTTTAACGACCCCATTCGTTTTAGAGAGAGGAGTAAGGGATTCTTTGTTAAGCACAAAGATTTGGCATCTGGACTCACCTTCCGGTTCCCCCACCTTGACGACCCTCCAATCCTCAGTTGGAAGGTGGGGATTGCACGAATGAGGGTCATAACTTCATCCCCATCGGAGACGTAGTACGGTAGTCGAGCCCGGGCTCTAGGTCGAGATGGGATGTCCTCCCTCCTCACAACCTCCAACTTAGAGCCAGGCCAAATTTCTCCCGCCAAGTTAATGGCAACC
This sequence comes from Chloromyia formosa, assembly GCA_964017055.1. Classification (NCBI taxonomy): domain Eukaryota; kingdom Metazoa; phylum Arthropoda; class Insecta; order Diptera; family Stratiomyidae; genus Chloromyia; species Chloromyia formosa. The sequence continues at coordinate 47,924,555 of OZ024817.1, forward strand.
TTAAAAAGATCTGCGGATCGCTGATCAGCAAATTTCATTAACTTTCTGCCAAGGAACCAGCCCCCGTCCTTACACTCCGGAAGCGGTCCTGGATTAGCTTCCAGTACCTTGAGGAAGTTTAAGGTAAGTTTACCCTCAACTTTCCTCCAATTATCAATCGAAATGCACCCATCGGCGCCATTCCGATCCACCACCGCCAGCTCAAGCCAGCTCCTTGCCGCTTCCGCATAAGAGGGAGCCAAAATTCTCACATTGGCAGTCTTCTGCCGCTTCGAAAATTCAGGCGTTTCGTCAGAGGATCTCTGCCTCTTAACGATACCTTTTTCTTCGGTAGAGGCAATGACATCCAGCGCCCATTTCAGAGATGCAATCTGCTTCTCCGTCCTCTGGGCAGCATCAATATTCGAAATGTAGTCGCGAACGCGAATGGCATTTCGTCTTTTCCGCGAAAGCGATTTCGAGGGAGTCGGTCGCTTCCAGTCTCCCTCCGCCTTATTGAAAATGTCCCTGCTGGGGTCAGGTTGTCCCCTAACCTCATCACGGGGTGACGTTTCACAACAGGAGGCTCTTGACGAGCTCTCCGGGTTAGCCTTGACACCTGATGGCGCAACCCCACTAGGACCAGGCTTAGCCATGGCATCGAAACGAGAAGCCCTCGACGAGACTTCGCGGGAGTGGAGAGTACCCGATGTACCAGGTGTATCCCTCCAAGAGCCAGATTTAGCCGCAGCTCTTGTCCCTAATACCGCCTTGGAAGCTCTCGTCGAGTCTTCCTGCACACAGCTGGTACCAGGTGCGGGAACACCAAGCACACGACGTGTCGGACCCGGCGATTCACCAGACCGACTGTAGCGCTCGGTGGGTGGCTCTCCACCCCCTTTAGAGGGTGCTCTTTTTGCGCTCATTAAAGAAAAAAAAAAGAAAAAGGAAGTCCTTACCTTATTGGCGAAAAACCTCAACTTACGTTCCGCCAGAAATTAGGGAGTAGGAGTAAGGTGCTCCAATTTGACCGCCGCCTCGGGGCCAATTTGCTTCAAAAAGCAACCCGCACGCACACACTAGCACTTCGCACTTGCACAGCCGCAACACCTTAGCCGATTTTGCAGACGCACTGACTAACTAACCGGAAAAATTGGTGCAAGAGGCCACACGGTTACGGTTCAGCACCACTGTACTGTACGCGGCCCATGACGGAGCATGAATTTAGAAAGACTTACTGTACACAACCAAGAGGGGATTTGTTTCGGGAGATTCGCCGCGGAAACCACGATAGCAGAGACACAATCACTACACTCTTAGAATAAACAATTCACCAAACTTTGGAACTGTTTATGGGGAAAAGAATTGTAACTACCTACGCGACGCGTTGACGATCACGCTTTCGCGGGCAAAAAATCACCACAAACAAACCGATACACAGGTATTTTGGGAAGAAACTCAGAAGTGAAAACACTGTAGCGAATTGTGAACTAAGAACTGTCAACGACCTCGCACCGGTCCCCAAAACAGTAAGTGTTGACCGTTACCGCACCCATAAAAGGTTAACCATACACACAGCACAAGAGAGAGATTATTTCAAAAAACAAAAAGGAAAATGCCTAGAAATAAAAAGATGCTCGTATTCGGCTGTTTGTGCGCTACACAATGAAAAAAAAAAAACAAAAATAGTATTTTATGAGATATTATAATAATAATAAAACAATGAAAACCCGTCGCTCGAGGCAAAGAATACGAAACACGAGAGAAACGCGCGACACGTCCGCCCTAGTCGACAGTCGAAGTGCAGATCGACTCAGGAATCTCTGCGTCGTTTAAGATCGTTGAGTGACCGGTTCCCAAGGTTATCCACTGGTAGGTCTCTCTAATTCTAATGGCTGAGTTCGCCGCCATGAGCTTCGCCTGAATATCCAACGGCGACAGGTTGAGCATCATATCCAAAGCAGCAGATGGGGTTGATCGTAGAGCACCACTTATCGCCAGACAAGCTGTTCTCTGCACCTTGGCTAATAATTTAAAGTTAGCTGCCTTTTGAAGGACATTCCACCAGACTACGACTCCATACAGCAGTATGGGGCGAAGCACTGCCACATAGAACCAGTACAGAACTTTGGGTTTCAAACCCCATGTTTTGCCTATAGCCCGCCTACAGCAATAAAGAGCAGTAGTAGCCTTGTCCGTGCGCTTCTGGATATTCAGTCTCCAATTTGGCTTACTATCCAAAATGAGGCCAAGGAAGTTAGCACTCTCCGCGAAAGCAAGTCTCACCCCCTCCAGAACAGGAGGCATCACTGGTGGAATGCTGCGTTTCCTGGTGAAAAGGACTAAGTTGGTCTTACTGGGGTTAACACCCAGGCCATAGAAGAATAAGTCTTGATAATTTTCATCAATTTATCTTTTTCTTCACCATTGAGATGATCTGTTCGAATTTGTTCTAAAAGAGGCTTCGGTTGGGCTTCCTCGATTACATTAAAGTTTTCACCAGTTACTGGTGTCGTTTCTTGTGTATGAAATTGGACAGATTTTTCCGAATCTTCCTCAATTCTTATAATCGTGTTCATTTCATAATTAAATACCTCGTAAACACCCTCTTCTAAAATTATATTATTATCATGCGAAGACTTCCCGCTAGTGTAAGCTAATCCGCCTTCTTGTTCGACGGGTACTTTTATGTGGTATATACCCCTTTCATTGAAAATATGGTTTCTGCATTGTGTATCTAATTGAAAATGAAGTGGAATTGTTTTGTTACTAGTCCTTAATAAGTTATTTTTATAATCTATAACAGCGCCTAGTGTTCTTAGAATATTATTTCCGATGATTCCATCGTATAAGTCATGAAACTTGCACACAAAAAATGCAATTCTACAAGTGTCACTACTCAGTTCTTCAAACATAGGCACTTCCACCTTTTTAGTAATTGAAACATTATGTAGAAGTGATTTAAGAGTTATTTCATGCATGGGGTCCTCCCATTTGGGATTGCATAGGCCAGGGTTTATAATTGAGTTTGTGGCTCCTGTATCTATTATAAACTTCAGGGGATTTCGTTTTGATTTTATTTTTATATATGGTAGGTTCTAATCGAGGCTGCTTCGTGAAAATTTTCTTGAACTTCGTGGTTGTTAACATCCATCGGCTCTGGTGGCTGATGGTTTAAATTAGGGTGAGATGGAGCTTCAGGTTGTCTATCTTGTGAATTAGTATTTTGGTATTGGCGTTGTCTCCAGTGTTGTTGATTGTTAGAAGTCTGTCTATGGTTATCGTCGTTGTAATTTCTTCCCTGATTCTGTCCGTCTTGTCTGTTGTTTCGATTTCCTTGAGTTCCATTAGAATTGTTTCTGTTATTCGTCTGACGATTATTTTGATTATTAGGTACTTGTTCGTTACTATTAGCTTTGGTTTATTGTTATTAAACCTGTAAGGGTTTGCATAGGCATAGCCTGCTTGAAATAAAATGTCCATCGCCTTTTCTAAATTTTCCGGATTCCTACAAACTAAAATTGATTTCATTGGTTCCGGAATTTTACTGACAAAAATATTTAAAGCAGACTTCCTATTGTTCTTAGCGCACTCATTGGTAGCGGCGCCTGGTCCTAATATAAGCTGAGCCTTATTATTATCATCATCATCATCGTGGCGCGACAGCCCGACGTCGGGCCTTGGCCGCCTGGATCATTGTCCTCCAATTATCTCGGTCACGTGACCGCGTCCTCCAATTTTGGGAGCCCAGCAGCTGCGCGGCGTCCACACCTACTGAGCTCTCCCAACGAGATCTCGGTCGTCCTCGCAGTCTCGCTCCGTCGACTCGTTCTGCATTCATTACTCTCTTAGGCATGCGATCATCGTCCATTCTTTGTACATGCCCTGCCCATTGAAGCCGTTGTAGTTTGACGATTTTCGAGACTTGCAGCTCATCGTACATTTCATACAACTCATGGTTGTACCGGATGCGCCATCCATCTCGATCGCAAACAGCCCCGAAAATTCGCCGTAGAACCTTACGTTCGAAAGTGTCTAGCATGTTTTCGGAGGCTTGAGTTAGGGTCCATGCTTCGCAGCCATAGCATAGCACTGGTCGTATAATGGTTTTGTACACGCGGAGCTTCGTGTTTCAGTGCACATGCTTCGATTTCATTATGGGGAGAACCGAGAAAAAAGTCTTATTAGCTAACTGTATCCGTCGCTTGATTTCGTCAGTTTCGTTGGCGTCCCTTGACAGGTTGCAACCCAGGTAGATGAAGTTGTTCACGAACTCGATGTTGAGGTCCCCCACGTTGATGCTCGGTTGTGCAGGTGTCCTTGTCACCGATTGCATCATTATTTTAGTTTTACCCTCGTTAATACGTAATCCAACTTCTTTTGCAGCGGTATCGAGCGTATGCAGAAGTTCTTCTGCGTCAGCCAATCTTCGGGACATGATGTTGATGTCGTCGGCGTACGCTGCTAATTGTGTCGACTTGATGAGTAGCGTCTTGCTGTTGTCCATATTCATGGCCCGAATAACGTATTCCAGTGCTAGGTTGAAGAGCGTCGGTGCCAGTCCATCGCCCTGTTTCAAACCAGTGCGTGTTTCAAATAGATCAGTAAGTCTATTCTGGATCCTGACTTGTGAGACGGAGTTGGTCATCGTCATCTTTGTCAGTCGCACTAATTTTGCTGGTATACCAAATTGCAGCATGATGTTGTACAGTACTCCACGATCGATACTGTCGTATGCCTGCTTGAAGTCGACAAAGATTTGGTATACGTTTACGTTGTATTCCCAGCACCTCTGGAGTATCAGTTTGACTGAGAAGAGCTGATCGGTTGTGGAGCGACCAGGTCTGAAACCGCTTTGATATTCGCCAATGACTCGTTCTGCGTACGGTTTTATTCTATTTTCCAGAATTTTCGTCAAAATTTTATAGGACGTACAAACTAGTGAGATGCCCCTGTAATTCTCACACCGCAATTTATCTCCCTTTTTATGAATTGGACAGATGATGCTTCTGCGCCAATCGTCTGGGATCTCCTCGTTCTCCCATACTCGCAGGAGTAATTGATGTATGGCATCAACTAGACTCGTTCCACCGAATCTTAGCAGTTCAGCTGGGATCTCGTCAGCGCCCGGCGCTTTATTTCGTTTTAGTGACCGCAACGCGAGATCAACTTCCTCTACTGTCGGGGGTTGAATGGGTGGGCCTAGATCAACAATATCATCGAGAGCTTCCTGTGTGGGGATGTTAGATGGTCGGTTTAGAAGCTCTTCAAAATAAGAGGCCCATCGTTTGTTAATACCATCGGTGTCGCTGATGATGTTTCCATCCTTGTCCTTACAAAGGCTGGTCCTGGGTTGGTAGCCGTTCTTAATTGCATTTACTAGTTTGTACGCTTGTCTGGTGTTCCTATTAGCTAAGTTTTCGTTTATGTTCAGCAACTGCTCGTCAAAGTATTTACGTTTCTTACGTCTAATTATTCTATTCGATATTCGCCGTAGCTCGTCATATTTTTCTCTTCTGGCTCTGGTTCCTCGTTGAATCCATTGTCTGTAGGCCTCGTTTTTCGCGTCAAGTGAGTTTTTGCATTCTTCGTCGAACCAGTCATTTCGCGCTCGCCGGGCTTTATATCCCACGACCTTCTCTGCGACATCCTTGATGGTACCCTTGAGTTCTTCCCAGAACCCATGGACGCCTGTGTTGCTGATGTTGTGTAGCATAGGTGATAGTTCTTCCTCAAGGGCGGTAGTATACGCCACCGCTGTAGCATCACTCAAGAGCTTATCAACCGCAAAAATTTTGGGAGGGCTGATTCTTGACTGGTGCACTGAGGAAATTCTACATCTGTAGGTTGTCTTCACCAAGTGATGATCTGAGTCGCAGTTTGCTCCTCGATAGGAGCGGACATCCATGACACTAGACGCCCATCTCCTGCAAATGAGGACGTGGTCAATTTGGTTGACGGTATGTGCGTCTGGAGACTTCCAGGTCTGCTTGTGAATGCGTCGATGCGGGAAACACGTAGAGCTTACGACTAGATTCCTGCTGCAGGCGAAGTCGATAAGTCGCTGGCTGTTATCGTTACATTCTTCATGGAGGCTGTGGCCTCCAGAGGTCCCCCGATGCCAACTTTCATTCCCGACTTTCGCGTTAAAGTCTCCCAGCAGCAATTTGACGTCGTTTGTTGGAAGTGAGTCGAAGAGAGTTTCAAGGCGGGCGTAGAACTCGTCTTTTACTGCGTCTTCTTTAACTTCAGTGGGGGCATGCACATTGATGAGCCAGAGATTGAAGAATCGAGTCTTGATGCGAATCGCACACAGCCGTTCATTTATGGGTTTGAAGTCAGTAATATGCGGTTTGAGGTGATTGTCCACTATAAATGCTACTCCAAACTCCTTGCGGCCCGATGGTTTGCCACTTGTAAAAATTGTGTGCGATTTCTTGTCATTAATCTCGCTGCCAAGCCAATTTGTTTCCTGGACTGCAGTAATGCTCAGTTTGTACTTTTCGACCTGTTGAAGGAGGGCCTTCTCGGCCCCCGGTTTGTTCAGGGAGCGTACATTCCAGGATCCGAAAGAATAATCCTTTATTCGTTTGCGTGGTCGTCGTTGTTGATCCGTCCAATCCGAGGCTTTTGTTCCAGGTTTCTTGACATGGAGTGGTTTTTACAAGGACGAGTTGTCAGCACGTCGCTTAACCCCATTCAGGGGATGGCCTCGGAGATAGCTGCTTCAGATGGTTTAATAAACGTGCTAGAGCCCACACAACTATGTAGCAGGTCCAACTACGCAAGTCATTCCATCCTACTAGACCTGAGACGCTTAGGTGTTTGTGAGCCATTCAGGCTACAGCTATCTGCCTTTTCCAAACTGTCTTATCGCTAAGACATTGGCCGTCAGCGAATTGATACACTGCCGTTACCAGGGGGCGCCCACGCGGAGGACTATGGAAAAGGTCTTTGCCCCCTTATTATTAAGTTTTCGCAATTTAACCTTCATCTCATTATAAAAATCTACAGAGTTAGTTTTAAAAACTGTGGCCCTCATTGAATCAAAAAGCTCTTCCAAACTCAATCTATCGCCGAAATTATTTATTAGAACTGTCTTAATGTCGTTCCAAGAAGTGGCTTCGCAATTGATGTCAATCACTTCTCTTGCTTTGTTTTTAAGCTTACTCTTAATGATGTCTGAAAAAAGATTCTGGGCTGGTACATCAAAAGTTTGGAGAAATGGGTGCGCTCTATCTATTAGATCACAAAATGATTGCAAGTCACTAGAATCACCATGAAATTCAGGTAATTTGTTCAAATAGCGCAAAGGATCAATTGTAAGCGCAGTCATCTTGCACTTATGAAATAATTATTTCACTGTTTTAATTTTGGCACAGAAAATAATTTTGTAGTGAGCTCGGCAATGTAGGAATTTTCTAAACACTATTTAAACCTGGGGGTCAAAAAAGTAAAGTCTGATATCAATGCGACACACAGCACAACTGGTATTACGGTTATAATATTTGTTAGAGTGTTTTGAATTCAGAAGTATTGTTTTAAATTCATAATGTAATAGTAATTGTACCTTATTTCAAGCCTTTTTCCAATGTCATGTGCGAATATATTTCGATTTCGATTCTGCCAATTAATACCGCTGAATGAAGATGGTTCTCTGCAGATTTTACTGCGCTGCTATGTTCAAATCGCTATCAAATTACAGATATGTCCAATTGAAAATTTCCAAAATGGTACGATGTATTGAGTGTATGGAGATTAGAATATTAATCTCATCATCCAGTTTCTCGTGATGCTACGAATTTTTCGTTGACGGTTGCCGTTGCACTGCATAAAATAAAGATCGCCGCTTGCAAATATGTAGATCCCTCGTTCTTCTTGGTTTCACCTGTTTAGGTTAGATTCCAAAATACGTAAGTTACACGGAGGTGCATGCTGGCAACTGCATTCTCTGAAACCAATTATGCCAACGAAACGTCAACTGGGCCACATGGAACAGTTGACGCGCTATGCCCCACAAGGGGTTGGAGCAATTGAGTAGTAAGTTACACGTGTTATACACTATGGCATATTTTCCAAATCGCAACTTTCTAATTCGAGAATATCCGGCTAAACGTGAAACGTACAACGTCCTTTATTTCGATTGCCGTTTCGGGGTTAGAAATACAGTTTCTTTTATCCACAATTTTTCCTTTTGGAATTAGCACGAATTAGACACTGCCGGATATCCCATCCTCGTCGCCACTTTTTGTTGCCGAAAAATAAATGCCAAACTCAGAAATAAACGAGTAATATTAACAAATAAAAAAGGTATATTTCTTGGTAACTAATAAATAATATCAATATACAGCCCTCAAATACTTATTTGGCTACTCGGCGGAGCTAATAGCGGAGCGTGTTAGCTCGTCGATGGTTCAAACGATAAAAAGGCAGCATCTGAACAGGTTTCTAAGATTTCTTCTCAAAGTATAATCTTTTTGAGAAGAAATTTCAGGTTCTCTCTTTGAAAGCTTTTTTTAGTATGCAAATACAGGGTGTTCTGTAACTCTTATACTCGACTTGTGACATGAACATTTCATTTCAGTCGAGAAGCTTTATAAATAATTCTCTTTATGATATTATAGTAAGTAGTAGTAGTAGTAAAAAAAAAAACAATATTTTAACAAATTACTAAAATATTTTTACTGAAATCATCTTGAACGAAATTGAGCATTTGGTTCAATCGTCTGTCCGGAGCTGTAGATTTTCATTGGACTTTCAGCAGAACATCGAGTAAATTATAATCAGATTTTGAAGGATCGATAGAAGTTACAACTGAAATTATGGTGTGTATACACGAGAACATTCAACTAAAACTAGAAATTTGCATTTGGACCTGCAAACCAACCACTACCAGGCAAATTTCATTTTTGATAAGGTCAAATCGATGATATAAGGAAAGATGGGCTGTTGCAAAAGGAACATGCTTTCTTACGAACCTGTAAACAGGAAATTAGCCAATTGTTTGAAGTTAATTGATATGGACCGCAAATAATTATGTGTTCCTATATCCATATTTTTTTCCGACTCTTACTTTTTGAAATATTCAAGGTAAAGAGAAAAACAGACCTTCAACTGCACTACATTTTGCATTTTGAGAACTGTCCTCAACAATTGTGCAAATTTTCAAAATTACAAGATTTTTTTTCCTATTTTTCGTTCTTTGCCTGAATTATTATGCCGAATGCAATAGTAGGCATGCCCCCGAGCGTGTCAACCATGCATAATTATCCACCTACTGTTATCAAAATTTTAAATCTTTATCGGAACCTCCCTACCATACCACATGAAAAATAAATTAAACGGCATTCGCCTGACTGAAGTCACATGCAACATATACGTATGTAGATATATTTCAATTTTCACGCATTAGCTCAAATATTGTCATCCGGATTCCCTAAATTTTCTACCTACTTCAATTTGAACTCAATTGCGCGAAATTGTTGCAATTGATTATAGCTGATGCATGTAATCGTTGCAAGAAACCTGTTCCAACAACACCGGCCGTGTATATCGTTCTCTATATATACAAGTACCGTCTCTTTTTGTATTGAGACGCCACAATCGACTCAGCATCTTTGGGTCGTTGCGAGGATCATCATACGATTGACTTTATTCCCATAATGCACCTTCAATGAGGCTGGCGCGTATGCATTGAAGAAACACACAATGCCCACGTTGTTTTCAGTTATAAAGCGTATAGATACCTTGGTTTGGAGATTTCCTTTGTCCAAGATATCAAGCGCTTTTAAGAATAAAACTGAGTCGTGAATAACTAACAAAACTTTATTCTATTTTAGATTTCACAGGAGTTTGTGTAGCTCGTGTGACAGAAGTGTGTATACTAGTACTAATTGCCAGATGTACATTTTCTAAGATCATTCGATGTCTTCTTTGTGTCGATGTCAGCGCCACTCCGTGGCAAAAGTGGTGACCATAATCGCCACAGTCACCCCCTTCCCAGTATTGACGTTTTGTGTTGACGTACGACCGTACGTTCTGAGGGGGACGTCCTGGTGATGTTGTTCGCAGTCATCCTTCGCAATGTATGCTGGCTTCTGCTGTGTCGTTGGATCTTGAACCGTTGACAAGATATACAGTTGCGTGTCCATCCCATTGAGTCCCTTCGAATGCTGGGCCAGACGTATCCTAGACGCAGCTGACTGAGGGTGGCTTTGCCGGTCGGGTGAGCAAGTCCGTGGACAGAAGCAAAAGCCTGTTGACGAAGGTCCGTGAAGGGATGATGCATTGGCCAGCCGTTGCAATGATGCTCGTGGCTCGTGCCAACGGATGTGTGACAGCTGCTGTTGCATTTGCTGGAGTATTCGTGGCGGTTTTCCTTGGTAGTATGACAGTTGCTTTTGCGTTTGCCGTAATGCGCGTGGCAGATGCCGTTGCACTTGTTGCAGTTGACGTGAAAGTTGTGGCCGTTGCAGTAGCGTTAGCGGTTGTTGACCTCGTTTGCGTGGCGGTCGCCCTTGTACCCGTTGCCGTAGCGTTGGTGGCGGTTGCCTTCGTGACCGTTGCCGTAGCGTTGGTTGGGGTCGGTTTTGTGACCGTTGCCGTAGCGTTGGTGGCGGTTGCCTTGATGACCGTTGCTGTAGCGTTGGTGGCAGTTGCCTTCGTGGCCGTTTCTGTAGCGTTGGTGGGAGTTGCTCTGTTGCCCGTTGCTGTCGCGTTGGTTGCCTTCGCCTTAGTGACCGTTGCTGTCGCGTTGGTGGCGGTTGCTCTGTTGCCCGTTGCTGTCGCGTTGGCGGCGGTTGCCATTGTGTCCGTTGATGTAGCGTTGGCGGCGGTTGCCACTGTGTCCGTTGCTGTAGCGTTGGGGGCGGTTGCCATTGTGTCCGTTGCTGTAGCGTTGGCGGCGGTTGCCATTGTGGCCGTTGCTGTAGCGTTGGCGGCGGTTGCCATTGTGTCCGTTGCTGTAGCGTTGGTGGCGGTTGCCATTGTGTCCGTTGCTGTAGCGTTGGCGGCGGTTGCCATTGTGTCCGCAGGTGTTATCGTGGATATTCCAAAGACATCCTGGGCGTATCACCTTCCGATGACATTGAAATGCGGATCACCTATTTGTGGTGTTCGTTGCACGACGAGTTTTTCCAACACGCGAGGCAGTTTGAGGTTAAGTTGAATATGGTCCTCAAAGCCTTTGTGAAGGTCGCGAATGTTCGCGAGTCGGGGTCACCAATAAAGTATTCGTGGCGGTTTTCCTTGGTAGTATGACAGTTGCTTTTGCGTTTGCCGTAATGCGCGTGGCAGATGCCGTTGCACGTGAATAACTAACAAAACTTTATTCTATTTTAGATTTCACAGGAGTTTGTGTAACTCGTGTGACAGAAGTCTATATACTAGTACTAATTGCCAGATGTACATTTTTTAAGATCATTCGATGTCTTCTTTGTGTCGATGTCAGCGCCACTCCGTGGCAAAAGTGGTGACCATAATCGCCACAGTTATGTGGTAGTTATTCACGACTCAGTTTTATTCTTAAAAGCGCTTGATATCTTGGACAAAGGAAATCTCCAAACCAAGGTATCTATACGCTTTAGTTATAATACCCTTAGGGACATCTATTATCGATAATAATAGAAATGGAGGAAATAATAAAAGAAGAGGGCGAATGGTTTCATACCTTTGCAATAGATGGCTATCTATAGAGGGTAGTTATGAGGAATGCTGTATGTAGGGTAGGTGGAAGTGTTGGATAGATGGAAATAATTCACATTCATTTGATATAGATGACGGTGATACATAATTTTTCATGGGGAAAATTTGACTCTGCATCTGTATATTTATTTAATCTGTGTCTATATGTAATTCACTACCGATTTGTGACATATTTTCATTATGCGGTAAAACGGCAGACCAATCAACATTTAAAATTTCGTCACAATCTTCTTCACAATTAGCGTGTTTTGAAGTAAATATTCATTTTATAGAGACTATTTTGGCAACAATTGAATTAAACTCGTAAGTACTTGGATTTCGTTTGTTTGAATTTCATCCACGAATTTGCGAAAAGAAGTTTTCCAGGGGATCTTGACTTAACTTTGAAGTATACAAATAGAAAAGATCCTCGTATTCCGAAAATGAATCGTCAGTCATGGCAAGGATTGAACAAATCGAGAGTTGGAGGCCATTAAAACAATAGATAGTACAAGGTTGCTTGCCAATTACTTTAATTTGTGAAATGTATTCCTTCATTTCTCTAAGAAATTCTAAGTCCTTACAATCCTTCTTAAGAGGTGGACGCCCATTAAGGATATCATATATTATATATCGCTTTAATATTCCCAAATATGTTCAAGTGTAATTACAAACATCCATGACGCACTTGAAAAAAAATCATTGGTTATCAATTTTATAATTCCATCCTATCGAAAATTGTCAATCTCATTCCCATTCTTCAAAAGATATCTTTAGTTAGAATGGATGAACAAATACATAGAAGCGGATTTCATGTGTAGCGACATGGGAAATTTTTCGTTTACGATGATTCACTACTACAAGAAAAGAATTGTCTGTTGGGATTTGTGTGCAACGGTGCAACTTATCACATGAGGTATGGGAAGACAAACTGGCAGTGATGTCGAAAAACCGGTCTCTGTGGCCTTGTGGTTTTTGTCTTTGTTTTACACAAATAATAAATATAATGCACCATTTCATTAGCTAAAATGAAAATGATATCATATTTTCCGGTAGACCTAACATATGGAAATTTTCCCGACACGGTCCAAGTTTAAAACATCCAATTTTTACTTTTATAAACACTGATCCGTTCGAATAAATTTGTATTCAAATCAAAATCCCGCCACATGATTGAATAACTTGAACTGATATACCCTGAAGATGGCATGCCGGACGATAGTTTAAATTTTTGCTAAGTTAGCTTTGCTGAAAGAAGGTTTGAATCCAGTTATATTCAATAATAAATATTTCGGGTTACTGTCCAGGAAATAAAATTTGTATGTGACGCTTCATCTGTATATTAATTGTTTGTGACGGTGCTTAACTTTTCATCAAATGCTAGTTTGTCAAATCGTAGTTTGATCATGTCAACGCCCTTAAAATTATTTCGGGGTGGCATTTAAAGGTCAGTGGGGAAGATCCGTATTTACCTGTGGAGAAATTTCTTTACCAAGTTCGGGTACTAGCAAACAGCACGCTGGGAAATGACGTTGAAGCCGTGATCGGACACCTCCATCTGCTCTTGACGAGCAAGGCGGCCGACTGGTTTTGGAGGTACCATCGGAGTGTAGTCAGACTTGATAAGCCCTCTTTTTGCGAAGCGCTCCGAGATCAGTTTCGGGAGCGCCGAGTTTTTGCGTGTACAAATCACCTTATCGACAATGTGGAATTGGAATGCATTGCCTTTGTATCTGCTGTGAACTAGTGATGTGTAACACAGTAACGAGTCGCTCTTTTTGAACGACTCATCAGGATGAGCGAAAGATTCGGCACAACGACATAGCCTTCGAGTCGTTCAATTTAAGAATGACTCACTGTAAAATTAATTCCCAAACTAGCCCATCGCATAAATATTACCCAACGCATAACCAATCCACGCTCATTTCTCAATACATATAATGTACTACAATACATTCATTCACTCACATCCCATCCCAGTATCTATCTAAAAGCAAAACCACCATCATTTATCTACCAAAGCAATCCCATCTAAATCCATTCACATTCATCTCTATGCAGTATGCAATGCACGCATTGTGTATACTTCTAAATATATACGCAACAACCCATGCTGACTGCAAATGCAAACATATGAAAAATAATTTACTTACGTCGCGTCCCACCGCACAGCCAAGTTTCTCCAAATACAGAAAACAATCCCAACATTCTAAAACAAAAGTATTCGTCTTACGTATCATCATCTCAAGCTCAACTTTAGATGAAACCAAACAAAAGCCCATAGCTTCCACTTGCACTACAGCTACAGTGTAAAGCAGCGTTCTGACGGGGCCAATACATGACATCGTGGCACGCTTTCGATCTCATGCTTGTATCGAGCGTGGACTGGAAAGTGAACTGCTTTTGCCTTGGGTTGTGGACCGTTCACACGACCACTATTTAGTTTATCCCATAAATCATTCTATTTCAAGCAATTAAACCACTACTATACCCTAGTTTTAAATGAACTGTTTTGTGGCCATAACTTCTAAAATATAAGGAATTTCGCATTTATGACACCATTTTGACCCCCCTTTTAGATCCCCATCCGGGCTGAGGAGCATCCATCCCCACTTTTTGGATGCTCCTCAGCCCTCTCCCTCCCCATCCCTCTCCCTTCTCTATGTAAAATTCGTTCAAAAAGAGCGATACAAAATCGTACCGCACAATAAGATTCGTTCAAAAAGAGCGACACGTTCAAAAAGAGTCAAAAGAGTCAATTGACTCTTTTCGAACGAATCTTTTTGTGCGGTTCGATTTTGTATCGCTCTTTTTGAACGACTCTTTTTGTGCAGTTCGCTTTTGTAGCGCTCTTTTTGAACGAATCTTTTTGTGCGAGTTGATTTTGTATGCCCGCCCCAGATTGGCTGCCCCGTTTTCATGGGAAATAGTGGTCTTATCGGGCTTGCTCGAACTAAAGGGTATTGGGGGGTCGTTAAGTCCGAATCTGGGGTCAAAAAAGAGAAAAGAAATTGGGATCGCCCATCCTAGGCTGGCAGTCTCCTTTTCATGGGAAATAGTGGTCCGATCGGGCTGGCTCGAACTAAAGGGTATTGGGGGGTCGCTAAGTCCGAATCTGGGATCAAAAAAGAGAAAAAAAATTGGGGTCGCCCATCCTAGGCTGGCAGCCCCCTTTTCATGGGAAATAGTGGTCCGACCGGGCTGGCTCGAACTAAAGGGTATTGGGGGGTCGCTAAGTCCGAATCTGGGGTCAAAAAAGAGAAAAAAAAATTGGGGTCGCCCATCCCAGGCTGGCAGCCCCCTTTTCATGGGAAATAGTGGTCCGATCGGGTTGGCTCGAACTAAAGAGTATTGGGGGGTCGCTAAGTCCGAATCTGGGGTCAAAAAAGAGAAAAAAAAATTGGGGTCGCCCATCCTAGGCTGGCAGCCCCGTTTTCATGGGAAATAGTGGTATTATCGGGCTTGCTCGAACTAAAGGGTATTGGGGGGTCGCTAAGTCCGAATCTGGGGTCAAAAAAGAGAAAAAAAAAATTGGGGTCGCCCATCCCAGGCTGGCAGCCCCCTTTTCATGGGAAATAGTGGTCCGACCGGGCTGGCTCGAACTAAAGGGCATTGGGGGGTCGCCAACTCCGAATATGGGGTCAAAAAAGAGAAAAAAAAATTGGGGTTGCCCATCTACGACTTTTATTGAATATGTTATTAACCAAGTTTCAGACTCTTTGCATGACTCTTTTTGAACGACTCTTTTTGAACGACTCATTGGAAAGAGTCAGAGCTTATGTGCTGGCACAGTGAAAAGAGTCATTATGCCCATCACTACTGTGAACCGAAAAGAGCGGGGTCGAACATCTTTACATATCCGAAAATCGTGGTGAAAAAAAAACATCTAATTTTATTGCTTGAGATAGTCCCTTGGGCCTCATAAAAGGTTGCGGTACCGATCTACGGTTCTGCTGGAAGCGGATGCTGGGCAAAAAATCAGCGCGGATTTATTACTTTCAAATCGGGCAATTTCCTTGATATCTCGGCTGAAGACGATACGTGAATTTAATTTATTTCCTTCTTCTTGTTTTTTTTGTTGTTGTAGTGGTAATCATTTTTGTAACGCGTACCGGGTGATTAGATCCTTATTGCCACTGTTTTTTTATGCACCGTAGTGTAGTGCTATATTAATTTTACTTTGCAGCCTCGTCCACCGAAACGGCCGTTACGGAGTTTGACGGGTAAGTCCTATAAAAAAAAAGAATGTTTCGCAAAGTTTTGTTTTGATCACCAGTTAATTTGTAAGCTATATTTAATTCTTAATAACTCAATTAAATCCAATTTTGTTTGATGATTTCGCTTGTTGCTTCTATAGTTAAAAGTTTTTGCGCGATTTGTTAACTTTAATCTGTCAGTTTGCTTAAAAGAAAAAGTGTTTAATAAATTGGCCATAATGGCCTAATTGTACTGTACTTCTTTCGTTCCGAGACCCTTGCCATTTCAGGTTAATATGTGAGTGACCAGCGGAGCGTTTAAATAAATGGGAGGCTCCAGAATCGTGTGGCCAAGGGGCCTAATAAGGTCGTAGGAAGGGTAATGAGGCCCATACCCTTACCATCAGGGTTATATTGTGCATGAGGGGGACTAGTTGGTAGATCTCAGTCGCAATTTCACTTCCTATTTCTCCCCCGCCTGTTTTTTATATTCACTAGTTATATTTTTCTTGTTCTGGAGTCCTTAGGCATGTGATTCTTTTTTGTGTAATGGGACCTCTGTGGGCAAAAAGTGGAAAGAACCTTCCCCCATCATCACCGAAACGAGCTACAACCAGCACATGCTGCTATTCCAGTTGTTGATGGCATCGTCGGCTTAACTCCCTTCGACTTGCACGGTCAACCAAGCCAGCCCCTCACTATAGTCCTTTTTGACTGACGTCTCCTCTTTCGTAACAAACTCTACATTCAAATCACAGCACACGAACCGTGCAACTCAACGCATTGATTGTCAACAAGCTACTTGGTGACGTCCCATCAAAATTAATTCAGATTTGCCAGCAACTGAAGCATTCAACGGTGAAATTAGCGGATCCGGACTGGTACAAACCGGCGCCAATCAATCTGTTACGTGGAGCTGAACCCACCTGTAGAATGTTTTCCGATCAACCGGCTATGAAACAACGAGAATTTACATTGCGGAGCACAACGCTTGGATGGGTGGTAATCGGAATCACATAGCCCAAAACAACTCACTTCACTACCCATGTTGTGCTTTTAGATGCTCTCCTACGGAAGTTTTAGGAGCTAGAGACTATGGAAACGAGGGCACTAACTCATGACGAAGCGGCTTGTGAACATAACTACAAGTCTACGACTAAGCGAGACAGTACAGGACGATATACTGTGAAACTACCCTTCAAGGAGGACATACTACAACTTGGTAGATCACGAGAGATAGCATTGAAGCGGTTATACAACATGGAGAGACGCCTAGATTCTAATCCACAACTACGAGCGGCATATAACCAGTGCATGGCGGAATACTTACAACTCGGACATATGAATATGGTCAATGAGCAATACAAGCGGCTGGACGATTCGCATTCATTTTATATACCACACCATGCGGTCTTCAAACCCACAAGCGCAACGACGAAGTTGCGAGTAGTTATTGACGCGTCGGTCAAGTCGTCAACAGGCATATCTCTAAGCGATAAATTACTAGTCGGTCTCACAATACAAGGCGACATCTTTACCATCTGTAACGGACGGTTTGGTGGGCATCCGAAGATGCCCGTGGGGACGGAGCCTTAGGTAGCATATTACCGTGAAGGTCGGGCTGTGCCATCTGGCGAAGAAATAAGCCCCTCAACGAGCTAAGCAACGGCCTATGCTTGCTGTAGCTCAGTTCGGGAGATGTGGGCGGGGTTTTCGCCACTCGTTGCCCCTGTCCTTTACGTATTAACAAAAATTCATAGGCCTGGGGAAGACAACAAAAACAGGGGAGGTAAAAATGGGTAATAAAAAACAATAGTCGATAAGGATGGAATGGTTGGCGGACGAATCAGACGCCTACGCGGTCGCACCTGGGTCCGGGTGTAATGGGACCTTCGGCCTCTGGTTTCGTACCACCAACAGATCACTACTCATCAGGTGCTGCTTCGATCTGCCGGCGGGAGCAGTACTACCAGGATATGGTCCATTGCAGGTGGTTCATTACAGGGCAGCTTCTACTTCGAGGCCTACCAAGAAGTCGAAGCTGAGGACAAAGTGTGCTGCTAACTAAAAAAAAAACAAAAGCGAACTAGGCACCGGAGTCAGCCTGCAACCATTGTAGAGGGGAAAAACTAGCAAAGAGAACTAAAAATTACTACATTTCCCCATTATTCATATGATCGACAGGTTACAGAGAATTCTGAGGCCAGCAGAGGCGCAACACTGCATTCCTTGCCGTAATTCAGGAACTATGTAAGCTGCTGAGCTCATGAATAATACAGAAATGCAATACTAGGCAATCAAAATTTTTAAACTAACTTGAAAGGACAATCCTGGCAAACAGAAAGGTACCCAGGGCTCCTCCGCGCTTAGTCCGGACACCGAAGATGCTCCAAATGCCGGCAATTCAAAGCATTTATGGAGGCCTTAGGTACGTGGCTAAACCACAAAAGACAAACACAACACCAGGATTGCCTTATTGAACTGACTCTAAAAGCAAAAACTACTCTATAGGAAGGATGGGGGTGCTACAGGGGAAAGCACAGCTACTTGAAGGGAAAATACGTGAAGTAAAGATGGCTAAGTCCTAAGACTTAGAGCAAGTAGCCTTAATGTGCTTGTGGGGATGCATAACGGTGGAAGGACTAAAAAGAAACCCGATGAGGTCCTTTTTAGTCCCGTTCTTGACCAGAAATGGGCCCACGTTGGGCGCCAAATATGTAACGGACGGTTTGGTGGGCATCCGGAGATGCCCGTGGGGACGGAGCCTTAGGTAGCATAATGACCGTGAAGGTCGGCCGTGCCATCTGGCGAAGAAAAAGGCCCTTAAACGAGCTAAGCAGCGGCCTATGCTTGCTGTAGCTCAGTTCGGGAGACGTGGGCGGGGTTTTCGTCGCTCGTTGCCCCTGTCCTTTACGTATTAACAAAAATTCATAGGCCTGGGGAAGACAACACAAACAGCGGAGGTAAAAATGGGGAATAAAAAAAAATAGTCGATAAGGATGGAATGGTTGACGGACGGATCAGACGCCCACACGATCGCAACTGGGTCCGGGTGTAATGAGATCCTCGGCCTCTGGTTTCGTACCACCAACAGATCACTACTCATCAGGTGCTGCTTCGATCTGCTGGTGGGAGCAGCACTACCAGACCATAATATGGTTCATTACAGGTGGTTCATTACACATCTTAATTCGATTTCGAGGATTCCGAATTGGTATCATTGCTGACATCACGAAAATGTATCGCGAAGTGAAGATGGATAACGACAGCACTAATTATCAGAGGATCTTATGGAGATTTTCAACAGACGAGCCGGTAATTGAATACAAACTAGTGACTGTCACTTTTGGAACGGCACCAGTACCTTATCAAGCGGTACGGACACTACATCAGATAGCACAAGACGAAGGAGCCATCTCACAACAGGCAGCTGATGCCATCACTAACAACTTTTATGTCGACGACTTTCTTGGCGGAGCGGACAATATCAACGAAGCTTTGGCATAATGTGGTAGATTTAAATAAAACGCTATAAAGTAAGCAATGAAATTCCTAGTAATAAAGGTAAAACAATTAAAGCTCAATGCTGGTAATCCCGAAGCACGAGCTCTGCTTCTTTTGGGATGGCCAAATTTATATATCTGAAGTTGTAATATTAGGCCAGTCAAATTAAATATTATTAATAATAATGAGGGAAAGATCTGGAAATAATTTTAATCCCTTCTATAGATACTGAGTACATAAAAACTGAGTTTGCACGGTCGTAGAAGGTGAGCTTAACTTTTGGAGGGCGAAAATCCGAGAAATTTGAACCTTTTTCTTAATATTATCGTTATAAATCCTAAACGGTTCCTCGGGTCGAAAAACCTTGCAGGAGTAACTTAAGGACCGTTGAATTCTGCGTTCAATGCACTGCTCAAAGTTGAAATTCGGTTCAGTAGCGTAGTCAAAATTGATAGTCAAAAAAATGACAATTTTCGAGGCTCCCGAGAAAAATCACACTTTTTCACTTTTCAAGCTCACAGATCTTTGCAACGAATCCTTCAAATGGAAAAGCTTGTCTGTAAAAGTTGGGGACAATTTGATTGTGAGCCTAACGTGGCCAATATTTTTCAATTCGGGCCATTTTTAGAGTAGCTATGAGCAAAAATTCAAAAATTAATGCTCATCGATTTATGCCTTAAAAGCTCTATCTCGGTAAGTATAACAGCTAGAAGTTTTAATTTAGTCTCAAATTGTAGGTAAATTACTCAAATTTCGGGCAAAACGCAGACGCTTACGGGCTCAGCGAAAAACAGAGATATGTTCAGGTGCGCGGAAAAATGATAAAAAGAGCCAAGTTGTATCTGGAGTCAAAATTTATCAGTACCTACGATGAACTAAAAAAATCCATAGAGGCAGAATTCAAGCGTAAATTATCAAGTGCTGAAGTGCATAAACAATTGAGTGAGAGAAAGAAAAAGAGTGACGAAACGTTTAGAGAATACGTGTTGCATATGAAGAAAATAACCGCGTTATCCGGCGTGACGAATCCGTTATCCGATATATTGTCGACGGCTTGAATGTTACAAAGAACTACAAATATAATATGTACATTTGCAAATCGTTTGGTGAGCTCCAAGAAAAATACGAAGTATTTGAACACATGAACGAGAGCGAAAACCAAAGTAAACAAAAATACAGTGATGGTGAACAAAGTGCACGCAGCGCGAAAGTTAATCATTGTTTTAATTGTGGTTCCGCCGGCCATTTAAAAAGGAATTGTAAGGCTGACACGAAATGGTTTAAGTGCGATGGTTACGGACATATGTCAAAAAACTGCCCACAATTATCAAAAAGTGTTCAAGTTGTAAAAGACATTAGACGATTAAAGCTCATCGTGGTCAGCAATGTCGAGATCAATTGCCTGGTTGATACGGGCTTTGATGTAACAATTTTGAAGAACAGCATTTACAAGAAGCTGCGTAATGTCTATTTGCAGAAGTGTCATTCAGTGTTGCGTGGCCTTGGAAACGCCAAAACGGAACCAATTGGCGAATTTATGGGCACTATTCTGGTGGATGGCACCGAGACGCGGCAGAAGTTCATCGGGGTGCCCGATAGTAGGATCGAATACGCCGCTTTGCTTGGCTATGATTTCGCATCGAAGTTCTGCTTTAAAGGCTGGTATTCAGATCGCGTGAAATGGAAAAATTGACAGCAGCACTTTTCATCGGCGAAATGGCTCGTGGATAAAAGTGCGTGGAACATATCATTTTTTCACTTTTCACCCGATCTGTGTACCGGTGAAATGAAATATTAGCACCGCAAGAAACATTTACAACGATTACTTTGTTCACTAATCTAGCGCTCAACTATAAATACTCGTAACACCCGGAAAACACAACCTGAATGACACCGACAGAGACAGCTGAGCTATCAGTGAAAATTTGTCTCGTACATTCGGCACGAGAAAAAATTTCATCCTCGTGAAATCCACAAACTTGGCTTTTCACTTCAAGGTAGTACACAGATCGCGTGAAATGAAATTTAGGTTCCACACAATTTCACGTCTGTTTTCATCGGGGAAAAATGTTGCGATTTTGTATGGGATTTCACGGCACATTTCATTCCACGCGATCTGAGTATCGGCCTACGTTGGACGAGAATGGCTTCAAGTTTGCTACCCAGTCAGCGCAGAACAACAAATTTGCGCTAGATGAGCTAAGTATTTACAATGTTACTGAGACCATAACTGATATAGACGCAGTTCGCAGTTCGAGCCGCTGATTCGGTCACTAATCAACGAGTATCAACCGACTACATCGAATGTGGATTGCCCCGTGATGCTGAAAATTGTTCCGGATGGAGAGATCACACCGTTTCGACAGCAACCAAGCCATACCAAGCCGCCATCCCCCTGTTGAATGCGAAGCCATAAGGAAGCAAGTTAACGCCAGAAAGAAATGGCTCGGAAAGAAAGAGAAGAACGTGAACGCAAGGAACGTGAAAAACGCGACCGTGAACGCAAAGAGAGGGAGGAGCGTAAACGGAAAGAGCGAGAGGAGCGTGAACGTCGTGAGCGCGAAGAACGTGAACGGAAAAACGTGAACGAGAAGAGGCTGCACGACGCGAACGAGAAGAATGCCTGCGCCGAGAACGTGAAGAACGCGAGCGCAAAGACCGTGAGGAGGCTTTACGGCGTGAACGCGACGAGCGGGAGCGACGTGAACGTAAAGAACACGACCGACGCGAAAAAGAAGAACGCAAGATACAAGATAGAGAAGAACGTGAGCGTCGAGAAAAGGAAGCCGTCATCGAGCAAGAGAAGAGGGAACGCGAAGAGCAATTCCAGTGCGAACGTGAAGAGCGTGGGCGAGAAAGACTCGAGGCGAAAGATCGTAAGGATCATGTGTCTGAAAAGCGTGACCGCAAGGATCGCGACGAACTCGATCGTGAGCGGCGTGAACGCAAAGACCGAGATGAGAGGCGAACAGAATCACGTTACAACGAACATCACAAAGAGACAAACGCCACCGATCGAAATGAACACGACTTTGCCAAGTTGGATGATTCGGCCGATAGCATGATCGGTCGTTGTATTAAAGACGAAGAATACTCGCACGTTCGTCAGACGTCAACCAGTGCGGATAACATGAAGCTGTGGAAATATGTTGAATTCAATGAGGAGTTGCTGTCGTCTAGCACAGACGACGAATGCTAGGATGGCCGAATGTAAGCTGAGGGGACAAGTAGAACGAGTAGACCCTAGAGAGAGAGAGTCAGTCGGAAAGAAGACAGCCGTCGTGAAAGTTGAAGTCGCACGAATTGCCATCTTTTGTTCTTCCTATCATTAAAACGTACCTATATATTCATATTTCAATAAATCTGATTAACAATGTCAAAGAGCTTTTTACATACATCTAAGGTATTTGATCCGTTAGGATTTCTGGCGCCCATCACTATCATCAACAAAGTGCAGTTCCAACAATTATGAAAATTCAGCATAGATTAGGATGACCGAATACCGGATGATGTAGCGGACATCTGGCAGCAAATTTTTAGTCAACTAAACTAAACTAAACTATGTCTGAAAGAAAGGCACTGCCCAAAGAACAGTGCCGCGCCCTAGCCAGTGCCGGACATCTACAAAGAAAATGTAAAAGAGTCTCCTTTTCCCCACTGTCCTTGCAACTACGACAGCACTCGTTGTAGGGAATACCAAGTCTGGCTGCGTGCTCTCCCACTGGCCAGTGACCCGTTGTAACGGCGACAATCCTGGCCACCTCTGGACGGGTCCTTATCAAAAGGCCATTTGTTCTTTGTATATTATAGGATGGCCATATTTTCCTAGCGGTGATGCACGTCCTTAATGCGCCCCATCTGTTGTTTGCTAAGTTAATGTAGCATTTATGTACTTCCTGCTTAGTGGCGCTAAGTGGCGCACTGACAACCACTGCATATGATCTGTCCAGGGCGGAGCCCAATTGCGCCAGGTGATCGGCCTGCTCATTTCCGGCTATACTCCTATGACCCGGAACCCAGAGGAGGCTGACTCTGTTAAGGGTGGCCAGAGAGTTCAGCTCTTGACGGCACTGTTTAACTATTTTAGATGACACTGTCGCTGCCTCGAGGGCCATAATGGCAGCCTGGCTATCCGTGAAAATTGTGATATCCTTTGTGGTAACCATGATGCGCCTCAACATCCGGCAGGCCTCCCTAATTGCTAGCACTTCCGCCTGGAATACACTAGCAAAATCAGGGAGGCGGAATGACTTAGAGACTGCGAGGTCTTCAGCGAAGAACCCAGCACCGACTCCACAAGGCATTTTTGAGCCATCGGTAAAAATTCTCAGGTCATATCCCGACATCACATCTTCGTCACACCATTCCGCTCTAGTTGGATATCTAGTAGCGAAGTGTTTCTCGAAGTCTGTTTCGGGTACGATGTAGTCCGTTGGTAGCATATTATGCACCGCACCCTCCAGGGAGGACAGAATGTTGTAGGTCGAGGGGGATTAAGTGTAAAATAACATTAAGTGCATCACCTGGGCAGGACCTTAGAGCTCCCGTGACTCCGATGGATGCAGTCCTCTGCACCTTGCACAGTAGATCAATATTATATTTCCAACGCACCGCTGACCACCAGACCAGCGACCCGTATGTGAGTATCGGTCGCACTACCGCTGTGTACAGCCACAAGAACATCTTTGGTTGGAGTCCCCAGTTTTTACCACAGGTTCTCCTGCAAGCATAGAGAGCTATAGTAGCCTTCTTGATGCGATGTTCGACGTTTAATTTCCATGAGAGCTTCGAGTCGAGAATCACTCCAAGGCACTTTACGTTGGTCGAAAGAGTCAGTAAGTGTCCGTTTAATTTAGGGAGCGCAAACTCCTCAATCTTTGTTTTTGTAGTCAAAAGCACCAGTTCGGTTTTCTGTGGGTTCACACTAAGACCGCACTCTACCGCCCAAGTGGTTACTATCTTCAGGGTGTTGTTCATGATGTCGCTCATCACGGGTAGAAATTTGCCTGAGATTAAGATGACTATATCGTCCGCATAGGCGACTATTTTAGCTTTTCCAGTCTTCTGAGGAGGCCGTCCATTACCAAAATCCATAACAGAGGGGAGATCACACCACCCTGTGGCGTCCCTCTGCGCACGTATTTAGTGATCCGACTTTCGCCCAGGTCCGACTGGATTACCCTGGTACTCAGCATGGTCAGAATCCATCTACTGAAATGGGACTCCACTCCTACCTCGATGAGAGGATCCACTATAGCCTCAGTCTTGACATTATTGAAAGCGCCTTCAATGTCTATGAAAGCCGCCAACGTGTATTGTTTGTAGTTTAAGGCGGCTATTACATTATAAAAGTTCTTTTACAAATATCTTTGACTCACGATATTTTAAAAGAACTTTTATGAATGATATTAGCCGCCTAAAGGGGAAGGTGTGCAAGCATGTAAGAAAAGCACTTGAAACAAGCAACGTTCACGTCGCAAATCTTTTCTTAGGCGGCTATTACACTAGAAAAGTTCTTCGAAAATATCTTTTACAAACGATATTTGTAAAAGAACTTTTATAGTGTAATAGCCGCTTTAGTCATATTCAATTGTGTGTACTACCTCGTGGAGAGCTGTTTCGGTAGACTTTCCTTTGAGGTAGGCATGCTGGCACACTGATATAGGTGATTTCAGCAGTAGTTGTCGTATATGGTTATCCAAGATTCGCTCCAACACCTTCAAGACACAAGAGGTGAGGCTGATGGGTCGAAAGTCTTTAGCGGAGTCATGACCGCGTTTTCCCGCCTTTGGGATAAAGGTCACGCGAAATCGCCTCCATGGCATGGGGACGTAGTTCAACGAAATACAGCCCCTAAAAATGGCTACTAACCATGGGATCTCTATGTCCTGTGACTGCTGGAGCATAACCGGAAATATACCATCAAGGCCCGGTGACTTATAAGGAGGAAAGCTGTTGATGGCCCACGCCAACTTTTGGGGCGTGATGACCGACGCAATTTCGTCCCTCGACACTGGCTGCTCACTTGGCATACTAGTATCGTAGCAATGATCCTCACTGCTTGGGAAGAGTGTCGTCATAAGGTGTTCAAGTGCCTCACTGGTGGATTTAGTCCAAGAGATTTTAAACGCTGAGTCCAACGCCTTCTCGAAAGTCAGAACCTTGGCCTCAAGTTCCTTTGCTGTCCCCATACTTAAGTTTTTTATTCTAGATAATTTTGTGGAAGTAACCTGCCTGAATTTCTTCCAGTCAGTTCTTCTGCGATTCCTAAACGGCTTCGGCTGCCTCACGTTGAGATCCAGCGCAAAGAGAATCCAGCTGTGATCCGAGAAAGACTTCAGACTGGAGACTTTCCAGTCCTCAACTCTAAAGTTTCCACTATTGGTGATCAAAGTGACATCCAGAACTTCCTTCCAACCCCGGAAATTGTCCGTACTTGGGAACGTGAAGGTTGGTGTACTTCCCCTGTTACACACTATAATGTTGTTATCAAGGATATATTCAAAAAGTGACTCACCTCTTTCGTTTGTCGTGGTACTTCCCCACAAGGTTTGTCTGGCATTGGCATCCCCTCCTACGAGCAGACTTGATTTCATTTCCGCCACTTCCTTGGTTAGTAGGAGTAGTTCTTCGGTGGGTGCTGTCCTATCGTGGGCCATATATAGGGAGGAGATGTAGATGGCTCTTCCATCAGCTGTTTCCACCTTTACCACCGTTAGGTCGGATGTACTAAAACCAGGACACAGAAAGGCGTTGATGTGTTTCTTTACTAGAATACAGCTTCTAGGCCTGACCTGGTCACTGCTGGCGTCAAATAAATTGTAATTGTCGTCATCAAGGCCCTTAACCTTAAGGTCCCTTGTCCATGGTTCTTGTATGAGTCCTATGTCAATATCCTCCTCCCCTAGGAGAATTTCAGATTATCCGAGGCGCATCTAGCGCGATTTAGGTTAATCTGCACAAACTTCAACATCGGACCCATCCATCTTCTCTTCGCTTTGCAATAAAGTGTTTTCCTCCTCCTCATCGAGGCTGAGTTCATCCATCATCTCTTTTGCATCCTGCAGTGGATCCGCTTCCTCTCCTGAGGCGCGGAACACTTTTACTTTGGCATTCCTGATACCAAAACGGAGTCTGTAGCCTGCTTTTTCAAGCGGCTCCATACTTTCCTCATTTATGAGGAGGAGAAAAGTGAGGCTATTAGACTGGGGTTCCTCAACCTTGAGGATCTCCCAGTTCCCCATTGGTATTGCAGGGTTATGTATGCGGAGACAATGCAGAAGCCTTCTGCGATCTCCGCCTACCATGGGCAACCAAATCCGCACTCTCGGCCTTTCTGGAATGTCCGAAGCTGGGATGAGCTTGAGCTTCATGCCCTCCCATGCTTCGCATACTGTTGCAACAGAGCTCCTTAGGAAATCAAGAGAGAACCGATCCTCACACTTGATTACCCGGTAACCTCTAATGTTCATACTGCTGTCAAAGCACGGCAGTCGCTCCCCCTCTTTTACCAGTAGCAGGTGATCCATCACCAACTCCGATAATTTCGCCTCAACCTTGGCCCAGGCTCCGCTCGCTAACTTACCATCCTTGGTTAGTTCATCTAGAAGGGCAACAGAGAGATGATCCTTCACGACTTCATTGTAAGGCCTGGTAGTCGAAGTATAATGGCTAACGGAGGACTCGCCCGATGCCTTCGTCGCTCTGGTTCGTGATCCGTCTCATCCTGAGACCGATTGCGCTTGGATGCCCCATGCGTCTTAATTTCTGCCTGTTGGCTTTGCTTCGAATCAAGGTGGCGCTTATAGTCGTCTACCACAGCTTGGTATCTACGCCTATCTTCCTCGTCCCACTCGTGAATAGTACCTGACTCTGCGTTCTTCGCAATCTTGTTCAAAACGAACAGAGCCATCTGGTACTGACTCTTCCTCCTCGCAGACTCGGACTTTGGCTTTTTCGAGTACGGTCTTTTAACGTAACGTTCGCCACAGGGCGTTACTCTCGACGCTGTTGATTTCGGTGAAACAGGCGTGCTGTGGCTCAGCCGCTGCGGAACCTTCCGATCACCAGGCGACGTGGAATTGATGTGGGCGGGGTCACCAGACTTGGTACCCCATGGGCTGGCCTTGTAAGTCCTAGGCTGGGAATCGGAAGTTCTCAACACGGTTCCACCTGGATCCATGTTAGTTTTGGACGTGGCTGCTTTAGCCATGCCTGACCCGCTGAAGGGGTGCATGTCAAATGAAACCCGAAAGCAGGAGACCGGGTTGCTCGCATTGACACCAGTACCAGAAACAACAAAATTACACACGGAAAATCATGCATATGTACACCGGCCGCGATAATGGGATACAGTTTCAATGACACCAGCCAATAATCACCGAAAATAGTACACGGCTAGCCAAACGCACCTACGCCGGCCACGATGGTAGAACACTGTCGCGAGAAAATGGTGCACCCAGTCAGATTTCGGAAATTAAACAACACCGCCAGCATATAAATGGATCGCGATGACCGATAACCAAGCACTTGTCCGATGCCGCCACTCACTTGTTACGTGTTTTAAATTTAAATTTGAAAATAAAGATGATAGCCAGCTGACGATGGTTTATTACTCAATGTGTCAAAATCGCACGTAAACAAAACTGTGGCACCCGGTGTCGCTCCGCACCAAGCGGCACACACACACTTGCGCAGCCCGGATTTCGCCACCCAAAAACAACCGTTTGCTAGAATTTTACCGCAACAGTGCAAGAAAACGAAAACGAAAAGAAGGAAAATCTTGCAAAATGTAGCCGCGCAGATTAAAATCCCCAATCGACGAGCACAA
The DNA here is from genome assembly GCA_964017055.1 of Chloromyia formosa. NCBI lineage: Eukaryota > Metazoa > Arthropoda > Insecta > Diptera > Stratiomyidae > Chloromyia > Chloromyia formosa. The sequence goes on from OZ024817.1 coordinate 47,952,746, forward strand.
TACCGCTTACACGCGCACTAATCCAATAATTTCCCACTCGCGAAAAGGTGAAAAACTCGGTGAAAAAGATTAACATCACTACGCATCAATCGATTTCTCGGAACAAACGTCAACAACATGGATCTCATCGGTTTTGCGGATGCGTCAGACGAAACCTTCGCAGCGGTAGTGTATGCACGATCACGATATCCGGACAAAGGCGGCAAGTTCAGCATTACTTGGTAGCACCGAAAACAAAGGTGGCACCAATTAAAAAGATGGTTACTGCACGGTTGGTGCTGTGTCCTGCGGATCTCTTATCGAAATTGCTGCGGAAAATACCTAACAGTCTGAACATCGATCTGAACCACTGCTACGCCTTTTTATACCCTTCACGGATGTGATCGGGTATATTAACTTTGTCATGAAGTTTGCAACGCGCAGAAGGAAGCATCTCCGACCAAATAAACTATATATATTCTTGGTCAGTATGATGAGACGAGTCGATTAAGCATTGTCCGTCTGTCCGTCTGTCCGCCTGTCCATCTGTCCGTCTGTCCGTCTGTCCGTCTGTCCGTCTGTCCGTCTGTCCGTCTGTCCGTCTGTCCGTCTGTCTGTCTGTCTGTCCGTCCGTCTGTCCGTCTGTTTCTATGCAAACTAGTCCCTCAGTTTTCAAGCTATCAAGCTGAAATTTTGTCCAAACCCTTTTTTTTATTGCACGCAGTATATATATCGGAACCAACGGAATCGGACCACTACGTCATATAGCTGGCATAGGAACGACCGGTTCAAAAATTGGTCTTTGTGAGAAAAACTTTTTTATTTCTAAAGATATCTTTTTCAAATTTCACAGGAATCAATAATATCTTTATATAAATCACATTCCTGAATTTGGATGAAATCGGACCACTACGTCATATAGCTGCCATAGGAACGACCGGTCCAAAAATTCGTTTTTGTGAGAAAAACTTTTTTATTTCTAAAGATATAGTTTTCAAAATTCACAATAATCAATAGTATCTTTAGTGAAATCATATTTCTGAATTTGGTTAAAATTGGACTACTCTATCATATAGCTGTCATAGGAACGACCGTCCCAAAAGTAAGTTTTTGTCAGAAAACCTTTTTTTATTTCTGAAGATAACTTTACGAAATTGCATATTATTCAATTGTATTGACTGCTAAGCCACGTTGCTAAATTTGGTTGAAATCCGCCCACTATTTCATATACCTCTTATAGGAACAGTGAAATCGGAACAAGCTTTACTACTAATTTCAATAAAGCAAATGTACCACAAAACATAATTCCGAACAGCTGCTCAAAAGCCAAATTGGGTCCAATCAGTTTTAGTTGCGATTGTATAAGTAACACGGTGGATAGGTTACGTATGTGTGCGTGCATGGTTTGGTTAGATTTCTCTGTATGCGTGCGATTTGACAGATATTTAGTATTGCCAGAATCGAAAACAAGAGAATGATCGCACTTTTGGTATTACCCGATCGATCTGCTGTAATAGTCTTATCTCTTTCTGGTAAACGGAAACATATGACGCGGTGGTTTTGCTATCTGCTTTCCGCAATTCCATTGTGAACAGACAGTGGAATTCAATACATATGCAACAAATCCAATAGGGACAACCATCGTCTCAGTTGTACTGAGTTCCACCTCTTATCTAGTTCCTCTATGATGGAACCACGGCAGCTTACGCATTACGATCTTTGGTGGAACGGTCTCAATCTCCTAAGACAACATATCGAGTTCGGATGGCGGCCAACACATCGTTCAAATATAGATGTTACAACGGAAGCACGCAGTCAATAAGGTCACAATTCGGCAATCAGCTCTGAACATTACTGATTTCTCATGTCTAGACAAATTATTGCGAACAACGGAGTGATGTCAAGTTAGCCCCTCCAATTCAACAAAAATTGAATTTAACTATTCGTATCGTTTGTTGGTCGTTTGTTGGTGATTGTTGGTCTGTTAAGAACATTTGTTGGTCGCTAATTAGTAAATTATAAGCAAATTAAATATTTTTAGGTTAAGTTAGCCCGTCCTCACAAGAAAATCCTCAAAATGACGTTACGAACCTAAACTTGCAAAATTCTGAATTGAAATCGTTTGTTGGTCGTTTGTTGGTGATTGTTAGTCTGTTAAGAACATTTGTTGGTCGCTGATTAGTAAATTATAAGCAAATTAAATATTTTTAGATTAAGTTAGTCCCTTCTCACAAGAAAATCTCCAAAAAATGACGTTACGAACCTAGACTTGCAAAATTCTGAATTGAAATCGTTTGTTGGTGATTGTTGGTCTGTTAAGAACATTTGTTGGTCGCTAATTAGTAAATTATAAGCAAATTAAAAATTTAAGTGTCAAGTAAGCCCCTCCTCATAAGACAATGCCAAAAAAAATGATGTTACTAACCTAAGCTTGCAAAATTCTGAATGAAAATCATTTGTTGGTCGTTTGTTGGTGATTGTTGATCCCTTAAAAACATTTGTTAGTGACTAGTTTTTAAATTATAAGCAAATTAAAATTAGTGTATGAAGCTGAGAAGCAAATGGTTGCGATACCGGCTGGATTCTCGTTATCTCAAGTTTCCGCTAGCAGATGGAGCAGAATTCGAATGAAAATGGTTGTGAAATGGGAGGAATATATCAGTTTTCGGTTTAATTCTAAGTTTCTCCGAACAGTGTTGTCTTTTTAAACGCCAAAAGTTTATAAGCTTACGTCACATTAGCATTTTTTTGTACAAATGTGTTAACAAACATTTCAAGATTTAGTGTTTGTGCTAAAATATAAACCGCAAGCACCGCTATTCTGGTGCAATGTTTACGCACAAACGCGAAATCTTAAGTTGATTTGATGTTCACCTTTAGACTTTTGTTCAAAGATTTGCCAAAAAAATTTCGTATTTGAGGTGGGTGTTGCTAATGTTGCACTTGCATATGGTAACAATTCGCAGCCATCGCATAAGGACGGCTTCGTAACTTTTTGGTTTTATTACTGTATAATAATTATTATATTTCGGTGCGCCACTATAGTAACTGTAATGAATTATATTATGAGCTGTGTTCTTTAAAGCAGTGGAGAACGATGGGGTAGAATTGTCCTTCAACAAGCGATGCAGAGTATGTTAAATAAGGATTTTGAGTTTATTATAATATGCATAATGGCTTTTGTAGCAACCGAGTAATGAATTATGAATTTCAAGCAATTTTTTTGATTTTTTATCATAACAAGGAATAAGAAACAGATGCCTTGACTGTGCTACCTCTGTCATATTTGCCAATGTATATTTTGTTCACGATCGATTTGATTGTTGGCATGAGCCGTATGTTACAACATACGCTTACATGATCAATTTGCTTCTCAAAGAAGAATATCAAGGATCTTTTAAGTTGAGCCGAGTAAAACTTGCGTCAACCTTGCGTGCAGCATCATGCAGACGACTGGATGTAGTTTCGCCGTAAAAATATTTGCGAAGGTCGAATAGAGTCGACTTGCCTACGGTGTAAGTTCGCAATGTCGACTAAACCTGTATCTCCAATATTACGAGTTAGACACATTCACTAGACTGCCGAGTATAAATATAACATTCGGAATTTAGACATAGAGGTGTCAGTCTCATGTCCAACAACGGTCGTTATGGGTTCAAGTTCTGTTCACGGCGTTCGTGGCCAAGGATGTTTGTGTTGTCTTTCTCCTGAGGCGTAATAATAAGCCACAAAGAGGAGAAATTGTCAGTGTCCGGACGTATCAACCCGAGCTCGTGAAAATGATCTAAAATTATTATATTTAACGCAATAATTTAAATTATAGTTTTAACAGTGGATTCCGGTTTTTACGGATAATTCATTTTTAATATAATTTTCGTGTTTAAAGTGAAAATCTTAGATTTGTGTAGTTTTTCACTTAGCGCGATTTTGTTTCTTTGTTTATATTTGTCAATTCGTGTGTGTCAATTTGCAATTCGTGTGAATTCGATTGTACACACAGATACGGTACAAATTTTATATCTACATTTAATTTGAAGCTCTGTTTAGGAGCCCTCATAGCGTAGTGTTTGGTGCGTCCGCCTTGCAATCTTCGGACCCTGGTTCGAGGCTTACTTGCGACTTTAGCTTTTTTTCGTTTTTTTATCGATTTTCTTTCCTTTTCCTTTTCGAAACATATCATACATCAGTATGAAAAATTGCATTTGCTCGGAAATTTATAAAATTCAATTAGATGGGCTTTCTCAAGTAGTTGCGTCATTGCAAAGCCAACTTAGTAATATGAAATCCCTTATGAATTCGAGTAATTTTTGTAATAGCAATAGTAATTTGGACAATTTAACTAAATCGAAGAAAAATAAGAACAAATCAAAGGCAAAAGTAAAGGTAAAAAAATCAGAAGTGACATCACCCGACAAAATTCCATCTGATAGGAGAGAAGTGGTAAGTGAATCAATTGTTGTTCCTTGCACAGCTTCTCAAAACCTCACACCTTCTAACGCTCATCAATCACCGATTGATAAGCATGTAACAATGCGTAAAAAGAAGAATGGTGTTGAAAAATCGGCCGCTGTCGGTGATGGCACTTCTGTCGCACTCAGGGTTGGTAAAAATCAAAGTGGGCGATACAAGAAAATTTATGGTATCGATGATACCGATAATTCTCTTAAAAGTGTACCCAGTTTCAAAGTTTTCCCTATTTCAAAACTCCATACTTCTATGAAGGCGGGCGATTTGAAGGATTATGTTGTATTTTAAAAAAACTAAATTTATCAGATTCAACTTTCATTTCAGTTTATCCCTTGGTTAAAAAAGATAGCGATATTTCGAAATTAGCTTCGATTAGTTTTTCATTAAAAATTCCTCAGGAACATTCAAAGCAAGTGCTTTGTGTCAGTTTCTGGCCAAAAGGTATTAACATATCTGCTTTTAATTTTTCAAAAAACCCGAAACGCGAAAACAATGCTCAACCGAGAACTTAAATTTAACAAATTTATTTTCGGTTACTATCAAAATGTAGGTGGTCTTCGTTCTAGAACGAATGACTTTTATCTTGCAATTTCACAAGAAAATTATCCTACGATATGTTTGACCGAAACTTGGCTTCATTCTGAGATTACAAATGAGGAGTTATTTGCAAGTAACTACCATGTTTTTCGTCGAGATCATTATGAAAACTCAACTAGAAGAGGGGGAGGTGTTTTGATTGCTGTCAAGACAGTATTCCCATCTCATCAAGTTGAGCTATTTCATAACGATGTGGAACAAATATGTGTAAGTATAAATATTTCTCGCAGTGAAAAAGTTTATATTTTTAACAGCTATTTACCACCCCTGAGTTCGATTGATATTTTTCAAAAACATGTCGAGAATATTTCCAAAATTTCTGCGTCTCTTAAAGAAACTGATAAATTGATTGTTGTTGGGTATTTCAATTTTGATAAAATAAGTTGGTATTGGAATAATGGAGAAAAAAGATTTTTGCCACGCGATCTACGTCTCTTGTGGGGCAGCGCAGATGACAATCCCAGAGGTACAATCTTCTGGTAGCAAACAAGGGGGTCGCTCCCACCTTCGTGGATGCACGAAGGGCTGAGGTGATCGACATTACCCTAAGCTCTGTTAATATGCTTGACAGAGTTCAGAATTGGAGAGTGGTGGACAGGCTAACCATGTCTGATCACAGGGCTATCCAGTTTGAAATTCTGTATGGCAGAAAACGGAGTAGCGAACGCAAACGTATAAGAGTGCCAAAAAATACTGATCGTGTTAAGTACGAGACATATTTATTGGAACAAGTCGAGGATATTCAAGACGGAATACCTCGGAATACGGTCGAGATAGAGCGAACAGTGGAACAACTGAACTCCGCTATTAATCGCGCCTTCGAACACGCTTGTCCCTCCACAGTAGTGGACGGAAAGGACCCAACACCATGGTGGAGTAGGGAACTGGAGTCTATGAAAAAAGAGACAAGGAAAGCCTTTAACCGTTACATGAGGGAGAGAGACTCTCACTCGAGTACAAGGATAAAAAGAGGGAGCTGAAAAGAACCTTACGTCTTCGGAAACGAAATACGTGGAGGGAATTCTGCTCTAGCATGAAGGATACGTCGGAAGTATGCAGATTACAGAAGATGATATCGAAAGACACTGCTTCGAAAATGGGGCTGATACGCAAAGTTGATGGTTCCATGACAGAAACAGTGGAAGAAACGTTGCAGGCGCTGATGGATGTACATTTTCCTGGAAGTTTCAAGTCAGACCAACCATGGCCTCAAACTAACATGGGAGCGGGTGGGGTAAGTCAACAAGAAGCTGAGAGGATAATAACTCCAAATGGAGTCAAAAGTGCTATAAACTCTTTTGCTCCATTTAAAACGGCTGGAATGGACGGAATATTCCCGGCACTATTACAGTGGGGCATGAGCGCTCTACTAGATAGGATCCGGAATATATTCGTTGCCTGTCTTTCAGCAGGCTACATCCCGAAGGCATGGAGGGAGGCTAAAGTGGTCTTCCTGCCTAAACCGGGAAAGAAAGACTATACAGAGGCAAAGTCCTTCAGGCCGGTTAGCCTTACATCATTCCTGTTGAAAACAATGGAAAAGGTGTTGGTGGACTACCTGGAGAACACCACGCTAATGTATAGTCCTCTGAGTAGGTGCCAAAATGCTTATAGAGCAGGCAGATCTACGGAAACCGCTCTACATGAACTTGTTAGAGTTGCAGAGAGAGAGATTAACAATGGCGGGATCTCTATGTCTACTTTTATGGATATAGAGGGTGCTTTTGATAAAATCTCCTTTACCAAACTAAGGAACGCCCTGATTGAGCGGGTGGTTGATTACATTATAATTAAGTGGATCGACTCTATGCTTAAGCAGAGGGCGGTAAATCTTAGCAGTGGATGTGACAGAATACGGGGTAAGGTAGTCCGAGGATGCCCACAAGGAGGTGTTCTTTCGCCTCTACTGTGGAACATCACCGTGGACAGTCTTCTCTGGAAGCTGGACTCGATGGGCGTACACACTGTAGGATACGCCGATGACTTGGCACTCACGGTCAGTGGAAAGTTCATGGACACAATTCTAGGTTGCATGGGACAAGCTCTCAAAGTAACCGAAGAATGGTGTAATGAGCAAGAGCTAACCATAAACGCTAGTAAATCAAACACTATGATTTTTACTCGTAAGAGGAAAGACATAGAGATAACTCCCTTACGGCTTTTTGGTTCGGAAATCAAGCTGTCCAAGGAAGTGAAGCATCTAGGAGTTACCTTAGATGCGAAACTAACTTGGAATGTTCACGTTGATGAAAAGATCCAAAAAGCGAAAAGGATTTTGCATCAATGTAAGAGAGTGTGTGCTCGTAGGTGGGGAATTTCACCTAAAGCGACACACTGGATTTACACAATGATGGTAAGACCTATTCTAGCCTACGCATCTGTGGTATGGTGGCCAAAAGCCATGCAGAATACCACAAAGCAGAAGCTAGATGGGGTACAAAGGATAGCTTGCGTAAGCATATGTGGTGCAATGCGCACCATACCAACGCGAGCAATGGAGGCATTGCTGGGACTGCCGCCATTGGACTTATTTATAAAGAAAACGGCGGCGCTTTCGGCAATACGCATGTAAAGGGATGCCATGTGGCATCGCTTTGCAACTAGCAGCGGTCATAAGAGCATCCTAGACATTATTCATGATGAGGTCAGGGAGACTCTAATGCCGGTAGAAGGCATGAGTAGACGTAGGGTAGTTGAAAGACTACACAAGACTCACATTGCAGATGGAAACATACACAATGAGTGTATGTACAATGACTGATTTTACTGATGGCTCTTTAATGGACGGTAAAGCGGGGGCGGGAGTTTACTCTGAAGAGCTAAACCTAGCATGTGCGCTTAGTCTAGGAGAGTATGTGTCCGTATACCAGGCAGAGATGCTTGGTTTGTTGCATGCGTTGGACCACCTGCTTGAAGGTCAGGTGCGGAGGAAGAAAATCCTTATTGCACTGGACAACCAATCGGTGATCAGACGCCTGCAGCAGACGAACATAAACTCTAAACTGGTACTAGAGTGTGTCCGGAAGCTTAACACGTGTGCCTCAGAAAATGAGGTTACGCTGATGTGGGTAAAAGGACACATAGGTACAACAGGAAATGAGGCGGCGGATGCCCTAGCAAAACAGGGATCTGCGGCAACTTTCATTGGCCCAGAACCCAGAGTTGCTCTGGGGAACGGCATGATTGGAGCGAAGGTTGGGGAGTGGATGGACTCCATGCATCGACGAAGATACTCAATTGCCCTAACCCCTTGTGGGGCATAGCGCGTCAACTGTTCCATGTGGCCCAGTTGACGTTTCGTTGGCATAAACTGGTTTCGGAGAATGCAGTTGCCAGCATGCACCTCCTGCACATCCATGGCCACGAACGTCGTCGTGGACGGGACAAAGATGGCAGGAGCTAGTCACTTGCAAACAAGCTCGGAATGCAATGACCAGCCCTTTAGACAGGGAAGCGAGAAAGGTACTCAGTTATAAACGGAGTACCCTAAGCTGGATAACTGCCTTGGTCACAGGGCATGGTAATTTTAAGGCTCATCTGGCCAAGATGAAAATCGGGGAAGATGACGTTTGCAGGCTATGCCTGGAGGAGGCCGAGACGGCAGCACACATTGTGTGCGAATGTCCAGCACTGGCTAGCACGAGGTTGAGGATCACAGGCAGGCACACGATAAGTGTAGAAGCCATGAGTGAACTCAGCTTCAAACAAATGCTAGCAATAACACGGGACTCAGTGATGAAGAAAGAGGTCGACAATTATCAGTCGACATCTGGAAGTCACTGATGACCGGGAGGGGGCGAAAAGGGACCCAAACGTTAGTGGTCTGCTTCGGCTATCCCCCAGAGTATATAATAATAATAATAAATAATACGTCTCGTGTGCTAATTTTTTCTAACAGATTGTCTTTCTGCCATGGATTTGATGCAAATTAATCATGTTGAAAACTCCATTGGTAGAATTTTAGATCTAATTATTGTGAGTACTTACTTAAATGCTTCCGTAAATAGAGTAGATAACCCACTTTTGCCAAATTCAGTACATCATTATGCTCTTCTTTTAGATTTTAAATTTTATGATTACATTCAGGAAGAGTTGGTTGTCACTCCTAGTAGAAATTTTGAAAAAGCCAGATATGCTGATTTGAATACTTACTTTTCTGATATTGACTGGACTTCTATTTTCTCAAATAAAAGTATTGTTGAGTGTTATGATATTTTCAAATCAATATTATCTGAAGCTATTGATAAATATATTCCTCTAAAATATTTTGACAAAAAACAGAGAAATCCTTGGGCTACCAAGGAGTTGGACCAACTTAAAAATTCAAAAAAATAAAGCACATAAATTATTTAAAAATTCACAATCTCTTGTTAACAAAGCTAACTTTTTTAGATTGAGGAAAGAGTATGAATTGTTTAATAAATATCTTTATAAACAATATATTGCTCGAGCGGAGCAAAATATAAAGAATGATAGTAAAGCTTTTTGGAAATTTATAAACAGTAAACGCAAGAATACGGGCATTCCGAAAAATTTAAAATTCAATGGTAATTCGTATAATGATGTTCAATCGGTATGTGATGGTTTTGCAAGTTTTTTCAATTCGGTTTATGATATGTCAGGTTCGGTTTCGAATTGAATGACAATGTCAATGGAAGATTCCCAATTGCTCAAATAGCTCATGAACGTCTTAGCAGTGCTCTTCAGATTTCTGAAGATGACCTGCTATGTGCTATGACTGAGCTTGATATTAGTATTCAAGCCGGACCTGATTGCATTCCTAACACTTTTCTAAAGAATTGCATGCAGTCATTATGTCGTCCTCTAACGAACAGTTTTAATACGTCATTGTCTACAGGTGTTTTCCTTGATCAATGGAAGACATCTTTTATTACTCCTGTTCATAAGAAGGGTCCAAAACATCATATAGACAATTATAGGCCTATAGCTAAACTATCGGCTATCCCGAAGCTTTTTGAATTGATTGTTAAAAAGAAAATAGATGTTTTGATCAGCGAGTTAACATCGCCATGTCAACATGGCTTCCTTAAAGGTAGATCAACTACAACAAATTTAGTTTCCTTTACTAAATTTGTTGCTGATTCTATGGAAAAGAGCATGCAGGTTGATGTTGTGTATACCGACTTCTCGAAGGCTTTCGATAAAGTTGATCACAACATATTACTTCGCAAATTAGAAAATTTAGGTATTCGGTCGACTTTTCTCAGCTGGGTGAGATCCTACTTAGATAGATAGATAGATATAAAAATTCGAGCTACTTTCCTAGCAGGAAGGCACTGCGACCATAAAGATCTATTGTGCCGTAGCTCATTAATCCAAAAGACCGTCCACCCTTCTAATAAAGGGCAGTAAGTCTTTGGCAGGAATCAACCTGAATTCTGCAGTGCTGATAGTAGCCTGCCCGAGGAGTGACATCCTAAAACGCGCGATGGCGGGACATTCGCACAAGATGTGCTTGGTCGTTTCCACGTCTTCCAGACAAAGACGGCTTTCAGTCTCGCTTGACATACCCATCTTGTTCAGGTGATATCTGACCAGGTGATGGCCAGATAAGTACCCCACTAGGAGTCTTAGGTGGGTTCTACTCATATGAGTAGTACCCTTGTGACTGAAGGGCATTATCAGCTCCTTTGATTGACCAAGCCCTGGAAGGTTATCCCAGTACTGTTGACGCAATCGTGCAAACCAATCTGTGATCCGCAGTTTGGCCGAGGCCAGTCCAAAGCCACAGTAAGGCTCAGGTCCATGAAAACGACTGGATGATCCTTGTCTAGCAAGTTCATCCGCAGCCTCGTTCCCCTCAATGCCCTGGTGGCCTGGCACCCAAAACAAGAAGACTCGGTTTTTGGTTGCCAACAGTTGAAGGAGATTGTATTTTAACACTCCTTCACCAGTTTTGAAGAGACCTTAAATGAGGAGAGCGCTTTTATAGCTGCTTGGCTGTCTGAGTAGATAGCAATGTGAGCGCCGCGAAGTCCAGTTTCCAAGATTACCCTGGCGCAGACCTCAATGGCGTGGATCTCAGCTTGAAAAACGCTGGGCGAGACTCCCATTGCGATCGAAATCCTGGTGTTGGGTCCAAAGACACCTGCACCAACACCCTGTTCTGTTGTTCTGAGACCCATCGGTGAACCACTTGATACATCTAGGGTCTGGACAGGGTGTGCCATTTACCCATTCAGAGCGGTTAGGGATGAGGGCTGAATATTTTCTGCCGAAGCAAACCTCCGTGATCATGTAATCTGATCTCAAGCAGATCTGCACGTCAGGAATTTGATTCAGAATGCTCATGTGACCGCTTTCTTCACTACGCACATCGGAAGTTAAACGAAGTCTGAGAGCATTTAGAGCTGCTGATTCTTGAATGAATATATGCAACGGAGTAAGTCCAATAATCGCCTCCAGGGCTGGCGTAGGACAAGTGCGCATAGCTCCAGTGATGCCAAGGCAGGCAAGGCGTTGAAGCTTATTGCACTTCAGTAAGACAGAAGATTGCTGAGTTTTCGGCCACCACACAAGCGCTGCGTAGGTCACCATAGGCCGCGCCAGCATGGTGTATAACCACTCAATTATCTTTGGGGTGAGCCCCCATGTCCGTCCAAAGAAACTTCTGCAAGCCCACATTGTGCGTGTGGCTTTGCCAAGTACATTATCTATGTGGGTATTCCAGGTGAGTTTCGAGTCTAGAGTTACCCCGAGACATTTAACTTCAGTGGAATAATCGGCGCACTATAACGCGAAACTGGATCACAAATTCAAAAAGGCCAAAGTGGTTGAGAAATTGGGGTCCTCCTGTTACAAATTGGCAGACATGTCAGGAAAGTTGATCGGCGTTTTTCTTGCAAAGGATATGAGGCGTTAGCTTCAGACCATTTCGCGCGTCAACAACTTGCAAAATGATCTGTGGGTGTAATGATTGCATTGCCGAAGGAATTTTAACTTCCTTAACTTATTTTTTTTTTTGGCGCAATGTTTATCTTGCTCCCGCACCATCGCAAACAATTGCACTCAACGCCAACGAACTTAAATGTTCACGCAGCATCTACTCTTTTGCACGGCAATGGCAACTTAAGAGAAAAAAATTCGCCCGGTTCAACTTCTTTTCTCTTACCTTCGGATAACAACAGCTGTTTAGTACCGTGAGTTGTTATCGCTGCAAAAAATCGGCTGCTTGAATATAGCTGCGAATATCAGCTGTGATCCATACTGGACAAGGGAACAGGAAGATATGGAATGGTCATCCTCTCATGTATACACGTTCATTTGTGTCTCAGAATGTCTATCCCCTCCCCTAATTTTTTCCACTATTTGTTTCCTTGAATGTCAATTGAATCGATGACATTTGGAAAAATTATTCGAGCCCTTTGGTGAAAATCCGAATAAAAGTTGCCTACAAGGGTAGTTTTTGATTTGAATTTTGTTTTACGTGAGTGCAAGGTAGTTAAGAAGTACAATTGCAATCAACAGTGTTAGTGCCATCGATTAGCTCGTAAATTAAACGAAAATGAAGTGCGTAGTGCCGACGTGCAAGAACTCGAAGCGTTCTCATGCAAATGGTGTGTCGTTTCACAGGTACGGTGTATTTAATACATTTTGTGTTAACTGCTTAAGATATCAACGGCAAATCACTGCGAGTTTTATTTATCATCACCTCGGAATTATACTGTACGCGAATTACGTCCACAAGTCGCAGCCAACGAAAATCAGCTGTTCAGCCTGTTATAGTCAAATCTCTTGTTCGCGTTCGTTTGACACATTTGAACTGCGAAAACTGGCTTCCTAACAAACTTGAAGCATTTTTTTGAATCAAGAATAGAAACATGCACTTCCAAGCGCTTAACAGTAATTTACAACAAAACAAATGATCACCCACAGTTTTAAAACACATGCATATGTAAATTGACACTCCGCGGCTCGTTGATTGCGACAAAGTTGAACTCGTCTCAACTTTCGCGACGTGAGCGACGTGTTGTTCGCGCGCAGTATACTTATCGCCATATGAAATACATTGGTTGAACCTTATTTGGCAGCAGAAGCCGCGTTGTTCGCGCAAACTATAATTCAGCCATAAATGTTTTAAAGCGTTTTTTTCGAGACGTTGCAATTGTCTGCTCGAAATGCCAAACTGAGAATTGTCACTTTGACAATGTCGGAAACATTGGCTGCGTTCCTGCGAGCGGCTCAGAGTTTGACATTTCTCAAATTCACCTCCATTTGCTTTCCCCTCCGGTAAATTTAGTACAGACAACTGTCACTTTTGGATCTGACAATTCCCCCTCTGGATCTGAACATTTTTCCGGTCAATTTCTAAAATCAGAAATTTTGACAGTTCTCAGATGTCACCGGCGCCTCGGTCACCAAAGCAACATAGCCAGTAATCCGTTAGCCAGCGTGCAGGACGTGTTGCGAAGTGTTTAGTGGTAGTTTGCTGCGCCTTTAGCCTACAAACCTGCTCCTTGAATAGGAAGTCGTCGTATCGGGGAACTATTTGTTCGAAATAATTTGCATTTCTGGGTCGGTTTTCGCGCTCAATCCCGTCCAACAAACTCCAATCGTTTGTCATGTTGTTATCCATGACAACGCGCACTATATTTAGTATGCTTTGCACACTATTTACAATTTGGATATCACCGAAATCATCCAATAACTAAATTTTAAATTTTGAAATTAAAAACTTTACAGATCTTTTTTGACAAGACGGCCGTGTATGCCGTCTGGGGGAATATTTCTCAGATCCAAAAATTGACAGTTGTCGGTACTAAATTTACTGGAGGGGGAAGCACATAGAGGAGAAAACAGAAAAGTCAGATCCATATCAGAAGGCTTCCAGGACCGCGCCCATTATTGTGTTGGTTGGAGGAAATTTGCCCATTGGCGTAGGCTCAAATGATAATTTTCGGGGGTTTGTGTCTTTTATTAATAATGATGGCGAAAAATATCGTCATTTTTATATTTGCAGATTTCCATGGGACGAAATGAAAAAAATATTATGGTTGACGGAATTGGATATTGTCGACATTAAACTTCACGCACACAACAATGGCCCAAAGGAGGCTGATTTCAGTTGAAAATTTGTATGGCGGTATATGGAACGCAAGTGGTTTCGCGCGACATTTTAATCTAAAAATGTCGGTTGTCGGTCGGTTTGCGGTGTGAAAGTGGAACATGTTGTGTAGTGGAGTATTTGTTATGTGCTCAGAAGATAAAAATGTGAAAAATTGGTGAATTTAGTGTTCGTTTTTGCATTTGAAGTGAATGTGGAAGTTTTTTGTTTACTTTTTGTGTCGTGTGTGACAAGTGCAGAAAAGAAGCAATATGGCGATTTATGCGGGTGAATTAATTTTTTCCCGCACCAAATACATTTTTTTGTTTCTGTACATAATTTTACTTGTGGAATGAAGTGAAAAGTGCGGAAACGGAATATACGAATCAAATTGAAATTTCGGGCATGCCATCTTTTGGCTGTGATATATAATAATCAATCAATAGATGTACATGCTTGAACAATTTCAATTTGAGAAACCACCATGTTCGTGCCGAAGTGTAGTCGGAGCCATTCGGAGCTTGTTCGTTGGAGCTAGTGCTGGTTGTCAGTTTGAAAGGAGGCTGACTCACACACTCTCAGCGACCTGCTTCCTGGCTTCTTATGTAGATGGTTTTGGATTACGGAAATTAAGTGAGTTTCGATTTGTATATGTGTGTATCTGACACTTTCATATCAAATGAACTGGTCAGATCGAAAACTTTGAAATGGATTGCGCGGCAAAAAAAAATTGTTGTTTGGACAAGCTACGTCTTCTTTAATTTACAATATTTAGGCCCGTTTTCTCAATGTCTGATTAAAATTTAAACTCCAGTTAAACAGACATTGAACGTACCCATCTGTCAAATTTTACAGGGAAAACAACAACAACAACAAATTTTATCTCGAGATTAAATTTTAACTGGACATTGAGAAAATGGGCCTTAATTTAAAACATTCAAACCGGGTTGTTCATGTCGGAATTTTAACAATTTTACTCACGAATTATCATTAACATAACATTTGAAGTAAGCTGAAATCGTTCGAGCCTGGAGCACAATTAGAAAAACAATGGGTGGTATGCATAAAGTGAGTCTAGTGGAGTAAAGCTGAGTTGACAGAATTCCACTCAATTTTCACTATGGAGCGGAAAGTAGTTTTATGCATACAAATTTTTCACTCGATTCACCGAACATAGCAGACTCAGGAATGTCCTCAATAGACTTCACTCTTGAGTATATCCTCATTATTATGCATACCACCAAATAAGTTCTGTTTTGATGCTAAGCTATACTAATTCCGTACCAATATCATCTATCCTTAATAATCAGTTCTGCTCATTTATATTTATGTATTTATGATGATATTTCCCATAAATATAATATATAAATTAGTAAACGAAACTTCAATTCATTTAACTTAATTTAGATTTTCGCGCCTAATCAATGCCCCCCTTGCTAAGAAAACACCTACGTATTTTTGATGGTTGATGGTGTGTGTAATCTGAGACAATGGGTGGTATGCATAATAATGAGGATATACTCAAGAGTGAAGTCTATTGAGGACATTCCTGAGTCTGCTATGTTCGGTGAATCGAGTGAAAAATTTGTATGCATAAAACTACTCTCCGCTCCACAGTGAAAATTGAGTGGAATTCTGTCAACTCAGCTTTACTCCACTCGACTCACTTTATGCATACCACCCAATGGCTGGTATGGCTGGTACAAAACCATCTACATACAAAGCCTGGAAACAGGTCGCTGAGAGTGTGTGAGTCGGCCTCCTTTCAAACTGACAACCGGCACTAGCTCCGATGACCAAGTTCCGAATGGCTCCGACTTCACTTCGGCACGAACATGGTGGTGTCTCAAATTGAAATTGTTCAAACATGTACATCTATTGATTGATTATTATCACAACCAAAAGATGACATGCCTGAAACTTCAATTTGATTCGTATGTTCACTTCCCGCACCTCGCACTTCACTTTCACAAGTAGGATAATCAGAGAAACAAAAAAATATATTTGGTGTGACAAAAAATTAATTCAAACACAAATCACAAATCGCCATATTGCTTTTTATCCGCACTTGCCACACGCGACACAAAAAGTAAACAAACAATTTCCACATGCACTTCAAACGCAAAAACGAACACTAAATTCACCGATTTTGCATATTTTTCATTTCAGCGCATCACCAACACTTCACTGCACAACATATTCCACTTTCACACCGCAAACCGACCGAGAACCGACATTTTTCGATTAAAATGTCGCGCGAAATCACTCGCCGTCCATACACCGCCATACAAATTTTCGACTGACATCGGCCTCCTTTGAGCTATTGTTGTGTGCGAGACCAGGTCTGCTTCCAGGCTTTGAATGTAGATGGTTTTGCTGGTATGAATAAAAACTAGCAAATTCTAAAATTTGTAGTAACTACTCAAAAGTAAACTCTACCGAAAAAGTCCAAGGGTCGTATGAATAAAAACCATTTTTCGAAGTTAGAGCAAATGCTACTTCGAAAATAAAATGTAGCATGTGTCACGTATTGACAGATAGTATCGCCGTTTGCGTTATTGCCTGCATTCAGGAATCATCATCGCTCCCTGAGCGGTCCTTCCCCTCTTGAGCGCTGTGGAGTGCTACTGTCCCAATGTCTGGTGAATGCAATCGCTCCATGGAGCCGTTGCTGAGCGGCTACTTCTCCTTTTGAGCGAAAATTTTCCACGCTCCCTTGGCTTGGAGCGTGATATATTTTTGTTTTCACAATTCGCATCACAGATGGTGCGCGCGTCATATGTCATTTGATTGAGTGTTGAGTGTTTGTGTGTTTGACAACACAACGTCCTACGTGTTATTTTTCGGGAATTTTGCAGCAAAATTACAATTAAAAGGTGAGTAGTGATTTCATTAATTGTATATTAGTATAACCCGGCCAAACCAAACAATTTAAACAGACAGTCGTTAGCCGTTGTTAGACATTTGCCATGTCAGCTGATTGTCTCAAATTCGATATGTAGCCGGTGTATTCACAAAACAGGTGTGTGACGGTTGTGACAGGGAGCAGTCGCTCCGTGTGACATGGAGGGGAGATGTCGCTACGTAGCCGCTCAATGTTTTGTGAATGAGCCCATTGTTTTTACCATGGCGATGTTTCTAAGCCTAATACAGCCTCGCCAACAAAAAAAAAATATTCTAGCCGTCGTGTAGCTACTGAAGATAATTTTAAGTCCCTGTACAGATTTACGGCGGATAACGTGCATTGGTTGGCTGATTATTTTATGGGTAAAGAAAGTGGTGAAACCAGAGGTAGTCGCTTAATGAATTCTCAAAGAATGAGAACATTTCTACGATATGTTGGCGATCCTGGCTTCCAGGTATAAAAAGGAATATTATATTTATTTATGAAACCAACGGACGACAGTCCTTTTATAATAAATGCATAACATTTTGTTTGTTTTAAAATTTATTTCTAATGAAGTTATACTTTTTTACAAAGGTGGGTGTTGGAGATGATATCGGAATTCACCAAACAACGGCCAGTAAAATCACTTGGGATGTTTGTGAAAAGATTATTGCAAGGGTTGATGATTGGTTTAGATTTCCGACTACAGAAGAAGAAATGATTCGGGCCAAAGAAATATGGCAACGCAAATTTACTTTCCCTAACTCGATAGGAGCTCCAGACTGTACACATATATTGATTGTTAAACCACATCTTCATGGCGTCGGTTTACTTATCTTAAAATCGCCAAAAAATGCACAAATTCGCATAGAATTACGAAACTCAACTGTAGTAAACACAAGTGTAGGTTGCATTTTGTTTACTACATGAAAAATGTAGTATAGTCAGGTTTTATTCATATTAAGTCGACAAAACTCGCCATTTTTGTAGTAAGTTCAAAAGTTGTAGTGTAGTAAACAACCGTTTATTCATACCAAACCATACCTCTAGTACATAATATGTAGTAAACTTATCTTTACTACATTTAGTACATTATTCTTCATACCAGCCAATGTGCGTAAACCTGGGACAATCGCTTAGCCAAAAAGGCCATTCCAGTATCTTCCTATTCCCTTTACTGGACCATCGGTACCTGTGACGCTGCACAACATTCCAATTGGATACAAATGTATGTAGCTGCGTGCGTTCGTCGGAATCGATGACGACGACGACGACGGGTAATGCATACAGCGTTGTACATTGAATTGCCATGCTAGGCAAGTACTATTGCAAGTATGTATGTGTAATTGAAATAAATAGGCATTTTATAGCGACGGCGAATTAACGTTTTTTTTGTGGTGTTAGCAATTTAATATAGAACAAAGCTTGTGATTGTGGTGGGATGAACTGGCTTGTTTTGGCGGGAAAATTAATTATATTTTCAGAGGGTGGGGATTTTTTTTTCCGGGTTGAAAAATTTGAAAAAAACGGACCCTGGACAGTCCCGAAAAATCTTTCGATGAGGAACATTGAAAAAAAAAAGAAATTTAAATAAATTCCGATATGTTTGTATGGAATTTTTCTTGGTCCAAAGGACTTAATAAAAATTTGAAGTTCGACTCCTGAAATCTAATTTACTTGTGAAGTGCTCTGTAAATCAGAAATTTCTTTGTGAAAGTGCTTATATATAAAACCGAGTGAGTATACGAATAATGTAACTTCATTGGTTTTAGATTTTGTGAAGAGCAGTACTTAAGGCGGCGTTTCGCTTCTTTTTTTTTCTTTGCTATTCGCAGAATACAATAGAAAATTTTTGCGAAACGGCCGTTCCGGCCGGTCAGTGCGGGGCTAAAATCAAGGTACCGCTTCCTTAGAAAAGCAGCTGTGGATCACAAAGGATTGATTGCTGGGCCACGAAATTTGAACATCGGCAAAAATCTTTTTATACCCTAGACTTTTAGTATAGGGTATATTGTTTTTGTCACGACAGAAATATGTAACACCTTAAAGGAGGCTCCGGAGGTATAGCAATGTATATATATAAATGATCAGGGTCACCTCCTGATTCGATTAAGCCATGTCTGTCTGTCTGTCTGTCCGTTCGCACGATAACTTTCGATAGAATAAAGCTAGAGCCTTAAAATTTTGGTCAAATGTTGGTAGTGTAATCTAGTTGGATGGTATTGAAAATGGGCATGATCAAGCCAAGAGAACGCCTACCTCCCCTACATATGTAAAATACTTAAATGTATCTGTAACTCCCGACTAAATAAATATGAAAAGCTCTAGCTTTGGTAGATTGCTCGTGAGGGTAATCTTATAAACTCCTGGGAAAATAAAATCGATCAGTTGAAAACTAACGGTAATTTTCTTACAAAGAGCCCCGTACTACCCTACTTTTCGGGTTTTCTGTCTATAACTCTTGAACCAATTGACGTAGACGCCTGATTTTTGGCATGTAACCCTGGGGTGAGAAGATGCTTGAGTTCTAGTAAGTTGGGCATAATCGGATAAAAGGAACGCCTACCTCCCCTACAAATTTAAAAAAAATTCAATATTCCTTTAATTACGATAACTTTCGATAGAATGACACTAGCGAGTTGAAAATTTGACAAAATGTTGTTAGTAGGATTTACTTGGTTGGTATTGAAAATGGGTAAGATCCCACTCAAGCAACTCCTACCTCCCCTACAAATGAAACTTCAAATAAGCGATAACTTTTGATAGAATGATACTACCGAGCTAAAAATTTGGTGGAATGTTGCTAGTAAGACCTACATAGTTGGTGTTGAATATGGGCAAGATCCAACCCAAGGAACCCCCAACTCCCCTACATATGAAACTTCAAATAAGCGATAACTTTTGATGGAATGAATCCAGTGACTTGAAATTTTGGTCAAATGTTCGAAGTGAGATTGAGTTAGTTGGCATTAAAGCTGGGTAACATCCGACCAACGAAACCCCTACTTCCCCTACAAACGAAACTTTAAATAAGCGATAGCTTTCTATAGAGTGAAGTTAGAGACTTGAAATTTTGTTTAAATGTTTGTATTGCAGGGTGATCTAATTAGTTGGTGGCAATGATGGGCATGCTCCGACCCAAGGAACCCCTACCTCCTCTACAAGTGAAACTTCAAATAAACAATACCTTCCGATAGAATGAAGCTAGCGACTTGAAAAATTCGACAAATATTGTAGAATGGGTTAGTTAGTTAAATGATTTTGAGAATGGTCAAGATCCTAATGAATGAGTGCCAACCTCTCCTATGAACTGGCCATATAAGAGACCCATTCTTAATGCATATGGTCGTTGCCAATTGGTACTTTTGGTATCTCCACTAGGTCTGTAGAAGTCTAGGGTATATACGCTTCGGCCTGGTTTTTTGTTCTTTCGCTCTCTCCGCACATAGCGAGAACGGTGGTTAAATCCTAGCGAAACTAGAATTTTTACACTGCAGAAAAACCCATCATCGATAATAAGGGACCGACTTTTGACCATATTTTTCTCATTTGTGTTAGCTACAAAGAAATAGGTAAGCTTGGCAATACTAAGTGTAATGCCACCAAAAATGAACAACCCCAATTTCTTGTCAGTTGAGTGCCATTCGTAAGTTGGACTCTGTCGAGATAAGGTGGGTAGTATCTAAGTTGTGTATTCGTCTTGAGTGCGATCCCGGAGACCCCATGTTTGTCGTGGTCTTGTGTGTGCGAGTTTGTCTCGACACTGGATTTCCGCATCCGTTGCGTGAAGGGTAAAGGGATTCGCTGGACGATGAGTGTAAATTCACATGTGTGAGTGAGAGTGTGTGTGATTTTAAATGCCCACTGAGTTTTCGTAACTCACATTTCCCTTTTTAGGGTTTTGTAGTAAAACAAAACCCTTATGAAATCGGTCATGCGTCCGTCTGTCTGTCTGTCTGTCCATGAAATATCTCACGAACCGCTGAAGCTGCATGCATGAAATTCGGTGAAAATATGTAGAAGCACTATAATTCTCTGGAGAAAGTGATGCGTCGTAATAGGTCAACTTTAAGGGGGGGTCCCCATAGAGGGGAAATGAAGGTCAAAATTTTTTTTTCGTCTGGTATAGGCAAGTGGGGTATCGTAAGAAAGATATTGTCAAGTACATTCCATTTCTGGAATTTTTTTCAAATTTGAAGAAACGGGAAAAGAGGGAGAGGGGAAAATATGTGATCCGAGTTTGTCCCCCCCCCCTTGCATTTCGAGACCGTTACACTTAGAAATATGAAAGTTTACAGAAAAGCGGCATTTTACTAGTATAGAAAACTATAAATCGTAAAATTTTGATATCTCATCAAAAAAGGTTAATAATAGTACATTTCTATTGTTGCAGTTAGCACACCCCTGCACCCCTTATTAAATATTGATGGTCAATGATAATCAACACCATAGGCAATAATGTCTCGAGGTTTCATTACAATCATGCAATATTTAATAATAGTACATTCACTTAAAGTTTGGCATTTTTACACTATTCAAACAAAAAATACACCTACCGGCTTCGAAGGTGCGAGTACGGATACTACTTGCATGTTGTTTTTCGTAGTGCGAATTGCAATTATTGCTACATATTATGGTTATACATTTATGAAAGGGTAAAGATTGGTAGGGGGCGATGTGTTGTAATTGACCAACTATAACGAGCGGGGGAGGGGGTGGGGCGAAATTAAGGTCAAATTTTGTTTATCGACTGGTATAGGCAACTCGGGTGTTGTGAGAAAGGTAATGTTGAGTACATTTTATTTTTGGCATTTACTTTAAATTTGAAGAAAGGGGAACAGTGAGGGAGGAGAAAATATTAGATCGTAATTTGTCCCACCTTGCATTTCGAGACCGTTACACTTAGAAAAATGAAAACTTTCAGGAAGGTGGGTTCCGAATAGCATATAAAACGGGAAATAATGGAATTTGTATATCTCCTCAAAATAGGTTAATAATAGTTTATTTCCATAGTTACAGTTAGCACACCCCTGCATCCCTTAAATACGTCCGAGATAAAAAGTACTGATGACCAAGGATAACCAACATCATAGGCAATAATATGTTCTAAGCTTCATTACGATCACTTAATATGAATGGGCATGTGATACTATACGAGTATGATGGGTTGGACATTTTTGTTATGTTTTTTTTTATTACCAAGAAAAGCAAGGAGCCGATACTCGCGTACAAATATAAGTGCTTGCTACAAAACCCTCGGATTGCGGGCGTAGCCCTCTATATTCCGGTTTCATTTTAAATTACAGACGGTTAAACGCTCTACCGGAAGTATGCAGTGTCATGATATTTTATTATAAGTTTAAATCATTTGAATTGTGAACGTTATTGAGTTAAAAAACGTTATTTTGAATCTTTTGTGTTTAATATTTGCTTGTAAATTACATATAACGGCATTCTATTTTTGAATTTGCGAACTCGCGTTAAATTGCCTAAAGTCTTTAATCTTTGTGTGTGTATTTTTCTTTTGTATCAGTTTTGTTTCTTTTTGATTGACAACTCTTGTTACGAAAAAAAGGAAAAAAAAAAAGAAATCACGCTAAAATCGACGAAAAGAAACTTGGTCAAGGAAAACAACAACAAGTCCTTTGTTTCAGCTAAAAACGAGTAACCACGAACGTACGCAACGGCCGTTCCGGAAGACAAAGTGGGTGAGTTTGGTTTTTTTTATAATATGTAATTATATTTTGGAAATTCGCGTTTTCCTCGAGCGTACTCTCGTCGTATACATAATTATAATTTTTCAAGTAAATTCGGTAGTGACATTCAGTTTTCGTATTCTTGTAACTTAACCCTTAAAGTGGGTACATGTTGTTTGATAGTAATGTTGGTACAGTGTCTGGCAGACACCTCCTTTTTTATATTGGTTTCCTACATTTAAAAACCAATTTTTTTTTGTCGTGATAATAAAAGAAATATTTTTTGATTTAGAAAGCGTTTATATTTTCAAGTATAAAGTTAAGGATTCAATAAGAAGCTAAATACAAGACAAATACAATTAAACTTGGGAAAAAAAATCAAATGAAAAAATATTTAAGTATTAAGTTCTTGTGTACAGCAGGGGTTACATACTTTTTTTGAGCATTGAAGACAAATCGGATTGTTAGATTTGACACATTTATATGACGTATTACGGTTGTTGGTGTACGCACACAAGCTACATTTTCTCTTTTTAGGTAACTTGTCACATCGTTCAGAAAAAACAATTGTTTCGGCCATGGATTCTTCAAGTCCAAGGCAACTTCTTATAAGACGTTTTACTTCACTGCATAATTGTGGTGAAGTCAATCGACGTTCCAGCTCTGGTTTTGTCAAACTACAAGCTAACTCTTTTACAAAATCGAATCTTTCCGTTTTTTTGGACTTTCACAGCTCTCAGTTTTCCATTCGTCCTTAGAATGATTTCATCCAAAATATATTTATCGATGAGTAAAAAAAATATATCATCAAACTTTGGACTATCTCCTAGTCGACGAATAGGGCTCAGGATACCAGAAAGCTTTTTTATTATATTATGACACAAAGCTCTTCGGTTTTCTGCCGGTGGGTTTTTACTCGACTTATAACAGTTTTTCTTACTATAGTAGAATGGAGTTACAGTTGTCGGAGGTGCAGAGGCTGCTAGAGCTGATACACTACGTTCACCATCTGAATCATTTTCACTGGAGGAGCTTATTTCATTCAAAATCGCTTCTATAGAATCACGCTCAAAAGAAAGATCCTCATCAGAGTCGTCAACACTAAAGTCGTTATCAGATAGTAGCCACTCCTCAATATAAGCTTCAACATCAGGGTCACCAAATGGAATACGAGATTTTTTACTTTTACTTGGCCCAGGGGCATCCATGTTTCCTATAAAAAAAATAACAACTATAAAATTATTATTAAATTATTATACTATTTAGCCGTACTTACCAAAAATCAAATGTTACAAATGGTATTAATTTTGGTACCGTGCCTGCTGTACACGTAGAATATAGTGGCGTATTGTTGGTACTGTGCCTGTGGGACACCGTGAGTTTTAAGATAAGCTCTTAATCAGTCACGGTCAGAATTGCAACTGGCAAACAATAACCCGAAAACACTATTTGATAATCAATAGGAAGGTACTGTGAAGGTCAGCTGAAAAACAAATTCAGTTTTGCAAGTACAGCAAAACTAAAAACTTTAAGGGTTAATTTGATTCAATTTGAATATGAATATGAATTTTGGTATATTTTGAAGTTAAATTTGTTTTTGTAATAAAAACATGGCGTAATTAATTACCATTTTTTTCCGATGGAATACCCCTCTCCCTCCACAATGCATAAGTAAAGCACCGACAAAGACAACGTCGGTCATGGGAAGTCTCTAATGTAGGCCATGGGACCTGTAGGATAGTGGATGGGTGTTTTCGGCCTCAGTCCATAAGACCTGGACTAAAAAAATGCGTGAGCCAGCTCCGTTGTGCTTCCATTATTAAATTAATTTTTTTTTTTGTTGATAATTTTTAATTTTCCTTGCTTGCTTGTTCGTTGTTTATGGCATGTGAACTATAAATTGTAATGGATTTTGGAGTACTAAAAAGGCAAGAAACCTGCCCATGTACAGTTCCGGGAAGCACATGCCGTCGCCTTATCCTTATACTCCAGGAGATCGGAATCACTCCGGACTCAGTCGTTCATTACATATTCCAGCGATTCCGAAAACAATTTAGCCATTAATCTTGCGAAATGTGAATTTGGTAAAACCGAACTGTCATTTCTTGGACACCGACTATCGAAAGACGGCATCCGACCCCTGCCGGAGAAAGTGACAGCGCTCCTCGAATTCCCTCGACCTAGCATTGCGAAAGATCTCAAACGTTTCCTGGCGATGATAAATTTTTACCGAAAATTCATTCCGAACGCCGCCAAACCACAGTCACTGTTGCCAGCGATGATCTCAGGCAACCAACGAAACGACCGTACGCCAATCGAATGGACTGACGAGTTGACCGAAGCATTTGAAAAATGCAAGGCACAGCTCGCCAACGCAACTCTTCTCGCCCATCCGTCAGCTTCTGCCGAACTCGTACTGCATGTCGACGCATCAGACACTGCAGTCGGGGCAGCACTCCATCAACTTGTGAACAACGAACTCGAGCCGTTAGGTTTCTACTCGAAGAAGCTAACGAAAGCTCAGCAGAAATATTCCACGTACGAACTGACAGCCATGTACCAGGGAGTTCAACATTTCCGCTACATGCTCGAAGGCCGAACATCGCATATCGTTACCGACCACATGCCACTCACCTTCGCCTTCAAACAAAATCCCGAAAAGGCGACGCTCCGACAAGCACAACAACTTGATTACGTAGGCCAGTTTACAACCGACGTCCGACACATCGCTGGCCCAGCAAACGTTACAGCAGACTTTCTCTCTCGAATCCAATCGATCGACCGCGCCATTGACTACGAACAAATCGCCGACGCCCAACGAAACTACCCCGAGCTCCAGCAACTTCTCGCTAATGTTCGAAGTGGTAAATCATCTCTCGACTTACGACTACTCGTCATTCCAGACAGTTCCGTCGAATTGTACTGTGACATATCATCGAAACGTATTCGCCCGTACAAGTTAACACCTGAACGCGCAGCGCATCCTATTACAAAACGCTGACGTAGCGTCTACCCCAAATGCACGTTTCCCACGGTCAGCAAATCGGCGTCAGCAGATTTAGTTTAAGCGAAATTCATGTAATTAGAATTAAGTCAGTTCCAATTGTACTCTAGAATGGAAAAGAGGGTTCTTCCCCAAAATAAAAAATAATTTTTTTAAAGTAATCCCAGTGTTAATTATTTAACTGGCGCCCGAGCAGGGACGCGCATCCGTAGACATCTGTAGTAATTACGCGAAGTTGTTAAATTAGCCGCGCGAAAACCAAGTGCGTGTTTTTTACCTAAGCGTTTTTGCAAATAACCGCGCGATAATCAAGTGCGTGTTGTGCCATAAACAATCCGAGTGAGAACCAAATTCGGAGAAACAGAGTCCTGCAGGGGAACGAGGCCCCCAAGTAGCTGCATTGCGAAAAGGAGCCAATAATCAGATTGGCAGCCGCCCCGGCCGTCGGAGCAGTCGCGTCCGTGAACCCATATCATCAGGGACACTTATCTTGAGGAAGGAGGACATTTCCATAGCAGAGATCAAGGAACTCACCTATATCCTTTTTAAAACCAAACGAATTATGATTAACATCTTACTGTAAGTCAATAGTTTTAAGAAAATTTCAACGAGTGGTCTTAAATTTAAAGTTTTTTTCAAAAAGGCCAGTTCTAAAATTCCCTTTTTTTTCAATACCTATTCGAAAACCAGAAAATTTTAGTATCGCAAGTTGGTTGTTGTTCTGTGCAGTTTCTCTAGATTTTTAATAAATTCCATTAATATTTCGCCGTGATCGTTAAAAAATTTTCCGAAAAATGTCAAACCCGAGCAATTTGATTAGGCCTGCGCGTTTGAATGTAAACGAAGAGGCTGGACAAAATAATCCTGCGGAAAATAATCCTGTGCATAATAACCCAGTGCAAAATAATCCTCCGAACAACGAAGAACATAACAACCAACGACTACGTGATTTTATCACCCAGCTTGTGTCGGAAACCCTGCGGGTTCAAGGAAGACAACTATTTGACTCCTTGAGCAACCCAGAACCCGATGTTGATAATAACGCCGACGTTCCGATTTACGTCGGAGCAGAGGGGGGACTTTCCGACATGGACAAAATACCGGATGTGGTGAAAAGTCTGAGGCAATTCTCGGGTGAGCCCGGTGAATTCAACTCGTGGAGAAAGAGCGTTGATCGTATCCTCAAAATATACGAACACTTAAAAGGCACGCCAAAATATTACGGGATTCTTTCCGTAATACGGAACAAAATTACCGGCCATGCCGACATCGCCCTGGAGTCATACAACACTCCATTGAATTGGGATAAGATCTCTAAATGTCTGACGCTTCACTACGCGGACAAGAGAGACTTAGGTACTCTTGAGTACCAAATGACGTCATTGGTTCAAGGTTCAAATTCAATCCCAAAATTTTACCAGGTCGTCTATCACCATCTTTCACTTATCCTCAATAAATTGGGTTCGATTGGCATGAGTCAAGAGTCACTAACCGTCATGACTCAATCGTATCGAGAGAAAGCGCTCGACACATTTGTGAGGGGATTAAGAGGTGACCTTCCCACGCTCTTAAGCATTCGCGAGCCTGCTGATCTGCCACAGGCGCTACACCTGTGTCTCAAATTGCAGAATGTGAATTACCGCACGCAGCATGCTAATTTTTCACAATCTGCTCAGCATAGGGTTAACAATCAGGCCCCACCTGTAGTTCCACCTAGAAGAAATATTCCACCTACCACGAACGTGAGGCCCATCCCAGCTCCAAGGCGTAACTTCTACCCCGAACTCGTGCACAACCCACGAGTTCCACCAGCGCCTCAGTGGAGCAAGCAAACCTATCAACAACAATTCCCTCAAATTTCAAACGTTCGCCCACTTGCACCAAAACCTCTACCAAGAGCAGAACCCATGGACGTGGATCAGTCCATGAGAACAAATCTCGTAAATTATTCAATCAGACCACGGAACCAAAACCAGCAGTGGAACAATAAACGCCCTCAATTCCAAACACGACAAATTCACCACCCACCTAACAAAGTACAACGAGTGTATTACACAGAACAGGACAAAGAAGACAACACAACACCAGAACAATACGAACAGTACGAACAAAACATGACGCAGGACGACGAAGACTATGACCAGACCCTGTCGGACTACACCGACCAGAACAATGAATCTAACCTTGACGTCTCTGAAGAATTGGATGACATTTATTTTTTAGCCTAAAGCGCTCTTCGCTTCCTTATTTCGAGTATCTTTCACGAAGCGGAGAGGTATTAAAGTTCTTAGTCGACACTGGGTCGAATAAGAATTACATTCAACCCAGACATATTAAATATCCTTTACCAAACATTAAACAATTTTACGCAAATTCAGTCGCTGGAGGCATAAAAATAACTCATCATGCCTTCGTGCCATTTTTTGGACCTGATAAAGAAAAAATCCAATTTTTCATTCTACCAAGTCTTATATCCTTTGACGGAATAATAGGCAACGACACTCTCAAACAACTTAACGCAGTCATCCATACGAAAGACAATTACATGACTATTTACCCAAATTTAAACACTTCCTTAAAACAACATATTTCGGAAACTGTCAACAATATTAACATTCGAACCTCACATCTTACCCATAACCAGTCTGCAAAATTAAATCAAATTCTTCAAAATTGCTCTAATCTACTCACGGAGCCAAATGAAAAACTGACCTATACTACTAACGTAAAAGGAGAAATACGGACGTCCACCAATGAGCCAGTGTATTCCAAATCCTACCCTTATCCCATGTCATTGAAAAATGAAGTCGAGATCCAGATTAATAAACTTCTCGAGGACGGAATTATTCGCCCGTCCAGATCTCCTTACAATTCACCGGTTTGGATTGTCCCTAAGAAGGCTGACGCGTCTAGGGAGAAAAAGTACCGTATGGTAATCGACTACCGGAAATTGAACTCGGTAACGATTGCTGATCGGTATCCTATCCCCGAGATTAGTGAAGTCATTGCAAATTTGGGAAGTAACATGTGGTACTCAATTGTAGACCTGAGAAGTGGCTTTCATCAAATTCCCCTAAAGGAGCGCGATGTAGAGAAAACCGCTTTTTCAGTTAACAACGGCAAGTTCGAATTTACTAGACTACCGTTTGGGCTGAAAAACGCTCCAGCCATCTTCCAAAGGGCTTTAGATGATATCCTCAGAGAACACATAGGCAAACGCTGCTATGTGTACATTGACGATATCGTTATTTTTGGAAAAACCGAAACTGAACACTTCGATAATCTCGAGAAGGTACTGAAAACACTGGAAGCCGCCAACATGAAACTTCAAACGGATAAGTGCGAATTCCTAAAGACAGTTTTTGGGTTACGTTATTGGTCGAGATGGCATTAGAGCTAACCCGAAAAAGGTACAAGCAATCATCGATCTACCTCCTCCAAAAACGCTCAAGGAGCTCCGTTCCTTTCTAGGAATGTCGGGGTATTATCGTCGCTTTATCAAAGATTACGCGAAAATCGCGAAACCCCTGACATCTCTCTTGAGAGGGGAAGACGGTCGTGTGTCCAAAAACCAATCCAAAAACAAAGCAATCAACTTAAATCCCAACGCTTTAACCGCTTTCGAAAAACTAAAAAACTCACTTGTATCCAAAGATGTTATTTTGGCTCATCCCGATTTTGAGAAGGAATTTGAATTGACAACCGACGCTTCTAACTACACCCTGGGTGCCGTCCTTTCACAAAACGGCAAGCCCATAATGTTCCTCTCCAGAACACTTACGGAGACAGAGGAAAATTATGCCACGAATGAAAAGGAAATGCTTGGCATTATTTGGGCCCTAAACTCATTGCGTAGTTATCTGTATGGCTCTCGTAGGGTGAAGATTTACACCGACCACCAGCCCCTTACATATGCCCTTAGTAGTAAAAACACTAATAGCAAATTGAAAAGGTGGAAGGCCATATTAGAGGAATACAATTACGAGCTAAAATATAAGCCAGGAAAGGCGAATATTGTAGCGGATTCCCTTTCCAGACCTCCTCTTTCTTCTCAAATCAACTCTATGACACCTACAGAGCACAGTACCGATAGTTCACCAGAATATCTAATTCCTTCTGTCGAAATACCGGTAAATGTATTTCGAAATCAAATTCTTTTAAAAATTGGCGATGAAGACAGTTATCAAATCGAAGTCCCCTTTCCAAATTACACAAGACACACAGTCATTAAACCACACTATTCCGATACCGATATAATAAACATTTTTAAAAGGTACCTTAATCCAAACTTAATAAATGGTCTCCACACGAGCGAAGAAATCATGGGAAGAATCCAACAAATCTATCCTAACTACTTCAAGGACTATAAAATTCGCTTCACTCAAAAAATCGTTGAGGACATCACCAACGAAGTTGAGCAGGAAGAAAAGATTCTACAAACCCATCGTAGAGCTCACCGCAATGCGGACGAAAATCGGTTACAACTTTTGGAAAACTTCTATTTTCCCAAGATGTCGGTGAAAGTTAAAAACCTGGTCAAACGTTGCCAGATCTGTAAAGAAAATAAATACGACCGACATCACAATAAACCATTTTTGAGTTCCACCCCAATTCCTTCTTACCCCGGACACATAATTCACATTGACATCTTCAGCACTGAGAAACATCGAGTTTTGACCGCAATCGACAAGTTTTCGAAATTCGGACAAGCTAAAATTATCGCGTCGAAATCTACCGAAGATATCAAAGAACCTCTAATGGATCTTCTTTTTTATTTTTGCATCCCCGAACATGTGGTTGTAGACAACGAAGGTGCACTTAGGTCCGCGTCAATAACGTCTATCATGGAGGATGATCTTCGGATCAAAGTCTATAAGACACCACCTTATAAGAGCGAGGTGAATGGTCAGGTCGAACGCTGGCATAGTACGCTCACTGAAATAAAAAAAAACCCCCGAAATTGATCTTGACGAATACGAAAGAATACGTCTATCCAACATTGACAGACTAAAACGAAAACAGGACATCGACATCAAAAACCATAACAAAACCAGACGACCTATAAGACAGTATGAGGTAGGTGAAACAATCTATGTAAAACAAAATAAACGCTTGGGATCAAAACTAACACCTAGGTACAAACAGGAACTAGTAAAAGAAAATAACAATTCAACGGTACTAACAGAATCCGGCAAGATTATCCACAAAAGTAACATTCGAAACTAATACATCGTTTCAGCTTCATCTTCCCCCTGATACATGCGAAAATTCAAATTTTGGATTTCTCCAACTCACAAATAATATCCTTCCACGCGGGACAAACAAAAATACAGGACGGAAACTTCAAACTGATCCACGAAATCAACATAGACCAATACGTACGCTTCATTTCGGAAATCGAACCGATTCTCAACCTTTCCGAAGTCCGACAATATTCCCTTTCCAAATACCTATCCCACGAACTCCAGCAAATTCAGAACCTCGTACAAAATTTAAAACCTCGCAGAACAGAGAGATCGTTAGACTTTATTGGCACAGCATGGAAATGGATTGCTGGCAATCCTGACCATGAGGACCTCATTACAATTCAGGACAAAATTAATAATGTACTACAGAACAACAACAAACAGGTGGTAATAAATCAACAACACAACGACAGGATCAACCAGCTAACAAAAACAACAAATGATATTTTAAAATTGTTAAAGAAAGATAGTCAAACTAATAGTAACATGATTTTAGACGTTCAGTTCAGACTGAGACTAGTAAAAGAAGAACTAAGAAATATAAACCTAGCAATTCATTGGGCAAAGTTAGGAATAATAAATTCTCTAATTCTTTCAGAAAAAGAAGTTAAATTTGCAATAGATATATTTAATAAAGATTTGTTACCATATGCCACCGTTGAAGAAGCTTTAGATTTCGCTGAAGTAAAGATTATTACAAACTCTTCAGCATTGCTCTATATTATTAATATCCCACTCACAACTGGTACAATTTATGAAACCTTAATTATCAAACCAGTAAAGAAAAATCATCAAATTAACTAATTATCTCATAGTAAAATTATAAAAAATAACGAAAGAATATTTGGAATTATCGGAAACTGTAAAACTTTTGACAAATTGAGTATATGTAAATCTGATTATATTTTAGATATTAGCGAAACTAATTGTATACCCAATCTATTGCGAAGCCAGAAAGCCATTTGTAACCGAATTAGCAGTCAACACACACCCACGATCGACGAGATCTCTCCTGGAATCCTTCTACTCAATCAATTTGTTGGACGCCTGAAAAACGAGAAAGCAATTCATCATTTGAACGGGACATTCTTGGTTAAATACCAAAATACAAGTATCACGGTAAACGATAGGACTTTCATCAACAAGGAAACCACTAGTCTACAGGTACTACCCGCCATCCTACAACCACCTCCGGAAGAAAAAATGTATCACGAAATACTATCATTGGAATCGATGAGGGAGCTAAATCTGAACAACACGAACCAAATCGAGTTATTACGCCATGAAAAGCACGTTCATCTATTGACCACGTACGGCTTATTCGGAATCGCATCAATCATCTTCGTCATATTGATCATCTGGCATATCCTAACGAAGAGAAACACTAAAATAATTTTACAACAACCGCTTCCCACGGAAATCGAAACAAAGCATTGGAGTCCTCCTGCAAAATCAACATTATCCTTACCTTTGGAATTATCTTCGTCTCAACCTTTGGCATCATCCTCATCTCCACCTTTGGCAATTTCATCGAACCCGGATACAAAAATCAAATTTAATAACATTCCATATTTTTAACGATCGAGGACGATCGTACTCAAGAGAGGGGCGAGTTAACACCTGAACGCGCAGCGCATCCTATTACAAAACGCTGACGTAGCGTCTACCCCATTTGAAGCAAATGCACGTTTCCCACGGTCAGCAAATCGGCGTCAGCAGATTTAGTTTAAGCGAAATTCATGTAATTAGAATTAAGTCAGTTCCAATTGTACTCTAGAATGGAAAAGAGGGTTCTTCCCCAAAATAAAAAATAATTTTTTTAAAGTAATCCCAGTGTTAATTATTTAACTTACATCCCACCGAAATTTCGAAGGCAAGTCGAGTACGCATAGCTTGTCTCATCCAGGTACTCG
Organism: Chloromyia formosa; assembly: GCA_964017055.1. Taxonomy (NCBI): domain Eukaryota; kingdom Metazoa; phylum Arthropoda; class Insecta; order Diptera; family Stratiomyidae; genus Chloromyia; species Chloromyia formosa. Next base: position 47,985,599 of record OZ024817.1, read on the forward strand.
CGCCACGAGAAAATTAATGACCGACAGATTTATTTGGTCTGGCATTCGTCGAGACACAGCGAATTTCGTGCGAAACTGCCTCGCATGCCAACGAGCAAAGGTAACAAGGCACACAATATCGCCACCATCGAAGTTTATCGCGCCGCAACAACGATTCAGCCACATCAACATCGACATCGTTGGACCGTTTCCACCATGCCGAGGCAATCAATATTGTCTCGCAATCATCGATCGATTTACGCGATGGCCAGAGGCGATCCCGATGCCGGACAAGTCAGCTGAATCAGTCGCCCGAGATATCGTGGACGGCTGGATTTCACGTTTTGGCGTTCCTCGATCCGACAAGGGACGACAATTCGAGTGCGCCGTTTTCAGCGAATTGCTAGTTCTCACCGGCGCAAACCACTTCAAAACGACGGCGTATCATCCGCAGTCCAATGGGATCATCGAGCGATGGCACCGCACGTTTAAAGCTGCCATATTGTGCCGCGATCCATCGAAGTGGGCGCACAATTTACCAACGATTCTACTAGGACTGCGAGTAGCATTCAAGCCCGACATCAACGCATCGCCCGCCGAATTGCTCTATGGATCGACGCTCACGATCCCAGGTGAATTTTTCGCTAGTAATTCATCTGCACCGATCGACAGTGAGACCGTCAGCCAGTTCCGCGAATCGATGAGAGCGTTACGACCAACGACCACCGCCCATCACGCCGAGCCGAGAACGTTCGAGAGCAAGGACTTGGCGACTTGTACCAATGTTTTTGTTCGAAACCATTCAGTTCGACCAACACTCTCGCAACCGTACGATGGCCCATTTCCGATCATCAGCCGAAACCGAAAATATTTTACCATCGATATCCGTGGCCGTCGTGTCAACATTAGCATCGATCGTCTCAAGCCGGCTTTCACCGCAAACGACGCTCTTCCGACATTCGTCCCGATCAGTACATCCACGTCAGCATTCCGTGCCACGCGAAACAACTCATCGATGAAGTCTACTCGATCCGGTCGCCGTATCACTATCCCGAAACGATTCAAGTAAAGTAGCCTTCATCTAGCGGGGGAGTAATGTGGCAACTCTTGCACGTCTGGCAACGTCCCAGACGTACCAATGTATCATTGCGGAAATAACACGTTCACCAACACATACGTTACGTACCAATGTACCATTGCGGAAATAACACACGTTCACCAACACATACGTTCAAGTCTGCATCGTCGAAATGATAACAATAAACAAAGTTTTTTGGTACAGTCGTCGTCAGTGCGTCAGTCGCTTAGCGTGTCATGTCCGAGCGTGTCAGAACAAAATAAACGTATAATAAATAAACGATAAACTAAACTGACTCTTTTATTTCCATGGAGTAAACAGCGATCTCCATACATAGTCCCCCCCCCCCCCCCAAGGTGAGCGAGCGCAGATGAAGTTCATTCGAGCCAAATCGGGTGATCCAGCGACTGTGTTTGTGAATTTGCAATGGCGGCAATTTGAGGTCTGACTGGTCCAGCTCGGAGACTCGTGGACGCGAGACTTGACGAGGATAGTGAGAGGAATGTCGGGAAGCCATACGCTCATTATAGTTCTCTAGATCACGTACAAAGTCACGCAACTCTAGCAAGTCGTTGAATTTGACATGAACGGCGTCTCTTCCCACGTCTTCCCGCAAATTCCTCTTGACTATTCTCGTCAACTCCCGGTCCGATAGTGGGTCTCTCATTCGGTTATTGAGCTGCCGCATACCCTTTAAGAAGTCGTCGAACGACTGCCCCTCTCGCTGGAGACGATGACGCATCATCTCCATAATGTCGTCGTCGTCGTGGGGGTCCGTGAATTGTTTACGGAGGGCTGCTCGCAACGACTCCCACGTATATCGATTGCGCGAGCTGGCCGCGAAGTGGCGGAACCACTCGGCTGTATCCCCAGCGAAGAAGAGGTGGGCGTATAGGCACACCCTGTCGAAGTCCCCGCCAAAGGTGCGGTCGGTGAATAGCTCCACCTGACGAATGAATTCGTCGACCGCAGTCCCTTGGAACTTTAATCCCCATTCCTGGATTGTTCGGTGGACGTGGTGTGCCGGAATGGTCGCTGCGGAGGCAGCCGGCTGGTGTCGCCGTTCCACTGGGTCAGCTCGAGCAATCGATACCCGTGGAGTGTTGTCTATATTCATGGCAGAGAGGCGCCGGGCGCATTCTAAGTCGATCAGTTTCTGCAAGGATTCGTCTAATCCTTGCGGAAACTGATCGCCTGAAGACTGCGCCGGCGTCCTAATGGGGGCAGTGTTGGGTGGCCTGCTGACCGCTCCCTGGTCTGAGCGGGGCGAAATAGGGGGACATGGCTCTGTTGGCGGAGCCTGTGCCGATGTGGAAGGCCTGCCTTGAACCCACCAGGCTGGAGGCTGAGCGTTCCACCAGGCCGGTGGTTTCTGACCCCACCAAGGTGGAGGTTGTTGGTCCCACCAAGGAGATCTCTGCTCTGGCTGTGGGGGCGGCCGTTGTTGTCCCCACGCCTGTGGTAGCAACTCCCAGCCCGGGTACGAGGCCCGCCCTTCTTTGGCCGGGTTCGACGGCTGTGGGGCCGGCTGTAGTGGGCTTTGTGGCAGGCTCAGCTGTTGCGGCTGTGGAGCCAGCCACCGTGGTGGCTGAACGGAGACCGGTAGCGGGACCCATCCCTGCTGGTCCCGAAAATCCCACCCGGGATACGACGATCGCTCATGCGTCGTCGCGTCCGGTGGCTGTTGTTGCGCTGGGGGACCCGGAGGCACTGTTGGCTCTCCCGAATGGGCCCCGTCAGACGATAACGCCGACGAAAGTTCGACGGCGTGGGGGTTGGGCTGGGCTTGTGATCGTGCCCGAGTCACCACTCCCCTTCCCGGCCCTACTGGTGGAGGTGAATTTTCAACTGGCATTGTAATTAAATTTAAATTTATGGTAATTCAATGTAAATATATGAGCTAAGATATTATACATTAGGCTACGACGCTGTAAGATACGGTAGATAGTCTCCTATCAGATAAAGGTACGATACGATAAGGTACTATATGAAAAGCTAAGCTAAAATAAGATGTGTCTAGGCAACACTGGTTTATGCAATTATTTTTTGCTTCCTGAGTCCCTTCCAGACTCCTCCTCCCTTCACTCTCCCGCTCACTCGCTCGCTTACGCGTTCGTCGCAGGTACAAAAGATACTTCCGTCGGTCGTACAGATAAAAATAGTTGCAAAAAAAAATTTATTGGGGGTAGTACGGATTCATCCCTCGTCAATACACCACTCATCCTGTTCCTAGGTTTCGAGAAGTCGGAGTCATGTTACAGGCGTAAACGCCTATAACATGTGGTTCCCCTATTCTCTTGACCATCGAAACAGGATGAGCCGTGCAAGGACAAGTTCCGAAATCCGACTTCTCACGAAGAAAGAGCTAGATAAGGTCAGTACCTACACACAAAGGTGGGAAGACGAACGAGGGACCCGGATTGGAGATCGGGAGTAAACTCCCGATTCCGGTAATTCCAAAGAGTCCCTTTGGTCGAACGTCTTACCCACGATGCAAAAGCATACTTTGACGAACACAGTAGGCACTAATAAGTTGATTGATGATCACTGGTATATATACAATTAATAAAGAATTATATTCAATATAATAAATAATTAAATATAGCTGGATAGTGAATATAATTCTTTATTAACAGTAGGCACTGCCTGTTGGGGGGATAGGTGGGGATAGGATAACCTACTCTACATGGAAAAGGAACTCTACAAGGATGGGAAGAAGGATTTAAGAAAAAAAAATTTGGGCCGGAGTCTGGAATTCCCTGGGTGCGTGAAGCACCTAAGTGAGGAGAACCCTCAAAAGCTGACAAACTCCGGCAGTGGGACCGTACTTGGACCTCGAGGTGGAGTGAGGTCCTAGGGTGACCGAAATCGACCCTAACGGCAACGTGTCTGGCCCCACGTTGGGCGCCATTTGTAACATATTTTCTTGGTAGGCCGAAGCCTACAAGAGGACGGTAGTCGAGCTCGGGTCGTGCAGACCTCGCGTGACACCTACGTGTCAAGACTTCCTCAGATGTGGCCAGTCGCGCGTGCTGGATAGCTAGCTCAGCTATCGGTAGTCGGGGTGGGGTTGCATGGGCCACATCTGCCTCGCAGAGTTACAAAAAAAAATCACGCGCGTGCCCGGGTGCCTAAGCAGACGAGCGATTCCTGTAAAAAAAAACAAGACCTAAAAAAAAACGTATGACCTTGGAAGCACCCTTCTGTCCCTTGACGAACACGGGAGCCCCTTTGATGGTTTAGGGGCTCCGCGCTCCCTCCCCACCATCGGGCTAGGCCGCGCTCATGTTCCTAGCCCCCTTGCGAGCCAGAGAATGAGCAATACGAGTGGAGCGAGGAGGGCCCTTGGGAGGGGGATCAGGAAGCAAAAATAAGACTTTAGTTTTCTACTGTAGACATAGTTTCGTTTTTGTTTATTTCTCTCTCTTATTCAATAATGAGATGACAAATAAGATACTCTAACGTACTCCCAAGAAGCAATTCATAATAAACTTTATAGTTTCCCTTATTCTTTGTTTTTGTTTTGCAAATTTTGCAACATACAGAAAAAAAAATCGATAAAGTGACAACTTAACTAATGCCTAAACCTATGAATACAATGGTCCGGACCATAATAGGTTTCTTCCTTTCCTTGTCTCTCTTTCTACGTTATTTACGATCCCTTATATAGTTATAATATATCAAAAATAAAGATTCCCTTATTTTCTATAGTAGTACAATTATAATAGCATAATTTCTCCTAACTGCTCTAAAAAAATTATTGATGCCATTGTATGCAATATTTATTTGTGTGTAGAATTGAGACCAAACATTTTATTTTATTTCTCCTTTTGTTTTCTTTTTTTTTTTCTTTTTTTTTTCGTTATAGAGAAATAGAGAGGAGGAGATTAAGGAGAAAAGTTTCCACCAAATGCGCGATATTTAGCGCCGCTTTTTATGTTTGGTGTTTACAGAAAAATGTTACGCAAAAGACGAATGGAGGAATACTAGAATCCACACTACGCTATGCTTATGGCATAATACACTTTTGTTTCGAAAAATATTACCGCGTTGAGGACAGAAAAAGAAAACAAACAGATGCTAAAACGTACTACGCGCCAACGCGGATCACAGCGGATTTGCATGACAGGACTTCAATCCCTTCTTATCTTTCTCCGACTTATCAGTCTACTTTGAAAATAGATTGCCTATATTTGTCATGACAAAATAGTACTGGAATCAAAAACAACAATAAATGAAACCGGAATATAGAGGGCTACGCCCGCAATCCGAGGGTTTTGTAGCAAGCACTTATTTTGGTATGTAAGTATCGGTTCCTTGCTCTTCTTGGTACCACTTAAATGGATAAAAAAAATGATAATAAAAATGTCTGACCCATCCTTTAGTATCTTAAATGCCCATTCATATTACGTGATTGTAATGAAACTTAGAACATATTATGGTCTATGGTGTTGGTTATCCTTGGACATCAGTACTTTTGATATCGGTCGTGTTTAAGAGATGCAGGGGTGCGCTAACTGTAACTATGGAAATAAGCTATTATTAACCTATTTTGAGGAGATATACAAATTCCATTATTTCCCGTTTTATATGCTATTCGGAGCCCACCTTCCTGAAAGTTTCCATTTTTCAAAGTGTAACGGTCTCGAAATGCAAGGGGGGACAAATTGCGATCTAATATTTTCTCCTCCCTCATTTTTTCCGCTTTCTTCAAATTTAAAGTAACCCAGTCGGGCATTTGTCTCCGATTCCAGTGGAATCGCAAAGTCTTCGATTCCTTACCGGTTCCATTCATCGGTTTGTCTCCGAAGCTGGACAAATTCAAATGCTTTCAATTATGTATCGAGTTAGCCTGAAATTTGAATTCATTTGAAAGTATCTGGCATTTGGCGGCGTATGTTGTCATATATGAAATATGGAATAAAGGAATATGTATGTTTTTTTTGTAAGCCATGAATACAATCCGCCGTTAAATTAAAAGTGCCGTGAAATCAATCACGACACTTTTAGTTTCTGGACGAATTGTATATCAGACTAGATTCAACCCATTTATACAGCCATCGATCCGAATTCGATCTGTGTCGATTCCTCGTTGGTTACAGTCATCGGTTCGGAATCGATTCCAGTCATCGATCCGGATTCGATTCCACGTTGACTACAGTCATCGATCCCAATTCGACCCCAGTATCGATTCTACGTCGACTCCAGTCATCGATTCTCCATCGACTACCGTCATCGATTCCGGATCGATTCCTGTCCTCATTTTTGGTATCGCAAAAGCGGCCATGCCCATACAAATATCTCCGACGTGTCTCCGATAAAGTCATCGATTCCTTAATAGACAGTCATCGATCCAGGACCGGTCCAGTATCGATTCTTGTCCGACTGGGAAATGCCAAAAATAAAATGTACTCAACATTACCTCTCTCACAACACCCGACTTGCCTATACCAGTCGATAAACAAAATTTGACCTTAATTTCGCCCCACCCCCCTCCCCTGCCCCCCAGCTAGCCAGAAGCTCTCTTAATTGCATCTTATTTATTTCTAGAGAGATAATTCTTGAGCTTAAAATTCAATTAAAGAACGTTAAAAGAATGTTATAAAGTCAAAAAGGCACCCTTTTTTCACTTAAATGTGTCTTTATACATTCTTAAATGATGATATATGAGATGTTGAAGTGACATTTAAGAAATGCGTGCGGTCCAAGGACATCATATAAGAAAGATATTAGAAATTTATATATATCAAATTCATTAAAGAAATATATAAGAATAATATTAAAATAGAAAGGTATAAAATGTTTTAAATATGTAGATAAAAATAATATTAGAAACGTATAAAACTATAAAATCGAAAAAAAAAATATTTATTTTCTTTATTGATTACTCTACATTGCTTTTTCTCTCAAGCGCGTAATTTGTTAGAGTATTTATTTCCATCGCATTTATATTCGAGAGATAAGTTATTCATCTGTAATGAAATTATATAGAGAATGAGAAATATAAACCAATTAAAGACCTACCGTGTTTCGAACCCTCGACCTCTCGTTTAACAGACTATTGTCTTTACCGCTGCGCCACATCGCTTTTAGACATTCTGTTGCTGTGTGTCGTACACACTCAAAAAAATAGCACTCTCTTATGTAATGATATAAGCAGTAGTATTATATAAGAGAGTGACAATGTGACAGTTCTCCAATTTTTGCTTTCAATTCATTATTGTTTCGCATTGTCTCAGAGTGCAAAGATGTTTGCAATTGTGCAATATCGAAAAACTGTCGAAATAGTGCCGGAATCGTGGGTTGTGACCAATAGAGATGGTAAGGAGGTAGTCTGGTGGCCGAAAGGAGAAATAACGAGGCTACAAAAAGATAACACCAGCAAACCAGTTATCGAAGGCGATCAAAAATGGATAGCTGGCGCTGAGTTCGTGAAACGCAAGGGATTGAGTTCGTATGAAATGGCCGAACAAGTATTGAAATTTATGTTGGACACGGAAACCGATTCGGAATGCGACATGAAATCGATTCCTGGGCCAACTCACGGAAAAGGTTTATCCTTAACTATTCCAACATATTTGTTGACGAGTCCACAGGAAGTTTCAATATCGTCGCCATTGTCCGAAGTACATCAGAAAAATGAAACAACTTCCAGCAGTGATTTGCAAGAGGACTCGGTAACGGTAATCGACTATTTGGCTACAGTCCAACAAGACAATGAACAAGAACAGATAACGGATGCGAATGCGGTTGTCATTCATGCACCTGCGACACATTATTCACCAGTGGTAATGTTTTGATAAGAATTGATTGATATATTTTACTATGATAATTTTTTTGTTTTCAAAACAGCAATATGTCGATGCGGCAGGAAGCATAGGAGAAGAACCAGCTGGGGCAATGCCATATGCTGATCAATTCAGCGCTATATTTGCCAACCAGCAAACAATTCTACAACATGTAATGAACGAGGAGCATTTATCCCGGAAAATCGCAATAGACATCATACAAATAAAAGATAGTTTGGTCGAAATTAAAGATTCGTTGGAGAAATTATTAGTAATCTCCAAGAAAGGTAGTGATGTCACCTTTCTAGGCGATGATACAAGTTGGACTTTGGATAAAATCGACAATGAAGAGGATTTTAATGAATTCGAAGCCAAGCTGGAAGGCACGGAATTCAGAAAGGATTTGGTAAAAAAGTTATCGGAGAAACTTGGCTCTAAACCAAATTCTGAGCGCGGCCGGTCCGACAGTGCTTTGTCCTTGAATAGGATTGTATTTACCACAACGGCATTGTTAGGGAGCACGGCTAAAAAAGGAAATGTCAAAGATAAGTTCATGTTTGCGCAACATACTACTTTTTTAGATTTCATGGTTCAAGTCATAAAAGTAATGACTGGCGGTACCATGAGCCAAGACGAGTTGAAATCTTTCGTTCAAGGTCGATCCCGTAATTCATTTTACACTCCGAAGAGCGGTCGAGCGTCTTCTTCTCGTAATCGTTGCTCAAATACGAAATAAAATTTATATTTTTCACATTAAAAAAAAAGTACTTTGTAAAACTTTGTATTTCGTAAACTTTCATGAATTTTTATTTTTTTAAGAACGTTTTTTTTTTTTGTTACGGGTACATATTTTCTTAATTTACGAAATGAGTCGATGGCGCATTTGCTTCTTCGACCACTCTTTGAACGACGTGATGATTGCTTTCCCTTTCTGTTGGTTTTTGGCTTCTTATTATAAGATTTCTCACTTGGATGTTTCTCTGCTTTCGAAAGCCACCGGAAAACTTATTTGCCCTTTTATTATTTTTTGTCCTGTTCATTATAATCAATAGATATCGCACTTATACAGTTGTCAAAGAACATCTAAAACCTGCAAAGCTACCGATATGACACATCATTTTGGTCATCTTTAAGCACAATTAAAGAATGATATAAGCAACGACGATAGCAATCAAATTCGTTGAATCGCAGCTTTCTGTCATACTGATCTCTTAAAGAATGTTTGAAGAATCATAAGAGAGACTAGCTCCGTAGAGAGCTTTATAAAAAAAATGGTTCCTAGGGCGGTCGCTTAAATCATTCTTTAATCAAGCTATAAAAGACATCTTCTAAGCGTATTTTTTTTAACAGCTCAATTGTCAGTTCTTTTTCTTAAAGCATAAATAAAGAATGATATTAGAAACTACCAAAGAAACCAATTTTTAGGAGCAGCTACACGGGCGATACTGGTACCTTAAAACATAATTAAAGAATGACCTAAGAGAACAGCATCGCAGAACGAACTTTCGGCAAAATTGTTCTCCGCAAAAGTGTTTTAAAGCATGATATAAGAAACAAAATTTATTCGTAATACTATAAGCACGAATCAAGAAAGTCTGTGTTTGCTGGGGGCCGTTATAGTTGGCCAACTACAACACATCGCCCCCTACCAATCTTTACCCTTTCATGAATGTAATTAACCATAATATGTAACAATAACTGCAATTCGCACTACGAAAAACAACATGCAAGTAGTACTCGCACCTTCGAAGCCGGTAGGTGTATTTTTTGTATGAATAGTGTAAAACTGCCTAATTTTAAGTGAATGTACTATTATTAAATATAACATGATTGTAATGAAGCTTAAAGACATTATTGCCTATGGTGTTGATTATCATTGGCCATCAATATTTTTGACCCCGGGTGTGTCTAAGGGGTGCAGGGGTGTGCTAACTGAAACAATAGAAATGTACTATTATTAACCTTTTTTGATGAGATTTCAAAATTCTAATATTTTTAGTTTTCTATGTTAGTAAAATGCCGCTTTTCTGTAAATTTTCATATTTCTAGTGTAACGGTTTCGAAATGCAAGGGGGGGGGGACAAACTCGGATGACATATTTTCCCCTCTCCCTCTTTTCCCGTTTCTTCAAATTTGAAAAAAATTCCAGAAATGGAATTTACTCGACGGTACCTTTCTTACGATACCCCACTTGCCTATACCAAACGAAAAAAAAATTTCGTCCTTCATTTCCCCTCTATGGGGAAACCAAAAACTACAAAACCCTAAAAAAATGTGTTTGTTTTATTTAAACTCCCCATGTCCTACCTATAAGTCCTTGGTCATGAGTATTTGCAATTGTCAACTACTAACGTGGGTATATGAGTGCTTCTTATTCGTGCGCACCCACGGCCTAAATATAACCTAGATCTTCCTACAATTTCAATTAGCAGTACCTGTTCATGCATAGTCGACAGTCCTTGCTGGCCAGCTCCACACTACCATCGTCCATCGATGCCATATCGACCTAGCGCAAAGTTCCCCCTTCGATTCTAGCACTGGAACCAACTGACAATCCGGCGTTAATATCGTCAGCGTAAAATAATTATAATTATCGCCGGTTAGTATTTCGCCGCCAGTGTTGATGCCACCGGCGATCGAACAATTGGTGCTGTCTTCGCCGCCGATTTAACGCAACCTGATGCCTTACTGGTTAACTTTAGACCCAAAACGCCCGATTGTCGCTAATGAAGACTTCCGGTGGTCGTTCAACACCACACCGTTGGGAAACCTCCGATGTTTGCTGCGGCCAAACGTTGCCGTTCTGATCGACGATGATGCGCAACACTTTGCCTTCTAAGACACTGATTCGTTCTTCTCTGGTCCCCTTTCACGCCGTGCGGAGGTTACAGAATATCCGCGCCAAATTTGCGCCCGCATTGACAGTACTGGTGGTCGACCTGGACTTGATGTCTTGGTGACTCTTCCGTCTCGATAGTATCGCCAACCCTCTAACCGGACGTCTTGTGCAGAAGGAAACGGACGATGAGCACGGATCGCTGTGGTGCCAGGATCGTCGAACGAGCGAACCAATGCCCGAAACCGTCACGGGTGGGGGACGAGGGAGAAGAAGAAGGATCCGAGATGTCGCAATTCAACGTGCGTAACGCGACAGCACACAATGAACTGACGGACTGTGGGGCAAATATTTTGATCTACGCAGCACACGCACTTGCGGGGAAAATCCCGACAGCGACTGGAAATTTTTCTCTGAGCGATTTCCACCCTTCCGGTCCCACTCCGTGCTGGCCGTGGCGCGTTTTTCGTTTAGCGACGCCCGGGGCTCCGCCGCGCCTGAATGACACGCACGAATTCTTTGCGCACCAAACCCGTTCACTTAATCCGAGCCGCTCCTGTGCAAATTTTAACAATCTCTGGCCATAAACGATGATTCCTAGCTACACTGCCAGTTTCGAAAGCATCAAGGAATTCCTCTTCCGGAAGGGTGGTCCCTCCTTATGCTGCTATTTTTATCCTAAAGCATAAAATTTTACGGCATTGTTCTTCCTTGAAAACCCAAATTCACTTACTCACTATACGATTTTATTGATCTGCTTTCCATGAAGGTCGGAGAACTCTATGCTAATCCCAAAATAAAACAGACATTGGAACAAGTCACTTGTAATGCAAAATTCGTGCAAATTGTCTTGCTTACGACCGGTTTGATCACGGCCAGCGTGGCTCCTCGTCTGCTCGAAACGTTTCTACGGTCTATCTCATCTCCCGCTACGCCTGGAAAAACTTCCACTATCAATTCAGTAGACCGTGAGTAGCAGAGATGGCAACCCCTGCACATCCACAAGTTGAAGAGAGAGGCTCGCTTAACTGAGCGCTCTTGTGATGGGAAATGTCCCGAAACACTTTGTTGGTCGCTACCAACCGTCTCTCTCCCACTTACGGATAAACACGCTTTACCATCTCTGCTGCTCACGGTCAACGTTGCAGCCGCACATATATTCGTCTGTGCAGATGCAATCCTATGTAGTGGCAGCACTACATGGAACTGGCTGCGTTTATGCGAGCAACCGGTTGCGCAGCGGGTTGAGATTTCGTTTCGTGCGGACTATCGCCGTTTCAGGTAAAACCCCGTCCACAGCTCGTTATATGTTCGAAGTGGTAAATCATCTCTCGACTTACGACTACTCGTCATTCCAGACAGTTCCGTCGAATTGTACTGTGACATATCATCGAAACGTATTCGCCCGTACATCCCACCGAAATTTCGAAGGCAAGTCGAGTACGCATAGCTTGTCTCATCCAGGTACTCGCGCCACGAGAAAATTAATGACCGACAGATTTATTTGGTCTGGCATTCGTCGAGACACAGCGAATTTCGTGCGAAACTGCCTCGCATGCCAACGAGCAAAGGTAACAAGGCACACAATATCGCCACCATCGAAGTTTATCGCGCCGCAACAACGATTCAGCCACATCAACATCGACATCGTTGGACCGTTTCCACCATGCCGAGGCAATCAATATTGTCTCGCAATCATCGATCGATTTACGCGATGGCCAGAGGCGATCCCGATGCCGGACAAGTCAGCTGAATCAGTCGCCCAAGATATCGTGGACGGCTGGATTTCACGTTTTGGCGTTCCTCGATCCGACAAGGGACGACAATTCGAGTGCGCCGTTTTCAGCGAATTGCTAGTTCTCACCGGCGCAAACCACTTCAAAACGACGGCGTATCATCCGCAGTCCAATGGGATCATCGAGCGATGGCACCGCACGTTTAAAGCTGCCATATTGTGCCGCGATCCATCGAAGTGGGCGCACAATTTACCAACGATTCTACTAGGACTGCGAGTAGCATTCAAGCCCGACATCAACGCATCGCCCGCCGAATTGCTCTATGGATCGACGCTCACGATCCCAGGTGAATTTTTCGCTAGTAATTCATCTGCACCGATCGACAGTGAGACCGTCAGCCAGTTCCGCGAATCGATGAGAGCGTTACGACCAACGACCACCGCCCATCACGCCGAGCCGAGAACGTTCGAGAGCAAGGACTTGGCGACTTGTACCCATGTTTTTGTTCGAAACCATTCAGTTCGACCAACACTCTCGCAACCGTACGATGGCCCATTTCCGATCATCAGCCGAAACCGAAAATATTTTACCATCGATATCCGTGGCCGTCGTGTCAACATTAGCATCGATCGTCTCAAGCCGGCTTTCACCGCAAACGACGCTCTTCCGACATTCGTCCCGATCAGTACATCCACGTCAGCATTCCGTGCCACGCGAAACAACTCATCGATGAAGTCTACTCGATCCGGTCGCCGTATCATGATCTCGAAACGATTCAAGTAAAGTAGCCTTCATCTAGCGGGGGAGTAATGTGGCAACTCTTGCACGTCTGGCAACGTCCCAGACGTACCAATGTGTCATCATCAGTCTGGCAACACCGCATAAGTAGAAACGAGTCCTCACATACACAACCACATACATATAGAAACGGCCATCAGCCATTCTTTTCGAGCAGTCGTTCGTGTAACTTAGAGGCAGACAGTTTTAATAAACGTGCATACTCATCAGTCGTAGTCTTTCATTTTTGCAAATATTTTCCCCCTGACTTCCTGACAAAAATCAGAAGTGGGATATCGAGTCAATTGAGTTCGATTTGTTCGCGTTTTAAACGGTTGCAAAAATGAGTTACCGCGAGTTGACGGTCGCCGAGCTGCGCGAGTTATTGAAAAAGGAAAGTTTGTCCGCGTCGGGGAACAAAGACGAGTTGGTGGAGAGGCTCGAGCGGCACGATGCCGACCAAGATGAGTTTCAAGAGCTGGACGACAAGGAGTCGACGGAAAGTGGTGTGGAGGAGCTGCGGAGTGATGTGGGTGGCCTCCGAAAGGCCATGGAAATCATGGCGAAGAAGTTGGAATCTCTGTGTGAGATCAAAAGTGAGCTTCTGCAATCGCCTATTGCCGGGCATGTCGGAACGTGTTCGTCTGTTCCTGCAAACCCGTTGCAGAAAACTGTGTTGCCACCGTCGTCAGCCGTCGCTGTGCATGATGGAACGTGTGTTGTTCCATGTGCGCCGTTTGTTCCAGCCGAGCCGATACCAACAACAACCATGTGGTCTTCGTCGCCGTATCTTGCGATGCCGGGTGGTCTAGCAGAGCCGTCAGGGTCGCTAACGTCTGCAGTACGATCTGTAATATCAGCAACTGTGCAGCCGAGTGTGTACGCTGCACAGCCGAACACATATACGTCGCCATCGTATATACACACCAATATTGGACTGAGCTCGAGAGTGCTTTGTCAGCCGTCGGTGTACGTCCCACCGCAGACAGTTGTCTCGTCTTCGTTGATGTCGTCAACGAGCATACCATCGTCGTCAGGCCCGTCTATAATGAACACATTTCCTGTGCATCAACCATCAGCTGGTCGGGATGAAGATCGTGTATGTGGTACCAACAATGTACATGACATTATATTAGTTTTGCCGGAGTTTGATCCGTGTTTGGGTCAGAATACATCTACACAATTCGTGGAGCGAATTGATCAGCTACGTGTGGCATATGGATGGAGCGACTACGTGTTACTGTTTGCTGTCAATGCGAAATTGAAAGGGTCAGCAAAGTTGTGGGCAGATGCTCAGCCCGTATTTCGAACGTGGGTGGAATTTGTCAGCGCTTTCCTTGCTGATTTTCCGTGCCGAGTTAGTATCGCGGACATTCATATTAAAATGATGAATGAAAAGAAGTCACGAAGTGAATCGGTCGACGAATTTAATTATCGAATGTTATCGCTGGGTCGTCGCGGTCATGTAGATGACGAATCAATCATTCGGTACGTCATAAACGGGATGCCGGATGAAACTATCCGACGAACACTTTCAGCAATGAGGTTTGCGAAATGTGCCGATTTGTTGCAGTCTCTTGTCAACGTCGAGCTGAGTGCTTTTACGACAAGTAAATCACCGGTCACGTCAGTCCGGAACGATGGCCAGAAAAATGACAGTTCAAGAACAGTGAAACCCGAAAATAAAAGCGGCTTAGTGTGTTACAATTGTCGCGAACGTGGACATATCTCGAAAAATTGCCCAAAACCGGCTCGGAAGCCACAAAGTGTAACAGCAGTGAACTCAATTAGAGAAAATATTTCGAAGAGTGTTGCGCCTCTGGTAAAATCGGTCCGACTCGATTGCGTGGAGTGTCGTGCGTTGATAGACTCAGGGAGTTGCAGATCGTTAGTTAAGAGGTGCGTTGCTGACCTTTGTAAAGGACAAATTCGCGAGTGTGATCTCTCGCTAAAAGGGTTTGCGGGTGGCGAGGTTAAGTGTCGCGAGGTGAAACACATTGATGTTGTGATTGACAACCAACAATTTCAATCAGCGTTCCTCATAGTAGACGATTGTGACTATGACGTTATTATCGGGAATGATATTTTAAAGAACGGTCGGGTAATTATCGATAATGGACATTGCGAAATGGAAATGTATCGAGATGGAAAAATCGTTACGGGAAAGACAGTGTCGGCCGGTGATAAGAACAAATTGTTGTCTCTAATTGACAAGTATCCGGGTTGCTTTGGAGAAAAGCTCCACGAAATCGGGAAATGCGGATCATCGCGTATGCGGATTGTGTTGACGTCAGATAAGCCAGTGGCAAAAAGGCCTTATCCGATTCCGATACCAAAACAGAAGGTTGTGGAGCAGATGATCGCTGAGTTGTTGGAGCTGAATATAATTCGTCCGTCGAATTCGCTGTATGCTTCTCCAATTGTGCTGGTTCGAAAGCAAAATGGAGAGGATAGGATGTGCATCGATTATCGAGAACTCAACTCGATAACTGAGAAGGAGCCGTGGTACATGCCCACGGTCGATGGAGTGTTGTCTACACTGTCTGGAAATCGGTTCTTCACCATCGTTGATATGATGTCTGGGTACTACCAGATTGAAATAGAGGAGGAATCAAAACAGTACACTGCGTTTGTCACCCACAATGGCCACTTTGAATTCAATAGAATGCCGTTCGGGCTCCGAAATGCGCCGAGCATGTTCCAGCGAATGATGGCAAAAATTATTCAATCAATGGATGGTCGAGCAGTCAGTTATGTTGACGAAGTCATCATTGCGTCACAAACGGTCGAAGAAGGCTTGGACAACTTGGAGGAATTCTTGCAAGCGATACAACGAGAAGGTCTGACATTGAGGCTATCGAAGTGTTCATTCCTGCAAAATAGCGTAAATTTCTTGGGACATGAACTTAGCGAAGATGGACTGAAGCCGGGAAAATCGAAAACTGCAGCTGTCGAAGAGTTTCCAGTTCCGCGAGATGTTACGGAAGTTCGCCGGTTCCTGGGTCTGACAGGATTCTTCAGGAAGTTCATCGAGAACTATGCTGCAATAGCTGCCCCATTGACTCGCCTATTGAAGAAGGACTCGGAGTTTGAATGGACGGCATCATGTGAGGATGCGTTTCAACAGCTGAAGAAGATTTTGTCTAAGGAACCAGTTTTGACAATATACGATGTCACGCTAGATCATCAGCTGCATACGGATGCCAGTTCGACAGGCATAGCTGGAATGCTGCTTCAAATGGATAACAATGGACATCACAAACCGGTTGCTTATTATAGCCGACTATGTAGTACCAGCGAATCAACTTACCACAGCTACGAGTTGGAGGTTTTGGCGATTGTTGAGTCATGCCAACGGTTTCGCATGTACTTGCTTGGGAAGAGATTCCAAATAGTCACGGATTGCCAAGCCGTTACGAGCGCCAAATCATTTAAGCCGCTTATACCTCGTGTGTCGAGATGGTTTTTGAAGCTGCTTGAGTATGATTTCGAGCTGATACATCGATCTGCTCAGAATATGAACCATGTGGATGCAATGAGCCGCCCACCAGTGGAACCTGCAGTGACACCAGCTGACGTGGGTGAATGCGTTTTAGCCGTGAATGTGTCGACGGATGATTGGGTATCCAGTTTGCAACGATCGGACGATAACCTGCTGAGGTTAGTTGACGTTTTGGAGAAGAATGCAGCTTCGGATCAGCAAACCCAGATAAGGAAGGAGTTTGTTATGAGGCAGGGACGCCTTTTTAAGCTAGTTGTCGAAGGATCACCGGTACTTGTTGTTCCAAAGGGAATACGCTGGAGAGTCGTCAAACAAAGCCACGATGACATGGGTCATCCAGGTGTGGACGAAACCCTTAAAAGAATCTCTCAAAATTTTTGGTTCCCAAGGATGAGGAACTACGTGAAAAACTACGTGAAGTCCTGCGCACAATGTTGCTATAGCCGAGAGCCGAAGCTGAAAGAATGTCAATTGCATGGAATGGAGATTCCTAAAGTGCCTTTCGAGACGATTCATTTGGATCACCTAGGCCCGTTCATCAGAAGCAATCGTGGCAACCAGCACATCTTGGTTATCGTGGATGCACTGTCTCGGTATGTGATAATTGTCGCCGTGAAGTCAACTAAGGCGAAACCAGTCGTCGAGGCGATGAATCAGCTAACATCATATTTCGGATTGCCGAAAACAATCGTGACGGATAGAGGTACGGCGTTCACCTCAGGATTGTTCGAGGAGTATTGTCGTACGAATAACATCACTCATATAAAGGTGGCATCTCGAACTCCGCGTGCAAATGGATTAGTGGAAAGGGTGAACCAGTCAATTTTAGAATTCCTCAAGCCATCTACAGTGGACAACAAGAAATGGGACGAACAATTACGACAGTTGCAGTGGACCATTAATACTAGGGTGAACACCACAACAAAGTTTTCACCGATTCAATTAGTGTTCGATTTCCCGCTTCGGGACATTAGCGGAAATCAACTCCTGGCTGCCGTACAGGAGGAAGTTGCGGATGGAACTGTTTCCATGGTTGATCGACGAGAGGAAGCAATCTCAAATATCACCGTGGCGAGAGAGCGATGGAAGACGAGGTTTGACCTGAAACATAAAACACCGCGGGTGTATAAACCTGGGGATATGGTGCTTGTCGAGAGCGTTATTCCAGCCACGGGACAGTCAAAAAAATTGGAGGTCAAGTACCGAGGGCCTTTTGTAATAAAGAAGGTTTTGCGGTTCGACCGTTATATCTTCGAGGACATCGGGTGCCTATCGAAAAAAGGTCGAAAGTTCAGCTCTGTGGTAAGCAGCGATAAGCTCAAGCCGTGGTGCCAGTTGTTCCCGGAGGTCGACGACGACTTTTATGAGAACATTAGTGACGAGGACGAATATCAAACAGAAGATCAACTCGGGACGAGTTGTCAGCAGGAAGGGCCGAGTTGTCATCATCAGTCTGGCAACACCGCATAAGTAGAAACGAGTCCTCACATACACAACCACATACATATAGAAACGGCCATCAGCCATTCTTTTCGAGCAGTCGATCGTGTAACTTAGAGGCAGACAGTTTTAATAAACGTGCATACTCATCAGTCGTAGTCTTTCATTTTTGCATATATTTTCCCCCTGACTTCCTGACAAATGTATCATTGCGGAAATAACACACGTTCACCAACACATACGTTACGTACCAATGTACCATTGCGGAAATAACACACGTTCACCAACACATACGTTCAAGTCTGCATCGTCGAAATGATAACAATAAACAAAGTTTTTTGGTACAGTCGTCGTCAGTGCGTCAGTCGCTTAGCGTGTCATGTCCGAGCGTGTCAGAACAAAATAAACGTATAATAAATAAACGATAAACTAAACTGACTCTTTTATTTCCATGGAGTAAACAGCGATCTCCATACATAGTCCCCCCCCCAAGGTGAGCGAGCGCAGATGAAGTTCATTCGAGCCAAATCGGGTGATCCAGCGACTGTGTTTGTGAATTTGCAATGGCGGCAATTTGAGGTCTGACTGGTCAACAATGTGGGCCCCCACCACACGTGCAATAAACATATAGAACAAAATGGCGGATTTATACTAGGCGAGTTAGAATCTCTCAAGCCCCGAAATAAATATTCGTCGCAGGATGTTATATGTTATGATGTACATTCAGAGGTCTGCAGAAGATCAAATGCCCCCCTTCCGCAAAAATTCCAAAATGTTTAAAATGGCTGAAATCCAAACAAATAAAATAACGCGCGTTGTACTACATATCTGAATCAATAGGGTCCCAGAAAAAGTAGCAAGTAGTCAGTTCGACTAACATTTGGACATGCGCACGCGCAATTTGAGAGTGTGTACATTACATAGTTCCCGCGTCGCAGGATGTTATAGTTCCGGGCAGCTCATCGTGACATGATGTACATTCAGAGGTCTGCAGAAGATCAAATGCCCCCCCCCCCCCCCCTTCTGCAAAAATTCCAAAATTTTTCTTGTGCATTCTCTTTGTGCGTGTGTTGGAATGTTTTGTTTACTTTTGTTAGTTTCCCTTTCTGTTTGCCGGACACAATCGCATAGAGTCGCACGCGTTACTTGAGAAACGGATTGTGTGTACCGGACCCGGACGGTTGATTAAAGGGGCGGGATGAGGCGGATAGTGTGGGAGCGATTTTGCAATAGATGCACAAACACAATACACGTCCGATTAGGATGGGAAGCGTGATTGCGATTAGCAGAAACTTACTCAGAGAAATGTCGATAGGCTGCAATCTGCAAAACTGTACCGAACGGGTAGATGGAACAGGGTGCACGAGAGGAGCTGAATATTGCACACACGCGATGCAAACGAAAACGAAACGATCCCGCGAGAGAAAGGAGCCCGAGCGGACAGGACAAAGCAAAGCAGAATTTATGACGAGTATCTACACTGCCACCAGATACATCGGTACATGGATATGTCTTATGCCTACCGAAAGCGTGGGACGTGTTTTTTCGAATGATTTCATCCAGTATAACTATACTGGGATCTTTATAAAACTTACGTCGATATCTTCAACACAACAGGTTCCACGCAGTCGGTAGTCATAGACATATCCATGTTCCGATGTATCTGCATGCAGTGTAGATACTTTGTATCTTTTATACCATTTTTTGTCGATTTTGTCATATTTTTCTCAAGTGGTTATAGTTATGCAACTTTGGAAACAATTTTTTGATCTATAAAAAAATAACGGTTTGAAATATTTTAAATGAATTATGTTTGTTAAATTATTTGTTTTCTTGACTTTTCTAAAGTATGGCATATTAGTAATAGCTTTAGGTTTTTTTAAACTTCACATAACAGCTGTTTCATAGTGCATATTATATGCACGATAGGTTATAGATATAGATTTCCTTAAATAAATTTATTTAATTCATACATATTACTTATTCATCAATTACATTCTTCATACTGTTACGAGGTGCCCGACGCGGCCTACAGCGAAGGGAGTGATGTGTGCGGGGCGAGGTGCAGTGCGCGAGTGGCGCAAGAGAGAGAGAGAGAGAGTGAAACGAGAACGAGATGACTGGCGATCGTGTCAACAGGCGATACGAAGACACTTAACGAGATGACTGGCGATCGTGTCAACACACTTGACGACTGGCGAGAAAATAGTATGGACGTGTGGCGATAGTGTCGGGCGATTTTTACATATTGGCGAAATAAATGCAAAATCTGTTTTGTTTTAAAACTGTGTGTTTTAATTTCGTAATTCCTTTAACAAATCAGAAGTGGGATTACCCGGTGTGTAATTACGGTAATTAACTGTACGGAACATTGTGCGTATTACGTGTGCATTGCTGACGAAAGGTCATAGGGAAGGCCGACCACGACGCGAGGCTGATGCGAGTTCTGAAAGCGCTGGAGGATGCCGGTTTTACCTTACGGCTGGACAAGTGCGTATTCGGTCAGCCGGTAATTAAGTACTTAGGGAAGATCGTAGATTCCCAGGGTATCCGCCCCGATTCCGTTGATATTGAAACATATATATAAATATATATACAATATATACATTCCACCGGTATCCAGCTGTCCCCCTGGATATCACGTAAATATCAACCATCTCCTCACTGGTCAACATCGCCTCCTGCTCGGTGACTTTAATGCTCACCAAGGACTCTGGCACTCCAACCTCAACAACGACGCCAGACGTATCTCAATAGCCGAACAGATTGATGCCTCAGATTTCTGTACCCTAAATGATGACATCCCTACTCGCATCGCCGGTACATGTTCCAGTTCTCCAGACATCACGATTGCTAGTGCTGGCCTCATAAATGAAACACAATGGGACCCGGTCTTAACACTATCTTCAGACCACCTACTAATCGTGATAAGGCTTGACAAACCATCAAACATCATATCTTCCGAACACCGCACGTTTGTCAATCACAATAAGGCTGACTGGAACGGTTTTACCTCCTATACCAACGCCAAATTCCTCGCACTACCAACGCCAGCCGAATCAAACATAAGGAAAGTCCTGAACAAAGCGGCTGCGAAGTTCATTCCTGCAGGACGGATTCCGAAAATTCGGCCTAACTTCCCAACCACCGCCACTAGATTGGCAGACGAAAGAGACGGCATAAGGAGCGTAAACCCGGACGACCCCAGAGAGAGAAAGAGAGATGAACTGCGAGATCCAGAGACAGGTAGCCGAACACAGAAGGTCTAAATGGAGCACCCATCTGAATAACTGCAACCTTACCACAGGGTTGAATAAGTTATGGTCGACAGTCCGTGCCCTCTCCAATCCACCAAACAAGAAAGGGAACGTCGCCATACAGTTCGGTCAATATTCAACAAGTGACCCTACCCACTGCGCAAGTCCTTTCAACAAACAATTTATTGAACACCCCGCACCAGACAGACTCAAGCGCAAAATCCGTAGACAGATTCACAACCGAACCACAGATAGCATACCCGTTTTCACCACGGACGAAGTAGTTGCAGCTATAAGGAGGGCAAACAACTCAAAAGCATTGGGACCAGATGGCATTTCAATGACTATGCTCAAACACCTCGATCTGCCAGCCATCAACTATCTCACGGCTACGTACAATCTATCCATCTCCTCGTTGATCGTTCCGGAATCCTGGAAAAAAGGGAGAGTCATCCCAATACTAAAACCTGGGAACAAAGCGACACTCGGCGAATCCTATCGTCCAATAACTTTACTGTCACCAGCTGCCAAGATGCTTGAAGCACTAATCCACCCTGTTCTTACAGCCCACATCCAGCTCGCTGATCACCAACATGGCTTCCGAAGCATTACGACCACGGCCTTGGATGCCATTACAACCCGCATCCACAATGGTCTCAACCAGGCTCGTCCTTGTGAAAGAACAATATTGGTGGCGCTTGACCTGTCGAAGGCCTTCGACACTGTCAGCCATTCAGCGCTTCTGTCTGACATCAACTGTTCACCGCTTCCGACGCAAATTGTGAAATGGAATGCCAATTATCTCGCTGGCAGGCAATCCTACACAGAATTCAGGAACAGCAAATCAAAGCTTAGGAAGATTAAACGAGGGGTACCTCAAGGAGGAGTTCTATCTCCTACCTTGTTCAATCTATACCTCTCAGGACTCCCAGCACCACCTACTACTTTGCCTTAACCCCTAGCGGGGCATAGCGTGTCAACTACTCCTGCGCGCCATCGTACTCTGTTCTGGGCAATGGGACGCAACTCCCCAAAAGACTTACCCAGTCCCTGACACTCCTTTGCCACAGATCGACGCCATGTGATTCGAGGACCCCCTCTTGGTCGGCCTTGGTTGGAAATGGGGTTCCACTTCATGGCATGCAAAGCAATGCAGTTATCACTCTTCCGCAATGTGTGACCTATCCACTGCCATTTTCGCCTGCGTATCAATTCGTCGATTGGCATATGACCCGTACGTCGACTTAGCTCTTCATTTGATATTGTTTCGGGCCAGAAAATTCTTAAAATTCGACGAAGACATGAGTTGACGAAAACTTGCAGCTTTCTGGTAACTCCTACGGAAACTTTCCATGTACTGCTCCCATACAAAAGCACTGATAGTACCAGGGAGCGAAACAGGCCCAGCTTGGTGTTGATGCTGAGATAACTGCTCTGCCAGATTTTGGACAGCATGCCGTATGCGCGTTTAGCCTGGTTGATACGACGAGCGATGTCCTGCTCCGTACCACCATTTTCGGCAACGATGCTACCTAGGTAGACGAAGCTGTCCACCTTCTCCACAGGATGCCCATTAATATTAATGGCAATAGGTGTCGGATTTCTTTTTCGCAACGGCAGGCTAAGAACCTTGGTCTTGTTGGTATTAATCTTTAGCCCAACCTTGCTTGCCTGCCTCTCGAGATCTAACGCCATTGCGGACAGTTCCATGATTTTGTGGGAGAGTAGGCATATGTCGTCAGCGTAGTCAAGATGTTGTAGATAAGATGTCAAAGTCCATTGAATTCCTCTGTCGAGTCCGGATAGGGCTGCATGCAACACGTCGCCGGCCGATCACTATGAGGAATAGGATCGGTGAGAGGATGCACCCCTGCCGAACTCCACTGTGAATCTCAAAGTCCCCCGACACCTTACCTTTATGCAAAACACGACATTTTGCGCCGTCATAGGTTGCCTTAATAATAGCCACAAGCTTCTCAGGGATGCCTCTCCTGCGCAAGGCCGCCCATATAGAATCCCGGTTCACACTATCGAAAGCCTTTTCGAAATCTATGAAAAGCAAGTGAAGCGGAGAATCGTATTCAGCACATTGCTCGATGATGATTCGCAAGGTGTTAATGTCATCGACACAGGAGAATCCGGATCGAAAACCAGCCTGCTGTTCATCAATTGTGCTTTCTAAGTGGGCCTTTAGTCTTTCCAGGACGATTTTAGCTATTATCTTGGCAACGGCAGGAAAGCACACAAATGCCTCTCCAATTATTACAGTCTATGAGGCTACCCTTCTTTGGAAGTTTGATGATCAAACCTTCCTTCCGCTCAGTGGGAAAGGTCTCTGTATTCCACGCTTTATCAACAAGTGGATGCAGCAAATCGGCAGTTACGCTTGGCGCTGCTTGATAAAGTTCGGCAGGGATACCGTCAAGTCCGGCGGCCTTTCCTCGTTTTAGTGCAATAATTGCAGTGAATATTTCCTCTTTAGTCGGGGCAGTGGACCGTATACGCACATTTTGATGATTAGCTAAATTATCTAATATATATGAGGGGGAACTTCACCAGAGGTTACACGGTTCAAGACCGCGGCGAAGTGTTCTTTCCACCGCCTCATTTGATCTTCTTCCAAGATAAGTAGCTTTCCATCACTATCCTTCACCGGATGTTGGCAGGAGTTACGACCACCTGTAAACTCCTTGATGACACCGTATACGGCGTATAAGTTGTTACTTCTTGCGGCTTCTTCTGCTGAGGCTAAAAGAGAATTGGCATAAACTCTTTTATCGCGTCGCACACTACGCTGAACTTCTCGAGCTTTCTGACGGTAAAGGAGTTCGATGCTGCTTCGATTGTCGTCTGATGCTGCAGCCAAACGAACTTTCAAGTCCTTTCTTTCAACAATCCGCTCCCATGAAGCGTCGGACATCCAGGGCTTATTCCGGCAATCCGGGTTTGGGCCAAGGATGGTATTTGCGCTATCAAATGTACGCATTTTTATGGCATCCCAGTTTTCGTTTATGTCACTATCTGGGTGACTAGTTATCTCAGCTGCTTTTTGCTCAAGATGGTCATTATATTGTTGTAAGACAGCTGGATTTTTTAATCGAGCGATGTTGAATTTGCGGCGCCTGGATCTTTCGTCGCTGGGGCGGCGCACGGCTGCAATACGCAATCGAACATTAGCGATCATAAGATAATGGTCTCTTCCCATCCTAATATCGGCACCCTTCTTGTTTCGCACGTCCAGGAGGCAACTCTTGAATCTTTTACTAATGGCAAAATGGTCAATCTGATTTTGTGTTCTGCGCCGATCAACAGAGGACCAACTGATTTTGTGGTGGTCCTTATGCTCAAACATAGTACCACCGATGAAGAGACTGTGAAAGTTGCAGAACTCTACAAATCTTTCACCGTTGTCATTACGATCACCAAGACCGTGTCTCCCCATCACATGTCTGAGCCCATAGTTATCAGCGCCAACTTTCGCATTCAAATCACCCATAACCATTATAATGTCACCTTTAGGTGTTCTGCTCTGAACGGCGTTTAGTTCTTTGTAGAAGGAGTCTTTTGCCAAAACATTGTCGGGTTCAGTAGGGGCATAACATTGTATAATTGAGATGTTCCTCATTTCGGTCCGGAACCTGGCGGTCAAGACTCTGTCAGAGACCGGCTCCCAGGATAAGGGACAGTTTCGCGCAGCTCTGGTTAAAAGGAGCCCCACACCTGACTCACGACGACTACCGGTAGCTTTACCGGAGTACAACATTACAGTCCTACCCGTTGGAGAGATAAATTCTCCGCTGTTCCACCATCTTATCTCACTAACTCCTAAGATATTTAATTTATACCTCAGAAATTCACTCTCTAATTGAAGAAATCGTGCGTGCTTCTGATCCATTGTCCAGGAGAGTACGCACATTCCAGAATCCAATCTTTGTCATTGTACGATAGCCAAAAGTCGTAACCGTTGAGTCAGTCCTTATCCGAGACATAGTTGACGTTTCGTTAGCATATAAAGATTTCGGATAGTGCAAGTTGCAGGCATACACATCCTATCCTTTGATAGTCGGTTTTAACGACAGGCCCTCAAAGGGAAAGGCCGTGGTATTTTTTTTTTACACCCCACACCACAGGAGTACCTTAACCAAATCATCGCACCGCCATCACTGGCGGCTTGACGTTGGTTGGCAATGGTCAGTGACCACTGCCGTTCCAGGGGGCGCTCACGCGGAGGACTATGGAAGAGGAGTTGCCCCCCAAACAAGAACTTGACCGTATCAGCGCCGAAATCCTCGGCAACCCTATTCACCACCTGGAAGAAGGAGGTCAAGATGCAGCTTCATATCTCGATCGGGAATCATCCTATTCCTACTTTAAACCATCCTAAAATCCTAGGAGTTACGTTAGATAGCATGGCCACATCATCACCCCATGCCTTAAACGTATGCGATAGGATGCGCAGTAGGAATAAGATCCTCATAGCCCTGGCCGGTAGCACCTGGGGCAAAGACAAAGAAACTCTACTGGTCACGTACAAAGCAGTCGGAAGATCAGTGGCCAACTATGCGGCTCCTGTGTGGTCGCAGAATTTCTGTGACACGCAATGGAAGAAGATTCAAACGTGCCAAAACGTCGCTCTCCGCACTATTACAGGCTGTCTCCTGATGTCACCCCAGGACCATCTACATCAGGAAACCAGGATGATGCCTTTAAGAGATCACAACCAGCTTCTTGCCAAGCAAAACCTTGTGGGCTGCTATCGCAGTGATCACCCTAATTTCAATCTCATGGACAAGACGCCGCCGCCCAGACATGTCAGGCGCGACCTGAGGGACCTTGAAAGAGACGTCCAGAGATACGAAAGGGAACCATTTGATAGTAACGCACATAGGTCGGCCATCGCAGCAATATATCGAGAAGAGGTCAACAAGTCAATAGCAAGCTTAGGTTCGAATCCAGTGCTCTCGTCCATACCACCAACGATATCTCAGGAAGAGGAAAGACTTCCGAGAGCTACGAGAACAACACTCGCCCAACTTCGGTCAGGCTGGTGTTCGCGACTGAACTCCTACCTATCTCGCATAGACCAGGACGTCTCAAACATCTGTCCTGCCTGTAACGGAACCCCTCACGACGTAAACCATATCTTTCAATGCCCAGCTGCACCCACTCACTTGACTCCAAGAGCGCTGTGGGAGAACCCAATAGAGGCAGCTAACTTTCTATCCCTCGACACCCGGGATGAAAACGAAACTGTTGGCATGTAACAGACAAACACATCGAATTCTGACCATTGCTACAACAACAACAACCTAGAAACACCTGGAGAAGGTCAGTTGAGGTCGAGGGTAAGTCATTAGGCAAATCGTGGACTCAGTTGAAGGCGATGACAGCGAACAGGACGAGGTAGAAAGTCGGCGTGGTTAATGGCCTATGCGCCACAAGGGGCTCACAGGATCCAGAGAGAGAATACTAATATTAAGGGGCTGCGATGAAATATTAATAATTTGTATGATAACTACAGATCTACAGCGCTTTCCCTAAAAAAATGACCATCCCAAAATTGTGACTTGCACCACTGCATTTGCACCAACGGCTCAAGTATGTTGCTTATATGATCCTCTTCAGCGTTACATGAAGTTAGTAGCGCACAAGACGATCATCTCTGAAAGTTTATATAGCCTTTTGTGAAGGGTTTGAAAATAATTCCGCATTCGTCTGTTACTCTTTCTGTGAAGGGTGTTAACATGACTTCAAATTCGCCCGTAACAAGCGGAAAAATACTAAAACCATTAAACAAAAGCCGCCGCCTCAAAAATCGTTGAGAAAATCGACAGTAGAACCAAAACAACAAATACGTTGATAGAAAAACTTGTTTTACACAATTTTATTATTTGTATCCTAATCAGAGATTTTTTTCCTTGAAACATAAAAACGTTACATTGAACTACCATAGAGGAAAACCAATCACTGATTTGGAAATAACTTTACAAAATGTTCAACGTTTTCATTTCACTTAGAAACGTAAGTCAGATTTATTTTTCATCATATACTTGTCTAGTTTCTCCCAAAAAGTCATTAGAACAGCTCTGTCCAAATGACGTTTATTCCTCGAAAGATTAAGCACGGACACTGCCCACTTTGCTACATTCGAATCCAATTTCATCTCATCATATCGCAAATGAAACGCGCATACTGAAAAATTAAATAATGAGGCACATTGCTAATGTAAGGACATATTAAACTTACTTTTAGAAAAAATCTCGACCGGGTTACCATCCCATGGCCAACCTTTGAACTGCCAAGCTGGTCCCATTACAAAAACAGCTACAACTCTTGCCCAGTCTTGCGCTGACAGCTTTTGGGGATTGTCAATCACCCGATATGGAACAGTCATGTTACCATCTTTCCTTCGTTGCAACAATACTTCATTGTCTCTTTGACTGCCTTGTGCTTTTTTCTCTTCAGTAGTTACATATCGTAAATCCTGAAGGATATCTTTCACATTGTACATGGTGATAAGGCTTGTAGTAGCAGCAGGTATAATAATAATTGGCGTTCGAGATGGTCTTTTGCTTGGTGTTTGAGGAATAATCCGCGCCTGGGCGGTAGGAAGCAACTCTTTCGGGCGACCTGGAGGCAAAGACGGTACTTGAGGTTTCTTCTGAAGAGCGGAACCCTCTGTTACGGACTTGAGTGACATTCCATGATATGTGCCCATAGTATCAATTTTGAAACCCTCGGTTTCTGAAAGTGAAAAAATATTTTTTTTTTTAATTTGTGCCGCGCAATGACCCAAATAAGAATATTTACCTTCTTTCTGTCGGTTAAACCTTTCCTGATCGTAACGATTGTATTGGGCTAATTGTGGCTGGGGTTTCAGTGGTCGTGGAGGTTCTGGCATCCTAATGGGTTGTTGGGGAGGTTTCGAACGTCCCTCTTCGCGTGCTTTGATTCCTTGTAGGATTGCAAAAATGTCTTTTGCAAATAACTGTAACAAATTAACAAAATATATATTTATGTATATACGTCACATAGCCCAGAAACCTCAAAGATGCAAAAAAGAACAGGATTTGAACATGTGTTGAAAGCAACGAAAAGTGGGCCAACTCGGTGGGTAGTTAATTGTCGGTGCCTAGTAAAAATTGGGTAGCTAAACGCCAAATATAGAAAAAATTTTCAATTTTAATCTTGACTGATTGAAATTTTCCTTGTAATAGAGTAACATTTAAATGTAATTTGTCGTGTAAATCGTGTCCAAAAAATCTTCAATGAAAAGTTGCCCCCAAAATGTTTTTGTTCCAGTCCTGATATTCCCTAGTCTAAGAGAAACCTACTTTTCCGTTACTTTGAAGGATTGTTGTACGTGTGCGCCACTGTCTCTCCCTGCTGATTATATCTTTTGTTGAATCAACGTCGAAATCTAAAATAGCACGTAGTTCTGTGCCCATCGCATCATCGTTGTCATTTCTTTTTATGGTCGTTCGCTTGTTAGCTAATCTCTTAGCTTTGATGGCAGCAATTTTCTCCACGGACATGGTTTCAGAGAGTGATTTGATATTATCTATGTTCACTGAGGCTTCTTTTTTGTTAACGGCAAGCCGTTCCGCAAGTTGTTCACGCACTTTTTGCACTTGCATATCCTCATAGCGAGCCTTTTTTGCAATTGAATCCACATTAGATACATCGCTCTCCATGGGACGCTTTACCTGTGTGGGAATCTCCAGTGGAGCACTTTTGTCGATACTCGCACAAGTAGAAGTCTCTCCATTAAGGTATGCCAGAAGCTCCTTTCTATCGGGACGATTGACTGCAGGAATATCTTCTGCCTAAACTCAAGTAGAAAAGTCAATGTACGCTGTAGCCGTATAACATGGACCAAATTTTAACTTACCGCACATTGTCGAACGTATACCGAGTGCTGAAGGTGTACATTTTTGAGGAGATACAATAGGCACTCTAATGTGTAGTATTCGCGCGGTGCACCCTTTTTACCAGAACTATAAACGACAAATTCTGTAAGACATGTCACTCGGCAATATGGCACGCCAACTTACCCATATTTTAAGTAGTTTGTTTTCACATTTTTCGGCCAAGAAAACTCGCCAAATATGATTTGGCTATCACGTTCGATTATTTCTTTTTTATTTATATTATATTGACGAAGCAAGCTTAGCGGATCTGCCATTTTTAACGAGAAGAATCTACCCAAACACTGAACGAAACAACTCCAAGGCACCTTCTTAACATTGATGTCAGTTGTCAAGCCTGGACAAGCAGAAATGGACCGGGTGTTTAGCAAAATTTGTGATCTCTTTTTACCATTCAACCACAAAGCCACATAAGACGGAGATGAAATCATAGAGGAAGTAGATAAGAGGTGGAACTCATTACAAATAATTTTGTAGACAGTGACGCAATACTCCAAGGCACACAAACCCCGTTGAGCTGAAAACGACAGCTACAATTAGGAGCGAATTACCCTTTAGAGCGATAAGGACAAAAGCAATTCCGAACAGCTGCTCAAAAGTCAAATTGGGCCCAATCACCGCCATCTTTGTTTTCAGGCCGGAGTGTCAAAGTAATGACGTCATGACAAGCAGTGAACCATATGTAAACAAAGTGAAGAACGCGTGCAGTCGACCTCTTGAAATCTGCAATTGAAAATAGTGCTTATCACTGATATTTAAAAGTGAAAAAAAACGCAAGATGCCGCGAACTTCCGACCAAGTTGAACTGCTCGAAAGTGCGCGAGACATGAGTGTGGTTATGAAAGTGCGAAACGGAAAATTTCGCATTTTTCGTTAATTTTCCGCCAATTTGGCTAGTGTGAATGGTGCAGCACTACCATGGGACAAATCCTTGGGCCGGTGAGTTCAGCGGAAACTCCCGGAAGTGCTCCAAAAAGTGAATTCAAAGTGGTTGTCAAATGACAACTTTACAGGTGATTTCCGGCCTTTTCCTCGGAATTCATAGGGTAAGTATACGTTTTTTGTTGTGCTAAAATTTCAGTGGATTGATGCGCCCCAAAATACGGGACTTGCACGCGTTGTTGACGAGCCAGACGAAAGTTTCATTGCAACTGACAGGACTAGATGCCTGGCGGTAAAACTTTCGTCCGGTTCATCAACATCATCGTCAAAATCCGCATTTTGGGACGCATCAATCCACTAAAATTTAAGCACAACAAAAAATGTATACTTACCCTATGTATTCCGACGAAAAGGCCGGAAATCACCTGTAATGTTGTCATTTGACAACCACTTTTAATTCACTTTTTGAAGCACTTCCGGGAGTTTCCGCTGAACTCACTGGACCGAGGATTCGACCCAAGGTAGTGCTACACCATTCACTCTAGCCAAATTGCCGGAAAATTAACGAAAAATCCGAAATTTCCCGTGTCGCACTTTTCAATATACCATTTTACTCGATATTTCCCGGAACTTCAAGTTTTTTTCGCTTTCACAGGGCACTGATACCCACTTCTTTTATTTTCACTTAAAATTCCGACACTAAACTCACTTTTACGCACAAATATCGCGAAATTTTACCGGGCGACCGCGCGAGTTCACACTTGGTTGACTGCTTGTCATGTCGTTAGTGCTTTGACAATCACCTGACACTCCGGCCTGAGAGTAAAGATGGCAGTGATATGACTTATTTAAATTTCGCTGTGAGGTGTATATGTTTTCTGGAGTGGTGGCTTGTGCATATATAATATTCATGTCACCATTCAGAAAACATACTTGACACCTCTGTGCTCTCACGTCAATAGCATAAAAATTATGACATATTACATCATCGTGGTCAAAATCCGCATTTTGGGGCGCATCAATCCACTAAAATTTTAGCACAACAAAAAACGTATACTTAGCCTATGAATTCCGATGAAAAGGCCGGAAATCGCCTGTAATGTTTTCATTTGACAACCACTTCGAATTCACTTTTTGGGCCACTTCCGGGAGTTTCCGCTGAACTCACCGGCCCGAGGATTCGTCCCAGGGTAGTGCTGCACCATTCACACTACCCAAATTGCCGGAAAATGAACGAAAAATGCGAAATCTCCCTTGTTGCACATTTCTAACCTCGCGCTTTTCAATATACCACTTTACTCGATATTTCCCGGCACTTCACGTTTTTTTCACTTTCACTGATAGCCACTTCCATTATTTGCACTTGAAATTCCGACACTTTCACTGTTGGCAAAATTGAATAATTTCATATGTATGTAAATGAATTGAACGCACTTTGTTTTGTTTTAAGTCACTTTTGACATTTGTTCCTTTCCTTCTTCTGTTTCTTAACTTCGCCCTGTCAACATTGCCATCTTTGTGCTTGAGTAGAAATATCGTTGATTATTAAAGAAATCTGGAGTACGCTGTGAATAATTCTTTTTATTTAACAAAGGTTATGGGCCCAGTATCCGGATTCAAATAATATTTCTGTTTTCTTCGGCATTATTTGGTGGATTTTTTGATATTCACTTTGCGCTAACCTCAAAATTGTTCGATGGCTGATAACATTGCGAAATATCAGATTCCGCGTCTAAACGGGTACAATTATTTCAATTGGAAATTTCGCGTCGAGATGTTATTGAAGCGTGAAAGTGTTTGGTACGCAATTGCAGAGGCTAGGACTGCAGCAAATGCGAGTGAATGGGACAGAGCGGACGAGAAGGCGCTTTCTACTATTTCGTTGCTTGTAGAGGATGACCAGATTCACCACATCAGGAACACAACAAAAGCCAAGGAGGCATGGGATGCCCTCAAGGACTTTCACGAACGTGATTCGCCCGGGACGAAGGTGCGTGTTCTACGCGAGATCATGCAACAGCGTGCAACAGAAGCCACAGATATGGAAGTGCATGTAAGTCGCATGAACGAGTTGTTCCAGAAATTGCTAGCGCTAGGTGAAGAATTGAAGCCAGATTTCTTCAGAAGTGCTACTTTGTTGGGTTCTTTACCGAGTAGCTACGACGGGTTAATAACGGCGCTTGAAGCTCGAGAGGAGGGTAAATTGACTCCATCTCTTGTTTGCTCAAAGATTATTGAGGAATATCGTAGGCGAAGGTATCGTGATGGACCAAACTCGGAAGAAACAACTGCTTTAAAGGTCTGCAATAATAAAGATAGCAAAGTTACTTGCTTCTTTTGTAAAAAGAAAGGACACATCCGTAATAATTGCAAAAAGTATATTGCGTGGAAGGCCAATAAAAATGAGTCGAGTGGAAGTCCGACAGCCAACATTGTAGAGCAACGCGATTCGGATGAATTTTTATTCATGGTCGGTACGAGTGCGAACGGTTTGATATTGGATTCCGGTGCTACTTGTCACATTTGCGGTTATCGGGAAAGTTTTATCGAATTCGATGGATCACATTCTGAGAATGTATCTGTTGCGAACGGTCAGCAGGTAAAAGCGTCTGGCAAAGGTACTGTGATTGTTAATTTTCTGACCCGAGACGGCCGCGTAAATAAAATAACAATTCAAAATGTGTTATATGTTCCGCAAATCGGTGGAAATCTAATATCGGTGAAATGCTTGACAGAAAAAGGTTTCCGTGTAAATTTTAATAATATGTTCTGTGAAATTCGGTCTTCGGACAATAAGGCCGGTACTCAGATGGCGTGGAATGAAAACTGCCGTGAAATCCCATACAAAATCGCAAAATTTTTCGCCGATGAAAACAGACGTGAAATTGTGTGGAAGGTAAAATTTCATTTCACGCGATTTGTGTACTACGTTGAGTGAAATGTCTAGTTTGTGGATTTCACGAGGATGAAATTTTTTCTCGTGCCAAATGTACGAGAAAAATTTTCCCTGACAGCTGAGCTGTCTCTGTTGGTGTCGTTTAGGTTGTGTTGTGTTTTCCTGGTGTTATTTATAATTGAGCGGTAGATTAGTGAACAAAGTAATCGGTGTTAATGTTTCTTGCGGTGCTAATATTTCATTTCACCGGTACACAGATCGGGTGAAAAATGAAAAAATGATATGTTCCACGCAATCTTTTCCACGAGCCATTTCGCCGATGAAAAGTGCTGCTGTCATTTTTTTCATTTCACGCGATCTGAATACCAGCCTATAAACGTGAAATCGCGGTTGGTGACATTAATGACAGATTGTACCAAATGCGTGTGGCGAATCAAGCCAATTTGATAAAAAACAGCCAGAATTTGTGTGTGCATAATTGGCACCGTGTGTTGGGACATCGTGACATAAACGTTGTGCGCGGTATTCCGATGAACAATTTAGTTCATGGAATGAACTTAGTAAATTGCAAGTGCAGTTCCCAATGTGACATTTGTATAAAAGGGAAACTTAGTCGGGCACCCTTTCCAAAGAAGTCTGTGTATAAATCTAAAAGTGTCTTGGATTTAATCCACTCCGATATATGTGGACCGATGCAGACTGTTTCACCCTCGGGAAAAAGGTATATTTTAACACTTATTGATGATTTTTCTCGATATTGCACCATATACTTGCTGAAAGAGAAATCTGAAGCGTTTAATTGCTTCAGACAATTTCACCAACTTGTCAAAAACAAATTTGGAGCAAACATCAAATGTCTTCGTTCTGACCGTGGCGGAGAATATATTGACAGTCGGTTTGTTGATTATTTAAAATCGAACGGCATTAAAATTCAGCGTACTGCTCCGAATTGTCCTCAGCAAAATGGAGTTGCGGAACGTAAAAATCGCACTCTAATCGAAATGGCGCGATGTATGCTGCTGGACTCTGGACTCGAATATCGATATTGGGGTGAAGCTGTTAGTATGGCGAACATGTTACAAAATTTATTGCCATGGAAAGCGGTAATTGGAACACCATTTGAGCACTGGCATGGAAGAAAACCGAACTATTTGAATCTACGTCGCTTTGGAGCGAATTGCTATGTACGAGTATATGATAATAATCGTCGAAAGCTTGACGTGAAAGCCGAAGCAGCCGTATTCATGGGCTTTGACTCAGAGTCGAAAGCATATAGATGTTTTGTTCCGAAGAAAGGAAAAATAGTAATTTCCAGAGACGTTAAGTTTTTAGATGACAATCGAAAGTCGAAGTCGGCGTTTAACAATCCTACTAGGGAAAGCCAGGATATTAAGTCCTATATTGATTTTGACTTTGATAGCTGCGAATATGAGGCATCAAGCAGACATAACGATCAAACACCTGATACATTGGAGTACAATTCAGGAGGAGACGTACCCTTGAATAACGAGTCGGAAGAAGAAGTAATCGTTAGACGATCTCAGCGATCTACTAAAGCCATTCCACCGAAGTACTTAATCGAAGAGATCAGCGTTGTTATTAATGGTGAGCCGTCTACGTACAATGAAGCTGTTTCTTGTCATAAAAAGGACAAATGGATCGCCGCGATGCAGGAGGAGTATGCTTCTTTAAAAGACAACAGGACCTGGGACTTGGTCGATTTACCGCCCGATAAGAACTTAGTCGGATGTAAGTGGGTATTTAAATTAAAAACAGATTCGGAAGGAAAAACTAAGAAGTATAAAGCAAGGCTCGTAGCTCAAGGCTTTAGTCAAAAGTTTGGGGTAGATTATGATCAAGTATTTGCTCCTGTTTCACAACATTCAACGCTTCGTATTCTTTTAACAGTTGCTGAAAGTCAAAACATGAATGTTCATCACTTTGACGCCAAGTGTGCTTTTCTCAACGGAGATTTATGTGAAGAGATTTACATGCGCCAGCCGCCTGGATTTGTTGTAGACGAAGCTGAAACTAAGGTATGCAAATTAAATAAATGCATTTATGGATTGAAACAATCTGCGCGCATTTGGAATTTAAAACTGCATAACATATTGGTCAACAATGGTTTGAAACAAAGTAAAGCAGATAATTGTTTGTATACATATCATGGACCTAAAGGAATTTCGTATGTTCTTATATATGACGACGACATATTGGTTGCAACTGCTTCGAAATCATTTATGTTGCAAATTGAAAATACTTTGAAATCTCATTTTAATATTGAAAACTTAGGCGAAGTAGCAAATTATTTGGGTATGCGAGTTACGAAGCATGATGGATGTTATTTTCTTGACCAGCCAGCCGCCTGGATTTGTTGTAGACGAAGCTGAAACTAAGGTATGCAAATTAAATAAATGCATTTATGGATTGAAACAATCTGCGCGCATTTGGAATTTAAAACTGCATAACATATTGGTCAACAATGGTTTGAAACAAAGTAAAGCAGATAATTGTTTGTATACATATCATGGACCTAAAGGAATTTCGTATGTTCTTATATATGTCGACGACATATTGGTTGCAACTGCTTCGAAATCATTTATGTTGCAAATTGAAAATACTTTGAAATCTCATTTTAATATTGAAAACTTAGGCGAAGTAGCAAATTATTTGGGTATGCGAGTTACGAAGCATGATGGATGTTATTTTCTTGACCAAGAAAAGTATATTTTGAACGTTGCATCGAAATTTAAGCTGGATACTTCAAAAATGTCGGATATTCCTCTCAGTCCATCGTATCACAAGGAGCAGGACGAAAATCAGTTACCCAACAATTCCAAATTTAGAGCAGCAATTGGTTGCTTGCTATACATATCAACTAATACTCGTCCAGATATTTCAGCAGCGGTTTCTATTTTATCACAGAAGGTAGCGAATCCAACTCAGTGCGATTGGAATCAAGTGAAGAAGACGATTCGATACTTGCTAAGCACTTCTAATTTGCGATTGAAACTCGGTGGCGAAAAAGGTTGCGATACATTGGTAGGCTATGCGGACGCAGACTGGGCAGAGAATCGAGAAACCAGAAAATCGAACTCCGGATACATCTTTCTTATGAACGGACCAATTAGCTGGAGCTCTCGACGACAAGATTGTGTTGCACTTTCATCGACGGAAGCAGAATTCATCGCTTTATCTGAGGCCTGTAAGGAGTCTGTGTGGCTGCTACAATTATTGAGCGATCTTAACTGGACAGGTAATCCGAAATCAACTATCTTTGAAGACAATCAAAGCGTATTAAAAATGATTATTGATGAAAAATTGAGTAATCGTTCGAAACATATTCATACTAAAATTTATTTTGTAAAAGACTACGTAGAGAAAAATATTGTTGAAATTAAATATTGCCCAACAGATAAAATGCTTGCAGATATGTTTATTAAAGGATTAAGTGAAGTAAAATTTGAGAATTTTCGTAAGAAATGTAATTTAGTAACCATTGGCTGAATATTGTTTGTATTTTTCGTTATTCAATTAAAGTAAAGAATATTGCAATGAATTATCGAATTGAATTATGTATGATGTATGTATTATATTTACACATATTCATTAAGGAGGAGTGTTGGCAAAATTGAATAATTTCATATGTATGTAAATGAATTGAACGCACTTTGTTTTGTTTTAAGTCACTTTTGACATTTGTTCCTTTCCTTCCTCTGTTTCTTAACTTCGCCCTGTCAACATTGCCATCTTTGTGCTTGTGTAGAAATATCGTTGATTATTAAAGAAATCTGGAGTACGCTGTGAATAATTCTTTTTATTTAACATTCACGCATATGTGCGTTGTGACATGAGTGACATAAACAAATGATGTACTAAAGCGCAAGTGGAATCCGCGTCTGGATTCGTGTCGTGACAAAGTAATATAAATCCCTTCGTGAAAATTTGTTAGTGAATTGCCTTAGTGGAGTGATTGTGCTGCGAATCAGCGCACACGTCTGTAACTGGATGTTTTTTGGTGGATGGCTCAAGTGATTCAGAAGCGACTGTGTTTGGAGCCTCACTCGTGGATTTCTGATTTCATCAGCGGTGACATCGAAAACAAACCCCGGCATAGTCACGGTGGCAATATTCGAGTGCATAGCTTAACATTTGTAAAAGGTGAGAGTGAAGTTTCTAAAGGTCACCACCCATGAACGAGCACAACCACGACCAAACTTCCATCGAACCATCAATTTCATAGAACGCGTGGAAAAAAAACTCCCCCCTATTTCCACCGTTCTATGATATTTGATGGTTCGATGGAAGTTTGGTCGTGGTTGTGCTCGTTCATGGGTGGCGACCTTAATAAATACATAACCAGCAGTAAGTATTCAGTAAATCTAAATAAGTAAATTCTGGTCAATGCAACGCTAAAAGCAAATTACTTAAAAGTTAAATTGTTTAATCTGGGAAAGATTACTTGATCCGAAACGTCAGATAGATACTAATGCGATGTTTTGTTTAATATTGAGTAACTTGGCCTGAGGTGGAAACGTTGTGGTTCTTAAATTTTCGACCTTAATAAATACATAACCAGCAGTAAGTATTCAGTAAATCTAAATAAGTAAATTCTGGTCAATGCAACGCTAAAAGTAAATTACTTAACAGTCAAATTGTTTAATCTGGGAAAGATTACTTGATCCGAAACGTCAGATAGATACTAATGTGATGTTTTGTTTAATATTGAGTAACTTGGCCTGAGGTGGAAACGTTGTGGTTCTTAAATTTTCTCTTTATTTTTCCTTGTCGATTTTGAATTTGGTTTATACATGATGGTGTAACTACATTTTTTCTTGCAGATATACAGGACTGATCACCAGAAATCGTATCGGATCTTTTGAATATCATTAACAATCGCGGCGCCTATACCAAACAGAAATCCAAAAGTAAAGCTACTGCGGCTCCGACTGAATATGATATTATTAACGTAAAGGCGCTTATTGAAAAAACAAGCGATTTACAGGAAAAGAACAATGGGGCCATGTCAGTGACGATCGAACAAAATGAACGGAAAATTATCATTGGACGTCGCAGCTATGTTGTACAGGAAAACCAGCCTCGACTTGTTAAACAAAGCATTATTGATCAATCAAACTTCAGACATCTCTCAAATGATTACTTGACATTGAGTCGCGCATTTTAAATGTTCCTCCTCTTGCATCTTTTGGCTCTCCTTCCACAGGCTTTGCACTAATGTCCATAACGGGTGCGTCATTTTGTCTAGGATCCCTGACTTTTGCAGCTCCATCACAACTTCCCGTTACCACCTCAGGAGCTCCGCAATTCAGCTATGTACCTCCAATTCCATCTAAAGAATTTATTATGCTTTCGTGGGTTTCCACATTGTATATTGGAATTTCTGGTCGTTCCAAATCCCTGAAATATAAATAGAAATATTTAACAACTCGGAATATGAATGAAGAGCTTTGTTTTAAACTCAAGGACTTTATAGAATTTTTTTTTAAGCAAGAATGCTAGATGCTGGGTCATCCAAATAGCCAAATGCATGCGAGAAGTATAAAGCAAGACCATAGAGGAACAAGAGAAGAGGTGGAACCAACGCCATCTGGATAGACAGACCTGCGCTCAGCTGATCGCGTACTTCATTATTTCCTTCGCCATGGCAGTGAGTGATTGCACACGACAATGGGTGGTATGTATAAAGTGAGTCGAGTGGAATAAAGCTGAGTTGACAGAATTCCACTCAATTTTCACTGTGGAGCGGAAAGTAGTTTTATGCATTAGTGATGGGCATATTGACTCTTTCTACTGTACCAGCACATACACTCTAAAGTAGCGTTTACACTTGCCAGTAGACCGTGCAAGTACGTACATTTTACAGGCATTGCAAGTGCCTTGCAAGTAACTTGCAAGCTGTCACTTGCACATGTGTAAACACCCGTGCCTGTGAACTGCCAGGCCAGTAAACCCGCACGGCGCCTTGCAAGTAGCTGGCCTCCCGGGCCAATTGATTTCCTACAGGCATTCCAGTAGAGACTTGCGATCATATGTTTGCTGTCATTGGTACGCCAACAAACGATGGAAGATCAATGTCGCCTGCAAATAGGATATCGCAATGGTAAATAAGTGATAATCTCCTAATAAAACTTTTTGAATGAAGGTGTTTGCTTTGCTTTACAGATTAATTGACAGAACAAGTCGAGGAATTACATGCTCCCACCAAGGAAAAATCCCAGCCAACTTGCAAGTCGAATTATGTGTGTAAACACCTACTGGCACACGTCATGCAAGCAGCTACAGGCAAGGCACTTGTCGACAAGTCTACAGGCATGCCGGTGTACTGGCAAATGTAAACGAGCCATAACTCTTTCCACTGAGTCGTTCAAAAAGAGTCGTTCAAAAAGAGTCGAACAAATCCATAGACTTGGGGAACATATTCAATAAAACCCGTAATTATGTGAAATGCATGTATATTACATCAACTTATTTCTAGTTTTTTATAATTAAAGTGTATATGGAAATAATGTTAAATAAAACTTATAGCTAAAGATTGGAATTCACAAATATAATCTGTCAAACTTTATTTGATGTTATTCTGTTCCTTCTCTCCGAAATAATCTGTCCTGATTTTGAGAAAATCCTTTCACACGGCACCGATGTAGCCATGACACATAATCGTTTCTTCATAATTTTAAAAAGGCGTGGATAAAGCAATTTCCGCTCTTTTCACCACAACAATGGATCGCCGCTTCATTTGACATATGGCTCCTGCAAATATTTGTCTAATTCTGCAATCCCGACAGTAATGGGGTTAGACACGGATGTGATTTTCGACATTCTTTCGTCAAAATCGCCCCAAATTTCCATTGCAGATAACTCCTCACAGAAATTTTCGGATGCGGATGAATGACTGATTTGAGAGGAAATATTTATACAACTAGCTTGTTGTGAAATTCCCAGGTTCGAACAAGGAAGCGTAGGTGACAAATAACCGAAGTTATAGAAATTAATGCTATATATTATTATTAACTTGCTTGTAGAAAATTTCCATACTCATGTAATAAACGATATTGTAGACAATAGTTAAGTTATACCAAGTTCCAAATCAATCGTTTAATATATAACGATATCAAATGTTTTGTAGTTTAATACAAGCATTTCGCCCCTCGCTGCGTCTTAGTTACAGCAAATTGAAAAAAATGCCAGAAGTGGAAAGTATTCATTATCTTTTTTGAAAAGACTCCTTACAAGCCTTATAGTCGAAAAAAAAAACAAATCAAAATTCATATGTGCATATGCAGCCACTAACTTTTACTTCCTCAATCATGAACAACAACATGAACATCTCCAGCGGCTGGGCTAACATTTCTGAAATAGACTGTTGCTTTCACAAAATTTTTCATAATGTTTTCATTTTCATAAAGCCTGTGGATATGCACAGAGAAGAGAGAGATAAGGAAGGATAATCACAATCTATGTACACTAAATTCCCTGAAGCAATTCCACCTCATTCCGTCTGCCAAACTCACATTCCCCAATTCCATCTCATTTCCCCGGAACACCCGCCCGATCCATATAGTAGAAGAACCAGGCCAAAATAATGCTGCCAAAAAATTGCTTCGTTTCTCTCTAGCAATTTCATTTCCTTATTTCTCTCTCTTCTCTGGCTGAAAAAGACTCAAATCAAATGAATGTGATGATTGGAATATGTGCTTATGAGTGAAATATCTGGGTCTATTCTGTACTGAATTACCCAAATAATCAATGTGTTTTTTACTCAAGACACAGCCCAGTATGGCTCAAAGTACAGAGCGAATGAAATACAGAAGTGTTAGCGTGTGCTGTGTGCTGAGTGTGCTGTTTTAAAACAGCACAAATTGTGCTAAAAACTCAAACTCACATTTAAGAAACTTCTCATTGCGTCCACAGTATACAGAGGAAATTCTCTGGTTGTTTGTTGGTTTGGTATCGTTTTCATCTCAAGTTGAACTTGAGGTGATGATGATGATATGATCACCGCCATCTTTATCCTCAGGCCGGAGTGTCAAAGTAATGACGTCATGACAAGCAGTGAACCATATGTAAACAAAGTGAAAAACGCGTGCAGTCGACCTCTTGGAATCTGGTGATTTTCGTGCGTAAAAGTGATTTTAGTGTCGCGATTTTAAGTGCAATTGAAAGTAGTGCTTGTCACTGATATTTGGAAGTGAAAAAAACGCAAGGTGCCGGGAACTTCCGAACAAAATGAACAGCTCGAAAGTGCGCGAGACATGAGTGTGGTTATGAAAGTGCGACACGGAAAATTTCGCATTTTTGTTAATTTCCCGGTAATTTAGCTAGTGTGAATGGTACAGCACTACTTTGGGACGAATCCTTGGGCCGGTGAGTTCAGCGGAAACTCCCGGAAGTGCCCCAAAAAGTGAATTCAAAGTGGTTGTCAAATGACAACATTACAGGTGATTTCCGGCCTTTTCATCGGAATTCATATGGTAATTATACGTTTTTTGTTGTGCAAAAATTTTAGTGAATTGATGCGCCCCAAAATACGGGTTTTAAACGCGTTGTTGACGAGCCAGACGAAAGTTTCACTGCAGCTGACAGGACTAGATGCCTAGCAGTGAAACTTTCGTCCGGTTCGTCAACATTGTGGTCAAAATCCACACTTTGGGGCGCATCAATCCACTTAAATTCTACCACAACAAAAAACGCATACTTACCCTATGAATTCCGATGAAAAGGCCGGAAATTACCTGTAATGTTGTCATTTGACAACCACTTTAAATTCACTTTTTGGGGCACTTCCGGGAGTTTCCGCTAAACTCACCGGCCCGAGGATTCGTCCCAGAGTAGTGCTGTACCATTCACACTTCCCGAATTGCCGGAAAATTAACGAAAAATGCGAAATTTCCCGTGTCGCACTTTCCTAACCTCGCACTTTTCAATACACCATTTTACTCGATATTTCCCGGCACTTCACGTTTTTTTTCACTTTCACACGGCACTGATAGCCACTTCTTTTAGTTACACTTAAAATTCCGGTACTAAACTCACTTTTACACACAATTATCGCGATATTTCACCGGGCGACCGCACGCGTTCACACTTCGTTGACTGCTTGTCATGTCGTTAGTGCTTTGACAATCAGCTGACACTCCGGCCTGAGAGTAAAGATGGCAGTGATATGATACAAGACGACTACTTTGTTTTAGAATGTTGGGTTTGTTTTCTGTATGTATTTGGGGAAAATTGGATGTGCGGTGCGACGTAAGCATATGATTTTTGATTTGCTTGCAGTCAGCATGGGTTGTTGTTTGTATATTTATAAGTGTATACACACTGCGTGCATTGCATACTGCATAGAGACGATTATGAATGGATGGGAATATTTAGATGGGTGGGATTGGTTTGGTAGATAGATAATGATGGTTTTAGTTTCAGATTGATATTAGGATGGGGTGTGAATGAATATGAATATAATACATACATACATATATGTTATCAGAAATTTTGAATGAGCGTTGAGTCTCCATGCGTTACGTAATATTTAAATTAATTTGAGTATTCATTTTACAGTGTGTCAATCTTAAATTGAACGGCTCGGAGGCTATGTCGTTGTGCCGAATCTTTCGCTCATTCTGTTGAGGCGATCAAAAAGAGCGACTCGTTACTGTGTTACCCATCACTATTATGCATACAAATTTTTCACTCGATTCACCGAACATAGCAGACTCAGGAATGTTCTCAATAGACTTCACTCTTGAGTATAT
This sequence comes from Chloromyia formosa, assembly GCA_964017055.1. Classification (NCBI taxonomy): domain Eukaryota; kingdom Metazoa; phylum Arthropoda; class Insecta; order Diptera; family Stratiomyidae; genus Chloromyia; species Chloromyia formosa. Next base: position 48,028,468 of record OZ024817.1, read on the forward strand.
CCTCATTATTATGCATACCACCCAATGTCCCCGGCACGACATATGTTTACAATTGGAATTGCGCCAGACGGCATTTTAGTCCTCTAAAAACACACTTTCTGGACACTTGCACCAATTTGATCGAACCCGCAGCCCCAGGGATCAGTCGCAGAGCATCGTGGAACAGTTCACACTTGACAAAATACATCTTTTGACTGCACAACACACTTTCATCGCGCACGTGTTTGTTTTCCCGGATCACTAGATGAAATTTTACTAACAAATAAACACTGAACGCGGAAAACGAAAACTAAACACGGAACGCACAAATACCGGGGACTCGCCGCCATCAGTCGCCGGCCACTGGATTGTGGATACGATGGCGTCATCAAAGGAAATAATTCTGTAATTTAGCTGTCAAAACCAGCTAAGCGCAGGCCTGTCTATCTAGATGGCGCCGGTGGAACTCAGTACAACTGAGACGATGTTTGTTCCTATTGGATTTGTTGCAAATGCATTGATTTTTGTAACGTAAGCCTGCATGATCGGAGGGGAGCACCTGCTTGCGGGCAGCTCTGTTCGGAGAGAAAAAAAATGGTCGCGGGTCACTAAAAAAAAAATCTCCCACCGGACTAACATCACCGGGATTCAGGTGCTTTTCAAACAAAAAAAAATCACTGAACCGAATTCAAAAACAGCAGAAAAGGGAGGGCTACCATGCCGAAGGGTTTCAGGTCCTCTTTGGAGTCAGCACTAGAGTTACATTTCGGGTGAAGCGGAAAAGAGCGAAGACACCTTTACACAAATAATTACCACATATTTCGTTCGTTATAACACATATTACTACGTTGTATTTTGCTTATATGTATATAGAAATATAATTTTTTTTTTTTTTTTGAATTTGAAAGATACAAATTAAATAAGTTAAGTTAAACAAACAAATTTTTTTTTCGGTTCTTTAAATTTCCTTATGGTTGATGCGCGCACTGCCTGCATATATTATAAATTGCATCTCTTTTCTTTCGGCAAATAACAAACAACGATCTTCCGGTGGCGGCCGCTGCAGGACGATACACAACTATATTTCTTTTTTTCTTTTAGCAAGACAACTACACTAAATCGCAGCAGCTCGCGCAGCGCAACACTACACAGGAATTCGCTACAAAAAAACATCCAAAAAAAATTACAATTTACACAATATGACACAATATCACAACAACTCCTTTTTCCTATCTTCACAAAACAAATTATACGTGTGTTCGTTTTTTTTTCTGCCGTATTAATGTGTGCGTTCAGAAGGAACTGAGCAACTTCCGCTCAGCGAACATGTTCAGAACGAGCGGGTTCAGAAGTGACTGAGCAACTTCTGCTCGGGTGATCATGATCAAATTTCACCGAGCAAGAAATATTTCTGCTCACTGATCAGTGCTCAGTGCTCAGGTTCTTCTTCTTCTTTTTCAACCTCACGCTCATGTTGCGAGTTTCCGAGTTTTGACAGTTATCAAATTGGTTGTTGTGTTTTCGCCGTTTTCGGCTTCTAGTTCTTTGGTTTTCGGGTGCTTTTGAATTTGTTATCTCGTTGTTCGTGATTTTTGTAATGGACAGCGTGGGATTCATGTATTTTCCACTTTTCGGCACTTGACGTCTAAAATTGTCATCGTCAGCTTTCAGCTGGTCGATTTGTCAGCTGGTGAAGTAGCGTTCAGCAGGTGCAGACTCCAAACCGAGTAGCTCCGGAGCTACTCGCGAGCAGTTGCGGAGCTGCTCGCGAGCGGTTTCTGCTCTTTTGCCACCTTCTGAACGCACTCATTAACAGGCGAACCTCTTGGACACGAAATTTTTGTTTGTTACTGACCGTGATGGTGGCTGAATAGCCGGTGCTGGGAAGGCTCGATAGGGACCGCTTACTGCTTCCTTCAAAAAAATGTGGCGGCAGAGGCGCCGCTTTTGCTGAAGAAACCCCGATGGGGAACCGCTTGCTGCTTCCTTCAAAAAAATGTGGCCGCAGGTGCGCCGCTTTTGCCGAAGAAGCCCCGATGGGGAGACTGCTTGCTGCTTCCTTCAAAAAAATGTGGCCGCAGGTGCACCGCTTTTGCCGAAGAAGCCCCGATGGGGAGACTGCTTGCTGCTTCCTTCAAAAAAAGTGTGGCCGCAGGTGCGCCGCTTTTGCTGAAGAAGCCCCGATGGGGAGACTGCTTGCTGCTTCCTTCAAAAAAATGTGGCCGCAGGTGCGCCGCTTTTGCCGAAGAAGCCCCGATGGGGAGATTGCTTGCTGCTTCGCTTTCCGGTTAGAATACAGACTCTGCTTCGTCGCCGCCACAGTCAAATAAGCAATTTTGAAAGCATTTAAACAAGAAAAATCGAATATAAATTTTCCATCTCTAAATAAATCCACAAATTTCTTCCTGTTTTACAGCGGTGACATCAGGATACCAAGCCCTACTGGGACTCAGGAGTAGGAAGAAGAAGACTATATTTATTGACTGGTGACTTCCTTTTTTTTCTCTCTTTGTAGGATTATCGAAGCAGTGTCCTCAGCATCCCAAGCCTTAACCGGAGCGCCGAATAAGGAAGAAGAAGAAGGAAGACTACAACACCCTCAACTGCTAGGCAGGAGTCCGGATTCTGTCGGGGACGCGCTATCTCTCCCGGTAAGGAGCATCACGGATTTTGGTATCGTCTCGCTAATTGGATCTACGCGAAACCTCCGTCTAGACGAATGACAGGTAATTGTTTTGCATTTCTTTGACAAAAATAAATATCGCATTCTGACCTTGAGGTGTATCCGCTTTCGAATTGATTGAGTTGTCAAAACTAATTCGATTCAACAATTTGAAAACGAAAGTGATGCCTCTAGGCCCATTCACCGAAGTACAGGCTTCATTACAGGGCAGCATCATTTTACTAAGCCATGCTTGGAAAAAAAGAGGCTGAAGTTCACTATTCAGCTAAGAATGGAGACGATAGTTGTCTTACCTCGTTTAACCCCCTTGAGCCTGGCGAAATCTTCGGGTCTGCGTAGCTCTATAGTATTGAGACATAAATGGGTGAACGAGTAAGAACTAGACTCAAGTGTATTTAGTTGAAACAACCAATAGCTAGAAGCAGATATAGAAACAACAAACATATTCACCTCCATGACTCCTGTTAACTTTCTTGATTACTTTCTAGACTTAAACGAATGTACTATCCTATTTACAGTGCCCTAAGTGCTTGTACTTTTACAAAGTAAAAGTCATAATATTTGACTTGCCCGCTTCAAACATGTTTAAACCTAAATTATTCTATTATAATACGAAACTAAAGATGGTATGTTACCAGTTATTCGAAGTTATTCCGAGGATAATACCTAAAAGTGCCGGTATAATCCTCAGAACAAAAAAACTTTAACTTGACTAAAGCTAACTTAACACTTAACCCTATGAAAGGAGAGAAAGTCAACGAAAAGTCGAGGAAGTAAAGTAGCTCGAAGTAATTCTAACAACGCTTTAAATCTTTCTGATTATATTTGCCTACAAATTTGCCAGTTAAATCGTTTAGCAAGTAATCTCCTGTCCCAACTCTCCGTATAACTTGAGCCTGTACAAATTTTCTATCCAACTTGGCATTGTAGTTTTCCGAAAATTTACTTTGCGAGAAGTTTCGCCTAAGGACAATGTCTCCGGGTTTGAAGGTGGTCGGATTGGAACGTAAATTGTATGTCTTAGGCGGCTATTACACTATAAAAGTTATTTTACAAATATCTTTTATAAAAGACATTTTCAAATAACTTTTCTAGCGTAATAGCCGCCTAACAAAAGATCTGCGACATGAACGTTGCTTGTTTAAAGTACTTTTCTTACAAGCTTGCACCCCTTCCTCTTTAGGCGGCTAATATCATTCATAAAAGTTCTTTTAAAATATCGTTCGTCAAAGATGTTTGTAAAAGAACTTTTATAGTGTAATAGTCGCCTTAGCATTGGTTTGATACGATTCTTTAATAGCTTGCTGAGCTTTAGCACGGACCAGCTCTGTCTTCACGTCTGGTGTTTACTCTGCAGTGGGGTCGTGGAGCAGATTCAAGTTGCGTAATAAGGCGTACGTTCCCCCGTACATTATCATGTTTTGCCCAAAAACCATGAAATAAGGGGAAAATCCTATAGTGGAGTGGTAGGCGGAACGAAGTGCACAATTTATGGATGAAAGTTTCGCATCCCAGTCCCGTTGAGAGGAATGAACGTATAAACGGATAGCCGCGATAATAGAACGATTTACTCTCGCGGCAGCATTTGATTGTGGTGCATACAAGGCAGTAAACTGATGTTTAACACCATAGGATTGTAAAAATCCGGCAAACACTGCTGACTTGAACTGAGCTCCATTATCTGAGAGCAAAGATTCCGGGACCCCAAATATGTGGAATATCCTTTGTTCCATAAATTTTATTAAGTTAGCAGCCGTGAGCTTCCGACCCGGTTCAACAAAGCAGAATTTGGATAGCTGATCCAGGACCACTATCGCTCCAATGTTTCCTGACTGGGATCGAGGGTAAGGTCCTATGAAGTCTGCATACAGGCGTTGGAATATGCGCTCGGGAACGACAACATTCTGTAGTGAAGGGTACTGGAGGACGAGGGTGAGATGGCCGTGCAGGCCTGAAAACATCAAAGTTTTGGAAAGACCACTCTCCAATGGCTACCAGTGACGTGCGCTGGCAGACCAGCTCAGCTGTCGGGAGTAGCGGGGTGGGTGAGAACGGCAGCCATTGGCCTCCTCCATTCACGTACAAAGAATTAGTCGCACGTCTGCCCAATAATAACTACAAAAGCAAAAAAAACTACAGACAAAAGATATAAGATACATGCAAAAGAGAACCTAGTGGTGACGACGAACGTCAAACTCCCAAAACACGAAATCAATACCAAAAATCCCGTGAAGGGACACAGGGCTGCATCAGCCAAACTACTAATTGGCACAAGGCCGAAAATATTAATAGAACGGGAATACCGTCCAATCAGGACAGATCCCTTTCCTCTTCAGGTCAGTGAGCCTTCCGATGGTAAACGGCTCAAGCTACGGGCCCCTGATGGTGTGGGCCCGGCGCGTCTACACCCTCCCTGCCTAGGGATCTCAGGCGCATGTTTTTGAAATCCCCCAAACTATATCTAAGAATCCAAGGCGAGAGAGGAGGGAGAGGGGATCACGCTAGATCTAGCTCCTCATTGTAAATTCAATTGTGAGAAGTCTGGACTGCTTCATCCTTTAGCATTTCTAATACGTAATATTAATATTTTTATATTTTTTTTTTTTATTAATTATCAAAAATTCTAATTTGATTCTTGCCGTAATTTATATTTGGCCACCTCCTGGAAGTGAGTTGGCATAGTATAAAAAAATACCCAAGAATAGCGCTGGATCCAAATTCTATAATATATAAATTGTGCAAAAATATGGAGAAATAACTCCCTAGACTAAGCAGGAAGAATCGAACCCCAAAAAAAAAATATACTCCATAAGGCGTTGCAGTGGAATAAAACACCAATATTGTTTGAAAAAGAATATTTCTGTATGTATGAAGTTCTGACACGATATTTTCTAATTGGCTTCACTGCTCCACTTATATGTGATTCACTTAAGGGTGAAGATCATAAGAAAAATAGGGAATTCGATAGGGTTTATCCCACTCGCGATTTGTTTAAATGTCACAAAAGTAGAAATGAATAAGTTTCCACATAAATTTATTCGCTTCAGCTTGTTTTGAACTTTAAATCTATGCTCTGTAATATGTCAGTAATTGTAATGTATTTAGTGTGGAAAAACAAAGTGAATAACGTCTGAAATACATCTGTTGCATTCATACGATCACCATCATAGACCGCGCACGGTGTTCCGCTTTGTCACACTGATTAAATCATGCCGTACGGCAAAAAAAAATTAGACGTCGTTTTGAATCACGATATATCCTAGAACTATCAATCAAGAAAGCACTTGGTTTACCTCCGCATTTATTGCATCCAAATTGCATTGGTTTGGTTGTTTTGATACGGATAAAGCCAAAACAAAATTCAATAATAAAATAAGAATTCAGTACTAAATATTGTACTAATATTTACTGTATATCTCTTATGATAAATGGCAAGACATACTGCCTTCACTAACGGCCACTTTCAATTTGACATGCATTACTTCCTGGCTCGAATATTCGTGCAATTTCAGACAATTCACGCATGTCATCACAGACAATAAGCAGTCATCGGGATTTTGATTTGGATCTAATGTCTTACGAACAATCGTTAGCGGTGGCGTTAGAGATTCAAAGCCGCCGGCCGGTTGGTAAACATTGACCACTCGTTGAACGACTTATCATCTGCCTGTGCAATATGCAATTTATTGTTTATATATACTCCCTATCTCCGATGTGACACGAAATATATGAAAGCAAGAAAAGGTGCTTAGCTGGGCTTTTGTTTATACCCTAGACTTTTAGTATAGGGTATATTGTTTTTGTCACGACGGAAATATGTAACACCTTAAAGGAGGCTCCGGAGGTATAGCAATGTATTTATATAAATCATCAGGGTCACCTCCTGATTCGATTTAGCCATGTCTGTCTGTCTGTCTGTCTGTCCGTCTGTCCGTCTGTCCGTCTGTCCGTCTGTCCGTCTGTCTGTCCGTTCGCACGATAACTTTCGATAGAATGAAGCTAGAGTCTTGAAATTTTGGTCAGATGTTGGAAGTATGATCTAGTTGGTTGGTATTGAAAATGGGCATGATCGGGCCAAGAGAACGCCTACCTCCCCTACATATGTAAAATAATTAAATGTATTTATAGCTCCCGATTAAATAAACATGAAAAGATCTAGCTTTGGTAGATTGCTCGTGAGGCTAATCTTACACTCTCCTGCAAAATAAAATCGATGAGTTGAAAACCAACGGTAATTTTCTTACAAAGAGCCCCGTATTACCCTACTTTTCAAGTTTTTTTCTATAACTCTTGAACCAATTGACGTAGACATCTGATTTTTGGCATGTAACCCTAAAGTGAGAAGCTGCTTGGGTTTTAGTAAGTTGGGCATAATCAGATCAAAGGAACGCTTACCTCCCCTACAAAATTAAACAAATTATATATTACTTTAATTACGATAACTTTCGATAGAATGACACTAGCGAGTTGAAAATTTGGCAGAACGTTGATAGTAAAATCTAGTTAGTGGGCAAGATCCTACCTAAGGAACCCCCACCTCCCCTACAAATCAAACTTCAAATAAGCAATAACTTTTGATAGAATGAAGCCAGCGACTTGAAATTTTAGTAAAATGTTTGTAGTAGGATCCAGTTGGCTAATATTGAAAAAACGTAAAATCCGACCAATGAAACCCCTACTTCCCCTACAAATGAAACTTCAAATAAGCGATAACTTTCGATATAATGAAGCTAGAGACCTGAAATTTTTTTTAATGTTTGTAAAGTGATCTTATTGGTTGGTGGCAATGATGGGTAAGATCCGATCCAAGGAACGTCTACCTCCCCTACAAGTGAAACTTCAAATAAGCGATACCTTTCGATAAAATTAAGCTAGTGACTTGACATTTTGGTAAAATATTTGTTCTGGGATCTAGTTGGTTGTTATTAAAAATGCGCAAGATTCACCAAACCAAACCTCTACCTCCCCTACAAGTGAGACTTCAAATAAACAATAACTTTCGATAGAATGAAGCTAGCGACTTGAAAAATTCGACAAATATTTGTAGAATGGGTTAGTTAATTGATTTTTAGAATGGCCAGATCCTCCTGAATGTGTGCCAACCTCCCCTATAAACTGGCCATGTAGGGAATTCACTTTTAAAGCATATGGTCGTTGCCAATTGGTACTTTTGGTATCACTACTAGGTCTGTACAAGTCTAGGGTATATACGTTTCGGACTCCGGGCCGAAGCGAAGCTTCGTCCTGGTTTTGTATCCCGACTGCATCGGTTATGTTGCCGGTTGGTGATGCTACCGCTGCTGCTAGAGAGGGAGCGCTAGTTGTAGCCAGTTGCTGGAGTGGCGAATCGCCTAGCAGCCGCTAGTGTTGCGTCTTCGAATCGCCGACGAACTCCCTTCGTCCGCTCACTCTGGTGGTCAGCAAGCAACTCCCTTGTTTGTACTGCTGCGACGACGAACAATCGAAATCACAGGCTCAGGTTTATCAACACCAACAACAACCCGCTCTCGGTGCATACACGGGAAAACACGAAGATGTCGTTTGGTCGAGAAGTCTCGCGAGGCACTTGGGACACGATCCAGAAAATGACACTAATGGCGTATATTTCGCTCGATATCTCGATACTACACTTTCCTATCGATTTCGACCGCGATAGGCTCAATTGCACACAGTGCCGAAATGATTTTATGCAATTTTTCAGGGCAGTCCGCAGAATTCACTGCTTTTCAATTGCAACTTTGACTCCAGTACTTGATGGAGCACATCGACTCCCAACTTTTTCTCGTCCGGTCACACTCGCAGTCAAGCACCCACTGCCGACCATGCGGTGCAATATCCACCGGTCTTCTCATAGGGGCGCTTTTTGCGAAAGATTTTTGCTATTCTGGCTTCAATGATCATTTTAGTCCGGATTTTGTTAAACCAGTCCGGTAGGCAAAAATTTGGTGTATTTATTAAAAATATTACTGCCGTGAATACAATAATATTTCTGAAACTACACTAAACTTTCCCCTACCGGAAGGCGTTTTTCTCTATAAAGAAAAATGGCTCCGAGCATTGTGGTGGCGAAAAAAAAGATGGCTTTGGCGGGAAACCAATTCAAAATTTCCGGAAGCGAGATACAGGCGTATATAAAGACTGTAGAACCGAACATTACAACACAGATGAAAATTTACAATTATTATTGAAAAGATTCATCTGAATGGTTATGCTTGCAAATCTTTAGCGTGAAATACACCTATCCTTTTGCCCTGCATATCCTGCAGCTCGAAACAGGAAGGGCCTCGGACCGCCATCACTCTACACTTCACAGACCTCATCCCCAATTTGGCATTATAATGGCTGGCTTGGTTGCTGGGGCGAAAATTTCTACAATACACGATATCTCCCACTTTGAAATTCACCGGCCTTGCACGCAGGTTGTATCTTCGAGCGTTAGTTTGTTCGGCTGTTTCTAGGTTGTTCTTTATTTGCTGTCGAACTAACTCTAGTTTTTCGTCCACCTTTACTTCTGCAGTCGGATCATCTAGTTGGGAGGCATTGCGTAATATGGAATAGAAACTTCCGTGAAGGAGCATTGTTTGTTCGGTGAGCGCGAAATATTATGAGCAACCTATGGATGCGTGATATCCAGAACGTAAGGCGCAGTTGATTTTGGAGATGTTTACATCCCAGTTAGTTTGACCGGGATTAATGTAGGCGCGTATAGCGGCCACTAGCGAGCGATTAACGCGTTCCGACGCGTTTGATTGGGGTGAGTACATCGGAGTGTAGTGATGTTTGACTCCATAGCTGTCCAGGAGACCATTAAAAAGTGTCGATTTGAACTGCACTCCGTTGTCGCTAACTATGATCTCAGGTACTGCAAAAACCTGGAACACCCTCTGCTCCAGAAATCCAACTATAGCGTTGGCAGTAAACTTTTTCACTGGTTCGATGAAAGGGAACCTTGATAGGCTATTAAGGACTACTATGGCCCCCACATTTCCAGCCTTAGTACGCGGGAACGGACCAATAAGGTCGACGTAGAGTTGTTGGAACACACGTTCGGGGACAGGAGGTAAGCCCATGGGTGGTCGTAGGGGTGTGTTAGGAGCTTTGCTGGTTTTACAAATTTCGCACCGCGAAACAAAGTCCTTAATATGCCGGCACATTTTGGGCCAATAGAATAGGATCCGGAGCCGCCGCAACGTTTTACCAAATCCACCATGCGAGCAAAGTGGATGGTTATGTGCGCTCCGGATCAGGTCTTCAGTCAATTCTATTGGCACCCAAAGCTTCCAAGACGACTCTTCCTGGATTTTGTCCCCGCTCGCGTGTTCCAAGCGTCTATAGACAAATCCATCTATAACGCGGAGATCTGGAAGCATGTGTTGTTCTTCCTCTACTTTTCGGACGAGAGCGCGATAGTCCGAAGACTGGAAATGTGGCGAGTCAAGGGGTATTTCGAGAGACTCATCTTCTCGGCTGGTAATTTCAGCGACGTCGTGTACACGGGATAATGCGTCAGGGACCACATGATCACTGCCTTTGCGGTGTTTGATGGCAAATTTAAAGCCCTGGAGCTTCAACGCCCAGCGGGCTAAACGACCGTTCAGGTCTCTTAGTGACATAAGCCACTTAAGCGAGGCGTGGTCTGTGATGATCTCAAATTCCTGCCCTTCGACGTATGGTCGGAATTTACGAATGGCAGTCACCGCCGCTAAGCACTCCTGCTCGGTAACTGTGTAATTGCGCAGGGCCGTGGTTAACTTTTGAGACATAAAAGCTATAGGAGCTTCCTCACCTGCGTCTGTTAATTGGACCAGCACCGCTCCTATACCCTCTTTACTGGCATCGCAGTGTATGGAAAAAGGACGAGAGAAGTCCGGGCTGTGGAGGACAGGCGCAGAAGCAAGAGAGTCCTTGAGTGCATTGAATGCCGCAAGAGTTTCCTCGTTCCAGGCAATTACACGACCTTTTCGCAGCATGTCGGTTAGGGGCGCTGACATAGTCGAGAAATTAGGCACGAAGCGAAGGTACCAGCCGCATACTCCCGAAATCGGCGCAAATGTCTTATTGATTTCGGCAGCGGAAAATCGTTGATGGCAGCTACTTTATCAGGGTCTGTTTGGATCGTCCCATGACCAACTATGTGACCTAAATATTTGACTTCTTTCATTACGAAGTGTCTTTTTTCTACGTTAAGAGTTAATCCCGCATGTCGTCAACAATGTGCTACCTTCTTCAGTAACTCGCAATGCTCCTCAAAGGACTCAGTAACTATGAGCAAATCGTCTAGGTAGACGAACACCTGATGACGAAATTCGGGTGGAATTACTTTGTCCATCAGACGCTGCATAGTCTGAGGAGCATTGCAGAGTCCAAAAGGCATCGTTACAAATTGATAGAGAGGTCTACCAGGTACCGTAAACGCTGTTTTGTCCCTCGAGTTCTCGTCCAGCGGTATCTGCCAGAAGGCGTCTTTTAAGTCGAGGCTGCTTATAAACTTTGCCTTGGGCAGGCGACTTAATATACCATCTATAAGAGGAAGGGGGTACGCATCTTTAACGGTAGCATCGTTGACTTTCCTGGCATCGAGGCATAGACGTATTTTGCCTGGTTTCGTAACGATGGTGACGGGTGAGGCCCAACTACTTTGGGACTCCTCAATGACACCCATCTCCAGCATCCGATCCAATTCAGCGAAGAGTCATTTCTCTACCGCAGGCGATATCGAAAAGTGGCGTTGTTTTATGGGTTTATTGTTACCCACATCGATGACATGTTTAACTAGAGTAGTTCGCCCTAGTCCCTCTTTCGAATAGGATGGGAAGCTGGAGATGATTGTATTGAGGATGTCCTCCTGTTCAGGAGTCAAAAGGTGCCGGTTCGAATCCGGTGACAGCTCGCTTATACTTGGGGTGATAGTCGGATGGCTAAAGCTAAAAAGGTCGGGAGCTAATTCGAAGGTTCTCACGGAGTCCACGCCAAGGTAAAGGTTCTGACTTAAAGATGGAATTATGAGGAAAGTCATAGTTTTTCTTTTACCTCGGAATAAAATGGAACCTGTGACCTGACCCAGGGTCGAATGTACAGTACCGTCGGCAGTTCTTAACGTAAGATGGTATCGCTTCCAGGGGAACTTATTTTCCTCTACAAACCGTTTCGCAAAATCCGCGGAGATACATGACACCGAGGCGCCAGTGTCGATTAGACCACAAACGTCATTATCAAACAATGAGACCTTCGCATAAGGCCTCAGGTCATCTGCAGGGTGGTCTACCAACAAAGCTGAACAATAGCGACGACGATTTTCCCGGACTCTTTTCCAGAACTGACGTAGTCGTAACGTCGAAGGTTTAGGTCGGCACTTAGACAATTCTTCAACCTCGAAAATCCGCTTTCGAGCAAGCTCGTATTCCTGTAACCGTACGTGATAAGGTTTGAATTTATTCGGAAGTGTATTGTCCCGTTGTGATTTTGGAGGATCCAAAATAGGTGTTTCATCGGAAGTTTCGGTCTGAGTCGAATGGCAAACCATCAAGCGAATCGGTTCAAGCGAAGAGGTGTTATCATTAAGAGGTAATGTAGTGGCAGAATTTGGAGCAGGGGTGTAAGGTTCGCATACAGGTGGACCAGGTGGATCTTCAAACGCAGGGCAAGTATGTTGTTCTAAGGTGCTATCGATGGTGTTAGAGCGTCAGAGTATTTTCGATCTGGTGACTGAACTGTAGATTCGTCGATGGCGTCATCCGGATATGAGGTTGAGAGTTCTGACACATACGGGCGATGGTGTTGCCTAGGAGGGCGAGAACGAGCCAACTCTTCCTCTAAATTTTCAAGGCTCAATACGAAGGATCTGAATTGGCGAATTGAACGAAATTCCTCGTGGAGGACGTCCCGCCTGAAATCTGGACGCACAGTTCGTCGAAGAATTTCTATCAACTCTGAATCGAGTAGCGGGTGCTTGAGACGATCAACTAATGTCTGCATGCCATCATAAAAGGCATCGAATTTTTCATTGGAACGTTGTGTTCGATTTCGGATCAAATTTAAGAGATCGAGATCGGTTAACCGATCTTGAAATTGGTCTCGGAGTGCCTCTTTAAGCAACTCCCAGTGAAAATATTCGTTGTCCCTATGAAATCGCCAATACCAGCTGTTTGCCTTTCCCGTCAACAGGACGTGAAAGGAATTGCAGAGTGAAGTGAAATCTCCTCTCAGCGTTTGGTATGTCAACGCTTGCACTTTGTACAGGAACGAATCTACAGGCATGCTTGACTCGTCGCCATTAAATTTGACATTCCATGAAGAAAGTATATTGGCTACTCTTTCAGCTGATCTCTCAACACGGGGAGGATCTTGCTGACGGCGACTGGCAGATGTTCTATACAAGCCATCTCTTTCACGTGATAATGGTGGGGTTTGCTCCCGAAGTGGGCGGTTAGAAAACTCGTATTCCAATCGATGAGCAGCTCTTTCAGCTGATCTCTCAACACGGGGAGGATCTTGCTGACGGCGACTGGCAGATGTTCTATACAAGCCATCTCCTTCACGTGATAACGGTGGGGTTTGCTCCCGAAGTGGGCGGTTAGAAAACTCGTATTCCAATCGATGAGCAGCTCTTTCAGCTGATCTCTCAACACGGGGAGGATCTTGCTGACGGCGACTGGCAGATATTCTATACAAGCCATCTCTTTCTCGTGATAACGGTGGGGTTTTGTTATGTGCCACCCACAATGCGTCACATAAACAACAGAGACGCAAAAACACCACAATGGTACATCTTTCCTTCCTTCCTTCTTTCCACGAAAGAAGTGATCAACACCATGACCTGCACTTCGCTAGAACCGTCCTTTTACGCACATTTGTGTACAATATGTGTAGCACAATCTTCTGAGAAATGATTCGAACGGAACCATATATCTTAAATTGGGTAATTTACACCAGTTGAGAATTTTATGGTTTCCCAAGAAAGGATCGTTCTATTTTAGAAATGTCCTGGTGTGTGGGAACCAGGCATGGAAAAAAGAAGATATAAAATAGCATAGCGCAGAACGATCTTGGCTCATTACTCAAACAGGAAATCCTCGCGTGAAGTTTAAGATACATAATTTTGTAAAAGTAAATTTGGTAAAAGTAAATTTTTTAAAAGTAAATTTTGTTTCAAATGTTAACTTAAAATTAAGTATTAAGTGTTAAGATTACAAGTTGTTAATAAAAATTTAATAGAGTTATAAACGAATACAGTGTTTCAATAATGGACCGGTGAAGCCGTCCATAACACCGGTCCATTATTGAAACACTGTATTCGTTTATAACTCTATTAAATTTTTATTAACAACTTGTAATCTTAACACTTAATACTTAATTTTAAGTTAACATTTGAAACAAAATTTACTTTTAAAAAATTTACTTTTACCAAATTTACTTTTACAAAATTATGTATCTTAAACTTCACGCGAGGATTTCCTGTTTGAGTAATGAGCCAAGATCGTTCTGCGCTATGCTATTTTATATCTTCTTTTTTCCATGCCTGGTTCCCACACACCAGGACATTTCTAAAATAGAACGATCCTTTCTTGGGAAACCATAAAATTCTCAACTGGTGTAAATTACCCAATTTAAGATATATGGTTCCGTTCGAATCATTTCTCAGAAGATTGTGCTACACATATTGTACACAAATGTGCGTAAAAGGACGGTTCTAGCGAAGTGCAGGTCATGGTGTTGATCACTTCTTTCGTGGAAAGAAGGAAGGAAGGAAAGATGTACCATTGTGGTGTTTTTGCGTCTCTGTTGTTTATGTGACGCATTGTGGGTGGCACATAACAACACCCCCCTTGGGGAAGACGGATGATAAATTGATTTTAAATTTATTATTCGTCGTAATTAAGTCTTCCGATGGAAGGCCTCAATCTAGACCGTGTCGATCGCGTTTGGCGAATTGGAGTTGTTTGATTAGCAGCTGAATTTGAAGTTGAAGGTAAAACCTCTGGTGGATTTTCGGGCACACTATTCCTTTCAATGTTGTTTATTGGAGTAGGAGGTGAACGTGGTGTATTGTATTGGGTTACTATTATTGGCCTGCAACAGCAGTGACGGTCTATTCTCAGAAAAGAGGGTAAGAATGGTTTTATGCATTTATATACTTTGAACAGTACAAATATTACTATTATAGATGAAGTCATTATGATGACATATTTATAGAAACTTCCATATTTCAGGAGATGTGGTGCTGAATGTAATTTATTTATTTGATCGTTAAGACTCTCAAGCTTATGTGATGCAATGTTGAGTTCGTCTAATTTAATGTTTGACAAATGAATTTCATCGAGGTAGAATTGAACTTCAGTCTGATTTAGTTTCTCTTGATTGCAGCAGTCATCTTCTATGATGTTGAGTCTTGGGATTATGTTTTGATAAGGAATAATCATTTCAGAATTTGCAATCAATTGAGTTTGTGGGGAATATGCTTTACAACCAGGTTCTAGGGATAAAATTCCGGTTTTTGTAATCTCAGTGTCTTGGATTGAGCTATTACAAGATATTGTAAGTATTTTTGGTTCACTTACAACATAGATCCATCTATTATTTAAAAGGTTTTGCCAAATTTCTATTTGCCCTGTTAAAAATCTGGTTTTGCAATCTTTTGGGATATTTTTGTTCACGTTCGTTAATAATGACACTTCACAGATTGGTTTACTGAGTGTCGCATATATAATGTGATTTTCGCACCCGTATTTGTTATTCTCCAATTGTTTACAGTGATCTAAGTTTTGGAATTGTGCATATTGCATCTTGTTTGTTGATATAGCAAGATGTTTGAAACTTGGTTCAATGTACGCATATGTTTGATGATTTGCATGAGGGATCGGTAAAGGTATGAGGTGATATAAATTGAAAGTTGTGCTGTCTACAATTGGAATCAGTATGACGTATATCATTCGTCGGTTAATGAAAGTGTATTGAATTTGAGCAATCTCTAGAATTTTATTGATATGTCGCCTTTTCAATTCTACTGGATATTCGTGGCCACTTTTAAGGTATTTGATAGAATTTGTTAGCTCTTCAAGTAACTGCTTTGGGCTAATTAGACTTGGATGGATGGTATTCTGTCTTGCAGAAAGGATTATGTTTACAATTTCCTCGAATTTAATATCGATTTCATTTATCAAGAATAGCAATATGCTGAAATGTTCAATTATATCCTCAGTTAATCTAGTTTCTGTGTTAATTAGATATTGACTTCTTAAGAAGGAATTAAAACGTCTGATATTTTCATTTAATTGCTTCTCAGATATTTTCAATTGAGAAATTGTATTGTTGAAATTTGTGATAGTGGTTTTGATAACACGAATTTGATCTTTCATTAATTGCTGAATGTCGGCGTCATCTTTTCCAACATTACCGATGACTTTGTCATAATATTCGGCATCATTGGAATCCATTGTTCCGAACAAAAATTTTGCGACTGATCCTACAATATTTAGAATACCTCTTTTTGATCTATCAGTATCATATCCTAACATGTCCCTAATCGATTCCTCTTTATTTACCAATTCTGGCAGTTTAATTTTAAATATATTTGCATTTTGAGTACAAAAAACTTTAACCTGCTCGGTGTGCATTAGGTCGCATAGTTTAAAGGAGGATTCTGAAGTTCTTTTAATAAGTTTTAATCTATCGGTATATGAATCTATATCTATATGGGTAACTATCTTAAGGTAATCGAAATAAAATTTAGTGGTACCAGTGTGTTCATAAAATAATCCGCTTCCAGCATCTATTGTTTGAACTTCGTATCCTGGCAAGGGATTGCATGAATATGCATTAAAGCATACGATGAGAAGAACGATTAACCTGTAAGAGAGGTTGGTTTTAATTGGTTGGTATGGACTTTTATAGTTTTATTATTTTTTAGACGTATAATAATATTTTTATTGTTGTCGCATATTTCTGCTATCTCAAACGGACCTTTCCAATTTGGTGTAAGTTTTTTCGTTGTTCCTGATTTCGTGGAATAGTTCTTCATTAGAACAAAATCTCCTGTCTTATACTTTGGGTTATGAATTTTCCTATCGTAGTACGTTTTACTAATTTCTTTTGATTTTATTATATTTTGTTTGGCGATTTGAAAAGATTTGTTCAATTTGTATCTAAGCTGTTCAACATAGGAATCATATGTATACCGAAATTCTGGGGTACTCGTTATAGAACTAGGTAAAACTGGTTTTGTCCCGAATACTAATTCGTATGGTGCATATTTGGTGGTTGAATGTACTGCCGTATTATATGCAAAGATTGCTAAAGGTACATATTCGTCCCAATCATTTTGCTGACTATTAATATAATGTTTTAAATAATCTTTTAGTGTTGAATGAGAACGTTCTAGTGCACCATTAGATTGAGGGTGATATGCTGTTGTATTAAGGAGCTTGATTTGGAACAGTTTAGCTACTTCTTTCATCAGCAGTGAAGTGAAGTCGGAACCTTGATCGGTAAGAATTTGTTTTGGTATCCCGAAGCGAGTGATAAACTGTAGTAATCTGTTTGCCACAGTTTTTGCTTCGTGATTAGGAATAGGATATGCATTTGAATATTTAGTAAGATCATCTTGGAGAGTTAGGATGAATCGATTACCTTCTTCTGTAATGGGTAAGGGACCCACGATATCGAGACTAATTTTTTCAAAAGGGCTACTCGCCGTAGAAGTTATCTCCATTGGAGCTTTTGTTAACTTTCTAGATGTTTTATTTAATTGGCATGATTCACAATTCTTTATGTAGATTTTTATCTGTTTTTTCATATAAGTCCATTTGTAATACTGTTTTATTTGATTATAAGTTTTATGAAAACCATTATGCCCAGAGCTTGGAGTATCATGAAACTCCTTCAGAATTGCTGGGATTTGATCTGCAGTCGGAGTTACTATTTTATTATGGTAAATATTGATTCTAATTTTTTCATTCCGAAATACGAATTGTATAATGTCGCGTAGTTTGTTATAATTAAACTGGTTGAATTGGTCAACAGGGTTTGGAATATTTATTTCATTAATTTTGTCTGTCTTAAGTTTTCCTTTCAAGTTTATTATACAATAAAAGAAATCTTTATAAGAGGGTTTTTCGAAGAATGAATGTTTGTAGAAGCAATGGTATATAATTTGTTTATCTTTTGAGACAGACTTCTCTATTTCATAGAGAGAGTGGTTTTTGTTCACGATAATTTCTCTATTTGGACTTTTATCTAGGAATAATGTCATATGAGGATTCTCATCACTTTTATCTGTTGCTGTAAAGTATGCAACATGTGATATTGTACTGCGTATATTATCGTTAATGTCATTATAGTCATATATTTTAGGGAACTCTGAATTGTAATAGAATTTTATGTAATCTTCGTACGTATCATCAGATTGAGCAATTAACACATTTTCCGTGATATTGGCCTTATTTTCATGGTTCTGGGTAGGGATAGGAATATCGACATCATTGCCAATTTTAATTCGCGATAAAGCGTCTGCATTCGCATTTACTCGACCTTGTTTGTAAACTATCTCATAGTCAAATTCTTCGAGTTTTAATCTCCATCGAATAAGTTTGCTTCCTGGATCCTTGCAGTTGAAAAGCCAAGTTAGTGGTCGATGATCTGTAACTATCTTGAACTTTCTTCCGTAAAGGTAAGGACGGAAGTTCTGCACAGCCCAAACTATTGCTAGCAATTCCCTTTCGGTAGTACTATAATTAGACTCTGCCCTATTCATTGTACGACTTGCGTACGAGACTGGAAGATCAATATTTTTATCACTTAATTGACTTAAGATAGCACCAATTGCGAAATTGGATGCATCGGTTGTGACTATGAATTCCTTAGAAAAGTTTGGATATTGCAGAATCGGGGCTGATATGAGTTTAGATTTTAACGTCTCAAAAGCTTCTGTTTGTTCGCGTGACCATTCGAATTTGATATCCTTTCGGAGTAACTTTGTAAGTGGTTTGGTAAGCTTGGAGAAATTCTCAATAAATCTTCTATAATAACCACAGAGGCCAAGAAAAGATTTTATTTCTTTCTGATTCTTTGGTATTGGAAATTTTTCTACAGCTAAAACCTTTTCCGGATTGGGGGAAACTCCGTCTCCTGAAATAACATGACCTAGATATACAACTTCATGTCGCATGAATTCGCATTTGAATGGCTCTAATTTTAGGCCACTATCTTTCATTCTTTCAAATACGTTTTTCAGTTTCATTTCGTGATCTTGGATTGAACTTGCATATATAACGACGTCATCGAGATAAACAAAGCATTCTAGCCCTTGTAGACCAGACAATACAGTATTCATGAGACGTTGAAACGTTGCTGGCGCATTCTTTAAACCAAAAGGCATTCTGGTATATTCGTAATGACCTAGAGGTGTAGTGAATGCTGTTTTTGCTCTATCCTCGTGTCTCATATTAATTTGATGAAATCCACTGGCTAAATCCAAGGTAGTGAAGTATTTAGAATGACCCAATTGGTCCAATATTTCAGTAATATTAGGAATTGGAAATACGTCGCATTCAGTAACGTTGTTTAATTTTCTGTAATCAACAACAACTCTCCATTTTTTCTCTCCAGAGGCGTCCTGTTTTTTAGGGACTACCCAAAGTGGAGCTGACCATGGGGAGTTTGATTGTTGTATTATACCTTGATCAAGCATTTTATTTATTTGCTTATTAACTTCACTCTTGTGGACTTCTGGATAACGATAAGTCTTTGCAGAAATCGGTCTGTTATCTGTCAAATTAATTTCGTGGTCAATGAGATTTGTACTTGTTAAAGGATCACCATCTAAGTGGAATATTTCCGAATATTCAGTGACGATTCTTGAAATCGACTCCTTTTCTTCCCTGTTTAGATGGTCAAGTCTAATGGATTCCTTTAGTCTTTCATGACGGTTTGAATGGTTTGTAGGATTATTTTGAAAAGTATATACTGGCTCAGATCCAGTAATCTCTTCTAATGGTTCGAGATAAACCTCGCTATATTTTAGTATTTCATCCTTTTCGGTAGAATTTAGGATGGATACAATTGCTTCGTTTTGATTATTTACTTTGGTTAAGGCTTCGCTTAAATATATTCCTGGACCTATTTCCTGTCTTTTAACAATACCTTCTTTGATTTCTGGATTTTGAATTTTCACTTTAACGTAAGTGATCGATCTTGCTTTTATCTTTTGTTTTACAACATCTTTTCTATACATTTTGGAATGATCTTTATATTGATCTTCATGAGATCTAGAATCTGCTAAAGATTCTTTAATTTGATCATCTGTAGTACAATGATTCCTTTGGAACTCATCGCTTTGACTACTATGTATAGTAGATGTATGTAAAGGGATTTTTACTTTCCCTACCATCAGGACTCGTTGGGGAAAATCCAGAAAACAATTTCGATTAAGGAGGAAATCATTACCAATTATTCCATCAAATGGAATATTCGATTGTTTTATAATGACAGAAAACGTGTGATTTATATTCCGTGTTGGAAATAGAAGCTTAATATCTGCTGTTCCTACGGTTGAAGTAGATGAGCAGATACCATGTAAATCAATTTTTGTTGTTTCATCAATGAGTGTATTCCCTACTAACGTTTGAGCTTTAACTATTGAAATTGAGGCTCCTGTATCTATTAAGAATCTGAAGAATTTAAACTTGGAATCAGGACTTTGAACTTTTATAAAAAGGTTGTTGTCACTAGAGGAATACGTGACGTTGTAACTTTTGGCTAATTCCCCTCTAGGAGTAATAAAGCCGATATGTCCCGTTTCCTCACATTTGACGAGTTGTTCCCGTTTTTTGAAGGTTGTTGTTGACGAGAAATAACCTCGTTTTTTGAATGGAGTTTTACAGAGTTTATAGATTCATTTTTGTTTGAAGTCTTTGCACCAGTATTAGATGGGGAATTATTCTTCTTTTGATTGTAGGCACGCTTCCTACACTCTTCTATTATATGCCCTTTATTTTTGCAATATTTACAGAATTTTTCACCGGCTGTACCAACATTGAAAGCTGCACCCGATTTCTGTTTTCGGTAGCAGTCTGCAGTATTATGATTTTTCATTTTGCAAACCTTACAAAATTTTGAGTTTTGATTAGAGCCATTAGTACCTGTGTAGTGCCTTTTTGTGAGAGTAATAATTTTCTCTTCTTCAATAGCTACTTGCATGGCTTCCGTAAGGGATTTTACATTTCGTGCTCTGATAATTTTACTTATTTCAGGATCAACATTTAAGATGAAAGTGTGAAGGATAAGGTCATTCATTGCTGCAACTCGACCTTTTAATTCTTCTTCGTTTTCAACTGATTGTTGCACGCAAGTAATTAAGTTTTTTGCTGCAGTTTCTATTCTCACTATATATTGAGAAATTGTTTCTTTTTGCATTTGCTTGCATTGTTGCAGTTCGATTAATAAATGATTGTAATGTTTCCGATCACCATATAGCAATTTCAGAAAATCACTCAGTTCGGACCATTCACTAAAAGTATGATTAGAAACGGCTATTTCAGCTTTACCCTCTAGCTGAGTTATAGCGTAATCTAACAAAACTGCTTCTTGTTCTGGGTATGCTAACTTAAAAGCTCTTTTGCACCCAGTTAGATATGAATTTAATTTGTCGCGATCCCCATTAAAAGGTTTAATAAATTTAATGAGGATGGACAAATTAACTTTTTCTGTCAGCATATCGCTGCAGGACTCATTCTCCTCGGAATCGCGTCGTGTTCTATCGGCTTGACCGATATTTGAGTTTTCTGGCTTAGTTGAAGTTGACATATTTTGAATTTTGTACAATATTTCTTATTTTATTCTTATCATTCATAAACACTTACTTGGTTGTTACCATTATTGTCTCGACTTTTGTTGAATTCGAAAATTATTTGCTGATTGTAAAACTGCCTTTGTCCGTCCGACAAAGTGGATTATAGCACTGCCTCTATCCGTCCGATAGGGTGAATTTGAAATTGCTGCCTCTATCCGTCCGATAGAGTGAATATGGAATTGCTGCCTCTATCCGTCCGATAGGGTGAATTTGGAATTACTGCCTCTATCCGTCCGATAGGGTGAATTTGGAATTGCTGCCTCTATCCGTCCGATAGAGTAAATTTGGAATTGCTGCCTCTTACTATTTTTCGCCAGATACAGATTGGCTTTCACGTTGCTTTGCTCGACATGCAAAGTTTGTGACCGTTGTGTTTATCGTTGTTGTATTTGTTGTTTTTGTCACAAGCATAAGCTTTGTACGATTTATAGCAAAGTATTAATTTCTTGTATTACACTTTATTTTATTAAAGTCCACAGTTTATTAGTGTGATATTTTATTAGGATTATTATTATTTGGTTTGTCTTGGGTTTTTAATCTGGGTTTTTTTTTTTTTTAATAGAGTTACAGTGACATTTATACTTTTGTGTTTTATTTAAATAGTTCGATCACTAGATGGTGTTTAATTTTTGACACCATCCCACTTCTGACACCAAAATTTTCTCTGTTATGGACGGCTTCACCGGTCCATTATTGAAACACTGTATTCGTTTATAACTCTATTAAATTTTTATTAACAACTTGTAATCTTAACACTTAATACTTAATTTTAAGTTAACATTTGAAACAAAATTTACTTTTAAAAAATTTACTTTTACCAAATTTACTTTTACAAAATTATGTATCTTAAACTTCACGCGAGGATTTCCTGTTTGAGTAATGAGCCAAGATCGTTCTGCGCTATGCTATTTTATATCTTCTTTTTTCCATGCCTGGTTCCCACACACCAGGACATTTCTAAAATAGAACGATCCTTTCTTGGGAAACCATAAAATTCTCAACTGGTGTAAATTACCCAATTTAAGATATATGGTTCCGTTCGAATCATTTCTCAGAAGATTGTGCTACACATATTGTACACAAATGTGCGTAAAAGGACGGTTCTAGCGAAGTGCAGGTCATGGTGTTGATCACTTCTTTCGTGGAAAGAAGGAAGGAAGGAAAGATGTACCATTGTGGTGTTTTTGCGTCTCTGTTGTTTATGTGACGCATTGTGGGTGGCACATAACAACACCCCCCTTGGGGAAGACGGATGATAAATTGATTTTAAATTTATTATTCGTCGTAATTAAGTCTTCCGATGGAAGGCCTCAATCTAGACCGTGTCGATCGCGTTTGGCGAATTGGAGTTGTTTGATTAGCAGCTGAATTTGAAGTTGA
The DNA here is from genome assembly GCA_964017055.1 of Chloromyia formosa. NCBI lineage: Eukaryota > Metazoa > Arthropoda > Insecta > Diptera > Stratiomyidae > Chloromyia > Chloromyia formosa. The sequence continues at coordinate 48,051,354 of OZ024817.1, forward strand.
AGGTAAAACCTCTGGTGGATTTTCGGGCACACTATTCCTTTCAATGTTGTTTATTGGAGTAGGAGGTGAACGTGGTGTATTGTATTGGGTTACTATTATTGGCCTGCAACAGCAGTGACGGTCTATTCTCAGAAAAGAGGGTAAGAATGGTTTTATGCATTTATATACTTTGAACAGTACAAATATTACTATTATAGATGAAGTCATTATGATGACATATTTATAGAAACTTCCATATTTCAGGAGATGTGGTGCTGAATGTAATTTATTTATTTGATCGTTAAGACTCTCAAGCTTATGTGATGCAATGTTGAGTTCGTCTAATTTAATGTTTGACAAATGAATTTCATCGAGGTAGAATTGAACTTCAGTCTGATTTAGTTTCTCTTGATTGCAGCAGTCATCTTCTATGATGTTGAGTCTTGGGATTATGTTTTGATAAGGAATAATCATTTCAGAATTTGCAATCAATTGAGTTTGTGGGGAATATGCTTTACAACCAGGTTCTAGGGATAAAATTCCGGTTTTTGTAATCTCAGTGTCTTGGATTGAGCTATTACAAGATATTGTAAGTATTTTTGGTTCACTTACAACATAGATCCATCTATTATTTAAAAGGTTTTGCCAAATTTCTATTTGCCCTGTTAAAAATCTGGTTTTGCAATCTTTTGGGATATTTTTGTTCACGTTCGTTAATAATGACACTTCACAGATTGGTTTACTGAGTGTCGCATATATAATGTGATTTTCGCACCCGTATTTGTTATTCTCCAATTGTTTACAGTGATCTAAGTTTTGGAATTGTGCATATTGCATCTTGTTTGTTGATATAGCAAGATGTTTGAAACTTGGTTCAATGTACGCATATGTTTGATGATTTGCATGAGGGATCGGTAAAGGTATGAGGTGATATAAATTGAAAGTTGTGCTGTCTACAATTGGAATCAGTATGACGTATATCATTCGTCGGTTAATGAAAGTGTATTGAATTTGAGCAATCTCTAGAATTTTATTGATATGTCGCCTTTTCAATTCTACTGGATATTCGTGGCCACTTTTAAGGTATTTGATAGAATTTGTTAGCTCTTCAAGTAACTGCTTTGGGCTAATTAGACTTGGATGGATGGTATTCTGTCTTGCAGAAAGGATTATGTTTACAATTTCCTCGAATTTAATATCGATTTCATTTATCAAGAATAGCAATATGCTGAAATGTTCAATTATATCCTCAGTTAATCTAGTTTCTGTGTTAATTAGATATTGACTTCTTAAGAAGGAATTAAAACGTCTGATATTTTCATTTAATTGCTTCTCAGATATTTTCAATTGAGAAATTGTATTGTTGAAATTTGTGATAGTGGTTTTGATAACACGAATTTGATCTTTCATTAATTGCTGAATGTCGGCGTCATCTTTTCCAACATTACCGATGACTTTGTCATAATATTCGGCATCATTGGAATCCATTGTTCCGAACAAAAATTTTGCGACTGATCCTACAATATTTAGAATACCTCTTTTTGATCTATCAGTATCATATCCTAACATGTCCCTAATCGATTCCTCTTTATTTACCAATTCTGGCAGTTTAATTTTAAATATATTTGCATTTTGAGTACAAAAAACTTTAACCTGCTCGGTGTGCATTAGGTCGCATAGTTTAAAGGAGGATTCTGAAGTTCTTTTAATAAGTTTTAATCTATCGGTATATGAATCTATATCTATATGGGTAACTATCTTAAGGTAATCGAAATAAAATTTAGTGGTACCAGTGTGTTCATAAAATAATCCGCTTCCAGCATCTATTGTTTGAACTTCGTATCCTGGCAAGGGATTGCATGAATATGCATTAAAGCATACGATGAGAAGAACGATTAACCTGTAAGAGAGGTTGGTTTTAATTGGTTGGTATGGACTTTTATAGTTTTATTATTTTTTAGACGTATAATAATATTTTTATTGTTGTCGCATATTTCTGCTATCTCAAACGGACCTTTCCAATTTGGTGTAAGTTTTTTCGTTGTTCCTGATTTCGTGGAATAGTTCTTCATTAGAACAAAATCTCCTGTCTTATACTTTGGGTTATGAATTTTCCTATCGTAGTACGTTTTACTAATTTCTTTTGATTTTATTATATTTTGTTTGGCGATTTGAAAAGATTTGTTCAATTTGTATCTAAGCTGTTCAACATAGGAATCATATGTATACCGAAATTCTGGGGTACTCGTTATAGAACTAGGTAAAACTGGTTTTGTCCCGAATACTAATTCGTATGGTGCATATTTGGTGGTTGAATGTACTGCCGTATTATATGCAAAGATTGCTAAAGGTACATATTCGTCCCAATCATTTTGCTGACTATTAATATAATGTTTTAAATAATCTTTTAGTGTTGAATGAGAACGTTCTAGTGCACCATTAGATTGAGGGTGATATGCTGTTGTATTAAGGAGCTTGATTTGGAACAGTTTAGCTACTTCTTTCATCAGCAGTGAAGTGAAGTCGGAACCTTGATCGGTAAGAATTTGTTTTGGTATCCCGAAGCGAGTGATAAACTGTAGTAATCTGTTTGCCACAGTTTTTGCTTCGTGATTAGGAATAGGATATGCATTTGAATATTTAGTAAGATCATCTTGGAGAGTTAGGATGAATCGATTACCTTCTTCTGTAATGGGTAAGGGACCCACGATATCGAGACTAATTTTTTCAAAAGGGCTACTCGCCGTAGAAGTTATCTCCATTGGAGCTTTTGTTAACTTTCTAGATGTTTTATTTAATTGGCATGATTCACAATTCTTTATGTAGATTTTTATCTGTTTTTTCATATAAGTCCATTTGTAATACTGTTTTATTTGATTATAAGTTTTATGAAAACCATTATGCCCAGAGCTTGGAGTATCATGAAACTCCTTCAGAATTGCTGGGATTTGATCTGCAGTCGGAGTTACTATTTTATTATGGTAAATATTGATTCTAATTTTTTCATTCCGAAATACGAATTGTATAATGTCGCGTAGTTTGTTATAATTAAACTGGTTGAATTGGTCAACAGGGTTTGGAATATTTATTTCATTAATTTTGTCTGTCTTAAGTTTTCCTTTCAAGTTTATTATACAATAAAAGAAATCTTTATAAGAGGGTTTTTCGAAGAATGAATGTTTGTAGAAGCAATGGTATATAATTTGTTTATCTTTTGAGACAGACTTCTCTATTTCATAGAGAGAGTGGTTTTTGTTCACGATAATTTCTCTATTTGGACTTTTATCTAGGAATAATGTCATATGAGGATTCTCATCACTTTTATCTGTTGCTGTAAAGTATGCAACATGTGATATTGTACTGCGTATATTATCGTTAATGTCATTATAGTCATATATTTTAGGGAACTCTGAATTGTAATAGAATTTTATGTAATCTTCGTACGTATCATCAGATTGAGCAATTAACACATTTTCCGTGATATTGGCCTTATTTTCATGGTTCTGGGTAGGGATAGGAATATCGACATCATTGCCAATTTTAATTCGCGATAAAGCGTCTGCATTCGCATTTACTCGACCTTGTTTGTAAACTATCTCATAGTCAAATTCTTCGAGTTTTAATCTCCATCGAATAAGTTTGCTTCCTGGATCCTTGCAGTTGAAAAGCCAAGTTAGTGGTCGATGATCTGTAACTATCTTGAACTTTCTTCCGTAAAGGTAAGGACGGAAGTTCTGCACAGCCCAAACTATTGCTAGCAATTCCCTTTCGGTAGTACTATAATTAGACTCTGCCCTATTCATTGTACGACTTGCGTACGAGACTGGAAGATCAATATTTTTATCACTTAATTGACTTAAGATAGCACCAATTGCGAAATTGGATGCATCGGTTGTGACTATGAATTCCTTAGAAAAGTTTGGATATTGCAGAATCGGGGCTGATATGAGTTTAGATTTTAACGTCTCAAAAGCTTCTGTTTGTTCGCGTGACCATTCGAATTTGATATCCTTTCGGAGTAACTTTGTAAGTGGTTTGGTAAGCTTGGAGAAATTCTCAATAAATCTTCTATAATAACCACAGAGGCCAAGAAAAGATTTTATTTCTTTCTGATTCTTTGGTATTGGAAATTTTTCTACAGCTAAAACCTTTTCCGGATTGGGGGAAACTCCGTCTCCTGAAATAACATGACCTAGATATACAACTTCATGTCGCATGAATTCGCATTTGAATGGCTCTAATTTTAGGCCACTATCTTTCATTCTTTCAAATACGTTTTTCAGTTTCATTTCGTGATCTTGGATTGAACTTGCATATATAACGACGTCATCGAGATAAACAAAGCATTCTAGCCCTTGTAGACCAGACAATACAGTATTCATGAGACGTTGAAACGTTGCTGGCGCATTCTTTAAACCAAAAGGCATTCTGGTATATTCGTAATGACCTAGAGGTGTAGTGAATGCTGTTTTTGCTCTATCCTCGTGTCTCATATTAATTTGATGAAATCCACTGGCTAAATCCAAGGTAGTGAAGTATTTAGAATGACCCAATTTGTCCAATATTTCAGTAATATTAGGAATTGGAAATACGTCGCATTCAGTAACGTTGTTTAATTTTCTGTAATCAACAACAACTCTCCATTTTTTCTCTCCAGAGGCGTCCTGTTTTTTAGGGACTACCCAAAGTGGAGCTGACCATGGGGAGTTTGATTGTTGTATTATACCTTGATCAAGCATTTTATTTATTTGCTTATTAACTTCACTCTTGTGGACTTCTGGATAACGATAAGTCTTTGCAGAAATCGGTCTGTTATCTGTCAAATTAATTTCGTGGTCAATGAGATTTGTACTTGTTAAAGGATCACCATCTAAGTGGAATATTTCCGAATATTCAGTGACGATTCTTGAAATCGACTCCTTTTCTTCCCTGTTTAGATGGTCAAGTCTAATGGATTCCTTTAGTCTTTCATGACGGTTTGAATGGTTTGTAGGATTATTTTGAAAAGTATATACTGGCTCAGATCCAGTAATCTCTTCTAATGGTTCGAGATAAACCTCGCTATATTTTAGTATTTCATCCTTTTCGGTAGAATTTAGGATGGATACAATTGCTTCGTTTTGATTATTTACTTTGGTTAAGGCTTCGCTTAAATATATTCCTGGACCTATTTCCTGTCTTTTAACAATACCTTCTTTGATTTCTGGATTTTGAATTTTCACTTTAACGTAAGTGATCGATCTTGCTTTTATCTTTTGTTTTACAACATCTTTTCTATACATTTTGGAATGATCTTTATATTGATCTTCATGAGATCTAGAATCTGCTAAAGATTCTTTAATTTGATCATCTGTAGTACAATGATTCCTTTGGAACTCATCGCTTTGACTACTATGTATAGTAGATGTATGTAAAGGGATTTTTACTTTCCCTACCATCAGGACTCGTTGGGGAAAATCCAGAAAACAATTTCGATTAAGGAGGAAATCATTACCAATTATTCCATCAAATGGAATATTCGATTGTTTTATAATGACAGAAAACGTGTGATTTATATTCCGTGTTGGAAATAGAAGCTTAATATCTGCTGTTCCTACGGTTGAAGTAGATGAGCAGATACCATGTAAATCAATTTTTGTTGTTTCATCAATGAGTGTATTCCCTACTAACGTTTGAGCTTTAACTATTGAAATTGAGGCTCCTGTATCTATTAAGAATCTGAAGAATTTAAACTTGGAATCAGGACTTTGAACTTTTATAAAAAGGTTGTTGTCACTAGAGGAATACGTGACGTTGTAACTTTTGGCTAATTCCCCTCTAGGAGTAATAAAGCCGATATGTCCCGTTTCCTCACATTTGACGAGTTGTTCCCGTTTTTTGAAGGTTGTTGTTGACGAGAAATAACCTCGTTTTTTGAATGGAGTTTTACAGAGTTTATAGATTCATTTTTGTTTGAAGTCTTTGCACCAGTATTAGATGGGGAATTATTCTTCTTTTGATTGTAGGCACGCTTCCTACACTCTTCTATTATATGCCCTTTATTTTTGCAATATTTACAGAATTTTTCACCGGCTGTACCAACATTGAAAGCTGCACCCGATTTCTGTTTTCGGTAGCAGTCTGCAGTATTATGATTTTTCATTTTGCAAACCTTACAAAATTTTGAGTTTTGATTAGAGCCATTAGTACCTGTGTAGTGCCTTTTTGTGAGAGTAATAATTTTCTCTTCTTCAATAGCTACTTGCATGGCTTCCGTAAGGGATTTTACATTTCGTGCTCTGATAATTTTACTTATTTCAGGATCAACATTTAAGATGAAAGTGTGAAGGATAAGGTCATTCATTGCTGCAACTCGACCTTTTAATTCTTCTTCGTTTTCAACTGATTGTTGCACGCAAGTAATTAAGTTTTTTGCTGCAGTTTCTATTCTCACTATATATTGAGAAATTGTTTCTTTTTGCATTTGCTTGCATTGTTGCAGTTCGATTAATAAATGATTGTAATGTTTCCGATCACCATATAGCAATTTCAGAAAATCACTCAGTTCGGACCATTCACTAAAAGTATGATTAGAAACGGCTATTTCAGCTTTACCCTCTAGCTGAGTTATAGCGTAATCTAACAAAACTGCTTCTTGTTCTGGGTATGCTAACTTAAAAGCTCTTTTGCACCCAGTTAGATATGAATTTAATTTGTCGCGATCCCCATTAAAAGGTTTAATAAATTTAATGAGGATGGACAAATTAACTTTTTCTGTCAGCATATCGCTGCAGGACTCATTCTCCTCGGAATCGCGTCGTGTTCTATCGGCTTGACCGATATTTGAGTTTTCTGGCTTAGTTGAAGTTGACATATTTTGAATTTTGTACAATATTTCTTATTTTATTCTTATCATTCATAAACACTTACTTGGTTGTTACCATTATTGTCTCGACTTTTGTTGAATTCGAAAATTATTTGCTGATTGTAAAACTGCCTTTGTCCGTCCGACAAAGTGGATTATAGCACTGCCTCTATCCGTCCGATAGGGTGAATTTGAAATTGCTGCCTCTATCCGTCCGATAGAGTGAATATGGAATTGCTGCCTCTATCCGTCCGATAGGGTGAATTTGGAATTGCTGCCTCTATCCGTCCGATAGGGTGAATTTGGAATTGCTGCCTCTATCCGTCCGATAGAGTAAATTTGGAATTGCTGCCTCTTACTATTTTTCGCCAGATACAGATTGGCTTTCACGTTGCTTTGCTCGACATGCAAAGTTTGTAACCGTTGTGTTTATCGTTGTTGTATTTGTTGTTTTTGTCACAAGCATAAGCTTTGTACGATTTATAGCAAAGTATTAATTTCTTGTATTACACTTTATTTTATTAAAGTCCACAGTTTATTAGTGTGATATTTTATTAGGATTATTATTATTTGGTTTGTCTTGGGTTTTTAATCTGGGTTTTTTTTTTTTAATAGAGTTACAGTGACATTTATACTTTTGTGTTTTATTTAAATAGTTCGATCACTAGATGGTGTTTAATTTTTGACACCATCCCACTTCTGACACCAAAATTTTCTCTGTTATGGACGGCTTCACCGGTGTTATGTGCCACCCACAATGCGTCACATAAACAACAGAGACGCAAAAACACCACAATGGTACATCTTTCCTTCCTTCCTTCTTTCCACGAAAGAAGTGATCAACACCATGACCTGCACTTCGCTAGAACCGTCCTTTTACGCACATTTGTGTACAATATGTGTAGCACAATCTTCTGAGAAATGATTCGAACGGAACCATATATCTTAAATTGGGTAATTTACACCAGTTGAGAATTTTATGGTTTCCCAAGAAAGGATCGTTCTATTTTAGAAATGTCCTGGTGTGTGGGAACCAGGCATGGAAAAAAGAAGATATAAAATAGCATAGCGCAGAACGATCTTGGCTCATTACTCAAACAGGAAATCCTCGCGTGAAGTTTAAGATACATAATTTTGTAAAAGTAAATTTGGTAAAAGTAAATTTTTTAAAAGTAAATTTTGTTTCAAATGTTAACTTAAAATTAAGTATTAAGTGTTAAGATTACAAGTTGTTAATAAAAATTTAATAGAGTTATAAACGAATACAGTGTTTCAATAATGGACCGGTGTTATGGACGGCTTCACCGGTCCATTATTGAAACACTGTATTCGTTTATAACTCTATTAAATTTTTATTAACAACTTGTAATCTTAACACTTAATACTTAATTTTAAGTTAACATTTGAAACAAAATTTACTTTTAAAAAATTTACTTTTACCAAATTTACTTTTACAAAATTATGTATCTTAAACTTCACGCGAGGATTTCCTGTTTGAGTAATGAGCCAAGATCGTTCTGCGCTATGCTATTTTATATCTTCTTTTTTCCATGCCTGGTTCCCACACACCAGGACATTTCTAAAATAGAACGATCCTTTCTTGGGAAACCATAAAATTCTCAACTGGTGTAAATTACCCAATTTAAGATATATGGTTCCGTTCGAATCATTTCTCAGAAGATTGTGCTACACATATTGTACACAAATGTGCGTAAAAGGACGGTTCTAGCGAAGTGCAGGTCATGGTGTTGATCACTTCTTTCGTGGAAAGAAGGAAGGAAGGAAAGATGTACCATTGTGGTGTTTTTGCGTCTCTGTTGTTTATGTGACGCATTGTGGGTGGCACATAACAACACCCCCCTTGGGGAAGACGGATGATAAATTGATTTTAAATTTATTATTCGTCGTAATTAAGTCTTCCGATGGAAGGCCTCAATCTAGACCGTGTCGATCGCGTTTGGCGAATTGGAGTTGTTTGATTAGCAGCTGAATTTGAAGTTGAAGGTAAAACCTCTGGTGGATTTTCGGGCACACTATTCCTTTCAATGTTGTTTATTGGAGTAGGAGGTGAACGTGGTGTATTGTATTGGGTTACTATTATTGGCCTGCAACAGCAGTGACGGTCTATTCTCAGAAAAGAGGGTAAGAATGGTTTTATGCATTTATATACTTTGAACAGTACAAATATTACTATTATAGATGAAGTCATTATGATGACATATTTATAGAAACTTCCATATTTCAGGAGATGTGGTGCTGAATGTAATTTATTTATTTGATCGTTAAGACTCTCAAGCTTATGTGATGCAATGTTGAGTTCGTCTAATTTAATGTTTGACAAATGAATTTCATCGAGGTAGAATTGAACTTCAGTCTGATTTAGTTTCTCTTGATTGCAGCAGTCATCTTCTATGATGTTGAGTCTTGGGATTATGTTTTGATAAGGAATAATCATTTCAGAATTTGCAATCAATTGAGTTTGTGGGGAATATGCTTTACAACCAGGTTCTAGGGATAAAATTCCGGTTTTTGTAATCTCAGTGTCTTGGATTGAGCTATTACAAGATATTGTAAGTATTTTTGGTTCACTTACAACATAGATCCATCTATTATTTAAAAGGTTTTGCCAAATTTCTATTTGCCCTGTTAAAAATCTGGTTTTGCAATCTTTTGGGATATTTTTGTTCACGTTCGTTAATAATGACACTTCACAGATTGGTTTACTGAGTGTCGCATATATAATGTGATTTTCGCACCCGTATTTGTTATTCTCCAATTGTTTACAGTGATCTAAGTTTTGGAATTGTGCATATTGCATCTTGTTTGTTGATATAGCAAGATGTTTGAAACTTGGTTCAATGTACGCATATGTTTGATGATTTGCATGAGGGATCGGTAAAGGTATGAGGTGATATAAATTGAAAGTTGTGCTGTCTACAATTGGAATCAGTATGACGTATATCATTCGTCGGTTAATGAAAGTGTATTGAATTTGAGCAATCTCTAGAATTTTATTGATATGTCGCCTTTTCAATTCTACTGGATATTCGTGGCCACTTTTAAGGTATTTGATAGAATTTGTTAGCTCTTCAAGTAACTGCTTTGGGCTAATTAGACTTGGATGGATGGTATTCTGTCTTGCAGAAAGGATTATGTTTACAATTTCCTCGAATTTAATATCGATTTCATTTATCAAGAATAGCAATATGCTGAAATGTTCAATTATATCCTCAGTTAATCTAGTTTCTGTGTTAATTAGATATTGACTTCTTAAGAAGGAATTAAAACGTCTGATATTTTCATTTAATTGCTTCTCAGATATTTTCAATTGAGAAATTGTATTGTTGAAATTTGTGATAGTGGTTTTGATAACACGAATTTGATCTTTCATTAATTGCTGAATGTCGGCGTCATCTTTTCCAACATTACCGATGACTTTGTCATAATATTCGGCATCATTGGAATCCATTGTTCCGAACAAAAATTTTGCGACTGATCCTACAATATTTAGAATACCTCTTTTTGATCTATCAGTATCATATCCTAACATGTCCCTAATCGATTCCTCTTTATTTACCAATTCTGGCAGTTTAATTTTAAATATATTTGCATTTTGAGTACAAAAAACTTTAACCTGCTCGGTGTGCATTAGGTCGCATAGTTTAAAGGAGGATTCTGAAGTTCTTTTAATAAGTTTTAATCTATCGGTATATGAATCTATATCTATATGGGTAACTATCTTAAGGTAATCGAAATAAAATTTAGTGGTACCAGTGTGTTCATAAAATAATCCGCTTCCAGCATCTATTGTTTGAACTTCGTATCCTGGCAAGGGATTGCATGAATATGCATTAAAGCATACGATGAGAAGAACGATTAACCTGTAAGAGAGGTTGGTTTTAATTGGTTGGTATGGACTTTTATAGTTTTATTATTTTTTAGACGTATAATAATATTTTTATTGTTGTCGCATATTTCTGCTATCTCAAACGGACCTTTCCAATTTGGTGTAAGTTTTTTCGTTGTTCCTGATTTCGTGGAATAGTTCTTCATTAGAACAAAATCTCCTGTCTTATACTTTGGGTTATGAATTTTCCTATCGTAGTACGTTTTACTAATTTCTTTTGATTTTATTATATTTTGTTTGGCGATTTGAAAAGATTTGTTCAATTTGTATCTAAGCTGTTCAACATAGGAATCATATGTATACCGAAATTCTGGGGTACTCGTTATAGAACTAGGTAAAACTGGTTTTGTCCCGAATACTAATTCGTATGGTGCATATTTGGTGGTTGAATGTACTGCCGTATTATATGCAAAGATTGCTAAAGGTACATATTCGTCCCAATCATTTTGCTGACTATTAATATAATGTTTTAAATAATCTTTTAGTGTTGAATGAGAACGTTCTAGTGCACCATTAGATTGAGGGTGATATGCTGTTGTATTAAGGAGCTTGATTTGGAACAGTTTAGCTACTTCTTTCATCAGCAGTGAAGTGAAGTCGGAACCTTGATCGGTAAGAATTTGTTTTGGTATCCCGAAGCGAGTGATAAACTGTAGTAATCTGTTTGCCACAGTTTTTGCTTCGTGATTAGGAATAGGATATGCATTTGAATATTTAGTAAGATCATCTTGGAGAGTTAGGATGAATCGATTACCTTCTTCTGTAATAGGTAAGGGACCCACGATATCGAGACTAATTTTTTCAAAAGGGCTACTCGCCGTAGAAGTTATCTCCATTGGAGCTTTTGTTAACTTTCTAGATGTTTTATTTAATTGGCATGATTCACAATTCTTTATGTAGATTTTTATCTGTTTTTTCATATAAGTCCATTTGTAATACTGTTTTATTTGATTATAAGTTTTATGAAAACCATTATGCCCAGAGCTTGGAGTATCATGAAACTCCTTCAGAATTGCTGGGATTTGATCTGCAGTCGGAGTTACTATTTTATTATGGTAAATATTGATTCTAATTTTTTCATTCCGAAATACGAATTGTATAATGTCGCGTAGTTTGTTATAATTAAACTGGTTGAATTGGTCAACAGGGTTTGGAATATTTATTTCATTAATTTTGTCTGTCTTAAGTTTTCCTTTCAAGTTTATTATACAATAAAAGAAATCTTTATAAGAAGGTTTTTCGAAGAATGAATGTTTGTAGAAGCAATGGTATATAATTTGTTTATCTTTTGAGACAGACTTCTCTATTTCATAGAGAGAGTGGTTTTTGTTCACGATAATTTCTCTATTTGGACTTTTATCTAGGAATAATGTCATATGAGGATTCTCATCACTTTTATCTGTTGCTGTAAAGTATGCAACATGTGATATTGTACTGCGTATATTATCGTTAATGTCATTATAGTCATATATTTTAGGGAACTCTGAATTGTAATAGAATTTTATGTAATCTTCGTACGTATCATCAGATTGAGCAATTAACACATTTTCCGTGATATTGGCCTTATTTTCATGGTTCTGGGTAGGGATAGGAATATCGACATCATTGCCAATTTTAATTCGCGATAAAGCGTCTGCATTCGCATTTACTCGACCTTGTTTGTAAACTATCTCATAGTCAAATTCTTCGAGTTTTAATCTCCATCGAATAAGTTTGCTTCCTGGATCCTTGCAGTTGAAAAGCCAAGTTAGTGGTCGATGATCTGTAACTATCTTGAACTTTCTTCCGTAAAGGTAAGGACGGAAGTTCTGCACAGCCCAAACTATTGCTAGCAATTCCCTTTCGGTAGTACTATAATTAGACTCTGCCCTATTCATTGTACGACTTGCGTACGAGACTGGAAGATCAATATTTTTATCACTTAATTGACTTAAGATAGCACCAATTGCGAAATTGGATGCATCGGTTGTGACTATGAATTCCTTAGAAAAGTTTGGATATTGCAGAATCGGGGCTGATATGAGTTTAGATTTTAACGTCTCAAAAGCTTCTGTTTGTTCGCGTGACCATTCGAATTTGATATCCTTTCGGAGTAACTTTGTAAGTGGTTTGGTAAGCTTGGAGAAATTCTCAATAAATCTTCTATAATAACCACAGAGGCCAAGAAAAGATTTTATTTCTTTCTGATTCTTTGGTATTGGAAATTTTTCTACAGCTAAAACCTTTTCCGGATTGGGGGAAACTCCGTCTCCTGAAATAACATGACCTAGATATACAACTTCATGTCGCATGAATTCGCATTTGAATGGCTCTAATTTTAGGCCACTATCTTTCATTCTTTCAAATACGTTTTTCAGTTTCATTTCGTGATCTTGGATTGAACTTGCATATATAACGACGTCATCGAGATAAACAAAGCATTCTAGCCCTTGTAGACCAGACAATACAGTATTCATGAGACGTTGAAACGTTGCTGGCGCATTCTTTAAACCAAAAGGCATTCTGGTATATTCGTAATGACCTAGAGGTGTAGTGAATGCTGTTTTTGCTCTATCCTCGTGTCTCATATTAATTTGATGAAATCCACTGGCTAAATCCAAGGTAGTGAAGTATTTAGAATGACCCAATTGGTCCAATATTTCAGTAATATTAGGAATTGGAAATACGTCGCATTCAGTAACGTTGTTTAATTTTCTGTAATCAACAACAACTCTCCATTTTTTCTCTCCAGAGGCGTCCTGTTTTTTAGGGACTACCCAAAGTGGAGCTGACCATGGGGAGTTTGATTGTTGTATTATACCTTGATCAAGCATTTTATTTATTTGCTTATTAACTTCACTCTTGTGGACTTCTGGATAACGATAAGTCTTTGCAGAAATCGGTCTGTTATCTGTCAAATTAATTTCGTGGTCAATGAGATTTGTACTTGTTAAAGGATCACCATCTAAGTGGAATATTTCCGAATATTCAGTGACGATTCTTGAAATCGACTCCTTTTCTTCCCTGTTTAGATGGTCAAGTCTAATGGATTCCTTTAGTCTTTCATGACGGTTTGAATGGTTTGTAGGATTATTTTGAAAAGTATATACTGGCTCAGATCCAGTAATCTCTTCTAATGGTTCGAGATAAACCTCGCTATATTTTAGTATTTCATCCTTTTCGGTAGAATTTAGGATGGATACAATTGCTTCGTTTTGATTATTTACTTTGGTTAAGGCTTCGCTTAAATATATTCCTGGACCTATTTCCTGTCTTTTAACAATACCTTCTTTGATTTCTGGATTTTGAATTTTCACTTTAACGTAAGTGATCGATCTTGCTTTTATCTTTTGTTTTACAACATCTTTTCTATACATTTTGGAATGATCTTTATATTGATCTTCATGAGATCTAGAATCTGCTAAAGATTCTTTAATTTGATCATCTGTAGTACAATGATTCCTTTGGAACTCATCGCTTTGACTACTATGTATAGTAGATGTATGTAAAGGGATTTTTACTTTCCCTACCATCAGGACTCGTTGGGGAAAATCCAGAAAACAATTTCGATTAAGGAGGAAATCATTACCAATTATTCCATCAAATGGAATATTCGATTGTTTTATAATGACAGAAAACGTGTGATTTATATTCCGTGTTGGAAATAGAAGCTTAATATCTGCTGTTCCTACGGTTGAAGTAGATGAGCAGATACCATGTAAATCAATTTTTGTTGTTTCATCAATGAGTGTATTCCCTACTAACGTTTGAGCTTTAACTATTGAAATTGAGGCTCCTGTATCTATTAAGAATCTGAAGAATTTAAACTTGGAATCAGGACTTTGAACTTTTATAAAAAGGTTGTTGTCACTAGAGGAATACGTGACGTTGTAACTTTTGGCTAATTCCCCTCTAGGAGTAATAAAGCCGATATGTCCCGTTTCCTCACATTTGACGAGTTGTTCCCGTTTTTTGAAGGTTGTTGTTGACGAGAAATAACCTCGTTTTTTGAATGGAGTTTTACAGAGTTTATAGATTCATTTTTGTTTGAAGTCTTTGCACCAGTATTAGATGGGGAATTATTCTTCTTTTGATTGTAGGCACGCTTCCTACACTCTTCTATTATATGCCCTTTATTTTTGCAATATTTACAGAATTTTTCACCGGCTGTACCAACATTGAAAGCTGCACCCGATTTCTGTTTTCGGTAGCAGTCTGCAGTATTATGATTTTTCATTTTGCAAACCTTACAAAATTTTGAGTTTTGATTAGAGCCATTAGTACCTGTGTAGTGCCTTTTTGTGAGAGTAATAATTTTCTCTTCTTCAATAGCTACTTGCATGGCTTCCGTAAGGGATTTTACATTTCGTGCTCTGATAATTTTACTTATTTCAGGATCAACATTTAAGATGAAAGTGTGAAGGATAAGGTCATTCATTGCTGCAACTCGACCTTTTAATTCTTCTTCGTTTTCAACTGATTGTTGCACGCAAGTAATTAAGTTTTTTGCTGCAGTTTCTATTCTCACTATATATTGAGAAATTGTTTCTTTTTGCATTTGCTTGCATTGTTGCAGTTCGATTAATAAATGATTGTAATGTTTCCGATCACCATATAGCAATTTCAGAAAATCACTCAGTTCGGACCATTCACTAAAAGTATGATTAGAAACGGCTATTTCAGCTTTACCCTCTAGCTGAGTTATAGCGTAATCTAACAAAACTGCTTCTTGTTCTGGGTATGCTAACTTAAAAGCTCTTTTGCACCCAGTTAGATATGAATTTAATTTGTCGCGATCCCCATTAAAAGGTTTAATAAATTTAATGAGGATGGACAAATTAACTTTTTCTGTCAGCATATCACTGCAGGACTCATTCTCCTCGGAATCGCGTCGTGTTCTATCGGCTTGACCGATATTTGAGTTTTCTGGCTTAGTTGAAGTTGACATATTTTGAATTTTGTACAATATTTCTTATTTTATTCTTATCATTCATAAACACTTACTTGGTTGTTACCATTATTGTCTCGACTTTTGTTGAATTCGAAAATTATTTGCTGATTGTAAAACTGCCTTTGTCCGTCCGACAAAGTGGATTATAGCACTGCCTCTATCCGTCCGATAGGGTGAATTTGAAATTGCTGCCTCTATCCGTCCGATAGAGTGAATATGGAATTGCTGCCTCTATCCGTCCGATAGGGTGAATTTGGAATTGCTGCCTCTATCCGTCCGATAGGGTGAATTTGGAATTGCTGCCTCTATCCGTCCGATAGAGTAAATTTGGAATTGCTGCCTCTTACTATTTTTCGCCAGATACAGATTGGCTTTCACGTTGCTTTGCTCGACATGCAAAGTTTGTAACCGTTGTGTTTATCGTTGTTGTATTTGTTGTTTTTGTCACAAGCATAAGCTTTGTACGATTTATAGCAAAGTATTAATTTCTTGTATTACACTTTATTTTATTAAAGTCCACAGTTTATTAGTGTGATATTTTATTAGGATTATTATTATTTGGTTTGTCTTGGGTTTTTAATCTGGGTTTTTTTTTTAATAGAGTTACAGTGACATTTATACTTTTGTGTTTTATTTAAATAGTTCGATCACTAGATGGTGTTTAATTTTTGACACCATCCCACTTCTGACACCAAAATTTTTCTCTGTTATGGACGGCTTCACCGGTCCATTATTGAAACACTGTATTCGTTTATAACTCTATTAAATTTTTATTAACAACTTGTAATCTTAACACTTAATACTTAATTTTAAGTTAACATTTGAAACAAAATTTACTTTTAAAAAATTTACTTTTACCAAATTTACTTTTACAAAATTATGTATCTTAAACTTCACGCGAGGATTTCCTGTTTGAGTAATGAGCCAAGATCGTTCTGCGCTATGCTATTTTATATCTTCTTTTTTCCATGCCTGGTTCCCACACACCAGGACATTTCTAAAATAGAACGATCCTTTCTTGGGAAACCATAAAATTCTCAACTGGTGTAAATTACCCAATTTAAGATATATGGTTCCGTTCGAATCATTTCTCAGAAGATTGTGCTACACATATTGTACACAAATGTGCGTAAAAGGACGGTTCTAGCGAAGTGCAGGTCATGGTGTTGATCACTTCTTTCGTGGAAAGAAGGAAGGAAGGAAAGATGTACCATTGTGGTGTTTTTGCGTCTCTGTTGTTTATGTGACGCATTGTGGGTGGCACATAACAACACCCCCCTTGGGGAAGACGGATGATAAATTGATTTTAAATTTATTATTCGTCGTAATTAAGTCTTCCGATGGAAGGCCTCAATCTAGACCGTGTCGATCGCGTTTGGCGAATTGGAGTTGTTTGATTAGCAGCTGAATTTGAAGTTGAAGGTAAAACCTCTGGTGGATTTTCGGGCACACTATTCCTTTCAATGTTGTTTATTGGAGTAGGAGGTGAACGTGGTGTATTGTATTGGGTTACTATTATTGGCCTGCAACAGCAGTGACGGTCTATTCTCAGAAAAGAGGGTAAGAATGGTTTTATGCATTTATATACTTTGAACAGTACAAATATTACTATTATAGATGAAGTCATTATGATGACATATTTATAGAAACTTCCATATTTCAGGAGATGTGGTGCTGAATGTAATTTATTTATTTGATCGTTAAGACTCTCAAGCTTATGTGATGCAATGTTGAGTTCGTCTAATTTAATGTTTGACAAATGAAAATCCACCAGAGGTTTTACCTTCAACTTCAAATTCAGCTGCTAATCAAACAACTCCAATTCGCCAAACGCGATCGACACGGTCTAGATTGAGGCCTTCCATCGGAAGACTTAATTACGACGAATAATAAATTTAAAATCAATTTATCATCCGTCTTCCCCAAGGGGGGTGTTGTTATGTGCCACCCACAATGCGTCACATAAACAACAGAGACGCAAAAACACCACAATGGTACATCTTTCCTTCCTTCCTTCTTTCCACGAAAGAAGTGATCAACACCATGACCTGCACTTCGCTAGAACCGTCCTTTTACGCACATTTGTGTACAATATGTGTAGCACAATCTTCTGAGAAATGATTCGAACGGAACCATATATCTTAAATTGGGTAATTTACACCAGTTGAGAATTTTATGGTTTCCCAAGAAAGGATCGTTCTATTTTAGAAATGTCCTGGTGTGTGGGAACCAGGCATGGAAAAAAGAAGATATAAAATAGCATAGCGCAGAACGATCTTGGCTCATTACTCAAACAGGAAATCCTCGCGTGAAGTTTAAGATACATAATTTTGTAAAAGTAAATTTGGTAAAAGTAAATTTTTTAAAAGTAAATTTTGTTTCAAATGTTAACTTAAAATTAAGTATTAAGTGTTAAGATTACAAGTTGTTAATAAAAATTTAATAGAGTTATAAACGAATACAGTGTTTCAATAATGGACCGGTGAAGCCGTCCATAACACCGGTCCATTATTGAAACACTGTATTCGTTTATAACTCTATTAAATTTTTATTAACAACTTGTAATCTTAACACTTAATACTTAATTTTAAGTTAACATTTGAAACAAAATTTACTTTTAAAAAATTTACTTTTACCAAATTTACTTTTACAAAATTATGTATCTTAAACTTCACGCGAGGATTTCCTGTTTGAGTAATGAGCCAAGATCGTTCTGCGCTATGCTATTTTATATCTTCTTTTTTCCATGCCTGGTTCCCACACACCAGGACATTTCTAAAATAGAACGATCCTTTCTTGGGAAACCATAAAATTCTCAACTGGTGTAAATTACCCAATTTAAGATATATGGTTCCGTTCGAATCATTTCTCAGAAGATTGTGCTACACATATTGTACACAAATGTGCGTAAAAGGACGGTTCTAGCGAAGTGCAGGTCATGGTGTTGATCACTTCTTTCGTGGAAAGAAGGAAGGAAGGAAAGATGTACCATTGTGGTGTTTTTGCGTCTCTGTTGTTTATGTGACGCATTGTGGGTGGCACATAACACCGGTGAAGCCGTCCATAACAGAGAAAATTTTGGTGTCAGAAGTGGGATGGTGTCAAAAATTAAACACCATCTAGTGATCGAACTATTTAAATAAAACACAAAAGTATAAATGTCACTGTAACTCTATTAAAAAAAAAAAACCCAGATTAAAAACCCAAGACAAACCAAATAATAATAATCCTAATAAAATATCACACTAATAAACTGTGGACTTTAATAAAATAAAGTGTAATACAAGAAATTAATACTTTGCTATAAATCGTACAAAGCTTATGCTTGTGACAAAAACAACAAATACAACAACGATAAACACAACGGTTACAAACTTTGCATGTCGAGCAAAGCAACGTGAAAGCCAATCTGTATCTGGCGAAAAATAGTAAGAGGCAGCAATTCCAAATTTACTCTATCGGACGGATAGAGGCAGCAATTCCAAATTCACCCTATCGGACGGATAGAGGCAGCAATTCCAAATTCACCCTATCGGACGGATAGAGGCAGCAATTCCATATTCACTCTATCGGACGGATAGAGGCAGCAATTTCAAATTCACCCTATCGGACGGATAGAGGCAGTGCTATAATCCACTTTGTCGGACGGACAAAGGCAGTTTTACAATCAGCAAATAATTTTCGAATTCAACAAAAGTCGAGACAATAATGGTAACAACCAAGTAAGTGTTTATGAATGATAAGAATAAAATAAGAAATATTGTACAAAATTCAAAATATGTCAACTTCAACTAAGCCAGAAAACTCAAATATCGGTCAAGCCGATAGAACACGACGCGATTCCGAGGAGAATGAGTCCTGCAGCGATATGCTGACAGAAAAAGTTAATTTGTCCATCCTCATTAAATTTATTAAACCTTTTAATGGGGATCGCGACAAATTAAATTCATATCTAACTGGGTGCAAAAGAGCTTTTAAGTTAGCATACCCAGAACAAGAAGCAGTTTTGTTAGATTACGCTATAACTCAGCTAGAGGGTAAAGCTGAAATAGCCGTTTCTAATCATACTTTTAGTGAATGGTCCGAACTGAGTGATTTTCTGAAATTGCTATATGGTGATCGGAAACATTACAATCATTTATTAATCGAACTGCAACAATGCAAGCAAATGCAAAAAGAAACAATTTCTCAATATATAGTGAGAATAGAAACTGCAGCAAAAAACTTAATTACTTGCGTGCAACAATCAGTTGAAAACGAAGAAGAATTAAAAGGTCGAGTTGCAGCAATGAATGACCTTATCCTTCACACTTTCATCTTAAATGTTGATCCTGAAATAAGTAAAATTATCAGAGCACGAAATGTAAAATCCCTTACGGAAGCCATGCAAGTAGCTATTGAAGAAGAGAAAATTATTACTCTCACAAAAAGGCACTACACAGGTACTAATGGCTCTAATCAAAACTCAAAATTTTGTAAGGTTTGCAAAATGAAAAATCATAATACTGCAGACTGCTACCGAAAACAGAAATCGGGTGCAGCTTTCAATGTTGGTACAGCCGGTGAAAAATTCTGTAAATATTGCAAAAATAAAGGGCATATAATAGAAGAGTGTAGGAAGCGTGCCTACAATCAAAAGAAGAATAATTCCCCATCTAATACTGGTGCAAAGACTTCAAACAAAAATGAATCTATAAACTCTGTAAAACTCCATTCAAAAAACGAGGTTATTTCTCGTCAACAACAACCTTCAAAAAACGGGAACAACTCGTCAAATGTGAGGAAACGGGACATATCGGCTTTATTACTCCTAGAGGGGAATTAGCCAAAAGTTACAACGTCACGTATTCCTCTAGTGACAACAACCTTTTTATAAAAGTTCAAAGTCCTGATTCCAAGTTTAAATTCTTCAGATTCTTAATAGATACAGGAGCCTCAATTTCAATAGTTAAAGCTCAAACGTTAGTAGGGAATACACTCATTGATGAAACAACAAAAATTGATTTACATGGTATCTGCTCATCTACTTCAACCGTAGGAACAGCAGATATTAAGCTTCTATTTCCAACACGGAATATAAATCACACGTTTTCTGTCATTATAAAACAATCGAATATTCCATTTGATGGAATAATTGGTAATGATTTCCTCCTTAATCGAAATTGTTTTCTGGATTTTCCCCAACGAGTCCTGATGGTAGGGAAAGTAAAAATCCCTTTACATACATCTACTATACATAGTAGTCAAAGCGATGAGTTCCAAAGGAATCATTGTACTACAGATGATCAAATTAAAGAATCTTTAGCAGATTCTAGATCTCATGAAGATCAATATAAAGATCATTCCAAAATGTATAGAAAAGATGTTGTAAAACAAAAGATAAAAGCAAGATCGATCACTTACGTTAAAGTGAAAATTCAAAATCCAGAAATCAAAGAAGGTATTGTTAAAAGACAGGAAATAGGTCCAGGAATATATTTAAGCGAAGCCTTAACCAAAGTAAATAATCAAAACGAAGCAATTGTATCCATCCTAAATTCTACCGAAAAGGATGAAATACTAAAATATAGCGAGGTTTATCTCGAACCATTAGAAGAGATTACTGGATCTGAGCCAGTATATACTTTTCAAAATAATCCTACAAACCATTCAAACCGTCATGAAAGACTAAAGGAATCCATTAGACTTGACCATCTAAACAGGGAAGAAAAGGAGTCGATTTCAAGAATCGTCACTGAATATTCGGAAATATTCCACTTAGATGGTGATCCTTTAACAAGTACAAATCTCATTGACCACGAAATTAATTTGACAGATAACAGACCGATTTCTGCAAAGACTTATCGTTATCCAGAAGTCCACAAGAGTGAAGTTAATAAGCAAATAAATAAAATGCTTGATCAAGGTATAATACAACAATCAAACTCCCCATGGTCAGCTCCACTTTGGGTAGTCCCTAAAAAACAGGACGCCTCTGGAGAGAAAAAATGGAGAGTTGTTGTTGATTACAGAAAATTAAACAACGTTACTGAATGCGACGTATTTCCAATTCCTAATATTACTGAAATATTGGACCAATTGGGTCATTCTAAATACTTCACTACCTTGGATTTAGCCAGTGGATTTCATCAAATTAATATGAGACACGAAGATAGAGCAAAAACAGCATTCACTACACCTCTAGGTCATTACGAATATACCAGAATGCCTTTTGGTTTAAAGAATGCGCCAGCAACGTTTCAACGTCTCATGAATACTGTATTGTCTGGTCTACAAGGGCTAGAATGCTTTGTTTATCTCGATGACGTCGTTATATATGCAAGTTCAATCCAAGATCACGAAATGAAACTGAAAAACGTATTTGAAAGAATGAAAGATAGTGGCCTAAAATTAGAGCCATTCAAATGCGAATTCATGCGACATGAAGTTGTATATCTAGGTCATGTTATTTCAGGAGACGGAGTTTCCCCCAATCCGGAAAAGGTTTTAGCTGTAGAAAAATTTCCAATACCAAAGAATCAGAAAGAAATAAAATCTTTTCTTGGCCTCTGTGGTTATTATAGAAGATTTATTGAGAATTTCTCCAAGCTTACCAAACCACTTACAAAGTTACTCCGAAAGGATATCAAATTCGAATGGTCACGCGAACAAACAGAAGCTTTTGAGACGTTAAAATCTAAACTCATATCAGCCCCGATTCTGCAATATCCAAACTTTTCTAAGGAATTCATAGTCACAACCGATGCATCCAATTTCGCAATTGGTGCTATCTTAAGTCAATTAAGTGATAAAAATATTGATCTTCCAGTCTCGTACGCAAGTCGTACAATGAATAGGGCAGAGTCTAATTATAGTACTACCGAAAGGGAATTGCTAGCAATAGTTTGGGCTGTGCAGAACTTCCGTCCTTACCTTTACGGAAGAAAGTTCAAGATAGTTACAGATCATCGACCACTAACTTGGCTTTTCAACTGCAAGGATCCAGGAAGCAAACTTATTCGATGGAGATTAAAACTCGAAGAATTTGACTATGAGATAGTTTACAAACAAGGTCGAGTAAATGCGAATGCAGACGCTTTATCGCGAATTAAAATTGGCAATGATGTCGATATTCCTATCCCTACCCAGAACCATGAAAATAAGGCCAATATCACGGAAAATGTGTTAATTGCTCAATCTGATGATACGTACGAAGATTACATAAAATTCTATTACAATTCAGAGTTCCCTAAAATATATGACTATAATGACATTAACGATAATATACGCAGTACAATATCACATGTTGCATACTTTACAGCAACAGATAAAAGTGATGAGAATCCTCATATGACATTATTCCTAGATAAAAGTCCAAATAGAGAAATTATCGTGAACAAAAACCACTCTCTCTATGAAATAGAGAAGTCTGTCTCAAAAGATAAACAAATTATATACCATTGCTTCTACAAACATTCATTCTTCGAAAAACCCTCTTATAAAGATTTCTTTTATTGTATAATAAACTTGAAAGGAAAACTTAAGACAGACAAAATTAATGAAATAAATATTCCAAACCCTGTTGACCAATTCAACCAGTTTAATTATAACAAACTACGCGACATTATACAATTCGTATTTCGGAATGAAAAAATTAGAATCAATATTTACCATAATAAAATAGTAACTCCGACTGCAGATCAAATCCCAGCAATTCTGAAGGAGTTTCATGATACTCCAAGCTCTGGGCATAATGGTTTTCATAAAACTTATAATCAAATAAAACAGTATTACAAATGGACTTATATGAAAAAACAGATAAAAATCTACATAAAGAATTGTGAATCATGCCAATTAAATAAAACATCTAGAAAGTTAACAAAAGCTCCAATGGAGATAACTTCTACGGCGAGTAGCCCTTTTGAAAAAATTAGTCTCGATATCGTGGGTCCCTTACCCATTACAGAAGAAGGTAATCGATTCATCCTAACTCTCCAAGATGATCTTACTAAATATTCAAATGCATATCCTATTCCTAATCACGAAGCAAAAACTGTGGCAAACAGATTACTACAGTTTATCACTCGCTTCGGGATACCAAAACAAATTCTTACCGATCAAGGTTCCGACTTCACTTCACTGCTGATGAAAGAAGTAGCTAAACTGTTCCAAATCAAGCTCCTTAATACAACAGCATATCACCCTCAATCTAATGGTGCACTAGAACGTTCTCATTCAACACTAAAAGATTATTTAAAACATTATATTAATAGTCAGCAAAATGATTGGGACGAATATGTACCTTTAGCAATCTTTGCATATAATACGGCAGTACATTCAACCACCAAATATGCACCATACGAATTAGTATTCGGGACAAAACCAGTTTTACCTAGTTCTATAACGAGTACCCCAGAATTTCGGTATACATATGATTCCTATGTTGAACAGCTTAGATACAAATTGAACAAATCTTTTCAAATCGCCAAACAAAATATAATAAAATCAAAAGAAATTAGTAAAACGTACTACGATAGGAAAATTCATAACCCAAAGTATAAGACAGGAGATTTTGTTCTAATGAAGAACTATTCCACGAAATCAGGAACAACGAAAAAACTTACACCAAATTGGAAAGGTCCGTTTGAGATAGCAGAAATATGCGACAACAATAAAAATATTATTATACGTCTAAAAAATAATAAAACTATAAAAGTCCATACCAACCAATTAAAACCAACCTCTCTTACAGGTTAATCGTTCTTCTCATCGTATGCTTTAATGCATATTCATGCAATCCCTTGCCAGGATACGAAGTTCAAACAATAGATGCTGGAAGCGGATTATTTTATGAACACACTGGTACCACTAAATTTTATTTCGATTACCTTAAGATAGTTACCCATATAGATATAGATTCATATACCGATAGATTAAAACTTATTAAAAGAACTTCAGAATCCTCCTTTAAACTATGCGACCTAATGCACACCGAGCAGGTTAAAGTTTTTTGTACTCAAAATGCAAATATATTTAAAATTAAACTGCCAGAATTGGTAAATAAAGAGGAATCGATTAGGGACATGTTAGGATATGATACTGATAGATCAAAAAGAGGTATTCTAAATATTGTAGGATCAGTCGCAAAATTTTTGTTCGGAACAATGGATTCCAATGATGCCGAATACTATGACAAAGTCATCGGTAATGTTGGAAAAGATGACGCCGACATTCAGCAATTAATGAAAGATCAAATTCGTGTTATCAAAACCACTATCACAAATTTCAACAATACAATTTCTCAATTGAAAATATCTGAGAAGCAATTAAATGAAAATATCAGACGTTTTAATTCCTTCTTAAGAAGTCAATATCTAATTAACACAGAAACTAGATTAACTGAGGATATAATTGAACATTTCAGCATATTGCTATTCTTGATAAATGAAATCGATATTAAATTCGAGGAAATTGTAAACATAATCCTTTCTGCAAGACAGAATACCATCCATCCAAGTCTAATTAGCCCAAAGCAGTTACTTGAAG
Organism: Chloromyia formosa; assembly: GCA_964017055.1. Lineage (NCBI taxonomy): Eukaryota > Metazoa > Arthropoda > Insecta > Diptera > Stratiomyidae > Chloromyia > Chloromyia formosa. The sequence continues at coordinate 48,076,539 of OZ024817.1, forward strand.
AGCTAACAAATTCTATCAAATACCTTAAAAGTGGCCACGAATATCCAGTAGAATTGAAAAGGCGACATATCAATAAAATTCTAGAGATTGCTCAAATTCAATACACTTTCATTAACCGACGAATGATATACGTCATACTGATTCCAATTGTAGACAGCACAACTTTCAATTTATATCACCTCATACCTTTACCGATCCCTCATGCAAATCATCAAACATATGCGTACATTGAACCAAGTTTCAAACATCTTGCTATATCAACAAACAAGATGCAATATGCACAATTCCAAAACTTAGATCACTGTAAACAATTGGAGAATAACAAATACGGGTGCGAAAATCACATTATATATGCGACACTCAGTAAACCAATCTGTGAAGTGTCATTATTAACGAACGTGAACAAAAATATCCCAAAAGATTGCAAAACCAGATTTTTAACAGGGCAAATAGAAATTTGGCAAAACCTTTTAAATAATAGATGGATCTATGTTGTAAGTGAACCAAAAATACTTACAATATCTTGTAATAGCTCAATCCAAGACACTGAGATTACAAAAACCGGAATTTTATCCCTAGAACCTGGTTGTAAAGCATATTCCCCACAAACTCAATTGATTGCAAATTCTGAAATGATTATTCCTTATCAAAACATAATCCCAAGACTCAACATCATAGAAGATGACTGCTGCAATCAAGAGAAACTAAATCAGACTGAAGTTCAATTCTACCTCGATGAAATTCATTTGTCAAACATTAAATTAGACGAACTCAACATTGCATCACATAAGCTTGAGAGTCTTAACGATCAAATAAATAAATTACATTCAGCACCACATCTCCTGAAATATGGAAGTTTCTATAAATATGTCATCATAATGACTTCATCTATAATAGTAATATTTGTACTGTTCAAAGTATATAAATGCATAAAACCATTCTTACCCTCTTTTCTGAGAATAGACCGTCACTGCTGTTGCAGGCCAATAATAGTAACCCAATACAATACACCACGTTCACCTCCTACTCCAATAAACAACATTGAAAGGAATAGTGTGCCCGAAAATCCACCAGAGGTTTTACCTTCAACTTCAAATTCAGCTGCTAATCAAACAACTCCAATTCGCCAAACGCGATCGACACGGTCTAGATTGAGGCCTTCCATCGGAAGACTTAATTACGACGAATAATAAATTTAAAATCAATTTATCATCCGTCTTCCCCAAGGGGGGTGTTGTTATGTGCCACCCACAATGCGTCACATAAACAACAGAGACGCAAAAACACCACAATGGTACATCTTTCCTTCCTTCCTTCTTTCCACGAAAGAAGTGATCAACACCATGACCTGCACTTCGCTAGAACCGTCCTTTTACGCACATTTGTGTACAATATGTGTAGCACAATCTTCTGAGAAATGATTCGAACGGAACCATATATCTTAAATTGGGTAATTTACACCAGTTGAGAATTTTATGGTTTCCCAAGAAAGGATCGTTCTATTTTAGAAATGTCCTGGTGTGTGGGAACCAGGCATGGAAAAAAGAAGATATAAAATAGCATAGCGCAGGACGATTTTTGCTCATTACTCAAACAGGAAATCCTCGCGTGAAGTTTAAGATACATAATTTTGTAAAAGTAAATTTGGTAAAAGTAAATTTTTTAAAAGTAAATTTTGTTTCAAATGTTAACTTAAAATTAAGTATTAAGTGTTAAGATTACAAGTTGTTAATAAAAATTTAATAGAGTTATAAACGAATACAGTGTTTCAATAATGGACCGGTGAAGCCGTCCATAACAGTTTGCTCCCGAAGTGGGCAGTTAGAAAACTCGTATTCCAATCGATGAGCAGCTCTTTCAGCTGATCTCTCAACACGGGGAGGATCTTGCTGCGGATAATTGGTGGGTCTCCGATATGTTCGGTCCCCTTGAGGCCGCACTAAGGGTGGAAAATGCTCGCTATCTGAATGATCGGCGGGTTCGTGTGCCGAAGGCCTGTTCGGTACTTGCGTCTCCATGTTGTGCTTGCGAATCGCTGAGGTAATTAGATTTTCCAGCTGTGGTAAGAGTCGTTCTATAAGATCTGACTCCGAAGTCCCTTCAGTTGACTTATGAGAAGGTTGGGTATTAGGGGGCAATACTGGATCAGATTGTGGTAAGTCAGTGGGTGAAGGGGCTACTCTGCGCGTTTGGGATCGAGTCTTAGGTCCCTTCGGTTTTGGCATCGCCCCTCTCGATGTAGGCTGACTAAATCTTTCTCTCACCGAATATTCGAATTCAGCCGCGGAAGGGGAAGCCTGCTGTGATCGGATGGGGCAGTTGCGTCTGCAAACTGGACAGGTATTACGGTTTTTCAATCATTTATTTAAACAAGACGCATGAAACTCATGATGACAAGGGGTTTCCATCAAATTTTCAATAGGCAACATTTCCGAGTTGCAAACGCAGCAGATTTTGTCACTCTCATTAGGTAAACCAAGTAAGTCCTGTTCTTCAGGACTATGTCTTACGGCCATGGTTAATGATTTATTGTATGTAAGAAAGTTTTGTCAAAGAATAGTAATGGACAACTAAGTGCAGTTCAAAGTCGGAAAAGTACAGTTTCCAATTTTTCTAAAGCAGATAAAGACGTAATTTAGTTCAAACGCAGTAATAATATGTGTAAAAGGGAAGTTTCAGGGGATGAAATAGACGATCTGTTCTTCCAAGAATAAATCTAACTAAAAATAATAATATAAGCCCAGATAATTCACGAGAGCTGTTCACAAAAATTGAATTCTGTTCATAGAAACACGTGCTAATAAAAGAAGTATGTATAGTATTGTAGGTTTAATTCAAAGGGGAAAAATCAAATATAACATTTTCCTAATAGAATTTCTATAGTCTTATTCTAAATAGTGCAGAACTTATTTGGCTAATCCCGCACGTAGAGAGTTGAGGCGATTTTGATTAGAAACCAACACCAGATAACACGAATTCTGGTGCTACTAATATACTACTACAAATAGGTATATATTTCAGGCTTCGAGATTCGATAACTGATCGGGATAGTATTTAATATATTTAGGAAGAAAAATAAGTAACGCTGGTTCTCCTCTCCTTCTCACTCTCGCCCTAGCTACTACGATTAACAACGCGATTATATCACGATAGTCAATCAAAAATTAATGTTCATCTGACCCGAAAAGAAAAGGGAATGTGTCCGTCATGGAGGCTAAAAGAGGGATGCAAAACTAACAGATTAGCCGGATCACTTACTTTCACCCAACTTATCCTTTACAGTCGCAGGAACAAGTCGTGGAGCTGGTACCATTGCCCATTCCGCGCAATTCGGTGTTCCCTTGACTGAAATTGGATGAGAGGGCGATCCGAGCTAAGAAATGCAGAATATATATTTTGAGGATCACTGATCTGTCACACCAAGGTGATGCTGTATCCTCTTCACTTCCCGGTCCAATAATCGAAAAAAAAACATCAAAAATTCGCGATTCACAGGAAGTGTAGAGGGCATACATCACAGGATACGAAGTATCCTAAGGACAAAACAAGACAGATCAGTGCCTATTTGGGGAGGGGATAAACTACGTTAACAGGAAGGGATTGGGAAGGAACACCAGTCCTAAGGTCTGCCTGGGCAAATAGAGAGGCGTGAAGCAAAATTTTCTAAGAATTGGAGTGCCTAAGCACTCCGAAGGGTTTAAGGACTGGTGCTGTGGGGCAACAAAGATATGAGGACCCGAGATGGTATTGGGTCCTCTTCGTCCAAGGACGAAAACTCAAAGTTTTCTGGCCCCACGTTGGGCGCCATTTGTAGTGAAGGGTACTGGAGGACGAGGGTGAGATGGCCGTGCAGGCCTGAAAACATCAAAGTTTTGGAAAGACCACTCTCCAAAGGCTACCAGTGACGTGCGGTGGCAGACCAGCTCAGCTGTCGGGAGTAGTGGTGTGGGTGAGAACGGCAGCCATTGGCCTCCTCCATTCACGTACAAAGAATTAGTCGCACGTCTGCCCAATAATAACTACAAAAGCAAAATAAACTACAGACAAAAGATATAAGATACATGCAAAAGAGAACCTAGTGGTGACGACGAACGTCAAACCCCCAAAACACGAAATCAATACCAAAAATCCCGTGAAGGGACACAGGGCTGCATCAGCCAAACTACTAATTGGCACAAGGCCGAAAATATTAAGAGAACGGGAATACCGTCCAATCAGGACAGATCCCTTTCCTCTTCAGGTCAGTGAGCCTTCCGATGGTAAACGGCTCAAGCTACGGGCCCCTGATGGTGTGGGCCCGGCGCGTCTATACCCTCCCTGCCTAGGGATCTCAGGCGCATGTTTTTGAAATCCCCCAAAATATATCTAAGAATCCAAGGCGAGAGTGGAAGGAGAGGGGATCACGCTAGATCTAGCTCCTCATTGTAAATTCAATTGTGAGAAGTCTGGACTGCTTCATCCTTTAGCATTTCTAATACGTAATATTAATATTTTTATATTTTTTTTTTTTATTAATTATCAAAAATTCTAATTTGATTCTTGCCGTAATTTATATTTGGCCACCTCCTGGAAGTGAGTTGGCATAGTATAAAAAAATACCCAAGAATAGCGCTGGATCCAAATTCTATAATATATAAATTGTGCAAAAATATGGAGAAATAACTCCCTAGACTAAGCAGGAAGAATCGAACCCCAAAAAAAAAATATACTCCATAAGGCGTTGCAGTGGAATAAAACACCAATATTGTTTGAAAAAGAATATTTCTGTATGTATGAAGTTCTGACACGATATTTTCTAATTGGCTTCACTGCTCCACTTATATGTGATTCACTTAAGGGTGAAGATCATAAGAAAAATAGGGAATTCGATAGGGTTTATCCCACTCGCGATTTGTTTAAATGTCACAAAAGTAGAAATGAATAAGTTTCCACATAAATTTATTCGCTTCAGCTTGTTTTGAACTTTAAATCTATGCTCTGTAATATGTCAGTAATTGTAATGTATTTAGTGTGGAAAAACAAAGTGAATAACGTCTGAAATACATCTGTTGCATTCATACGATCACCATCATAGACCGCGCACGGTGTTCCGCTTTGTCACACTGATTAAATCATGCCGTACGGCAAAAAAAAATTAGACGTCGTTTTGAATCACGATATATCCTAGAACTATCAATCAAGAAAGCACTTGGTTTACCTCCGCATTTATTGCATCCAAATTGCATTGGTTTGGTTGTTTTGATACGGATAAAGCCAAAACAAAATTCAATAATAAAATAAGAATTCAGTACTAAATATTGTACTAATATTTACTGTATATCTCTTATGATAAATGGCAAGACATACTGCCTTCACTAACGGCCACTTTCAATTTGACATGCATTACTTCCTGGCTCGAATATTCGTGCAATTTCAGACAATTCACGCATGTCATCACAGACAATAAGCAGTCATCGGGATTTTGATTTGGATCTAATGTCTTACGAACAATCGTTAGCGGTGGCGTTAGAGATTCAAAGCCGCCGGCCGGTTGGTAAACATTGACCACTCGTTGAACGACTTATCATCTGCCTGTGCAATATGCAATTTATTGTTTATATATACTCCCTATCTCCGATGTGACACGAAATATATGAAAGCAAGAAAAGGTACTTAGCTGGGCTTTTGTTTTTGTATCCCGACTGCATCGGTTATGTTGCCGGTTGGTGATGCTACCGCTGCTGCTAGAGAGGGAGCGCTAGTAGTAGCCAGTTGCTGGAGTGGCGAATCGCCTAGCAGCCGCTAGTGTTGCGTCTTCGAATTGCCGACGAACTCCCTTCGTCCGCTCACTCTGGTGGTCAGCAAGCAACTCCCTTGTTTGTACTGCTGCGACGACGAACAATCGAAATCACAGGCTCAGGTTTATCAACACCAACAACAACCCGGTCTCGGTGCATACACGGGAAAACACGAAGATGTCGTTTGGTCGAGAAGTCTCGCGAGGCACTTGGGACACGATCCAGAAAATGACACTAATGGCGTATATTTCGCTCGATATCTCGATACTACACTTTCCTATCGATTTCGACCGCGATAGGCTCAATTGCACACAGTGCCGAAATGATTTTATGCAATTTTTCAGGGCAGTCCGCAGAATTCACTGCTTTTCAATTGCAACTTTGACTTCAGTACTTGATGGAGCACATCGACTCCCAACTTTTTCTCGTCCGGTCACACTCGCGGTCAAGCACCCACTGCCGACCATGCGGTGCAATATCCACCGGTCTTCTCATAGGGGCGCTTTTTGCGAAAGATTTTTGCTATTCTGGCTTCAATGATCATTTTAGTCCGGATTTTGTTAAACCAGTCCGGTAGGCAAAAATTTGGTGTATTTATTAAAAATATTACTGCCGTGTATACAATAATATTTCTGAAACTACACTAAACTTTCCCCTACCGGAAGGCGTTTTTCTCTATAAAGAAAAATGGCTCCGAGCATTGTGGTGGCGAAAAAAAGATGGCTTTGGCGGGAAACCAATTCAAAATTTCCGGAAGCGAGATACTGGCGTATATAAAGACTGTAGAACCGAACATTACAATTCCCCATCGGAGGTCGTAGGACTTGGGCTCCCAGCCTTTGTCTCCTTACATTTAATGCACGCACTCACAAATTTCTTTACATCAACGGACATTTTCGGCCAAAAGTAACACATTTTGAGACGCCTTAGCGTCTTGGCTAGTCCTCCGTGAGCACAGAGTGGGTGATCATGAGCACGTTCCATTAATGTCAAGCCCTCAGGAACCCATAATTTCCAGGAATTTTCCTCTTGCGTTTCGTTCCCGGACGCATACTCCGAGCGCCGGTAAACAAAACCATCTATAATCTTCAGATCAGGAAGGCGATGTTGATGTTCCCCGATGTTTTTAATGAGAGCCAAATATGATTCGGATTTAAAATGCGGTGACGTTAAGTCTATTTCCAACGATGACTCGAAAGGAGCACGCGCCTGAATGCTGTCAATCGCATACATGCGTGAAAGGGTATCCGGCACTTTGTTTTGCCTACCTTTACGGTGTGAAATTTTGAAGTAGAACCCCTGCAATTTCAACGCCCATCTTGCCAATCGGCCGTGCAGATCCGTTAGCGACATCAGCCACTTTAAAGAGGCGTGATCTGTGACGATCTCAAATTCGCGGCCTTCTACGTAGGCACGGAATTTTTTTATTGCCATCACCGCTGCCAGACACTCTTGTTCCGAAACCGTGTAATTACGTTGGGCTGAGTTTAGCTTTTGAGACATATAAGCGACCGGTGCTTCGATACCATCATCGGAGGCTTGCACCAAAACGGCACCTATTCCAAATTGACTGGCATCGCGGTGTATAGAAAAGGGTTGCTTGAAGTCTGGGCTTTGCAGCACGGACGCGGAAGTCAGACTTTGCTTTAAAGCCTCGAAAGCTTTCAACCCGTCCTCAGTCCAACTAAATTCACGTTTTCGGCTCAACATGTCTGTCAACGGAGACGCCAATGCTGCGAAGTTGTCTATAAAGCGACGATACCACCTGCACATGCCCAGAAAACGACGTAATTGTTTAATTGTTTTCGGAAGTGGAAACTCGGAAATTCCCTGTACTTTGTCAGGGTCTGTGCGGATAGTACCGTCCCCAATAAGATGTCCCAAATAACGTACCTCCTTCATTACGAACTTGGACTTCTCCACGTTCAGGGTAAGTCCAGCTTTCCTCATACATAAAGCGACTTCTTGCAACAAAAGGAGATGCTCCTCAAAAGTCTCGGTCACCAGCAACAAATCATCGAGATAAATGAACACCTGGTGGCGAAGGTGGGCTGGAATCACCCGATCCATCAGTCGTTGCATAGTTTGGGGCGCGTTGCATAGTCCGAAGGGCATAGTGACGAACTGATACAACGGCCTCCCTGGTACAGTGAAGGCGGTCTTATCCTTGGAACACTCATCCAGAGGTATCTGCCAAAAGGCATCCTTTAAGTCTAAACTTGTGATAAATTTAGCCTTAGGGAGCCTACTTAATATACCCTCGATAAGTGGCAAGGGATAAGCATCTTTCACTGTGACCGAGTTTACCTTTCGGGCGTCCAGGCATAAACGGACCTTCCCAGGCTTCACTACTAAGGTTACTGGTGTCGACCAAGAGCTCTGTGACTCCTCGATCACGCCGAGTGCCAGCATGCGGTCAACCTCGTCGTAAAGCTGTTTCTCAACTGCGGGAGAAACAGCGAAATGCCGTTGTTTGATGGGCTTATTTACGCCAACGTCAATGACGTGCTTGATTAAGTCTGTGCGCCCTAGACCTTCCACCGCAAACGAAGGAAACAACGAAATTGCCGCGTTGAGTTTGGTCTGCTGTGCTGCCGTCAGAATGTGTCGGTTGTCGCTATTATGAGACGGAGTATTAACTGAAATCTCTGAACGCAGAGAAGACACAAATAGGTCAGAGGCTAGATTGAAAAGGCGTACAAAATCAACCCCTAGATATAATTGTTGTGACAAGGATGGAATAATAAGGAACGTCATTGTTTGGGTCCGTCCCTTAAAAGTGATTTCGGTGGTAACCCTTCCGACAGCAGAGTGAGAAGTCCCATCGGCCGTGCTAACATTCACTTTGAAACGTTCCCAACGGAAGTTATTTTCTTTTATGGCCGGTTGACACGTTCAAAGTACACTTTGGCAAAGTACGCTGACAACCTACTTTGAGGTTACTTTGAACGTGTCAACCCCCTTTCAAAGTACTTTGAAGTCTCTGCGTCCCATCAAAGCAAAGTAGGATGGTGCTCAACTTTCCATCAAAGAATTGATTGTAAATCGACAAGTTCACAGAAAAAAAGTTGTTGGAGCGGGAAATAGTGAGGTGTTGGTGGTTTTTATTCAATTTATAGTGGTCTGAATAATGTGTTTTGGTGTGAATTCCCTAGAAATGCTAAATGCAGCGTTTTTGGCAAGTGGCAAAGTGGTAATTCACAATGGTGGATATTCTTTTCAAGTCATACTTTGGCAAAGTGTACTTTGAACGTGTCAACCGGCCTTTAAGAATGTGTTTGCGAAGTCGGAAGCTAGACAGCTAATGGAGGCACCTGTATCAACAAGTCCTGAAACTGTTTTGCCAAACAAAGAAACTTCCGCATAAGGGCGTATGTCGGAAAGTTGGGAGCTAGGGCAGACCGCAGAACAATAAAGTCGACGAGTTTGTCTAACCTTTTTCCAGAACGCTCGTAAACGTAAAGGCTGGTATTCAGGTCGCGTGAAATGGAAAAATTGACAGCAGCACTTTTCATCGGCGAAATGGCTCGTGGAAAAAAGTGCGTGGAACATATCATTTCTTCACTTTTCACCCGATCTGTGTACCGGTGAAATGAAATATAACCACCGCAAAAAACATTAACACCGATTACTTTGTTCACTAATCTACCGCTCAATTATAAATAACACCGGGAAAACGCAACACAACCTAAATGACACCAACAGAGACAGTTGAACTGTCAGTGAAAATTTTTCTCGTACATTTGGCACGAGAAAAAATTTCATCCTCGTGAAATCCACAAACTTGACATTTCACTCAGGGTAGTACACAGATCGCGTGAAATGAAATTTTAACTTCCACACAATTTCACGTTTGTTTTCATCGGGGATTTCACGGCACTTTTCATTCCACGCGATCTGAGTACCGGGAAAATTTGTTAGTTTTTAATCACTAAACTCGCGAACGATTTTTGTGGTCTGGTATTCAAGTAATTGTTTTATTAAAAAGTCCTTATAGACCGCAAAAAATTCGATAAAAAATAGAATGTACAAAACAAGTAAACTATTTTGTAAATATCTTATTTTTTATTAAATTATCGAATGCATTTCGGTTACAATACCATGGTGTAACCATCATCAGCGAACGCTTGATGAGCACTGGCTTGTCAAATATATGTACATGTTAGAGTCAAATAAGTCAAACATATATCAAGAGTTAAAGCTACTATGTATATGGTGTTGTCAGACGAAAGGATTGAACGATATAACAAATTAAAACTTAAAACAAATTAATAAATAAACAAGCAAATAAATAAATTCATAAATTAAACAAATCAACAAAAATTACAAATTGATAAAACAACAAATTAATAAATTAACAAATTTACAAAATTAGCAAAATAAATTAACAGATTAAAATTGAAACAAATAATTTATATTTTCATAATTACTTCCTTTTCACTAAGTCAAAAAGAGGCGACTCTATTGCACCATTGCATAAATTCATTAAATTGTCATTGATCGAAATAAATAAAGATTCATATGCGTCCAATTTTTGTGGGTTGTTAACATTTTTTATAATTTTTAAATTCTCTTCGATGGAATTGATCTTGTGTAGCTCCGTGTTGTCCAAATCATATACGTGTGCTGCTATACCTGAGTGCAGCTCTTTGTTGCGGATACTTCGTAAATGTTCGGTGTAGCGAAAATGTACTGCTCGTTTCGTCTGACCGATGTATTTTTTGTCACAAGAAGAGCATTTTATTTCATAAGTCCCACTGCGTTCTCTCATAGGGTTCTGGTCTTTCGTTGAGCCTAAAAGACAAGTCAATTTGTTTGGGTTTGTATGAACTAATTTCAAGTTTGCTTTTTCAAAAGTTGCTCTTAAATGATTTGTGATATTTGGTGCGTATGTAATTGCGACACGACGTTCATTCGAAATCCGTGCCTTGTTTTGAGCGAATAATGTCGAGCGTTCTTGTTTTTTTTAATTTGTCGCTAGTTTTCCGGACTAAATTATCTACGATACTATATGTTGATACTCCTTCATGTACTCCGAGGTGGAAAGTGGTAAACGGATTAAACGATATACCATCGAATGAAACGCAGCAATTTTGTTTTCATATGTGCAGTACGAGTCAGCTGTTGTATATCTATCCGTTGTTGTTGGTTTTCTGTAAACGCCAAACTCGATGTTTCGGCCATTACGTTTGAGATTTAAATCAAGAAAAGTGATCGTGCCGTCAATTTCATTCTCCGTTTCATAAGTGAATTTTATAGATTCATAGCGGCTGTTTAGAACTTTGAGGAAGTCGTTGACTTTACTCCTCTTAACAATAGCCTTAGTGTCATCGACATATCTAAACCAAATACGTGGCAAAAGATTTTCATTTTTTAATTCCATTTCGAAATTGCACATAAATGCCTCTGCTACTAAAGGGGATAGACTGTTGCCCATACTGCATCCAAGATCACTTGAATAAAAAATTCCTCTGAATTGGAAACAATTGTATTTCATACATGTTTCTATTGCTGTTACGTATGTGTCGATGATTTCTTCAGTCAAGTCGAACTTGTTGAGGTGTTTACGTATGGCCTGTACTGCAATGTTTATAGGAACGCTAGGAAACAACGATGTTACGTCAAATGAAATCATTATTTCGTCTTCTGCGATTTCAACGTCCTTAATTTTATCAACGAACTCATAAGCATTTTTTACTGCGAAACCTTCAAATGGGCCGTACTTTTTTAATTCGTTGACAATACATTTTGAAATGTTTGCGAATGCTGAATTGACACATGATACGATTTTTCGCATTTTCTCTCCTGGCTTGTGGACTTTGGGCAGTCCGTACATTAACGGCACTTGTGGATTAGATACATTTAAACGATACTTGCTAATGCCTAAGGTTTGGTGTAGTTTTTTCACTCACAATTTTCGCGTCTTTTTTCATTGCATTAAGTGGAGATTTTCGGCAAACTGTGAAACGATCTTCATGAATCGACTGTAGCATGCGTCGATCATAATCGTCTTTATCCATCGCAATCACCTGATTGCCTTTGTCAGCTCTCATATAGAAAACATTACGCTGTTTGGGACTTTTTAGCGCGTTACTCCATTTGTCGGTCTTTTGTTTGGATTTTTTGCTCTTCTTGTGACAAAAAATACATCGGTCAGACGAAACGAGCAGTACATTTTCGCTACACCGAACATTTACGAAGTATCCGCAACAAAGAGCTGCACTCAGGCATAGCAGCACACGTATATGATTTGGACAACACGGAGCTACACAAGATCAATTCCATCGAAGAGAATTTAAAAATTATAAAAAATGTTAACAACCCACAAAAATTGGACGCATATGAATCTTTATTTATTTCGATCAATGACAATTTAATGAATTTATGCAATGGTGCAATAGAGTCGCCTCTTTTTGACTTAGTGAAAAGGAAGTAATTATGAAAATATAAATTATTTGTTTCAATTTTAATCTGTTAATTTATTTTGCTAATTTTGTAAATTTGTTAATTTATTAATTTGTTGTTTTATCAATTTGTAATTTTTGTTGATTTGTTTAATTTATGAATTTATTTATTTGCTTGTTTATTTATTAATTTGTTTTAAGTTTTAATTTGTTATATCGTTCAATCCTTTCGTCTGACAACACCATATACATAGTAGCTTTAACTCTTGATATATGTTTGACTTATTTGACTCTCACATGTACATATATTTGACAAGCCAGTGCTCATCAAGCGTTCGCTGATGATGGTTACACCATGGTATTGTAACCGAAATGCATTCGATAATTTAATAAAAAATAAGATATTTACAAAATAGTTTACTTGTTTTGTGCATTCTATTTTTTATCGAATTTTTTGCGGTCTATAAGGACTTTTTAATAAAACAATTACCTGAGTACCGGCCTTAACGTGGAACGTTTAGGACGACGTAAATGAATTTCCTCCATTTTAAAAATTCGCTGACGCTTGGCTTGATATTCTTTCCAGCGTACCTGCCAAGGTTTGAAGCTATAATGATCAGGAGTCTTACTCTTATCAACAATCTTAACAGGAGGTGTGGTGGATACTGTCAGAGTAGATGTAGCATCTCTGGACAGAATACGAGTATGATCTATGGGTTTGATTAACGTATCAGACATCGTCAAAGAGACCGGCGCTCTTAAGGAGTCGCCTCTGTTGGGTTCTGTGGCAGACTCGATGGTCGGTTCGAGGGTACGCCCCTCGATCTCACCCCGTTTTTTGCCGAATTTTGGCATTTTTGACAATGTGGTTTGTATGCCTCGGGAGCCCCACATCCGAAGCAAAAGATTGTCCGAGGAGCTAAACATTCATCAAAACGGTGTCCTTCCTTTCTGCAATTCCAACAGATGAATTTATCGCTGATAGCAGACACATACCCAGCGCCAGAATCATCCTTTAGAACATAAGAGTCTTCCATAATCATTTCAGAAATATTCCTCCTTGATGGTACAACCCGATCTGGTGGAAGCGTGGAAGTGATTTCTTCTTGTAAGTTTTCCCAATGAAAGATTAGGGTTCTTAACTGTCTCACCGAATAAATTGGGACATTAAGTAGGTGACAACGAAGTCCCATTTTCACATTCCTTCGCAGAATTTCAATTAGTTCCCACTCTGCTATTGGCAAAGCAAGACGGTCAGCCAATTCCATGACACTCTCATAGAACGCATCAAAAGACTCGGAAGGGCTCTGTTTTCTCCTACGGATTAATTCCATTAAATCATAATCGGAAAGCCTTTCCTGAAACTGTTCCCTAAGAGCATCGCAAAATTGATCCCAATCGAATCTAATGATGGTTCTATGAAATCTCCAGAACCAATTGGCCGCCTTGCCAACCAAAAGCAGGTGTAAATAATTAGTTATCAGCTGGAGCTGTCCATTCAAAGTATGATTGGCTAACGTCCGCACCTGAAATAGGAATTTTTCCACTGACAGGTGTGGATTTTCCCCGCTAAAATGGAGATTCCAGCCACTGATGATTCGGACCACCCTCTCGGGATGAATTCCAGCAGCAGGCGCAATCCCAAAAGGTGCAGCTAAATTTTGGCTAATCATTTCCGGAATGTAATGAGGTTGATTATCCAGAGGGTCAACTCTACGAGATGCCCTAGAAGAGTCCTGAGACACACTAGCCACTGGAGGACTCGTAACCGTCGGTAAATAACGTACGTCAGGGCCAACGGAACGAGGGGCGTTAGGATGTGTGTGCAAGAGAGGTTGTGCTAATGGCTGAGTCCCACGATTTATAACCGGGTAAACATTCGTATCTCCGTCCAACAACAGGTATTGACGGTTCACCTCACCACCACGACAAACTCTACTGTCCCTCATTTCGTTCGAATTATTATTGAATTGTTCCGGCATGGAAACGCCAAGAGGAGCATTTTTAGCCAAATATTTCCTTGAAGGCACTTCACGGCTGGAGGTAGAGGCAGTTGGTAGTTTTTTAGTTGATCGGTGACTATAATCACTCAACTGTTCGCGGATCAACTCTCCAACCAGCTCACGGATTTGCAACTTAAGGTTGCCGTCCAAACCCCCTGCAGCAGTTGGAACATTGAGGTCTTCCATCTCCATGCTACCAGCAAGATCTCTCCGACCTAAGTCAAACGATTTTTCACGCTTAACTTCCCGCTGAACAACTGGTTCCATTCGCGAGCCTTTTTTGGCAGATGTCACGTTCTGGGTTCGAGCGCGTGATCGAGTAAGAGGTCCAGTATCCTTTGGAATGGTCCCAGTATTAGACCTTTGCAGAATAATTCTTCCGCCATCACACGATCAGAACTGGTCAAGGGCACTGGATTTTTGCCGAAATCAACTGTAATTAAACTACCTGGATCACAGGAAAGTCTACATAGGGGGCAAGAACTTTTTTCAGATAACCAAGTTATCATACAGTCCCTATGAAAGTTATGTCCACAAGTTGTTAGGACTAAATAATCGGTAGAGGCAAAGCTTGCCTTACAAATAGAACACCACTGTAGAGGATCCTCCGCTAAGCTTGACAGATCTTCACTACTTCGATGCACGGGCATCTTTCTTTTTTTCTCTTTCTTTTTTTTAAACTAGTACTATATATATTATTTAGTACTAAATAATGTCAATTCCACAATAAATCAACAACAGGAAAAACAAATAAATAGATCAGCAGATATTACTACAACAATAAACAAATATTAATGGTGTCTTCAACTCCCTCCACCAATATCCTAAGGGCGACTCGAAACTCAAGGTTAGACCATCAGAACTTTGAAGCAGGACCTGAAGTAAATTATTCAAAAAAAAAAAACAAAGAAAGCTGCAAATATACGATCCCGAAAATCGTACTCATCCAACTAACTTCCTTTCCAATCGGGTCAGAGTCAGGCGGAACAACGCCACCAAGTACTCCGCAATACCTCAAATTTTCCAAAAAAAAATCAAAAAGAGAGCCTCTTCCAAAGAACGAATATATCAAAAATTCATAGGGGTTGCCACTTCCTAACACACAGGCAAGCATTACCCTTAAAAGGACCCACTGTCCATATCAAAGAAGCATTCTTTGTTACGGAATTCAAGAGGGATTTTAAGGAACACCTTGCGTGGTGAATTCTCCACTAAAGACAATCACAGGGAAGGACTCCTGATAACCACAGAAAAATAATCAAAAGAAAAAAAAATTCGACATGGTAGGTTTAAATTATTACGTTAGTTTACGCCAATCAAAACAAAAAAAAATATTAAGCGAGCAACAACAAAAAAAAACAGAAGAAAATTTAGATAAGCATAACATCACTTGGTTGCCAGATTTCAAAATTTTGAAGTCTGGTATTTGTAACCTAAGTAACGTTAGCTGTGCAGGACCATCGACTAAAAATCCTTTAAGTGAAGGACCATAGTCGGGCCCCACGTTGGGCGCCATTTTTTGTAACGTAAGCCTGCATGATCGGAGGGGAGCACCTGCTTGAGGGCAGCTCTGTTCGGGAGGGAAAAAAAATGGGCGCGGGTCACTAAAAAAAAATCTCCGACCGGACTCACATCACCGGGACTCAGGTGCTTTTCAAACAACAAAAATCACGGAACCGCATTCAAAAACAGCAAAAAAGGGAGGGCTACCATGCCGAAGGGTTTCAGGTCCTCTTTGGAGTCAGCACTAGAGTTACATTTCGGGCGAAGCGGAAAAAAGCGAAGACACCTTTACACAAATAATTACCACATATTTCGTTCGTTATAACACATATTACCACGTTGTATTTTGCTCATATATTTAATTTTTTTTTGAATTTGAAAGATACAAATTAAATAAGTTAAGTTAAACAAACAAATTTTTTTTTTTCGGTTCTTTAAATTTCCTTATGGTTGATGCGCGCACTGCCTACATATTTTATAAATTGCATTTCTTTTCTTTCGGCAAATAACAAACAACGATCTTCCGGTGGCGGCCGCTACAGGACGATACACAGCTATATTTCTTTTTTCTTTTAGCAAGACAACTACACTAAGGCTGCGCGTAAGTTGGCACACGTTCGTGTGTCGCGTTCACGTGTTTTATGTCAAACGGTGTGAGTCTATGGTTTTCAACCAAAGACACGAATCTGTCAACTTGGCAAATGCTCGGCTGTTGTCGTATCACCAAATTGGATTCATTATTGTGCGTTAACGCCAATAATTTAATATGAAATATGTGCTTATGCACATCCTACTACTCTCCAGTCGTTTGTTTCGCCACTCAATTCTTGCCTAATTATCCGGTTTAAAGCACAATAATGAACTCAGGATAGTAGTAGTAGTCCGGATGGCGCAACGGTTAGCACGTCCGCCTTCAACGCACTGGGCCCCGGTTCGATTCGGGGGATTTACGTGTCGGACTATGAGCCCACTCAGCTGTTAAATGAGTACCCATTATGGGGTAAATAACTCGGTTGAGCGTATTGCTGATCACATACCTCTGCACAAAAACCGTCACGATCTAGAAAAATGAGATGATGCTAACTCATCTCGAGGCCGTGGTTCAAATTGGACTGTTGCGCCAGTTATTTATTTATTTATTTAATGAACTCAGTTTGGTGATACGACAAAAGCCGAACATTTGTCAGATTGAAAGATTCGTGTCTTTGGTTGCAAACCATAGACCCAAACCGTTTGACAGAAAACACGTGAACGCGACACGCGAACGTGAGCCAACATGCGCGCAGCCTAAATCGCAGCAGCTCGCGCAGCGCAACACTATACAGGAATTCGCTACAAAAAAAAAACATACATAGTTCCACGACGCTCTGCGACTGATCCCCGGGGCTGCGGCTTCGACCAAATTGCTGCAAGTGTGCAGAAAGTGTGTTTCTAGAGGACTACAGTGCCGCCCGACGCAATTCCAATTGTAAAAATATGTCGTGCCGGGGACATCGTCGTGTGCAGTCACTGCTTTGGCAGTGAATTAATGACGTAAAATAGATGTCACAAATGAAGTCTAATTCACCACGATCAGCTGAGTTCAGGGACCCGATTCCGCAAGAGTGAGTTTTTTCGGTGCGCACCGAAAAAACTCACTGAAAAAATTCAAAAATATCAGTGCGCACTGATGCAATTCAGCAAAAGCTAGTGAGTTTTTCAGTGCTGAATGAATTTTTCAAACAAACGTCAAACGTGTGTAGTTTTTCTGATTGCCGAAAACATCATAAAAATGGGTGACGTTCATGCTTCATATGAAATTATAGAATCGATCAATAACATTTATTCTCTTTCAGGAGGAAAAATCTTGTGTTTACGAGTATATTAAACTCCCAACCACGGACCATTTCACATCTAGCGTTAAATATTATCATTTAGGGGATTCACACTCCCTTTCGTATATGTCGTAATCGTGGTAGACTTCTGTCATCTCCATAGTAAAATGACAGAAGTTTACAACTTTACGACAAATACGATGTTTACGACGTGAGCATCCCCCCTATTGTTACTTTTCTTGTTCGACTTCAATGACGACCAAAGTCACTTAGATTTTTCATAATTCGTATGCTCTGCATCAAACGAAACATAAACACGCTCCCTGCCGTAAATATCGTAAACTTTGTATTCGTCGTAAACTTCTGTCATTCCCATAGAAAAATGACAGAAGTTTACAATTTTAGGACAAATACGACGTTTACGACGTGAACATGAATCCCCTTATAATCTTCTTTTAGAAATGGTCGGTCCTAGTGACCGAATGGAAACGGGATAACAATAAGGCCCGCCGCATCTTGGACGTAGGCAGGGCAGCGCAGCGCGCACGTGGAATTGTTGTTGTAAAATCAGACTTTAACCGTTGTTACAACAACAATGCCATGTGCGCGCTGCGCTGCCCTGCCTACATCCAAGACGCGGCCGGCCTAATAATAATAGGGGGATGCATGCCCACGTTGTAAACGTCGTATTTGCCGTAACGTTGTAAACTTCTGTCATTTTACTATGGAGATGACAGAAGTTTTCGACGAATACGACGTTTACGACATTCACGACACTAAGCGTGAATCCCCTTAATATTAATTGCTAAAGAAAGCACCGGATACGGAAACAAAAACTTCTCTTCTTCACTATGAATTTTTATATTTTTGTCCTTAAATTCAACACGAAGCTCCGTCCTTCATCCATTTCTGCTTTAAAAAGTAATACTCCACCTTCGTATGCAGAAATCAACAATTTAATACATAATTTATAAAAAAATATATTTTGCACTTACCAAATAGCCAGTGCAAAATATATTCGCACGGTGCGCACCGGAACTGTCAAAAAAACTCATCGCATCGTTGTGGAATCGCATTTTTGCAATTCAGCACGGTGCGCACCGAAAAAATTCATCTCACTCTTGCGGAATCGCATTTCTTCGGTGCGCACTGAAAAAATTCACCGAAAATATCAGTGCGCACTGATGCAATTCAGCAAAAGCCAGTGAGTTTTTAAGTGCTGAATGAATTTTTCAATCAAACGTCAAACACAATATTGTGTGAGTAAATTAACTGATTGTTAAAACATCATAAAAATGGGTGACGCATATGCAGTTTTATTGAGACGACGTATTAGGAATTACCAAAGGTGTCAAATGCTTTATTTTAAATTATGGAATCGATCAATAACATCTATTCTTTTCAGGAGGAGAGTGCTAATAATTAGAAGGAACCTAAGGGATACTCTAAATCCGTTCGAAAGTACAACAGAGGAACAATTTCTTCAATTATACCGCTTCCCTCGACATCTTTGCGTAGAGTTTTTGGAAAAAATAAAGCCACACTTTTACATTAATGAAAGACGTTCTGCGATTCCAATCCACATAAGGTTTCTTGCTGCTTTACGGTTCTTCGCCGTCGGAAATTTCCAGCGTACGATTGGTCAGGACTTTTTTACGTCGATATCCCAAACGTCCTTTCATCGCTGTATTCATGAAGTTGCAAATATTCTGAATGCAATTTCAAGCGAATAAGCTGAATTTCCAGACGAACAGCAACAAAGGGAAATTAAATCTAAGTACCAAGAAATCTGTGGATTTCCTGAAATCATTGGTTTGGTTGATGGGACACACATCAAAATAGCTGCCCCCAATCGCGATGTGGAACATGCGTATTATTGGCTAAAAGGAGGGCATTCAATAAATGTCCTGTTGGTGTGCGATTCGCACAGTTTAATTAGATACGCCAATTGTAAGTTTCCTGGAACATCCCATGATGCTTACATATGGCGTCGCTCAGCACTTTTAGAGCACTTAAAAAATAGGTATGAGAGAGGTGACCGTAATTTCTGGATTTTAGGAGATAGTGGGTTTCCTTTGCAGCCTTGGCTAATGACCCCATATACTTCACCTTCAAATCTTTTTGAAGAGAGATATAATATATCCCATAAAACTACGCGATGCCATATCGAGTACCCACAGGCAGTTTTCAATCGCGCGGAGATTTTAACTTCGAGCTCTAGATTAGTATCGTAGAGCGGTAACCGAACGACCACGGCCACCGAGCGCGATAATGA
The DNA here is from genome assembly GCA_964017055.1 of Chloromyia formosa. Taxonomy (NCBI): domain Eukaryota; kingdom Metazoa; phylum Arthropoda; class Insecta; order Diptera; family Stratiomyidae; genus Chloromyia; species Chloromyia formosa. The sequence goes on from OZ024817.1 coordinate 48,096,315, forward strand.
CGCCAGTTCCAATGGTAGGAAACAATAAGATCCATTATCAACGCGGTTCGGAAAAGTTACTTTCAATAATTCAATAATTCTGGTAATTGGTAAAGTCTACTAAAAGTTAGTATATCAGCAATGACATCCTGAAAAAAATAATTTAATTTATTGTTCATTTAGTTGATTATCAATCTCTTTGAGAATTTATTTTCTAAAAACGAATCCAACAATAGATGATATTCATTCGCCAGATGGCACTACCCGACCTTCACGGTCATTATGGCAACCTGAGGCTTAGTCCCCACGAGCATCTTCGAATGCCCATCAAACCGTCTATTACAGAAGGCCGCACTAGTGTACTCTCGCCACTAGGTCTATAGAAGTCTAGGCTATATACGCTACAGACTGCATTTTTTTTGTAGACAATAAATGTTAACATTAATAATAATATTATAACAATAATCTTATATATGTATATCCCATTCACGACAATCTCACAATGCATACTTGCTCCTCATGACTTTCTCGTAATAAATAAAAAATTTCTATCATTAATTAGCGTTGTTTTGCTAATTGCATCTGTTATTTTAATTTCTGAATGGCCACCAAACTTCAATCTCACTATTATAACATATAATAGTAACGTGAATACATAATTTAAAGAAAGAATATATTTTGCACTTACCAAATAGCCGGTGCAAAATATATTCACACGGTGCGCACCGGAACTGTTAGAAAAACTCATCGCATCGTTGCGGAATCGCATTTTTGCAATTCAGCACGGTGCGCACCGAAAAAATTCATCTCACTCTTGCGGAATCGCATTTCTTCGGTGCGCACTGATTTCGGTGCGCACTGAAAAAATTCACTCTTGCGGAATCGGGCCCCAGGCCTGTTTATCTAGATGGCGTTGGTATAGTCAACGCCATCTAGATAGACAGGCCTCCACTCAGCTGATCGTGGTGAATCAGACTTCATTTCAGACGTCAATTTTACGTCACTAATTCACTGCCAAAGCAGCGACTACACACGACAATGTCCCCGGCACGACATATGTTTAGTCCCCTAAAAGCACACTTTCTGGACACTTGCAGCACCACCATCTTTATTCTCAGGCCGGAGTGTCAAAGTAATGACGTCATGACAAGCAGTGAACCATATGTAAACAAAGTGAAGAACGCGGGCAGTCGACCTCTTGAAATCTGGGGATTTTCGTGCGTAAAAGTGATTTTAGTGTCGCGATTTTAAGTGCAATTGAAAGTAGTGCTTATCACTGATATTTAAAAGTGAAAAAAACGCAAGATGCCGCGAACTTCCGACCAAGTTGAACTGCTCGAAAGTGCGCGAGACATGAGTGTGGTTATGAAAGTGCGACACGGAAAATTTCGCATTTTTCGTTAATTTTCCGCCAATTTGGCTAGTGTGAATGGTGCAGCACTACCATGGGACGAATCCTTGGGCCGGTGAGCTCAGCGGAAACTCCCGGAAGTGCTCCAAAAAGTGAATTCAAAGTGGTTGTCAAATGACAACATTACAAGTGATTTCCGGCCTTTTCATCGGAATTCATAGGGTAAATATACGTTTTTTGTCGCGCTAAAATTTTAGTGGATTGATGCGCACCAAAGTACGGGTCTTGCACGCGTTGTTGACGAGCCGGACGAAAGTTTCACTGCAGCTGACAGGACTAGATGCCTGGCGGTAAAACTTTCGTCCGGTTCATCAACTTCGTCGTCAAAATCCGCATTTCGGGGCGCATCAATCCACTAAAATTTTAGCACAACAAGAAACGTATATTTACCCTATGAATTCCGAAGAAAACCCCGGAAATCACCTGTAATGTTGTCATTTGACAACCACCTTTAATTCACTTTTTGAAGCACTTCCGGGAGTTTCCGCTGAACTCACCGGACCGAGGATTCGACCCAAGGTAGTGCTACACCATTCACTCTAGCCAAATTGCCGGAAAATTAACGAAAAATCCGAAATTTCCCGTGTCGCACTTTCATAACCTCGCACTTTTCAATATACCATTTTACTCGATATTTCCCGGAACTTCAAGTTTTTTTCGCTTTCACAGGGCACTGATACCCACTTCTTTTATTTTCACTTAAAATTCCGACACTAAACTCACTTTTACGCACAAATATCGCGAAATTTTACCGGGCGACCGCGCGGGTTCACACTTGGTTGACTGCTTGTCATGTCGTTAGTGCTTTGACAATCACCTGACACTCCGGCCTGAGAGTAAGGCTGCGCGCAAGTTGGCACACGTTCGCGTGTCGCGTTCACGTGTTTTATGTCAAACGGTTTGAGTCTATGGTTTGCAACCAAAGACACGAATCTGTCAATTTGGCAAATGCTCGGCTGTTGTCGTATCACCAAATTGGATGCATTATTGTGCGTTAACGCCAATAATTTAGTATGAAATGGGTGTTTATGCACATCCTACTACTCTCCAGTCGTTTGTTTTGCAACTCAATTCTTACCTAATTATCCGGTTTAAAGCACAATAATGAACTCAGTTTGGTGATACGACAACAGCCGAGCATTTGTCAATTTGACAGATTCGCATCTTTGGTTGCAAACCATAGACCCAAACCGTTTGACAGCAAACACGTGAAAGCGACACGCGAACGTGAGCCAACATGCGCGCAGCCTAAAGATGGCAGTGATATGACTTATTCAAATTTCGCTGTGAGGTGTATATGTTTTCTGGAGTTGTGGCTTGTGCATATATAATATTCATGTCACCATTCAGAAAACATACTTGACACCTCTGTGCTCTCACGTCAATAGCATAAAAATTATGACATATTACATCATCGTGGTCAAAATCCGCATTTTGGGGCGCATCAATCCACTAAAATTTTAGCACAACAAAAAACGTATACTTAGCCTATGAATTCCGATGAAAAGGCCGGAAATCGCCTGTAATGTTTTCATTTGACAACCACTTCGAATTCACTTTTTGGGCCACTTCCGGGAGTTTCCGCTGAACTCACCGGCCCGGGGATTCGTCCCAGGGTAGTGCTGCACCATTGACACTACCCAAATTGCCGGAAAATGAACGAAAAATGCGAAATCTCCCTTGTTGCACTTTTCTAACCGCGCGCTTTTCAGTATACCACTTTACTCGATATTTCCCGGCACTTCACGTTTTTTTCACTTTCACACGGCACTGTTAGCCACTTCTTTTATTTTCACTTAAAATCCCGACACTAAACTCAATTTTACGCACAAATATCGCGAAATTTTACCGGGCGACCGCGCGGGTTCACACTTGGTTAACTGCTTGTCATGTTGTTAGTGCTTTGACAATCAGCTGACACTCCGGCCTGAGAGTAAAGATGGCAGTGGCTATACCACCGCCATCTTAACTCTCAGGCCAGAGTGTCAAAACAATGACGTCGTGACAAGCACTGAACCATATGTAAACAAAGTCAAGAACGCGTGCGGTCGACCTCTTGGCATTTCGCGATTTTCGTCCATAAAAATTGAGTTTAGTGCTACGATGAAAGAATACAGAATGTAATATAAGCGAGAATTTTGGGAACCATTTTCTTCATGTGGTTGTGCGCACCAACACTATCTCATTTTCAATGGGCTCATTCACCAAACATGAGCAACAACGCGGCAACTACTGCCGCTCCGGAGCATTCGTTCTGGAATGACTACCTCGCTTTGTTATTGTGTGTGCTATCGGAATCCACATGGCACATGATCCGAACATACAGAAGGTCTTATCAAGACAAATATTTCTATCTCTACGATTTTGTGAAATTTATCCTGAAATACAACGCGAAAACCACGAAACTAGTACGAAATCTTTTTATTTCCGGGACTCTCGCACTTTTCGCTACGGAGGTGAAGTAGCGGCTCAGCAATATGAATGAGCCCAATGGTGAAAATGACAGACGGACATCTGTTTACCTTGCGACTGGCGAGAAATGGCCCGCGAAAGAAAACAATTGTTTTATTAAGAACACAATTGTATTTTATTTATTCCAACGCCACATCACGGTTCCGCACATCTTAAAGGACGCGTTCAACACTTTTACGTGTGTAATGAAATTCTTATTTTCCGGAAATTCCACTTGTTTCGGCGGACTTTTACGACGCGCGCTATTTTTGTAAAATTTGGGTGTTTCGCACTATATTTTACATTTACAAGCCCACAAATAGAATTTAAGATTCGAATCTCGCAAGATTACGAAAAAATTTCACCAAACAAACTTAACTTTCTCTTATTAAACCGCACTTGAAAATTCCACTGCGCCAATTCACTTCTTTAAAACTAGGAACTGTCAACCAAACAATTGTCATCCAGTCTAAACAACCAAAACAGCTGTTAAAGTTTGGTTCCCCACACACATAGTGTATATGTGCGTTAGATCTCATCCATATAGATCGTTGGTTTAGTGTCGTGATTTCAAGTGGCATTTAAAGTAGTGTTTGTCGATGTTGTGCGTGAGTGAAACCCCCGTAAAACGCCGTGAGCTTAATAAATAAATGGGGTGTTGAAAAGTGCGAGTGTAAGTGAGGTTATGCAAGTGCGAAGTGGAATGGTTCGCATTTTTCTCTAATTTGCCGGTGATTTTTCAAATAGTTTGAACCTTAAATGTGTTCTTCACTGTCCTCGGACTAATCCCCGGGGGCCAAAGTTTCCGGGAACTCCCGGAAGTGCCTCAAAAAGTGATGCGAAGTTGGCCTTCAAATGACAACATTGTACGCAATGTCCGGCCCTTCCATCGGAATTCAGCAGGTAAGTACAAATATTTTTTTTTTTTTTGTTAATGTTTGTTTTAGGAAGTGAAGTGACCGGAGATGCAGGATTATTCCCAAAGGATCCTGACAACGATGTTGGCGAGCCGGACGAAAGTTTCGCTGCCTAATCTTGTCAGCTGCAGTACCCAAGTCCCAAGGTAAGCAATATTGTCGACCGGTTTTATATTTTTTTTTCAGATTCGACAATTTTTTACATTCATATAATGGAAGTTCCGGGGATGGCAACAATTTGGTTCGTGAAAATGAAGTGAACCGATTGTACACATTCCTGGACCAACTTCTGTTATTACAGCAACACTTGTTTTTATCTTGAATCATCTCTATTTTAATATGTTGTAATCATGTTTTCCTATGAATATATATTTTTTGTGATTTCTCATTTTAGGTCCATCAATGGAAGCCCGTCGACTACTCTCTTAGGCATGCGATCATCGTTCATTTTACCCTCGTTAATACCTAGTCCAACTTCTTTTGCAGCGGTATCGAGCGTATGCAGAAGTTCTTCTGCGTCGGCCAATCTTCGGGACATGATGTTGATGTCGTCGGCGTACGCTGCTAATTGTGTCGACTTGATGAGTAGCCAGGCGGCCAAGGCCCGACGTCGGGCTGTCGCGCCACGATGATGATGATGAGTAGCGTCTTGCTGTTGTCCATATTCATAGCCCGAATAGTGTATTCCAGTGCTAGGTTGAAGAGCGTCGGTGCCAGTCCATCGCCCTGTTTCAGACCAGTGCGTGTTTCAAATAAATCGGTAAGTCTATTCTGGATCCTGACTTATGAGACGGAGTTGGTCATCGTCATCTTTGTCAGTCGCACTAATTTGGCCGGTATACAAGCACATAATTCAAAATTATTTTCTTCTTTTAGCCCGTCGTGTATGGAAGGATTATTTCCCAGCGGTGGATTCTATCGTTTTCCTAGTGACGCTTGGGATCGTGGCCGTTTCCAGGAGAGCAAAAATGAACTGGACTCGCTCCTAACAGACGAAGCTCTATCGAATTGCCCCATCCTAATTTTAGGCAATAAAATCGATAAGCCTGGTGCAGCAAGCGAGGACGAGCTTCGCAATGTTTTCGGTCTTTACCAATTGACGACTGGAAAGGTGCGTACCACAAAGCCAAGTCAGTTCCTGACCCATTTATAATTTTCTTTCTTTCCCCTTTCAGGCTAATGTAGCACGCTCTGAACTTCCCGGACATCCATTAGAACTGTATATGTGTTCTGTGTTGAAACGGCAAGGCTACGGGAGGATTTCCGTTGGTTAGCGCAGTATATCGATTTAAAGAGAATTTTTAAAGAAAACAAAACAAAAACAAGAAGTGAAAACATCCAAGTAAATCAGAATCCACAACGAACGCAATACTGAACGAATGTTTCTTCGTCATTCTACCGAACAACCAAATCGTACACAGAAACTTTAAGATCATAGATAGAGGCATCAACTCACCAACAGCAAGCAACTAAAATGTTCCCAGTAGATCATAAAATTATGTTTACGGGGAAACAAGAGCAAACGAACATCCTTACGTTTTCGTCGGGGCTAGGGGCACATGTACATCATTTTGTTCCATACTGCATTATTTCGTTGTACCTATTAATTACTACTGTTTTTTTAATAATATCAACTTTCACGATTGTGTAATTTAAAGCGATTTACAATGCGGTTAAGTGGTAATTTAATGCAAGAGTGAAAATTTATTTATAGACCTGGTTCGGTTCCAAATATTAACATTAACATTATACAAACAACGGACGCCATGTTTCTCTTCTTCTATTTTATCTGTACGATTCGATTTATCATTTAAATTGTTTTTGTTTTCTCTCTTTTGAAATTTCCTATCATGAACTTTGATATCCAACCAAAAAATGTAAGAAACTCGGTTCTTTCTCTGATACATATTATTGTCGGGCAGCAAAACAACAACAAGCATGGTGTCGTCATTGAATCGTCGTGTGATGTATCTACATTTAGTAAATATTAATATTATTATTTCCTAAGAAATATCGAAAGCAGGATGATGATGCTAAAATAAGATTTATAAAACAACAAAATAAAGAAAGAATAATCACTAAAAAAAGTAAACTCAAAGATTGAGAGGTGAACAAGACAAGGGAGAGTTGAAGAAAATACCATGAAAGGTTATTTAAGGTTTAAGAACACATAACGAAATAAAAACACTTTATCGTACACACACATAAAAAAATGCGGAAAAGGAAAACATTTAAGGAGACAAAAGTAAAAAAAAACCGAAAAATCATACAAAATAAATTTGTTTTTCTACATGAACGGTGTCTATTTCTTGTCATTCTGATGCAACATTGAAACTATCTTTCTCTAGTGAAGCCCATCACGTGCCATTCCAAGCTATTGATTGAAGGGTGGCAGAGGGCCAATACCTATACATCTTATCCGTGTGGTCAATCACTAAGACGAATGGCGCTCTCACAGGACTGAATGTCGGCTCATTGGCCCAACTCTTTAACCTGATGCTAACATGTAGGGTCGGTCAAATCTAAGGCGAAATTGGCTACCAACCGCCTACTACTACTACTTTGCCTTAATTCCTAGTGGGGCATAGCGCGTCAACCATCCCTGCGCGCCATTGTACTCTGTTCTGAGCAATGGGGCGCAACTCCCTAAACGACTTACCCAATGCCTTACACTCCTTTGCCACAGATCGACGCCATGTAATTTTAGGACCCCCTCTTGGCTGGCCTTGGTTGGAATTGGGGTTCCATTTCATAGCATGCAAAGCAATGCATTTATCACTCTTCCGCAATGTGTGACCTATACACTGCCATTTTCGCCTGAGAATCAATTCATTGATTAACATCTGACCCGTACACCGACTTAGTCTTCATTTGATATTGTTTCGGCCCAAAAATTCTTTGAATTCAAAGAAGACACGAGTTGACGAAAACTTGCAGCTTTCTGATAACTCTTACGGAAACTTTCCATGTACTGCTCCCATACAAAAGCACAGACAGTACCAGGGAGCGAAACAGGTCCAGCTTGGTCTTGATGCTGAGATAACTGGTTTGTCAGACTTTGGACAGCATGCCATATGCGCATTTAGCCGGGTTGATACGACGACCGATGTCCTGCTCCGTACCACCATTTTCGGCAACAATGCCACCCAGGTAGACGAAGTTGTCCACCTTCTCCACAGGCTGCCCATTAATATTGATGGCAATAGGTGTAGGATTTCTTTTCGCAATGGCGGGCTAAGAACTTTTGGCCTTTTTGGTATTAATCTTTAGTCCAACCTTCCTTGCCTCCCTCTAACGATCTAACGCCATTGCAAACAAATCCATTATTTGTGGGAGAGTAGGCATATTTCGTCAGCGTAGTCGCGATATTGTAGATACGATGTCAGTCCACTGAATTACTCTGTCTAGTCCGGATAGGGCTGCATGCAACACATCGCCGATCACAATGAGGAATAGGATCGGTGAGAGGATGCACCCTTGCCGACTCCACTGCGAATCTTAAAGTCCCCCGACACCTTACCTTCATGCAGAACGCGACATTTCGCGCCGTCATAGAATAGAATAGTCGAGTGCAGGAAGCCATTCATGATTCTGCTATTGATGGACCTAAAATGATAAATCGCAAAAAAATATATTACATTCATAGGAAAACATGTTTACAACATATTAAAATAGAGATGATTCAAGATAAAAACAAGTGCTGCTGTAATAACAGAAGTTGGTCCAGGAATGTGCACAATCGGTTCACTTCATTTTCACGAACCGAATTGTTGCCATCCCCGGAACTTCCATTATATTGATGTAAAAAATTGCGGAATCTGAAAAAAATATAAAAACTGGTCGACAATATTGCTTACCTTGGGACTAGAGTACTGCAACTGACAAGATTAGGCAGCGAAACTTTCGTCGGGCTCGCCAACATCGTTGTCAGGATCCTTCGGGAATAATCCTGCATCTCCGGTCACTTCACTTCCTAAAACAAACATTAACAAAAAAAAAAAATATTTGTACTTACCTGCTGAATTCCGATTGAACCGGCCGGACATTGCGTACAATGTTGTCATTTGACGGCCAACTTCGCATCACTTTTTGAGGCACTTCCGGGAGTTTCCGGAAACTTTGGTGCCCCGGGGATTAGTCCGAGGGCAGTGCAGAACACATTCAGAACTCAAATTCTTTGTAAAATCACCGGCAAATTGGTGAAAAATGCGAAGCATTCCACTTCGCACTTGAATAACCTCACTTACACTCCGCCCTTTTCAACACTCCATTTATTTGTTAATCTCACGGCGCTTTACGGGGGTTTCACTCACGCACAACACCGACAAACAATACTTCTAATTCCACTTAAAATATCAAATAAAACTTAATTTCTACGCACGAAAATCGCGAAATTTCGCAATGTTGACAGCACGCACCTACCCACTTTGTTTACATTTGGTTCACTGCTTGTCATGACGTCATTGCATTGACAATCAGCTGATACTGCGGCCTGAGAGTTAATAGCCGCCATACATTATCCGATCCGTCGCCCGATCGATCGGCCGATGGATCGCCACAAAATATCTGCCGATCTCCACTGCACACACACTGAGCGATTTTCGTGCGATGCGATAACGAATGACAATTCAAAAAATAGGTTATGATCCACTTCCAATCCAACCTAGATTCATTTTTGTTAACTATTTGGATGTGTGTGGTATTTTCGTATACCACATATTTGATATTTCAATTGCAGTGCCATTTAAATCATAAGAATCCTTGAAATTTCATAATTTAATAATTTGGTAATTTGACATTCACTTGCGATAGTCACATACACTATCCAATCGATCGTCACCGATCGATCGCACGAAAATCGCACAAAAATATCGGCAGATCAAAATTGATCGGCCGATCGGTGCGATTTCCACATACACAGGCCGATCCATCGGCCGATATCGATTTCGGGCGACGGATCGGCCGATCGATCGGTGTGTGTATGGCACGTTTAAGATGGCAGTGGCTATACCCAGATAAGGGCCGGTTGACACGTTCAAAGTACACTTTGGCAAAGTACGTTTGCAACCTACTTTGAAGTTACTTTGAGCGTGTCAACCCCCGTCAAAGTGCTTTGAAGTCTCTAGCGTCCTATCAAAGCAAAGTAGGATGGTGCGCAACTTTCCATCAAAGAATTGATTGTAAATCGACAAGTTCACAGAAAACAGTTGGTGGGGCGGGAAATAGTGAGTTGTTGGTGGTTTTTATTCAATTTACAGTGGTCTGAACAATGCGTTTTGGTGTAAATTCCCTAGAAATGCTAAATCCAGCGTTTTTTGCAAGTGGCAAAGTGGTAATTCACAATGGTGGATATTCTTGCCAAGTCATACTTTGACAAAGTGTACTTTGAGCATGTCAACCGGCCTTTAGGGCCGGTTGACACGTTCAAAGTACACTTTGGCAAAGTACGTTGACAACCTACTTTGAGGTTACTTTGAACGTGTCAACCCCCTTCAAAGTGCTTTGAAGTCTCTAGCATCCTATCAAAGCAAAGTAGGATGGTGCGCAACTTTCCATCAAAGAATTGATTGTAAATCGACAAGTTCACAGAAAAAAGTTGTTGGAGCGGGAAGTAGTGAGGTGTTGGTGGTTTTAATTCAATTTATAGTGGTCTGAATAATGTGTTTTGGTGTGAATTCCCTAGACATGCTAAAACCAGCGTTTTTTGCAAGTAGCAAAGTGGTAATTCACAATGGTGGACATTCTTTTCAAGTCATACTTTGCCAAAGTGCACTTTGAACGTGTCAACCGGCCTTTACTCAGCGCGATCAACGCCATCTAGATACACAGGCCTCAACTCAGCTGTTTTTGACGGCTAAATTACGCGATTATTTCCTTCAATGACGCCATCGTATCCACAATTCAGTGGTCGGCGACTGGTGCTGGCGAGCCTCCGGTATTTGTGCGTTCCGTGTTTAGATTTCGTTTTCCCCGTTCAGTGTTTATTTGTTAGTATAATTTCATCTAGTGATCCGGGCAAACAAACACGTGCGCGATGAAAGTGTGTCGTGCGGTCAAAAGATGTATTTTGTCAAGTGTGAACTGTTCCACGACGCTCTGCGACTGATCCCCGGGGCTGCGGCTTCGACCAAATTGCTGCAAGTGTCCAGAAAGTGTGTTTTTAGAGGACTTAAGTGCCGCCCGACGCAATTCCAATTGTAAAAATATGTCGTGCCGGGGACATCGTCTTGTGCAGTCACTGCTTTGGCAGTGAATTAATGACGTAAAATAGACGTCACAAATGAAGTCTAAAAGCGCGTTGACACGATCAAACTACGGTTTGACAAACCCCCTATTTGAACGTGTGAACCCGTTGTCAAACTGGTTTGAAGTCTTGTGCTCCTGTCAAACCGTAGTTGGACGGTGCCACCGCCATCTTAACTCTCAGGCCGGAGTGTCAAAGCAATGACGTCATGACAAGCAGTGAACCATATGTAAACAAAGTGAAGAACGCGTGCAGTCGACCTCTTGAAATTTGGCGATTTTCGTGCGTAAAAGTGATTTTAGTGTCGCGATTTTAAGTGCAGTTGAAAGTAGTGCTTGTCACTGATATTTGGAAGTGAAAAAAAGCAAGGTGCCGCGAACTTCCGACCAAAATGAACTGCTTGAAAGTGCGCGAGACATGAGTGTGGTTATGAAAGTGCGACACGAAAAATTTCGCATTTTTCGTTAATTTTCCGGTAATTTGGCTAGTGTGAATGGTGCAGCACTACCCTGGGACGAATCTTTGGGCCGGTGAGCTCAGCGGAAACTCCCGGAAGTGCCCCAAAAAGTGAATTCAAAGTGGTTGTCAAATGACAACATTACAGGTGATTTCCGGCCTTTTCATCGGAATTCATATGGTAATTATACGTTTTTTGTTGAGTACAAATTTTAGTGAATTGATGCGCCCCAAAATACGGGTCTTAAACGCGTTGTTGACGAGCCAGACGAAAGTTTCACTGCAGCTGACAGGACTAGATGCCTAGCAGTGAAACTTTCGTCCGGTTCGTCAACATTGTGGTCAAAATCCACACTTTGGGGCGCATCAATCCACTTAAATTCTACCACAACAAAAAACGCATACTTACCCTATGAATTCCGATGAAAAAGCCGGAAATCACCTGTAATGTTGTCATTTGACAACCACTTTGAATTCACTTTTTGGAGCACTTCCGGGAGTTTCCGCTAAACTCACCGGCCCGAGGATTCGTCCCAGGGTAGTGCTGTACCATTCACACTTGCCGAATTGCCGGAAAATAAACGAAAAATGCGAAATTTCCCGTGTCGCACTTTCCTAACCTCGGACTTTTCAATACACTATTTTACTCGATATTTCCCGGCACTTCGCGTTTTTTTTCACTTTCACACGGCACTGATAGCCACTTCTTTTAGTTACACTTAAAATTCCGGCACTAAACTCACTTTTACACACAATTATCGCGATATTTCACCGGGCGACCGCACGCGTTCACACTGCGTTGACTGCTTGTCATGTCGTTAGTGCTTTGACAATCAGCTGACACTCCGGCCTGAGAGTAAAGATGGCAGTGACGGTGCTCAACTTTTCATCAAATGCTAGTTTGTCAAATCGTAGTTTGATCATGTCAACGCGCTCTAAATCACCACGATCAGCTGAGTTGAGGCAACGCCATCTAGATAGACAGGCCTGCGCTCAGCTGATCGTTACGTCATTATTTCCTTCGCCAAGGCCATGCCAAGGCAGTGACTGGACACGACGATGTCCCTGGCACGACATATGTTTACAATTAAAATAGAATTGCGCCAGACGGCATATTAGTCCCCTAAAAACACACTTTCTGGATACTTGCACCAATTTGGTCGAAGCCGCAGCCCCGGAGATCAGTCGCAGAGCATCGTGGAACAGTTCACATTTGACAAAATACATCTTTTGACCGCACGACACACTTTCATCGCGCACGTCTTTGTTTTCTCGGATCACTAGATGAAATTTAACTCACAAAGAAACACTCAACGCGGAAAACGAAAACTAATCACGGAACGCACAAATACCGGGGACTCGCCGCCATCAGTCGCCGACCACTGGATTGTGGATACGAGGGCGTCATCAAAGGAAATAATTGCGTCAAAACCAGCTGAGCGCAGGCCTTTCTATATAGATGGCGTTGGTTGGCGCAACGCCATCTAGATAAACAGGCCTCAACTCAGCTGTTTTTGACGGCTAAATTACGCAATTATTTCCTTCAATGACGCCATCGTATCCACAATTCAGTGGTCGGCGACTGGTGCTGGCGAGTCTCCGGTATTTGTGCGTTCCGTGTTTAGTTTTCGTTTTCCGCGTTCAGTGTTTATTTGTTAGTATAATTTCATCTAGTGATCCGGGCAAACAAACACGTGCGCGATGAAAGTGTGTCGTGCGGTCAAAAGATATATTTTGTCAAGTGTGTACTGTTCCACGACGCTCTGCGACTGATCCCCGGGGCTGCAGCTTCGACCAAATTGCTGCAAGTGTGCAGAAAGTGTGAGCGCAGGCCTGTCTATCTAGATGGCGTTGCCTCAACTCAGCTGATCGTGGTGATTTAGACTTCATTTGTGACGTCTATTTTACGTCATTAATTCACTGCCAAAGCAGTGACTGCACAAGACGATGTCCCCGGCACGACATATTTTTACAATTGGAATTGCTTCGGGCGGCACTTAAGTCCTCTAAAAACACACTTTCTGGACACTTGCACCAATTTGGTCGAAGCCACAGCCCCGGGGATCAGTCGCAGAGCACCGTGGAACAGTTTACACTTGACAAAATACAATACATCTTTTGACCGCACGACACACTTTCATCGCGCACGTGTTTGTTTTCCTGGATCACTAGATGAAATTTTTCTAACAAATAAACACTGAACGCGGAAAACAAAAACTAAACACGGAATGCGCAAATACCGGGGACTCGCCGCCATCAGTCGCCGCCATCAGTCGCCGACCACTGAATTGTGGATACGATGGCGTCAGAAGGAAATAATTGCGTCAAAACCAGCTGAGCGCAGGCCTGTCTATATAGATGGCGTTGCCAACGATCTATATGGATGAGATCTAACGCACATATACACTATGTGTGTGGGGAACCAAACTTTAACAGCTGTTTTTGGTAGTTTAGACTGGATGACAATTGCTTGGTTGACAGTTCCTTGTTTTAAAGAAGTGAATTGGCACAGCGGAATTTTCAAGTGCTGTTTAATAAGAGAAAAGTAAGTTTATTTGGTGAAATTTTTTCGTAGTCTTGCGAGATTCGAATCTTACATTCTATTTGTGGGCTTGTAAATGTAAAATATAGTGCGAAACACCCAAATTTTACAAAAACAGCGCGCGTCGTAAAAGTCCGCCGAAACAAGTAGAATTTCCGGAAAATGAGAATCTCATTACACACGTAAAAGTGTTGAACGCGTCCTTTAAGATGTGCGGGACCGTGATGTGCCGTTGGAATAAATAGAATACAATTGTGTTCTTAATAAAACAATTGTTTTCTTTCGCGGGCCATTTCTCGCCAGTCGCAAGGTAAACAGATGTCTGTCTGTCATTTTCACCATTGGGCTCATTCATATTGCTGAGCCGCTATTTCACCTCCGTAGCGAAAAGTGCGAGAGTCCCGGAAATAAAAAAAATTTCGTACTAGTTTCGTGGTTTTCGCGTTGTATTTCAGGATAAATTTCACAAATTCGTAGAGAAAGAAAGATTTGTCTTGATAAGACCTTCTGTATGTTCGGATCATGTGCCATGTGGATTCCGATAGCACACACAATAACAAAGCGAGGTAGTCGTTCCAGAACGAATGCCTGCATTCATGTGAAAAATTTTCGCTACAGAACGCTACATCCCCTCCACTACACATTTGAGGAGACGCTACCTGTCAACATTTCTTTCGTGATTGAACCGCTACATATGAAATGTCTGACAAACAGGTGACAACGCAAATATTTGACAATTGCCAATTTTCCATCGCAAAACATTTCTTTGGCACATCACGAAACAAGGAAATATCAAATCGAAGACGAGAAGACAGTGAATTTACATAGACGGGGATTCTATTTGCGCTTTTGATGTACACAAACGTCACAACACACATACCAGCTGCGAATTGTCAAATGTAGCGCTACATGCCCAGAGAGCGTCAAAAATTTCTGCTACCAAGGGGAAGTAACCGCTCCGGAGCGGATGGAAGGAGCGGTTGCAATCACGACCGGGAGGGGTTGTAGCGCTACGGAGCGCTCCGTAGCGCTCCGTAGCGATCCGGATAAAACGAGCGTGGTGAATGCACTCAATGCTCCGGAGCGGCAGTAGTTGACGGGTTGTTGCTCATGTTTGGTGAATGAGCCCATTGAAAATGAGATAGTGTTGGTGCGCACAACCACATGAAGAAAATGGTTCCCAAAATTCTCGCTTATATTACATCCTGTATTCTTTCATCGTAGGGCGTTGCTTAAATCCCCTATGCTGATGACATTTGAAGTGACAGTTGGGCGGATTATTTTATTTACTTCAATTTGCATTTCCGTAGCACGTGTTTTTTTTTAATATGGCTAGGAAAAAGAATCGAAAACTTGAGGTAGTTTTTGATCCGAACAGCCGGAGGTGATTATTCAGATGGAGATAAAAATTTCCAGTATGTTGTTATCTAAATATGTTATTCCACAGAGAGTTTCTCATGGGCTTTCGCAAACGGAAGAACGAACGCAAGAAGCGAGCTAAGGAAGAGTTGGAGGTGCTGCTAAAAATTGAGCGTAAGCGGATTCGGCAAGAAGTCAAGGATAGTGTGAAACATTTGAAAAAATCGCATGAGCCCATTCCGGATATTCAGCACTTAATAGACGAGGAGGACGAATACGAGAATAGCGCCGTAAAAGTGAAAATTGTTGAAATTTCAACTGGCCTCGCATCTCACACGAGTTTCATTGGTAAAAACCATCAAAAACAGTTTCAAATTGACGGAGATTCTGAAATATGCGATGAAAAAGCAAAGGAAGATGTGCCTGGTATGAGCTCGTTATCCAAACATTCAAATTCGAATCAGAATAACAATGTTAACTTAAAAAAGATCTCATCAAAAAAAGATCTGAATCGAATAACGAAGAAAACCGCTTTGAAATCTATGAAGAAAAATAAATTGTTCAAAATGAAGTCTAAATTAGACAAGGTTGCAGATAGGAAAAAAGCAAGCAAAGAAAGGAGAAAACGGGAAAAGTTGCAGGAAAAACAACAGAAGCGAAAAGGCAAGTTTCGTGGAAAGTGAGCGATTTATGTCTAGATTAAATGATTCAAGTTGAATTAGTCTATAGCGAAAAATAAAGATATAATAAGTATGTGAGTATTGTATGCTGGCGTGGACTCATCGGAGGTTTGGTTTCTTTGGATGCTATCAATAAGGGATAATAATAAAAAAAAATATTTTTTTTCTTGGTAATTAGAGTCGCGCAAACGGCAAACTAGTTGGAAAAGAAACTAGATAGTTTAGTCCGAAAAATAGAACACACTGCGGTTTATGAGACCGCGCACATAGCCGACTATACTATTTGGTTACCGCTGTATGCGTCTGCGCGGGCTCCTGTGTTTATTAACTACTTAAATCCGTTGCGAAATATCCGAATGGAACTAGGTTTAGCGGAAAGGTTGTAATTGAAACCCGACGTGTAAAAACTGATAATGTTTTTTTTAGAGTATATTATTTTAATGTATTACAAATGTTTCTCTGATCTAGGTAAAGCAGGTCTGCTCGGTTAAATGTGTCCTATTCACTTGATCTACTCGTTCACCCGAATTGCTTTATAATTCGATGCATTGCCCAAGAACGCCTTTTACAGCCCTTCGCTCTGTTCCACCGGTAAGATGCACGTGTTAGCCTACTATTTGCTATACTAAATGAAAAACGTTGATTTTTCCTAAGACGGGATTCTTTTTTATTTATTTGTAAATGCGCATTTCGGACACCAGTTGTGTCCTTCAGTACAATTCAACTACTTTCCTCAACACCAATACCTACACCTATATACCCTCTATTTTGACAGCGTTAATTACTTTATATTACGTTACGTTACTCTAATTACCATTTAATGACATACAACATGTTTTGAAAGCAAATAAAAATTAGAAAAACCCAATCGAGAAAAGAAGAAAATTGAGCCACAGGTGGAATAATGATGAAAAACACCCGTTTCACTTCCTGGGTGATTCCATCGCCAGTAGATTCAGCAGCCCTGATTGTATTTTAGATTCCCGATATCATGGTTCAGCCTCTGGTTTTCCGGTTCCCTTAGAATGGCCAGACTTTCTAGTGCATCCAGTTTCCTGCTGTCTGTGCTCGCTTTGATAATCGCCACGTTGTCCCATGTTATGTTGTGCCCCTCTCCTGCTATGTGTCTCGCTACCATCGATTTTAGCGACGCGGGGTCCTTGTTGTTTTTAACGCTAGACTCAGCCTCTCTCACGTGCTCACCCCATCGTGTGGAAACTAGCCGCTTCGTTTGCCCGACGTATGTTTTGTCACATTCTGAACATGAGACCTTGTATACGCCGCTTACTTCATGTTTCAGTTTCTTGTCCTTCGTGGACCCTAGCTTGTTCTTGAGCTGTTGCCTCCGGCTTGATGAGACCATTTCGATGTCCATATCCTTCATCACCCGCTTTAATTTCCCGGATGCGTACGATTGTGTGACGCCTATCCTTCTCCTAGGTTCTTCCTTGTTATGTTGGAAAGTAGTCAATCGTTGTTCTTCTAGCTTTCTCGGTTTCTTGCGGATGAGACATGATATCGCCCTTGGTTCGTATCCATTCTTCAAGCCCGTGTCGAGGATGTACCTCCTTTCCCTTTCGAATCGCTCCGTGCTCAATGGAACCGTGAAAAGTCGGTGTATCATCGAGTGGAACGGGGCTAACCTCTGGGAGTATGAATGGTTGGAGCTCGATGGAATCGTTCCTTGTGTGTGGGTTGGCTTCCTAAAAATGTCGAATCAACGTTTTTCATTTAGTATTGCTATAGGCGTGGAAAACATCGACGTAAATCTCTTGTATACTATTTGCTGTTTGGACCACTGCATTTCGAACAAGATCATCGTTCGCGTTGACGATTTCTACAATACGCCACATCACTCAGTATGGGGGGGCAGACCTTGGCGGATAAACACCAGCTCTTCTACTGATTGCTCATTTATTTATTCCCTGTAAAGATACGCTATGCCATCGTTCCCAAAATGTAGTCGCAATGCGTTCGATATCTGATAAGTGTGTGTATCACAAGGTTTGAATTTACGTGTTTTCCTCTATGTGCAGATGGAGAAAAGCAGTCACCGCAATGGGGCATAACGCAACAGAGGTTAAGTGCATAGGAGCCGCTGAACAATTGAAGATATGCTCAACATCATGTGGAGTGAGGTCATAAGTTGGAAAGAGTTCTGAATGTTAGTATTGATAAGGGATAGGTACCGAGTTCCGACGCGAGTCAGAACGGAGTTGAGCTAACGTAGTCCTGGTTGGTATAGGTAATCGAGGTTTGTCTGAGGATATGGTAAGTGGGTGTGCATTAAGTACCATGTTTAAGATCCGCTATCGAAGAAAGCACTTCCTCACTATCAGGGACGCTGGAACGAAACAGTTTTTTGTTGGAGGGAGAGGGGGGGAGGGGTCGTCGTGCAAACCCAAAACGCCGGTAGTCAGACATGAGACTGATGCCTTTACGGAGTGAGCTACCGGTCGCCCAATATATTAATATTGCTTATACAAAATTAATATTCCGAAACATTCGCAATTGTTTGTATTCTAATTTATTCCCTTATTAAGCCCACTATAGGGCAGTACAAACATAATTTCTTCTTAATAAAATAAATAAATAACCGGTGCAACAGTCTAATTTGGACTAATGCCTGGAGATTAGTTAGCATAATCTCTTTTACTAGATCGTGACGGTGTGTTTTGTGCTGAGGTGTGTGGTCAGCAACATGATCAACCAAGCTATTTACCCCCTATGGAATAAGCTGAGTGGGCTCATAGTCCGACACATAAATCCCTCTTTTTTTAATCGGTTCGATTCCTGAATGCAGTAGTACTCAGTAATAATCGAATCGGGACCCAGTGCATAGAAGGCGAATGTGCTAACCGTTGCTCCATCCGGACTAAACCTTCTTAATGGGACAGTTAATCTGGTTAATAGCTAATTTGACTAAGGCCTAATTTAGTTAAGAGAAGAGCTAATTAGGGAAGCTGTTATTGTGAGAAGCTGAAGCTTACAAGCTTTTAACCTCCAACTAACTCATGAGATCGTGTAATGTATTGTCTCAAGTGCTAATCTGTATCTGTTATTTCTTGTTGTCAGCAGCAAAGTAATTAGCTGCTATACAAAGTAGCAGATATCCTAATATGCAGCAGTCCAAATCCATTTGGGACGTCATACTAAAAGAGACTTCGATTTCATCCATTCCATCGTCATGTTTACAAGTTGGACTTTGAATGGCAAATGTGAGCAATGCAAGTCAAAAAAAGTTGTTACCGAAGTACTTTAAAACGAATTACAACATGGCTAATCTCTCTCTGGTTCCTATTAACCCCTTGTGGGCATAGGGCATTAACCACGCCTACTTTCGTCCTGTTCTACGCAATCGCCTTTAGCTCTCTCCATGATTTGCTTATATAGCGACGGTGCGCTCTCAACTGACCTTTTGCACGTGTTTCTCGATCGTCCAACACGGCGTCTTGCGTTGGCTCCTTTTGCCATCTAAAAATAAGGAAACGTTGAAAGACATACGTCCACCCTGTGCGTTATATATTGGTAAATTGTTGTTTATTAAATCATTAGTCCAAGTTTCAGTGGTTACCGAAGCGGATATAGGGCTTGTCTGGATAGCCTGCTCAGAGCAATTTTTTAAAACTACTATTAATTGATTAATGAAGGAAGCAACTTTTTATTAGTATCCACTTCAAGAATTTCCTGATCTATGTTCTGCTTTATTCTCACATTTTTGTACTTTTGGCTACTCTTAAATTTGAAATATTTTTGCATACTTTGGAAGTCAAGTTAATGTTGGGTTCTCTATTTTTGTTTTCCCTATTGATACGTTTAGTTTTCCTCTCTAAAGTATTTTTATAGACCAATTCTTTGTCACAGTATCCGAACTGCACTTGAAAAGGAGTCTTGTTAGTACTGCTATGGGTGGAGTTGTTATAATGATAACAAGCAGTTTGGACTAACTCTTGGAGAGGTTTGGAACGATGTTTCGATTTGAGAACTTTAAGCTGTTCATTGATGGTATTGTAGCATCGATCAGTTAGCCTGTATACTGGTTTTAGTGGCTTTCTATCATATTTAGCTTCGTTCCATATTTTGCAATTATTAATGAGCTTTGTTATTTCCTGTTTTAGTAGTCCGGATGGCGCAACGGTTAGCACGTTCGCCTTCAACGCACTGGGCCCCGGTTCGATTCCGGGGATTTACGTGTCGGATTATGAGCCCACTCAGCTGTTAAATGAGTACCCATTATGGGATAAATAACTCGGTTGAGCGTATTGCTGATCACATACCTCTGCACAAAAACCGTCACGATCTAGAAAATGAGATGATGCTAACTCATCTCGAGGCCGTGGTTCAAATTGGACTGTTGCGCCAGTTATTTATTTTATTATTTATTTCCTGTTTTAAAGTAGGAAATTTTACAATTTCTTTAACCCACAATCGTTGCTCTGCGAATTTTTCCAAGCTCTGGGAACAGGATTAAACTTAAAAATTCGTATTTCGTAAGATTGGGGGGGCTAACTTCCTGTTGGTCCAATCATGTCTTTGTCGAGAGTTTGAGGTTCGTCCCTTATTGCTTCTGGCTGATTCGGAATAGGAACGGAATTGAGCAGTTCTTTGCCAAGTGCCCAAAATGTTGGCATCGGTAGCACTGAACTTGCTCCACTTTTCTGATCTTTGAGATTTTTAGAGATTTTTTTTTAAATAAATAGATGTGTAAAAACCTATTTACCAAATGTTTGATATTCGAGCTGCTAGGGGCGATCATTGTTCCAAGATAGTCTGGTTTCTGGTTCTCGATGAGTTACGCATAAATCTATACAATTCCCGCACTCTGAACCCGTAACTGTTCCTCGTTGCTGTTGCACTTTCGTACTACTTACAGATCTCAAGATAACTCTCGGACCAAAACTAAGCCGTGGAGTCAGGCGTGCTCCATCAAAATTTGCAGCATGGCATTGGCGATAGTATTCCTAATCAAGAGGGTCCATTGGAACATTGGTGTTGGTCATAACATCAGATCCGGATTAGCAGGATTCCGAGTGTTTAGTAGGATCGCCATGTAACGTGAGTTCATTTTCCGGTGGAGAGGAGAAGAGAGTACGAGGATTTTTTTAGAAAACGATAGAGGACGGCAAGTTTATTTTTAACCAGCGAGCAAACCACGCTAATACTTTTAGGCATTCACTGCCGAATTGTTAACGCACCAGAGATGCGACTCTCCATTTTTTTGATGTTAATGATCAGCACTTGGCAACTGCAAAAACTGGATCTACTTCGAAAGAAAAGAAAGCAATGCTACCGATTTACGTTCTGTCAAGATAATCATCTTTCTATTCAAAATTGTTCTCTTTTTATACATTTTCTTTCCTTACTTAAAACTATTATTTGTATAGTCTCGGATCTACAAATATCCGTTATGTAAATAGACCTTTTGGGGGGCAAAGACCTTTTCCATAGTCCTCCGCGTGGGCGCCCCCTGGTAACGGCAGTGTATCAATTCGCTGACGGCCAATGTCTTAGCGATAAGACAGTTTGGAAAAGGCAGATAGCTGTAGCCTGAATGGCTGACGAACACCTAAGCGTCTCAGGTCTAGTAGGATGGAATGACTTGCGTAGTTGGACCTGCTACATAGTTGTGTGGGCTCCAGCACGTTTATTAAACCATCTGAAGCAGCTATCTCCGAGGCCATTGTTACGAGTCAACCTTTCGGAGGTCCGCGGCTGGTGCCGGCTCACTGCGGAGCAAGGGCGTGGGGCGCCACACACTTTAAAATTTCCCCAGCCGGGACGAAACCTTTAAATCCGCACCAAGTGCGAATGAGCGGACCACGGTTCACGCTCCTCAATCTGACGCGGAGTTCACTTCTCTCGTACAATTAATACACTTGGCGTAAAACGTTATAAAATTATTATTCGATAAATTATTGCCACTTAAACTACACTCTACGTTACTGAATCGGCCGTTCGCAAAAAGGAAAAAAAACTTAACTCTACGCGAGATACAAAAACTAACTTATGCACTATCTTAATTTCTACCCAAATACCTGGGGCGACAACCTCACTAGTCTCCGAATTTACTCGCGCCTTCGTCCCACGATGATCAGTCACTTGACCTCAGTCGACACCGGCTCTTCCGTCGTCGTTCGAAATGTTTTCGTCCTCGCTGCTCTTCCACCGGGCGGTTGCGACGGTTACGATGTTCTTTTCAATACGCTTTCCAATATGATCTTTCCAATATGATGTTCCGGGATAAAAGAGAATCGAAAAGAAATCCATCAGCAATGATGTATATCTACGTACGAGGATATTCACCTTTCCAATATGATGTTCCGGGCTAAAAGAGAATATCCCGTACGAATTTTGGCCCTTTTATTAGTTCAAGGGATACGGTGAATTGAATTCGATCACCTTGAACTGGCTAGAGTTCAATACCCCTACCATCTACACGCGCTAGCATTCCACACCACGTACTTAAACCAATGCGCTTACGATCCATTCCTGCTGATCCTCACTGGTTCTAAAACTGTCGTTCGACTTAGTGTCAACATCAGCTGATCGTGATGCTACGCTGGTCGTTTGTTTACATTGCGTGAGTGTAGTGTTCGCTGTTTGTCGATTTTGCTCCCCGTGTAAATAGTGCAAAGTGCATTCGCGTTTAGTTGCGTGCGTTAAATAATCAGGTGTAGGGCCTGCGCACGAGTTCGTAACTTGTGCAATTGGCGGAAATTGTGTGCACTTTCGGTGGAAA
Organism: Chloromyia formosa; assembly: GCA_964017055.1. NCBI lineage: Eukaryota > Metazoa > Arthropoda > Insecta > Diptera > Stratiomyidae > Chloromyia > Chloromyia formosa. Next base: position 48,119,093 of record OZ024817.1, read on the forward strand.
TCAACAAGTGCATCGTTCGTGCCGCAGACGATGCCGCCACCCTCGATTCGCATCTTTCGACGAAAGTCAACGCGTAGAGCTATCGGCCAGACGAACATTTGAAGGCGAGCTGTTGTCAGATAAGTATCTTTAATTTTATACCACTGACGTGCAAGATACTTTGTGTATTCTTTTCTCTTCTTTTCAGATGCGCTTCCGGCTGGTAATTCCTCGGTTTGATGGTGAATGGTGAATGCGAATAAATGAAGGTGATTAGCCTACCTGGTCGCCAACTATTCCTGGCCGCCCCATTACATAATTAATTACATAATATGATTTTTATTAATTTTCCGTTACAGGTCGAACCCGGTTTGTAATACTCCCCCCTTACTTCAAGTGGATTTTCTTGAATAAGAAAATTCATTAAGAAAAATGTTAACGTGAACCGAAATCCAAGAAACTCAATTCAAAATCGCTGCTATCACTCTATGCGAGAGTTCAAGGTATTATTCATATATTCCTTCTGGTTGCACGAAACAAAACATATAACATAAAACGCGATCTACTCAATATATGGCTTTAAGTCCTTCGCATTCCAAATGCCCATGTCCTTACCCTTTCCGTCAGCCAGCCTGTAGGTCCACTTGGAGACTACTTTGTCAATTTTAAAGGACCTACGTATTCCGGAGCCAACTTCGACGTATAGTAATTTGTCGCATCAGAAACGACGTAATTGCGACGCCAAACTAGTTCATCTTTGTTGAATTGGCGGTCTCGGTGTCGTAGATTGTAGCGACCCTTACTCTTCTCCGCTGCTAACTTCAAGCGTCGAACTATATCCGCTCGTAGTTTTCCCATTGCTTCCTCCCGTTTTGCTGGATCTTGGGTGTTATCTCCTTCGGTTGGTCTGTCATTGTCCTTCCACGAAGTAATGATATCCCGCCCAAATAGGACGAAGTATGGAGTAACCTTCATTACTTCGTGAGTAAATGTGCGTAGAGCACAGCCAATTTTTAACAGATTTAGATCCCAGTCCCTGTGGTTATCAGACACATAGCTCCTTAACATTCTCTTAATGTTTTGGTTGGTCCTTTCAACCGGGTTGGCTTGTGGATGATAATATGCAGTGAAGTTTATCTGTACTCCATAGGCATCGCATAAACCCTTCAATTGTTTCCCTCGGAACTGAGGACCATTGTCACACACTATAATTCTAGGAGCGCCGAACAATAGGAATACATGCTCCTCCAAAGCGCGAATTATCTCCGGGGCCGTCGCTTTCCTAAGACGAAAGACCAGCGGAAATTTAGAAAAATAGTCCAGGACCGATAGAATGTATGTGAACCCCCTCTTGGAACGTGGAAGCGGGCCAACCAAGTCGATGCAAATCATCTCCCAAGGTTGTTTGGCCTCACCTGCTCTTGAAATCATTTGACCGACCGGTAGCATACGATCCACTTTTACTTTTACCTGTTGGCAGATTTTGCACTTCTTGACATATATTTTTATGTCTTGTGCCATCTTGGGCCAATAATAATCGGTGGCCACCCGATCTATTGTTCTTTTGGCACCCATGTGCCCCGCCTTTGGGTCGTCGTGGCATTCCTGGAGAACCTGTGGACGCATGTGTTTAGGAATCACCTTCTTCCAAATTCTTTCCATTGATAGATCCGGATACGCCCCCTTCACCTTTTTAAGTAGATTGCCTTCATGTAACCGGAAATTTGCATACATATTTGGCTTCTCAGCAACCTTCAGTTTCAGAGCGTCATACCAAGGATCGCATATCCTGACTTGCGTTACCTCTTCAACTACTGGTACCGAACGAGATAAGGCGTCGGGAACAACATGCTCTTTACCCTTGCGATGTATGACTTCAAAGTCAAACTGCTGCATTCTCACAGCCCATCTTGCTAATTTACCCGCTGGATCTTTAAGATTATTTAACCACACCAAGGAGTGATGGTCAGTGATCACACTAAATTTAGCGCCTTCGATATATGGGCGCAATTTTTCGACCGCCCATAGCACAGCAAGGCATTCCTTTTCTGTCGTTGAGTACTTCCTCTCGGTTTTTGACAGTGATCTACTCAAATAACAAATGACTCGTTCCCCTTCTTTGAAATTCTGAGACAGTACCGCGCCTAATCCAAAATCGGATGCATCTGTCTGAAGTACGAAAGGCAGACTATAATCTGGGCAACTTAAGACAGGGGCCGTTACTAATTTTCCTTTTGCCTTATCGAAAGCTGTTTGGCACTCCTCAGACCAAACGAACTTCCTGTTCTTTTTAGTCAAGTCCGTCAGGGGAGCCACTAGGGTCGCATAATCCGGTATAAACCTACGGTACCAAGATATCATCCCTAAAAACTGCCTGACTCCTTTCACATTCGTCGGTGGCGGTATCTTCCTTACGCTACTAACCTTATCCGGGTCTACGTTTAGCCCAAATTCGTCCACTACGTAGCCTAAGTATTTTAACTGTGGTCGACAAAATTCACACTTATCTTTTGATATTTTTAGCCCCGCTTGACGTAATCGCGAGAAGACCTCTTCCAACACTCGGATGTGTTCATCGAATGTCTGAGTCGCGACCACAATATCGTCTAGATATGTGAAGACATGTGGTTCCATGTCGGGTCCCAAGACTCTATCTATCAGCCTCTGCCATGTTGCCGGCGCATTATGCAATCCAAATGGCATTCTCGTAAATTGAAAAAGTCCCCGATATGGTACCGTGAAGGCAGTATATTGTTTGGAGTCCTCCGCCATAGGGACTTGCCAGTACGCAGACTTCACATCCAAAGATGACAAATACTTTGCGTTCCCCAACTTATCTATTTAGAGTGGCAGAAATATATGGCAACGGATAAGCATCACGTTCAGATACTTTATTGAGCTTCCGGTAATCTACACAAAAACGATAAGATCCGTCTTTCTTTTTCACCAGAAGTATCGGGGATGACCACGGGCTCGACGAAGGCTCGACTACCCCCAACCTCAACATTTCATCGAGTTCCTTGTCGATGCTCTCACGTACCGCAGGAGAAACCGGATAGTAGCGCTGTTTTATTGGATCCGCTTTGGTAATTATCCGATGTTCCACCATAGTTGTGCGACCGATGCCCTCTCCTACTAGTTCAAATTCTCTCGTCAATAGATTTTCCAGCCTTTGTTCCTCCTCAGGAAACAGCTTCTGTCTTCCTCTTAAATGCGAAAGGCTGAAAACTTCATTTTTGTGTCGGAAGTCCCACTCGCGCTGCCTCATATCCAGCACCATCCCAGAGTTCTCCAAGAAATCCGCTCCTAAAATTAAATCGCTCTTGACTTCTGGTACCACTAGCAACTTCGTGCTTCCCATCGATTGACCATCTATTTTGATGGGGACATTAATTGTACCCACAATCGCCACCTTGTCTCCGTTCGCCATATTTATATATGGTTCCACTGAAACTTCTAAAGCTACTCCTTTGTACCTTAGTACATCCCAAACGTTACTTCCAACTAATGAGCACGAAGCTCCAGAATCCACTAGGCCACAGAATGAGGTGCCCAAAATATCCACCCTCAGGTGTGGACGATTATCCCCAAACTTCTCTGCCAGCATAAATTCTACCTTCTGTGCAACGGTCTTCTCATTGGTTGAAGGAGTGTTCACACGACCGTTTAGTGAACACCGCTCCCGTTTCCCGTCCCATTCGTTATATTGTCTTGCCGATTAGAAGCACCTTGGCAATTAGGACAACGGCTTTTTATCACGCCTTCCTTGCCACAGCCATAACATCTTTTCGGTTCCCGACAATTTCGAGCAATATGCCCCGTCTTGCGACAACTCCAGCATTTCACCTGTTTCTTTTCCGATTGTTCCCCACTTTTATTGTTTGATGACTCTAAATATGCCACTTCAGGCTCCAATATGTTGTTACCAATCTGGCTAGAAGGTGGAACGTAGGCTTCTACTGACGCTCGGGTTGCTTCCAAAGATCTTCCAAGCATAATAAGTTTTTCGATCGAAGGCACTTCCACTAGCCCTAATTGCGTTTGGTAGAATGGGGACAAATTTCTACGTAAGACTTTCAACTTTTCTGCCTCTGATGGCATCGTAGATAGTCGGCTGAATAAACATTCTAAGATTGCGACGTACACCCCAATTGACTCTTGGTTACCCTGTGTACGACGCTTAATTTCCTCCCAAAGCCGATCGTCATAATCGGGGGGAAGGAATTCCGCCTTCAACTCCTTCACCAGATCGTCCCAGGAATTTGCCTTTTTGCGATTAGCCCTAAACCACAACAGAGCTTTTCCTTCAAATAACTCAACAGCAGCTCTGAACAGATCCCCCTTCCGAAGTCCTCTAGAGACACGAAGTTCTTCCACCCGTTCTAAAAATGAATTTGTCAAATTGCTGTCTCCATTAAAGCGGATGTCCCACTTAGAGACATCAACCTTCTTCTCGACAGTCTTTACACATTGTGGTGTGGATGTTGCTCGAGCTAAAACTGAAACTTCGCTCTCGTTACCAGTGCTTTCGTCGTCACTACTATCGCTTGTCTTCTGCGTGAGTGTACCTAAAGCCAATATGAGCTTTGCTCTAATGTTTTTATGAGACGTCACTTGCTGTTCCCCATCGACTGGCATAGCTTCTAGACGTCTGAACCCAAATTCTATTTTCGCCCTAATTTTAGAATATTCGCCGCTCGCGGTATCTCCCTCAAATGCTTCTAACAGTTTCCCAATTTCCTCCACTTTAACAAGTAACGCATCGCGATCTTGATCGTGCGTGAACGGATATTCGACACAGACAAAGGACGTATTCGCTGCTAACTCAGCTTTCAATGCCGATCGGAGATTTTTTCTCATCACATCGACCGTATCCTCCTGAAGTCCCCGAATAACCAGCTCATAACCGAGCTCGTCCTTACTTAGACGATCAACGTTAATTTTTTTCATTTTCTATCACAGACGACACAAACTACCGAAAGAAATTTATGAAAATTTAACTAATTCAATCTAGTCAATTTAATCAAACTGCACTCCGATGTAATATTACTATCCTTATACCGAAATTAATATCATAGATTAATGAATTTCCCGAATTTTTTACAAGTGAGAGCTCAACGAGTGGTGCTTTTGAATGTAATTAACCCAAAACGTTGGGCGCCAATGTTACGAGTCAACCTTTCGGAGGTCCGCGGCTGGTGCCGGCTCACTGCGGAGCAAGGGCGTGGGGCGCCACACACTTTAAAATTTCCCCAGCCGGGACGAAACCTTTAAATCCGCACCAAGTGCGAATGAGCGGACCACGGTTCACGCTCCTCAATCTGACGCGGAGTTCACTTCTCTCGTACAATTAATACACTTTTGGCGTAAAACGTTATAAAATTATTATTCGATAAATTATTGCCACTTAAACTACACTCTACGTTACTGAATCGGCCGTTCGCAAAAAGGAAAAAAAACTTAACTCTACGCGAGATACAAAAACTAACTTATGCACTATCTTAATTTCTACCCAAATACCTGGGGCGACAACCTCACTAGTCTCCGAATTTACTCGCGCCTTCGTCCCACGATGATCAGTCACTTGACCTCAGTCGACACCGGCTCTTCCGTCGTCGTTCGAAATGTTTTCGTCCTCGCTGCTCTTCCACCGGGCGGTTGCGACGGTTACGATGTTCTTTTCAATACGCTTTCCAATATGATCTTTCCAATATGATCTTTCCAATATGATGTTCCGGGATAAAAGAGAATCGAAAAGAAATCCATCAGCAATGATGTATATCTACGTACGAGGATATTCACCTTTCCAATATGATGTTCCGGGCTAAAAGAGAATATCCCGTACGAATTTTGGCCCTTTTATTAGTTCAAGGGATACGGTGAATTGAATTCGATCACCTTGAACTGGCTAGAGTTCAATACCCCTACCATCTACACGCGCTAGCATTCCACACCACGTACTTAAACCAATGCGCTTACGATCCATTCCTGCTGATCCTCACTGGTTCTAAAACTGTCGTTCGACTTAGTGTCAACATCAGCTGATCGTGATGCTACGCTGGTCGTTTGTTTACATTGCGTGAGTGTAGTGTTCGCTGTTTGTCGATTTTGCTCCCCGTGTAAATAGTGCAAAGTGCATTCGCGTTTAGTTGCGTGCGTTAAATAATCAGGTGTAGGGCCTGCGCACGAGTTCGTAACTTGTGCAATTGGCGGAAATTGTGTGCACTTTCGGTGGAAATCAACAAGTGCATCGTTCGTGCCGCAGACGATGCCGCCTCCCTCGATTCGCATCTTTCGACGAAAGTCAACGCGTAGAGCTATCGGCCAGACGAACATTTGAAGGCGAGCTGTTGTCAGATAAGTATCTTTAATTTTATACCACTGACGTGCAAGATACTTTGTGTATTCTTTTCTCTTCTTTTCAGATGCGCTTCCGGCTGGTAATTCCTCGGTTTGATGGTGAATGGTGAATGCGAATAAATGAAGGTGATTAGCCTACCTGGTCGCCAACTATTCCTGGCCGCCCCATTACATAATTAATTACATAATATGATTTTTATTAATTTTCCGTTACAGGTCGAACCCGGTTTGTAATACTCCCCCCTTACTTCAAGTGGATTTTCTTGAATAAGAAAATTCATTAAGAAAAATGTTAACGTGAACCGAAATCCAAGAAACTCAATTCAAAATCGCTGCTATCACTCTATGCGAGAGTTCAAGGTATTATTCATAAATTCCTTCTGGTTGCACGAAACAAAACATATAACATAAAACGCGATCTACTCAATATATGGCTTTAAGTCCTTCGCATTCCAAATGCCCATGTCCTTACCCTTTCCGTCAGCCAGCCTGTAGGTCCACCTGGAGACTACTTTGTCAATTTTAAAGGGGCCTACGTATTCCGGAGCCAACTTCGACGTATAGTAATTTGTCGCATCAGAAACGACGTAATTGCGACGCCAAACTAGTTCATCTTTGTTGAATTGGCGGTCTCGGTGTCGTAGATTGTAGCGACCCTTACTCTTCTCCGCTGCTAACTTCAAGCGTCGAACTATATCCGCTCGTAGTTTTCCCATTGCTTCCTCCCGTTTTGCTGGATCTTGGGTGTTATCTCCTTCGGTTGGTCTGTCATTGTCCTTCCACGAAGTAATGATATCCCGCCCAAATAGGACGAAGTATGGAGTAACCTTCATTACTTCGTGAGTAAATGTGCGTAGAGCACAGCCAATTTTTGACAGATTTAGATTCCAGTCCCTGTGGTTATCAGACACATAGCTCCTTAACATTCTCTTAATGTTTTGGTTGGTCCTTTCAACCGGGTTGGCTTGTGGATGATAATATGCAGTGAAGTTTATCTGTACTCCATAGGCATCGCATAAACCCTTCAATTGTTTCCCTCGGAACTGAGGACCATTGTCACACACTATAATTCTAGGAGCGCCGAACAATAGGAATACATGCTCCTCCAAAGCGCGAATTATCTCCGGGGCCGTCGCTTTCCTAAGACGAAAGACCAGCGGAAATTTAGAAAAATAGTCCAGGACCGATAGAATGTATGTGAACCCCCTCTTGGAACGTGGAAGCGGGCCAACCAAGTCGATGCAAATCATCTCCCAAGGTTGTTTGGCCTCACCTGCTCTTGAAATCATTTGACCGACCGGTAGCATACGATCCACTTTTACTTTTACCTGTTGGCAGATTTTGCACTTCTTGACATATATTTTTATGTCTTGTGCCATCTTGGGCCAATAATAATCGGTGGCCACCCGATCTATTGTTCTTTTGGCACCCATGTGCCCCGCCTTTGGGTCGTCGTGGCATTCCTGGAGAACCTGTGGACGCATGTGTTTAGGAACCACCTTCTTCCAAATTCTTTCCATTGATAGATCCGGATACGCCCCCTTCACCTTTTTAAGTAGATTGCCTTCATGTAACCGGAAATTTGCATACATATTTGGCTTCTCAGCAACCTTCAGTTTCAGAGCGTCATACCAAGGATCGCATATCCTGACTTGCGTTACCTCTTCAACTACTGGTACCGAACGAGATAAGGCGTCGGGAACAACATGCTCTTTACCCTTGCGATGTATGACTTCAAAGTCAAACTGCTGCATTCTCACAGCCCATCTTGCTAATTTACCCGCTGGATCTTTAAGATTATTTAACCACACCAAGGAGTGATGGTCAGTGATCACACTAAATTTAGCGCCTTCGATATATGGGCGCAATTTTTCGACCGCCCATAGCACAGCAAGGCATTCCTTTTCTGTCGTTGAGTACTTCCTCTCGGTTTTTGACAGTGATCTACTCAAATAACAAATGACTCGTTCCCCTTCTTTGAAATTCTGAGACAGTACCGCGCCTAATCCAAAATCGGATGCATCTGTCTGAAGTACGAAAGGCAGACTATAATCTGGGCAACTTAAGACAGGGGCCGTTACTAATTTTCCTTTTGCCTTATCGAAAGCTGTTTGGCACTCCTCAGACCAAACGAACTTCCTGTTCTTTTTAGTCAAGTCCGTCAGGGGAGCCACTAGGGTCGCATAATCCGGTATAAACCTACGGTACCAAGATATCATCCCTAAAAACTGCCTGACTCCTTTCACATTCGTCGGTGGCGGTATCTTCCTTACGCTACTAACCTTATCCGGGTCTACGTTTAGCCCAAATTCGTCCACTACGTAGCCTAAGTATTTTAACTGTGGTCGACAAAACTCACACTTATCTTTTGATATTTTTAGCCCCGCTTGACGTAATCGCGAGAAGACCTCTTCCAACACTCGGATGTGTTCATCGAATGTCTGAGTCGCGACCACAATATCGTCTAGATATGTGAAGACATGTGGTTCCATGTCGGGTCCCAAGACTCTATCTATCAGCCTCTGCCATGTTGCCGGCGCATTATGCAATCCAAATGGCATTCTTGTAAATTGAAAAAGTCCCCGATATGGTACCGTGAAGGCAGTATATTGTTTGGAGTCCTCCGCCATAGGGACTTGCCAGTACGCAGACTTCACATCCAAAGATGACAAATACTTTGCGTTCCCCAACTTATCTATTTAGAGTGGCAGAAATATATGGCAACGGATAAGCATCACGTTCAGATACTTTATTGAGCTTCCGGTAATCTACACAAAAACGATAAGATCCGTCTTTCTTTTTCACCAGAAGTATCGGGGATGACCACGGGCTCGACGAAGGCTCGACTACCCCCAACCTCAACATTTCATCGAGTTCCTTGTCGATGCTCTCACGTACCGCATGAGAAACCGGATAGTAGCGCTGTTTTATTGGATCCGCTTTGGTAATTATCCGATGTTCCACCATAGTTGTGCGACCGATGCCCTCTCCTACTAGTTCAAATTCTCTCGTCAATAGATTTTCCAGCCTTTGTTCCTCCTCAGGAAACAGCTTCTGTCTTCCTCTTAAATGCGAAAGGCTGAAAACTTCATTTTTGTGTCGGAAGTCCCACTCGCGCTGCCTCATATCCAGCACCATCCCAGAGTTCTCCAAGAAATCCGCTCCTAAAATTAAATCGCTCTTGACTTCTGGTACCACTAGCAACTTCGTGCTTCCCATCGATTGACCATCTATTTTGATGGGGACATTAATTGTACCCACAATCGCCACCTTGTCTCCGTTCGCCATATTTATATATGGTTCCACTGAAACTTCTAAAGCTACTCCTTTGTACCTTAGTACATCCCAAACGTTACTTCCAACTAATGAGCACGAAGCTCCAGAATCCACTAGGCCACAGAATGAGGTGCCCAAAATATCCACCCTCAGGTGTGGACGATTATCCCCAAACTTCTCTGCCAGCATAAATTCTACCTTCTGTGCAACGGTCTTCTCATTGGTTGAAGGAGTGTTCACACGACCGTTTAGTGAACACCGCTCCCGTTTCCCGTCCCATTCGTTATATTGTCTTGCCGATTAGAAGCACCTTGGCAATTAGGACAACGGCTTTTTATCACGCCTTCCTTGCCACAGCCATAACATCTTTTCGGTTCCCGACAATTTCGAGCAATATGCCTCGTCTTGCGACAACTCCAGCATTTCACCTGTTTCTTTTCCGATTGTTCCCCACTTTTATTGTTTGATGACTCTAAATATGCCACTTCAGGCTCCAATATGTTGTTACCAATCTGGCTAGAAGGTGGAACGTAGGCTTCTACTGACGCTCGGGTTGCTTCCAAAGATCTTCCAAGCATAATAAGTTTTTCGATCGAAGGCACTTCCACTAGCCCTAATTGCGTTTGGTAGAATGGGGACAAATTTCTACGTAAGACTTTCAACTTTTCTGCCTCTGATGGCATCGTAGATAGTCGGCTGAATAAACATTCTAAGATTGCGACGTACACCCCAATTGACTCTTGGTTACCCTGTGTACGACGCTTAATTTCCTCCCAAAGCCGATCGTCATAATCGGGGGGAAGGAATTCCGCCTTCAACTCCTTCACCAGATCGTCCCAGGAATTTGCCTTTTTGCGATTAGCCCTAAACCACAACAGAGCTTTTCCTTCAAATAACTCAACAGCAGCTCTGAACAGATCCCCCTTCCGAAGTCCTCTAGAGACACGAAGTTCTTCCACCCGTTCTAAAAATGAATTTGTCAAATTGCTGTCTCCATTAAAGCGGATGTCCCACTTAGAGACATCAACCTTCTTCTCGACAGTCTTTACACATTGTGGTGTGGATGTTGCTCGAGCTAAAACTGAAACTTCGCTCTCGTTACCAGTGCTTTCGTCGTCACTACTATCGCTTGTCTTCTGCGTGAGTGTACCTAAAGCCAATATGAGCTTTGCTCTAATGTTTTTATGAGACGTCACTTGCTGTTCCCCATCGACTGGCATAGCTTCTAGACGTCTGAACCCAAATTCTATTTTCGCCCTAATTTTAGAATATTCGCCGCTCGCGGTATCTCCCTCAAATGCTTCTAACAGTTTCCCAATTTCCTCCACTTTAACAAGTAACGCATCGCGATCTTGATCGTGCGTGAACGGATATTCGACACAGACAAAGGACGTATTCGCTGCTAACTCAGCTTTCAATGCCGATCGGAGATTTTTTCTCATCACATCGACCGTATCCTCCTGAAGTCCCCGAATAACCAGCTCATAACCGAGCTCGTCCTTACTTAGACGATCAACGTTAATTTTTTTCATTTTCTATCACAGACGACACAAACTACCGAAAGAAATTTATGAAAATTTAACTAATTCAATCTAGTCAATTTAATCAAACTGCACTCCGATGTAATATTACTATCCTTATACCGAAATTAATATCATAGATTAATGAATTTCCCGAATTTTTTACAAGTGAGAGCTCAACGAGTGGTGCTTTTGAATGTAATTAACCCAAAACGTTGGGCGCCAATGTTACGAGTCAACCTTTCGGAGGTCCGCGGCTGGTGCCGGCTCACTGCGGAGCAAGGGCGTGGGGCGCCACACACTTTAAAATTTCCCCAGCCGGGACGAAACCTTTAAATCCGCACCAAGTGCGAATGAGCGGACCACGGTTCACGCTCCTCAATCTGACGAGGAGTTCACTTCTCTCGTACAATTAATACACTTTTGGCGTAAAACGTTATAAAATTATTATTCGATAAATTATTGCCACTTAAACTACACTCTACGTTACTGAATCGGCCGTTCGCAAAAAGGAAAAAAAACTTAACTCTACGCGAGATACAAAAACTAACTTATGCACTATCTTAATTTCTACCCAAATACCTGGGGCGACAACCTCACTAGTCTCCGAATTTACTCGCGCCTTCGTCCCACGATGATCAGTCACTTGACCTCAGTCGACACCGGCTCTTCCGTCGTCGTTCGAAATGTTTTCGTCCTCGCTGCTCTTCCACCGGGCGGTTGCGACGGTTACGATGTTCTTTTCAATACGCTTTCCAATATGATCTTTCCAATATGATCTTTCCAATATGATGTTCCGGGATAAAAGAGAATCGAAAAGAAATCCATCAGCAATGATGTATATCTACGTACGAGGATATTCACCTTTCCAATATGATGTTCCGGGCTAAAAGAGAATATCCCGTACGAATTTTGGCCCTTTTATTAGTTCAAGGGATACGGTGAATTGAATTCGATCACCTTGAACTGGCTAGAGTTCAATACCCCTACCATCTACACGCGCTAGCATTCCACACCACGTACTTAAACCAATGCGCTTACGATCCATTCCTGCTGATCCTCACTGGTTCTAAAACTGTCGTTCGACTTAGTGTCAACATCAGCTGATCGTGATGCTACGCTGGTCGTTTGTTTACATTGCGTGAGTGTAGTGTTCGCTGTTTGTCGATTTTGCTCCCCGTGTAAATAGTGCAAAGTGCATTCGCGTTTAGTTGCGTGCGTTAAATAATCAGGTGTAGGGCCTGCGCACGAGTTCGTAACTTGTGCAATTGGCGGAAATTGTGTGCACTTTCGGTGGAAATCAACAAGTGCATCGTTCGTGCCGCAGACGATGCCGCCACCCTCGATTCGCATCTTTCGACGAAAGTCAACGCGTAGAGCTATCGGCCAGACGAACATTTGAAGGCGAGCTGTTGTCAGATAAGTATCTTTAATTTTATACCACTGACGTGCAAGATACTTTGTGTATTCTTTTCTCTTCTTTTCAGATGCGCTTCCGGCTGGTAATTCCTCGGTTTGATGGTGAATGGTGAATGCGAATAAATGAAGGTGATTAGCCTACCTGGTCGCCAACTATTCCTGGCCGCCCCATTACATAATTAATTACATAATATGATTTTTATTAATTTTCCGTTACAGGTCGAACCCGGTTTGTAATACTCCCCCCTTACTTCAAGTGGATTTTCTTGAATAAGAAAATTCATTAAGAAAAATGTTAACGTGAACCGAAATCCAAGAAACTCAATTCAAAATCGCTGCTATCACTCTATGCGAGAGTTCAAGGTATTATTCATATATTCCTTCTGGTTGCACGAAACAAAACATATAACATAAAACGCGATCTACTCAATATATGGCTTTAAGTCCTTCGCATTCCAAATGCCCATGTCCTTACCCTTTCCGTCAGCCAGCCTGTAGGTCCACTTGGAGACTACTTTGTAAATTTTAAAGGGGCCTACGTATTCCGGAGCCAACTTCGACGTATAGTAATTTGTCGCATCAGAAACGACGTAATTGCGACGCCAAACTAGTTCATCTTTGTTGAATTGGCGGTCTCGGTGTCGTAGATTGTAGCGACCCTTACTCTTCTCCGCTGCTAACTTCAAGCGTCGAACTATATCCGCTCGTAGTTTTCCCATTGCTTCCTCCCGTTTTGCTGGATCTTGGGTGTTATCTCCTTCGGTTGGTCTGTCATTGTCCTTCCACGAAGTAATGATATCCCGCCCAAATAGGACGAAGTATGGAGTAACCTTCATTACTTCGTGAGTAAATGTGCGTAGAGCACAGCCAATTTTTGACAGATTTAGATCCCAGTCCCTGTGGTTATCAGACACATAGCTCCTTAACATTCTCTTAATGTTTTGGTTGGTCCTTTCAACCGGGTTGGCTTGTGGATGATAATATGCAGTGAAGTTTATTGTACTCCATAGGCATCGCATAAACCCTTCAATTGTTTCCCTCGGAACTGAGGACCATTGTCACACACTATAATTCTAGGAGCGCCGAACAATAGGAATACATGCTCCTCCAAAGCGCGAATTATCTCCGGGGCCGTCGCTTTCCTAAGACGAAAGACCAGCGGAAATTTAGAAAAATAGTCCAGGACCGATAGAATGTATGTGAACCCCCTCTTGGAACGTGGAAGCGGGCCAACCAAGTCGATGCAAATCATCTCCCAAGGTTGTTTGGCCTCACCTGCTCTTGAAATCATTTGACCGACCGGTAGCATACGATCCACTTTTACTTTTACCTGTTGGCAGATTTTGCACTTCTTGACATATATTTTTATGTCTTGTGCCATCTTGGGCCAATAATAATCGGTGGCCACCCGATCTATTGTTCTTTTGGCACCCATGTGCCCCGCCTTTGGGTCGTCGTGGCATTCCTGGAGAACCTGTGGACGCATGTGTTTAGGAACCACCTTCTTCCAAATTCTTTCCATTGATAGATCCGGATACGCCCCCTTCACATTTTTAAGTAGATTGCCTTCATGTAACCGGAAATTTGCATACATATTTGGCTTCTCAGCAACCTTCAGTTTCAGAGCGTCATACCAAGGATCGCATATCCTGACTTGCGTTACCTCTTCAACTACTGGTACCGAACGAGATAAGGCGTCGGGAACAACATGCTCTTTACCCTTGCGATGTATGACTTCAAAGTCAAACTGCTGCATTCTCACAGCCCATCTTGCTAATTTACCCGCTGGATCTTTAAGATTATTTAACCACACCAAGGAGTGATGGTCAGTGATCACACTAAATTTAGCGCCTTCGATATATGGGCGCAATTTTTCGACCGCCCATAGCACAGCAAGGCATTCCTTTTCTGTCGTTGAGTACTTCCTCTCGGTTTTTGACAGTGATCTACTCAAATAACAAATGACTCGTTCCCCTTCTTTGAAATTCTGAGACAGTACCGCGCCTAATCCAAAATCGGATGCATCTGTCTGAAGTACGAAAGGCAGACTATAATCTGGGCAACTTAAGACAGGGGCCGTTACTAATTTTCCTTTTGCCTTATCGAAAGCTGTTTGGCACTCCTCAGACCAAACGAACTTCCTGTTCTTTTTAGTCAAGTCCGTCAGGGGAGCCACTAGGGTCGCATAATCCGGTATAAACCTACGGTACCAAGATATCATCCCTAAAAACTGCCTGACTCCTTTCACATTCGTCGGTGGCGGTATCTTCCTTACGCTACTAACCTTATCCGGGTCTACGTTTAGCCCAAATTCGTCCACTACGTAGCCTAAGTATTTTAACTGTGGTCGACAAAACTCACACTTATCTTTTGATATTTTTAGCCCCGCTTGACGTAATCGCGAGAAGACCTCTTCCAACACTCGGATGTGTTCATCGAATGTCTGAGTCGCGACCACAATATCGTCTAGATATGTGAAGACATGTGGTTCCATGTCGGGTCCCAAGACTCTATCTATCAGCCTCTGCCATGTTGCCGGCGCATTATGCAATCCAAATGGCATTCTTGTAAATTGAAAAAGTCCCCGATATGGTACCGTGAAGGCAGTATATTGTTTGGAGTCCTCCGCCATAGGGACTTGCCAGTACGCAGACTTCACATCCAAAGATGACAAATACTTTGCGTTCCCCAACTTATCTATTTAGAGTGGCAGAAATATATGGCAACGGATAAGCATCACGTTCAGATACTTTATTGAGCTTCCGGTAATCTACACAAAAACGATAAGATCCGTCTTTCTTTTTCACCAGAAGTATCGGGGATGACCACGGGCTCGACGAAGGCTCGACTACCCCCAACCTCAACATTTCATCGAGTTCCTTGTCGATGCTCTCACGTACCGCAGGAGAAACCGGATAGTAGCGCTGTTTTATTGGATCCGCTTTGGTAATTATCCGATGTTCCACCATAGTTGTGCGACCGATGCCCTCTCCTACTAGTTCAAATTCTCTCGTCAATAGATTTTCCAGCCTTTGTTCCTCCTCAGGAAACAGCTTCTGTCTTCCTCTTAAATGCGAAAGGCTGAAAACTTCATTTTTGTGTCGGAAGTCCCACTCGCGCTGCCTCATATCCAGCACCATCCCAGAGTTCTCCAAGAAATCCGCTCCTAAAATTAAATCGCTCTTGACTTCTGGTACCACTAGCAACTTCGTGCTTCCCATCGATTGACCATCTATTTTGATGGGGACATTAATTGTACCCACAATCGCCACCTTGTCTCCGTTCGCCATATTTATATATGGTTCCACTGAAACTTCTAAAGCTACTCCTTTGTACCTTAGTACATCCCAAACGTTACTTCCAACTAATGAGCACGAAGCTCCAGAATCCACTAGGCCACAGAATGAGGTGCCCAAAATATCCACCCTCAGGTGTGGACGATTATCCCCAAACTTCTCTGCCAGCATAAATTCTACCTTCTGTGCAACGGTCTTCTCATTGGTTGAAGGAGTGTTCACACGACCGTTTAGTGAACACCGCTCCCGTTTCCCGTCCCATTCGTTATATTGTCTTGCCGATTAGAAGCACCTTGGCAATTAGGACAACGGCTTTTTATCACGCCTTCCTTGCCACAGCCATAACATCTTTTCGGTTCCCGACAATTTCGAGCAATATGCCCCGTCTTGCGACAACTCCAGCATTTCACCTGTTTCTTTTCCGATTGTTCCCCACTTTTATTGTTTGATGACTCTAAATATGCCACTTCAGGCTCCAATATGTTGTTACCAATCTGGCTAGAAGGTGGAACGTAGGCTTCTACTGACGCTCGGGTTGCTTCCAAAGATCTTCCAAGCATAATAAGTTTTTCGATCGAAGGCACTTCCACTAGCCCTAATTGCGTTTGGTAGAATGGGGACAAATTTCTACGTAAGACTTTCAACTTTTCTGCCTCTGATGGCATCGTAGATAGTCGGCTGAATAAACATTCTAAGATTGCGACGTACACCCCAATTGACTCTTGGTTACCCTGTGTACGACGCTTAATTTCCTCCCAAAGCCGATCGTCATAATCGGGGGGAAGGAATTCCGCCTTCAACTCCTTCACCAGATCGTCCCAGGAATTTGCCTTTTTGCGATTAGCCCTAAACCACAACAGAGCTTTTCCTTCAAATAACTCAATAGCAGCTCTGAACAGATCCCCCTTCCGAAGTCCTCTAGAGACACGAAGTTCTTCCACCCGTTCTAAAAATGAATTTGTCAAATTGCTGTCTCCATTAAAGCGGATGTCCCACTTAGAGACATCAACCTTCTTCTCGACAGTCTTTACACATTGTGGTGTGGATGTTGCTCGAGCTAAAACTGAAACTTCGCTCTCGTTACCAGTGCTTTCGTCGTCACTACTATCGCTTGTCTTCTGCGTGAGTGTACCTAAAGCCAATATGAGCTTTGCTCTAATGTTTTTATGAGACGTCACTTGCTGTTCCCCATCGACTGGCATAGCTTCTAGACGTCTGAACCCAAATTCTATTTTCGCCCTAATTTTAGAATATTCGCCGCTCGCGGTATCTCCCTCAAATGCTTCTAACAGTTTCCCAATTTCCTCCACTTTAACAAGTAACGCATCGCGATCTTGATCGTGCGTGAACGGATATTCGACACAGACAAAGGACGTATTCGCTGCTAACTCAGCTTTCAATGCCGATCGGAGATTTTTTCTCATCACATCGACCGTATCCTCCTGAAGTCCCCGAATAACCAGCTCATAACCGAGCTCGTCCTTACTTAGACGATCAACGTTAATTTTTTTCATTTTCTATCACAGACGACACAAACTACCGAAAGAAATTTATGAAAATTTAACTAATTCAATCTAGTCAATTTAATCAAACTGCACTCCAATGTAATATTACTATCCTTATACCGAAATTAATATCATAGATTAATGAATTTCCCGAATTTTTTACAAGTGAGAGCTCAACGAGTGGTGCTTTTGAATGTAATTAACCCAAAACGTTGGGCGCCAATGTTACGAGTCAACCTTTCGGAGGTCCGCGGCTGGTGCCGGCTCACTGCGGAGCAAGGGCGTGGGGCGCCACACACTTTAAAATTTCCCCAGCCGGGACGAAACCTTTAAATCCGCACCAAGTGCGAATGAGCGGACCACGGTTCACGCTCCTCAATCTGACGCGGAGTTCACTTCTCTCGTACAATTAATACACTTTTGGCGTAAAACGTTATAAAATTATTATTCGATAAATTATTGCCACTTAAACTACACTCTACGTTACTGAATCGGCCGTTCGCAAAAAGGAAAAAAAACTTAACTCTACGCGAGATACGAAAACTAACTTATGCACTATCTTAATTTCTACCCAAATACCTGGGGCGACAACCTCACTAGTCTCCGAATTTACTCGCGCCTTCGTCCCACGATGATCAGTCACTTGACCTCAGTCGACACCGGCTCTTCCGTCGTCGTTCGAAATGTTTTCGTCCTCGCTGCTCTTCCACCGGGCGGTTGCGACGGTTACGATGTTCTTTTCAATACGCTTTCCAATATGATCTTTCCAATATGATGTTCCGGGATAAAAGAGAATCGAAAAGAAATCCATCAGCAATGATGTATATCTACGTACGAGGATATTCACCTTTCCAATATGATGTTCCGGGCTAAAAGAGAATATCCCGTACGAATTTTGGCCCTTTTATTAGTTCAAGGGATACGGTGAATTGAATTCGATCACCTTGAACTGGCTAGAGTTCAATACCCCTACCATCTACACGCGCTAGCATTCCACACCACGTACTTAAACCAATGCGCTTACGATCCATTCCTGCTGATCCTCACTGGTTCTAAAACTGTCGTTCGACTTAGTGTCAACATCAGCTGATCGTGATGCTACGCTGGTCGTTTGTTTACATTGCGTGAGTGTAGTGTTCGCTGTTTGTCGATTTTGCTCCCCGTGTAAATAGTGCAAAGTGCATTCGCGTTTAGTTGCGTGCGTTAAATAATCAGGTGTAGGGCCTGCGCACGAGTTCGTAACTTGTGCAATTGGCGGAAATTGTGTGCACTTTCGGTGGAAATCAACAAGTGCATCGTTCGTGCCGCAGACGATGCCGCCACCCTCGATTCGCATCTTTCGACGAAAGTCAACGCGTAGAGCTATCGGCCAGACGAACATTTGAAGGCGAGCTGTTGTCAGATAAGTATCTTTAATTTTATACCACTGACGTGCAAGATACTTTGTGTATTCTTTTCTCTTCTTTTCAGATGCGCTTCCGGCTGGTAATTCCTCGGTTTGATGGTGAATGGTGAATGCGAATAAATGAAGGTGATTAGCCTACCTGGTCGCCAACTATTCCTGGCCGCCCCATTACATAATTAATTACATAATATGATTTTTATTAATTTTCCGTTACAGGTCGAACCCGGTTTGTAATACCATCCCCTGAATGGGGTTAAGCGACGTGCTGACAACTCGTCCTTGCTAAAACCACTCCATGTCAAGAAACCTGGAACAAAAGCCTCGGATTGGACGGATCAACAACGACGACCACGCAAACGGCTAAAGGATTATTCTTTCGGATCCTGGAATGTACGCTTCCTGAACAAACCAGGGGCCGAAAAGGCCCTCCTTCAACAGGTCGAAAAGTACAAACTGAGCGTTACTGCATTCCAGGAAACAAATTGGCTTGGCAGCGAGATTAATGACAAAAAATCGCACACAATTTTTACAAGTGGCAAACCATCGGGCCGCAAAGAGTTTGGAGTAGCATTTATAGTGAACAATCACCTCAAACCGCATATTACTGACTTCAAACCCATAAATGAACGGCTGTGTGCGAGTCGCATCAAGACTCGATTCTTCAATCTCTGGCTCATCAATGTGCATGCCCCCACTGAAGTTAAAGAAGACGCAGTAAAAGACGAGTTCTCTTCGACTCACTTCCAACAAACGACGTCAAATTGCTGCTGGGAGACTTTAACGCGAAAGTCGGAAATGAAAGTTGGCACCGGGGGACCACTGGAGGCCACAGCCTCCATGAAGAATGTAACGATAACGGCCAACGACTTATCGACTTCGCCTGCAGCAGGAATCTAGTCGTAAGTTCTACGTGTTTCCTGCATCGACGCATTCACAAGCAGACCTGGAAGTCTCCAGACGCACATACCGTCAACCAAATTGACCATGTCCTCATTTGCAGGAGATGGGCGTCTAGTGTCATGGATGTCCGCTCCTATCGAGGAGCAAACTGCGACTCAGATCATCACTTGGTGAAGACGACCTACAGATGTAGAATTTCCTCAGTGCACCAATCAAGAATCAGCCCTCCCAAAATCTTTGCGGTTGATAAACTTTTGAGTGATGCTACAGCGGTGGCGTATACTACCGCCCTTGAGGAAAAACTATCACCTATGCTACACAACATCAGCAACACAGGCGTCCATGGGTTCTGGGAAGAACTCAAGGGTACCATCAAGGATGTCGCAGAGAAGGTCGTGGGATATAAAGCCCGGCGAGCGCGAAATGACTGGTTCGACGAAGAATGCAAAAACTCACTTGACGCGAAAAACGAGGCCTACAGACAATGGATTCAACGAGGAACCAGAGTCAGAAGAGAAAAATATGACGAGCTACGGCGAATATCGAATAGAATAATTAGACGTAAGAAACGTAAATACTTTGACGAGCAGTTGCTGAACATAAACGAAAACTTAGCTAATAGGAACACCAGACAAGCGTACAAACTAGTAAATACAATTAAGAACGGCTACCAACCCAGGACTAGCCTTTGTAAGGACAAGGATGGAAACATCATCAGCGACACCGATGGTATTAACAAACGATGGGCCTCTTATTTTGAAGAGCTTCTAAACCGACCATCTAACATCCCCACACAGGAAGCTCTCGATGATATTGTTGATCTAGGCCCACCCATTCAACCCCCGACAGTAGAGGAAGTTGATCTCGCGTTGCGGTCACTAAAACGAAATAAAGCGCCGGGCGCTGACAAGATTCCAGCTGAACTGCTATAATTCGGTGGAACGAGTCTAGTTGATGCCATACATCAGTTACTCCTGCGAGTATGGGAGAACGAGGAGATCCCAGACGATTGGCGCAGAAGCATCATCTGTCCAATTCATAAAAAGGGAGATAAACTGCAATGTGAGAATTACAGGGGCATCTCACTAGTTTGTACGTCCTATCAAATTTTGACGGAAATTCTGGAAAATAGAATAAAACCGTAGGCAGAACGAGTCATTGGCGAATATCAAAGCGGTTTCAGACCTGGTCGCTCCACAACCGATCAGCTCTTCTCAGTCAAACTGATACTCCAGAGGTGCTGGGAATACAACGTAAACGTATACCAAATCTTTGTCGACTTCAAGCAGGCATACGACAGTATCGATCGTGGAGTACTGTACAACATGCTGCAATTTGGTATACCGGCAAAATTAGTGCGACTGACAAAGATGACGATGACCAACTCCGTCTCACAAGTCAGGATCCAGAATAGACTTACTGATCTATTTGAAACACGCACTGGTTTGAAACAGGGCGATGGACTGGCACCGACGCTCTTCAACCTAGTATTGGAATACGTTGTTTGGGCCATGAATATGGACAACAGCAAGACGCTACTCATCAAGTCGACACAATTAGCAGCGTACGCTGACGACATCAACATCATGTCCCGAAGATTGGCTGATGCAGAAGAACTTCTGCATACGCTCGATACCGCTGCAAAGGAAGTTGGATTACGTATTAACGAGGGTAAAACTACCGGTAGCGCAGTGTGCTGAGGCAACAGTCTCATGTTTGACTACCGGCGTTTCGGGTTCGAATCCCGTCCACGACGACGTTCGTGGCCATGGATGTGCAGGAGGTGCATGCTGGCAACTGCATTCTCTGAAACCAATTTATGCCAACGAAACGTCAACTGGGCCACATGGAACAGTTGACGCGCTATGCCCCACAAGGGGCTAGGGCAATTGAGTAATCGGTGACAAGGACACCTGCACAACCGAGCATCAATGTGGGGGACCTCAACATCGAGTTCGTGAACAACTTCATTTACCTGGGTTGCAACTTGTCAAGGGACGCCAACGAAACTGACGAAATCAAGCGACGGATACAGTTAGCTAATAAGACTTTTTTCTCGGTTCTCCCCATAATGAAATCGAAGCATGTGCACAGAAACACGAAGCTCCGCGTGTACAAAACCATTATACGACCAGTGCTATGCTATGGCTGCGAAGCATGGACCCTAACTCAAGCCTCCGAAAACATGCTAGACACTTTTGAACGTAAGGTTCTACGGCGAATTTTCGGGGCTGTTTGCGATCGAGATGGATGGCGCATCCGGTACAACCATGAGTTGTATGAAATGTACGATGAGCTGCAAGTCTCGAAAATCGTCAAACTACAACGACTTCAATGGGCAGGGCATGTACAAAGAATGGACGATGATCGCATGCCTAAGAGAGTAATGAATGCAGAACGAGTCGACGGAACGAGTCTGCGAGGACGACCGAGATCTCGTTGGGAGAGCTCAGTAGGTGTGGACGCCGCGCAGCTGCTGGGCTCCCGAAATTGGAGGACGCGGTCACGTGACCGAGATAATTGGAGGACAATGATCCAGGCGGCCAAGGCCCGACGTCGGGCTGTCGCGCCACGATGATGATGAAATAGACCTCGGTGACCGAAATCTGTTTTGGCCTGCATTAATTTAATCAATTTCATTTGCATCCTAAAACAAATGTAATTTAGCGACGAAACGAAAATAGACCTTTTCCTTTATGACCACACGAAAACGGACCTCGTTCCGTATACACGTAATGTAAAACGGATGGGCATGAACCGCGGTGCGTATGCATGCCAAGTAAACGAATTGCGCTCGCTTAAAAAACTAAAACATTGGTTTATTGTTTCACCAACAAATTTGGGTCACGAGTCCAGAGTTATTATTATGCAATGCATACACACCCTACAATAAAACTACCGCTCTTACTCGCTATACTCATACGTATACGTATATATCTCGACGCTCACGCAACTAGAAATGAAAACCACTCAACTAATTTTCAGACAAATAACCATAGTCAACGATAATATTTACATGATACACAACTCACTCAAGTGGATATCCCAAGTAATCTATTGCCATGGTATCTTCTATGGCATTGCGCCGAGCCGCGCCTGATCCTCTGAGAATGTTTTCTGCAATTCTTGAAATTTTATTTCAAAGTAACTGGTACATACAAATGGGTCCAATTGAATTAATCGAGCTTTCTCTAAATAAGGCAAGCGTTCACTTCACCCTGGCTTCCTGAATGTAAAGAACGTTTGTTTGCAGCTAAAATATCGATACGATCATGAAATCGATCGAGTTCATCGGCTAGCGATCCAACGGACCTTAGAATGCGATGACAGCCCTTCGAAGCGAATGGTTCTCGTCCTCCAAATTCACAGTACCCAATTCAGTACCGAACTCGAGCTAAGTGAAAGATGGTATTCCGTTCGAACAGTTATCGATCCCGCAATGCAAATTCTACTAGATTTAGGCAAGGTTCGAGTCGGCATTGCGAAAACGGCTGCTCGCCCTTGGAAATTCCACTCAATGTTAGACCATAGATAAACAGACTATATAGATGTCTATTCTGGAACAAAATATCGCGTCTATGAAATAATATCTACGCAAATTTCGAGTTAACCACACAGACATGTGTGTGTGGGAGCGAATGAAGCGTGAGCGTCACTAGTTGCAATTGAAGAGCAATGGCACGTACGTAGTTAGACTCTTTCAGTCGAATCTCTTATGAATCTCGTGTTTGCTGCGGTTTGCTTCTCTCCTGCGGTGTACCGATCTCAGGCCGGCCGCATCTTGGACGTAGGCCGCATCTTGGACGTAGGCAGCACAGCGCGCACATGACATTGTTGTTGTAACAATAGTTAAAATCTGTGCGCGCTGTGCGAGCTGCCCTGCCTACGTCGCAAAATGCGGCCAGAGGAACAGACCGAGGAGTGTGAAGTTTATGTCCTATTCATAGACTCATTTAGTTCGAACAACTACTGTTCGCGTGGACTCCCAATCGAGGTATGCACTTATGCGGATTGCTTTAAAAAGCTTTCTTATTTCTTTCATTCATCAGGCATGGATTATAATCATATATTTAAAAAAAGAGGAATTTATCATAAAATAAATTAATAAAAATAGTAGAAGTAATTGAAAACAGGTAGTGACAAACTTAATAAAGAAAGTAAGGAAGTATTCATTTTAATAACAGTATTTGAGGAAGTTATTTGTTATAATATCAACGAAAGGGAAGAGAGGGGGAAAGTGGATAGAAAGCAACCATCAACCAATATAAAATAAATAATAGCATCCAGTCTGTTAATCCTAAAAATGTTATTTATTGTAAATGTTGTGATTACCTATTATAAAAGTTACTTAACCAATATGAATAATTATACAAAATTAAGCAACAAAACTATAATATATATATATTGAAGAAAATTAACAGAAAAACAATAATAATTTAGCTTAAAAGTAAAAACTTGGCTATCCTTTTAATATTTTAAGTTTTCTATGATTATCATCACGCCGTTTTTGTTCTGACAAAATTCTATCCATTTCCCATTTACAATTTTTTCGAATTAAAACGACCATGAAATATTCTAAAATTGAAAATCTATGAGAATGACAATTATTATTTAGATTATACACTCAACTAATCTTTCACTACACAATCTACACAATTCTTTCAGAAAATTAACGCTTTCACGTTGTTTAATAAAAAAATCATCAAAAATTTCCCTATACTAAGTATATGAACGCAAACATTAAGTATAAGCAGATATGCGTAAAATATCCTCTAAGTTGATAGGGAGCTCCTTCCGCTAATTATAAAATAGCGGTAATTGAATTTGGAATATTTACAATCGTATAATATTACAATATATATATAGTATATATATAATTAAGTGAACAGCCTTCTATTTTTTTTATTTCCATGCATTTTTATGTCGATAATATCAATCATTTATAAGCCAACAAATGAAGTCATTGGTAATAACGACTCGTTTCAAAATTGCGATTGCAGAAACCTGTGCTTCCGCTCATATCTTTTGCGTATCTATGTGGTGTAACAAACACGCATTAAACAAGCGACTTGTTGTTTGTGTAATGCGTGCTCGTTTCCCTACTCTATACGCGATAGATACGCTAAAGAGTGCGCCTATTCATACCCTCCTAAGAACAAAATTGAGAAATGCATACGTATGATACACGGTACACCTCCTATGGTGGAATGAATGCACATCTCAAAGCAAGAGCATTTCAGGTCTCTTCGAATGCGTTGCGAGAGAGCCATCTCTTATGCGGTTATCCGTGTGTCCTTCCATTTGTATTGGTGACATCAGGCGCACATTAGGCGACAGCGTCTGAAATAAGTGGTCCCGATTTTTTCCGCAGAATGGACATCTATGTAGTCTGTTTATCTATGGTTAGACTGAAACTACAAACGAATTCAACGCGACGTGCCCGTTGGGACACGAAACTTGGACTTTACAAAACGAAGAAATCTTTTCTATTGAACCTGCGATAGGTTAGAAGGAACGGTGGATTGGTTACGAAGCTGGAACTTTGTATTCATCGTGTGTATCCGTCAACGTTTTTGCCAGATGATGGAAAGAATGAAAATGCGTTAGGTAAAATTGTTAATGCTCGGTTATGTTTTTTATATAATCATTATGGTCCTTTCTTTTCTGCAGAATTTTATTCTGAAAAAGTGGAGCAGCGGTTCAAAAATCGCGAGGATATTAGCAAACTTCCTAATATTGATTCAGTGTTTAGCCAGGTCCAAAAGGAGTTAGAGGCCGAGGAGAGGCAACCGGGAAGAAAGCGTCGAAAAATCCAGGGAAATATTCGGGACATCGTAGATCCCGAGTAGCTGTACTGTACAACCTTTTGCAGTTCGAGGGCGACACTAGTGAAATCCGGGTATACATTTTCATGACAATCTCTTATATATTATATCAAAAAAAAAAATTTTTTTCCTTATTCTTAAGCCGAACTGTCGTCCCAACAGCGCAAGTTACTTGCTAACTATCAACAACAACTCTATGCTGAGCAAATGAGAAGTGTGCAGGACAAGCTGGTCAACCAGCCTGTCGTCAACCGGAGCAGAGAGCTCCTTAACTTACGGGTGAGCGACCGTCGATATCCAGAAACCTCCGCTTTACTTTTAGTATGGTCACCGCATTCGGAACTGAAAAATCTCTTTAAAGAAAAACGTGTCATTGAAGTGACTCATGTCGTGGCCATGGAGCATCACTCATCCGAATTGCAATTGACCTCAAGCAAATTGTCGCAATACAGGCTTTTGCCCGATTCGCATTCAGTTTCGCAACATCTCCTCCGGCGACACTTCCATTCAGGATATCCATTCGCCCAATTTCAAACCCGTATTCAACGAGCTCGACACCTGTGGCCTTCTGGTGCTCATCGACGATGTCGATCCTATCATCGTCAACCCTCGAAGAAAGCATCATACGAAAAAGTTCCAATCCGTTTTTCTGGCCGATTCGAACACAAATATTTTGTGCCTGAATTTCTGGGCGGGCGTGAAAGCTTACGGTTACGAGGACGTCATTCAAATTCATCGATTCGTAACGGTGAACAATTTGCAGTGGCGTAGCAATTGTGCAAATGGTCCTATTCCGTGTGTCTTTGCTACCGTCACTACAATATTCACGGAGAATCCGAAGAACGAGGACGTGTTTCATACTCTGGAGAATTTAAAAGCTAATTTTGCCGATACTAGAGCGGTTTCGACTTCAGAATTTGCGCAACGATGTCAGGAGAAAATTCGAGAATTGAAATCGCAACTTAAATCACCATCAAATTCAACATTGTCGACAATGCTGAACGCTTCGTATAATTTGAATAATCCAACAATAGTTGGGACGCTAAGCGCTTTCACCTTGCAAAATATGATAGAGATATATTTAAGCCCTTTTTTAATATTGTCCTAATAATTTGTAAACGGTGCCTCGGATCAAAAAACTTAATAGGATGTAAACTAAAGAACGCCAAATTCTAGATTCAATGCATTACTCAAAGTTGAAATTTGGTTTAGTAGTATAATCAGAATGTGCGCTTAGTCTAGGAGAGTATGTGTCCGTATACCAGGCAGAGATGCTTGGCTTGTTGCATGCGTTGGACCACTTGCTTGAAGGTCAGGTGCGGGGGAAGAAAATCCTTATTGCACTGGACAACCAATCGGTGATCAGACGCATGCAGCAGACGAACATAAACTCTAAACTGGTACTAGAGTGTGTCCGGAAGCTCAACACGTGTGCCTCAGAAAATGAGGTTACGCTGATGTGGGTAAAAGGACACATAGGTACAACGGGAAATGAGGCGGCGGATGCCCTAGCAAAACAGGGATCTGCGGCAACTTTCATTGGCCCAGAACCCAGAGTTGCTCTGGGGAACGGCATGATTGGAGCGAAGGTTGGGAAGTGGATGGACTCCATGCATCAACAAAGATGGCAGGAGCTAGTCACTTGCAAACAAGCTCGGAATGCAATGACCAGCCCTTTAGGCAGGGAAGCGAGAAAGGTACTTAGTTATAAACGGAGTACTCTAAGCTGGATAACTGCCTTGGTCACAGGGCATGGTAATTTTAAGGCTCATCTGGCCAAGATGAAAATCGGGGAAGATGACGTTTGCAGGCTATGCCTGGAGGAGGCCGAGACGGCGGCACACATTGTGTGCGAATGTCCAGCACTGGCTAGCACGAGGTTGAGGATCACAGGCAGGCACACGATAAGTGTAGAAGCCATGAGTGAACTCAGCTTCAAACAAATGCTAGCAATAACACGGGACTCAGTGATGAAGAAAGAGGTCGACAATTTTCAGTCGACATCTGGAAGTCACTGATGACCGGGAGGGGGCGAAAAGGGACCCAAACGTTAGTGGTCTGCTTCGGCTATCCCCCAAAGTATATAATATAATATAATAATAATCAGAATCGATAGTCGAAAAATGTCACTTTTTGAGGCTTTGGAGAAAAATCACACTATATCGCTTTTCAAGCTCACATATCTCTGTAACGGATACTCCAAATGAAAAACCGTTCAAGCAAAAGTTGAAGATATTTTGATTTCTAGTTTAACGGGCCCAATACTTTTCAAATCGGCCCGTTTTTAGTGTAGTTGTGAGCGAAAATGCAGAAATGGCTTTTTAGCGATTTGAGCCTTAATAGCTCTATCTCGATAAATATAACAGCTAAAAGTTTTGTTTTAGCCTCAGTTCGTAGATACTTTAACCTTGTTTATAAAAGTTTTGGTAAGTTTTTTGTCAGAGTAATTTAATTAATTAAATAATTAATTAATTAAATGATTAAATCTCTTCCATAATTTCAAAGTTCAAGCAACTTATATGACACTTTAGGTTGGTTCCTAACGTATTTGGTCATTTTGAGTCAAATGAAATCAACCGCTATTCCATATGGCTATTACTTCAAAAGATATTCACTTTTTTCCAGATTTTGTTATTAATTAAATAACCCTTTTTATTAAATACGTTGAAAAGAAAAAGCTTTTGTGCCAGTTTTAGGATAATCCCTAATGTATTTGGTTATTTTGAGTCAAATGAAACCAACCGAAATTCCTTGCGACCATTAGTTCACAAGATATTCACATTTTTCCAGATTGTTTTATTAGTTAAATGAGCTTTTTCGTTAAGTTGAAAATAAAAGGTTTTTATGCCAATTTTAGGTTGGTTCTTAGTGTGTATTTAGTCACTCTACGTAGAATAAAATTAACCGTGGTTCGATACAACCATTAGTTCAAAAGATATTCACATTTTTCCACATTTTTGGATTAGTTTAGTAAGCTTTTTTATTAAATAAGTTGAAAATAAAAAGCTTTGAGGACCATTTTAAGCAGTTTTCTAATGTATCTGGTCATTTTGAGTTGAATGAAACTAAAGGCAATTCCATACAACAGTTAGTTCAAAAGTTATTCACATTTTTCCAGATTTTTTTTTTGTTGAGTATTTTTTTTTATTAAATAAGTTGAAAATAAAAGGCTTTTATTCCACTTTTAGGTTGATTCCTAATGTATTTGGTCATTCTCAGTCGAATGAAAACCGCTATTCCATACGATCATTAGTTCAAAAGATATTCTCATTTAAGTAAAAAAAGATATTAGTTTGGTAAGCTGCTTTATTAAATAAGTTAAAAATAAAAAGCTTTTCTGTCCAGTTTAAGTTGATTCCTAATGTATTAGGTCATTTTGAGTCGAATGAAACTAACCGCAATTCCATACGATCATTAAATCAAAAGATATTCACACATTTTTCCAGATTTTGTGATTAATTAAATAAGCTCTCGTATTAAATAAGTAAGTTAAAAATAAAAAGCTTTTATGTCACTTTTAACTTAGCTCTTAATGTATTTGATCATTTTGAATAGAATGAAACTAACCGCAATTCCATACGACCATTAGTTCAAAAGATATTCACATTTTTCCAGACAATTATTTTTTATTAATTAAGCTTTTTATCAAATAATTTGAAAATAAAAAGTTTTTATGCCACTTTTAAGTTGATTCCTAATGTATTTGGTCATTCTGAGTCGAATGAAGGCAGCCGCAATTCCATAATAATTTTCGCAGTTTTTCCGGATTTTTTTAAAACTTAAACTAAAATGAAGAAAATATATTTACTTCATTGAGGAAACATCAAAGATGAAGCGTTGTAAATACACAATAAGTATGTTATGCTACCCTACAGTGGCTGACTCACAACTGCAGGTGCACCTCTTTGTGCAGGAAACACTTTTTTTTTCTGCAGCCACAGTTACTCGTGCAGGGTGTCTTGCACCTGCAACGCTGAAGAGTGGCACTTGCCTTTGCAGCAACCGGCGCTGTTATCCATAATGGGAGCCAACGTTCTCCCTCTAGTTTCCACCCCCAATCTCCAGGAGAAGGAATATGTTGCTGTACTGATTGTATACTTGGATGCTGTTGCAGAAAATAAAAGTGCGTGTTTCAATCAATCAGACAAAAAAACAAAAACAAATGTGTTTTCCTTTGATCTGTTCTAGAAAACAAGAACATTTTCCCATTCGCGATGGGAACGTGTTTTGTTTCCTAAAACAGTTTTTAGAGACACAAATGTTTTCAAAACTGTTCTGTTTTTACAGAACATTTGTGTTTTTGTTCAGAAAAACAGGTTTTGCCCGTGTTTTTCAAAACTGTCTCTTTGGTGGAAACCCTGCATAATGCCGGGTTTCCACCAAAGAGACTGTTTTAAAAAACGTTTTGTTTTCAAAAACAAAAACAGAAACAAGTTTTGTTTTCTGAAAACAGTTCTGTTTTATGTAAACAGACTGTTCCAATTAAACAGACTGGTTTTGTCTCTAGTTCTGTTTATGTTGTTCAACATGTGTCCCAAAAAATGTCAGACGACGCGAATTTCATAATAAGCTGTGGCTTTTTTTAATAAGTGACATCTAAAACAGATAAAACGGAGATATTGGGTCAATTCTCAATTAAAAAAAAAAAACTAAAACTTATATAACTTGAACCTTTAAAATGACAACTAATTGTGTACGTGGATGCTGTCGCAGAAAACCAAAGTGCGTGTTTCCACACACAAGACAAAAAACAAGAACAAATGTGTTTTCCTTTGATCTGTTTTAAAAAACAAGAACATTTTCCCATTCGCGATGGGAACGTGTTTTGTTTCCTAAAACAGTTTTTAGAGACACACATGTTTTCAAAACTATTCTGTTTTTACAAAACATTGGTGTTTTTGTTCAGAAAAACAGTTTTTGTCCGTGTTTTTCAAAACTGTCTCTTTGGTGGAAACCCGGCATAACACATTACCACTTGTCACGAAACACAAAACAAATCAGTTTCAAATCTATCCGCTTACTGACTCGACGGTGCACAATGTGGCAATAGCGGACAAAAATAATTTTTATTGTTTTTTATTCTTGACTAGTTGATGAATTATGACCACATATGTATATACATGCAAATTGTATCTATGACAAGATACCTGCACCCTTTGTTAACGGAGTGCCATTATTAATTCTCTCTTAAGGTCACTTACGGGATATGCAGAGAGTAGCAAATCAAATTATCGAGATATACTATTATTACCAAATTCCATAAATGTAGCTTCAGCTGTTTTCGAGATATTCTTTGAACAGGTTGACATCTGACTGATTTCATAAGGGTTTTATTTTTTCTACAAAACCCTAAAAAGCGTAACTACGACCTAAGCTATCAAGACAAGACTTTTTGAACAAGATTTAATTATCTGTAAATTGAGACTAAAACAAAACTTCAGCTACTATACTTACCGAAATAGAGCTATTAAAGCTGGAATCGCTAAGAAAGCATTCCAGCATTTTCACTCACAACTACACTAAAAATGAACCGATTTGAAAAGTATTGAGCACGTTAAACCGGAAATCGAAATATCTTCAACTTTTACTTGCACGCTTTTTCATTTGGAGTATCCGTTACATAGATATGTGAGCTTGAAAAGCGATATAGTGTGATTTTTCTCCAAAGCCTCAAAAAGTGACATTTTTCGACTATCGATTTTGATTATACTACTAAACCAAATTTCAACTTTAAGCAATGCATTGAATGTAGAATTTGACACTCTTTAATTTACATCCTATTAAGTTTTTCGATACGAAGCTTCGTTTAGAAGTTACGAGGAGAATATTAAAAAAAGGGCTCAAATTGCCGCGGAGTCCAAGATGGCTCCATCTCTTAAATTGAAAGTATGGGCCCCGCCAACATTCGTACCAAACGGCATTTCTCTATCATATTTTGCAAGGTGGCGTCGATTTATGTCGCTTAGCGTCCCAACTATTATGTCGTCCTTTAACGACCATTTTTAATACGTCATTGTCTACAGGTGTTTTCCTTGATGAATGGAAGACATCTTTTATTACTCCTGTTCATAAGAAGGGTCCAAAACTTCATATAGACAATTATAGGCCTATAGCTAAACTATCAGCTATCCTGAAGCTTTTTGAATTAATTGTTAAAAAGAAAGTACATAGATGTTTTGATCAGCGAGTTAATATCGCCATGTTAACATGGCTTCCTTAAAGGTAGATCAACTACAACAAATTTAGTTTCCTTTACTAAATTTGTTGCCGATTCTATGGAAGAGGGCATGCAGGTTAATGTTGTGTATACCGACTTCTCGAAGGCTTTCGATAAAGTTGATCACAACATATTACTTCGCAAATTAGAAAATTTAGGTATACAGTCGACTTTTCTCAGCTGGGTGAGATCCTACCTAACTGATAGGACTCAATTGGTGAAGTTAAACGGCTGTACATCGCGCTCTATGATAAGATGTACATCGGGAGTACCACAAGGAAGTCATTTAGGGCCGATATTTTTTTTAGTTTTTGTAAATGATATCATCCAAAATTTTAAATACGTGCGGGTATGGCAGTTCGCGGATGATATGAAAATTGCTAAGAAAATTGGCAACGTAAGCGACTGTCTCAAAATGCAATGCGATTTAGAGAAATTGCAAAATTGGTGCCGCGATAATAATTTAAATTTAAATGTTAGTAAATGTAAAGTTTTGAGCGCGTTTAGATTAAAAAATCCTCTCTTTTATGAGTACTCCATAGCAGGTAGTGTTCTAGAAAGAGTTTCTGAGATATCCGACTTAGGTGTAATTTTTGATCAAAAGCTTTCATTTCGACCTCATACCGATTACATTTTGTCAAAAGCGAATATCATGTTAGGGTTTGTTAAACGGAACGCGCGTGAATTTAATGATCCTTATACTTTGAAGATTCTATATTCTTCATTTGTTCGCTCGATTCTTGCATATTGTTCAATTGTGTGGAATCCTTTCTATAATGTCCATATCGAACGTATAGAGAGAATTCAACATAATTTTACTCGTTTTGCTATTTACCAAATTGGCTGGCGTTTTAAGCCTGATTATAGTACTCGTTGTGCCTTATTTGGTTTACAAACGTGACCTTATAGAAGGACTTTCCTTAACGCGATGTTTATAAGAGACTACTCATGTGAAGTTAGCCCCTCCACTTCAACGAAAATCGAATCCGATTGTTCAAATCGTTTGTCGGTCGTTTGTCGGTGATTGTCGGTCACTTAAAAAGATTTGTCGGTCCCTAATAACTTAATTATAGCAAAATCAAATTTTACATGTGAAGGAATAGAAAAATCACTGAAAAATGATATAATCGAAGTGAACATTGCCAAATTATTGCTTAGATCGTTTTTCGGTCATTTGTCGGTGATTGTCGGTCACTTCAAAACATTTGTCGGTCTCTAGTTATTTAATTATAGCCAAATTTAAAAAAAAGTGTGAAGTTAGCCCCTCCTAGCAACCAAATCGCTGGGGAAAGGTATTATCCAAAAGAACTTATTAAATTCCGAAAGAGAATCGTTTGTCGGTCACGATTTTACGTTTGTCGGTTTCTAAAAACCAATATTTATATGTTTAATTAGCATTTAAAAATAGCTTCATAACAATAAACATAGCACCGCGTCTACTTCATCATAGATGGCGTCATCGATTTTCGATGTTTTAGCTTATACACTTTAGTTCATAGAATAAATAAACATCGACTCTTATTCAACAGATGGCGCGAAGTTCGTTAAGAATTGTTTTTGTTACGACACGGAAGGAAATGATCGATTTGATTTCGTGGTCTGTTATGTCATATAGAATATGAATATTTTCATTTATGGCTATATCTTACGAGTACAACTTCGTAAAAAACGGAATGGGATAAAAAATGCAAACATATTACCAAACTGTTGATCTTTCCATGTTTGGGCATTGAAAATATGTATTTACAAAAAAAAAATGATTTGGGTGATAGGTGGTTGTATGTAAAAGAATGCAGCTTTCTACTGTAATAATAATAATTAAAAAAATTGGCTTTTATTCCAGAGTCACAATTGGAGGAGAAACTTTTCCGGCCGCGGAGCCCTACATTGATAGCTGGCGTTCAGTCAACCACCTGCTCAGCCGCCATTTTGGTTTCGATCGACAACATTTTTTTCATATAAACACTTCAATATATATGCAATAAAGGCCTCTAAACATAACTTCAATTTTTTTCGTTGTTTCCCTAGAAAAAAATCTTGAAATTAAGTGATTTTTCGACGTTCTAGAGTGGTGTAACACCCTTAAAAGGTATAAGTATTTAAGTATAGTATAGGTGATCTCGTCATATTTTCGTCGTCGACCAATTAGTATTTCCCCGACTAGACTAGATCAACGCAGTATGATAACTTTTCCACACAGGGAACGGTTCATATTTTCCGTATCGGACGGTTAAAGCCCGTAATTTAAACCATTTAATATTTTTTTTTTAAATTCAAACCAATTAATATTTTTCATAAAATTCAAACCAATTAATATTTTTCATAAAATTCATGTAATTCAATTTCAAACAATTTTCGAAATGAACATGTTTATTTTCAGTAGCCTTAGCGAAACTTAAAATCTCAAGTTTTTTGCAATGAATTAAAACGTAGAGTAAATTCAAAGAATAGAGTTAAATATCAGTAATTAAGTTTGCAACAAGCGTGGGAGACTATCATATCTTCGCGCCTAATTTGAATCATCCCAGTTTTCATTTATGTCACTATCTGGGTGACTAGCTATCTCAGCTGCTTTTTGCGCAAGATGGTCATTATATTGTTGTAAGGCAGCTGCATTTTTTAATCGAGCGGTGTAGAATTTGTGGCGCCTGGATTTTTCGTCGCTAGGGCGGCGCACGGCTGCAATACGCAATCGAACTTAAGCGATCATAAGATAATGGTCTCTTCCCATCTCAATATCGGCACCCTTCTTGTTTCGCACCTCCAGGAGGCAACTCTTGAATCTTTTACTAATGGCAAAATGGTCGATCCGATTTAATGTTCTGCACTGATCAACAGAGGACCGATTGATTTTGTGGTGGTCCTTATGCTCAAACATAGTTCCACCGATGAAGAGACTGGAAGTTGAAGAACTCTACAAATTTTTCACCGTTGTCATTACGATCATCAAGACCGTGTCTCCCCATCACATGTCTGAGACCATAGTTATCAGCCAACTTTCGCATTCAAATCACCCATAACCATTATAATGTCACCTTTAGGTGTTCTGCTCTGAACGGCGTTTAGTTCTTTGTAGAAGGAGTCTTTTGCCAAGACATTGTCGGGTTCAGTAGGGGCATAACATTGTATTATTGAGATGTTCCTCATTTTGGTCCGGAGCCTGGCGGTCAAGATTCTGTCAGAGACTGGCTCCCAGGATAAGAGCCAGTTTCGTGGGCCTCTGGTTAAATGGAGCCCCACACCTGACTCACGACGATTACCGGTAGCTTTACTGGAGTACAACATTACAGTGCTGCCCGTTGGAGAGATTAAATTATCCGCTGTTCCACCATCTTACCTCACTAACTCCTGAGATGTTTAATTTGTACCTCAGAAATTCACTCTCTAATTGAAGAAATCGTGCGTTCTTGGGACCTTCTGATCCATTGTCCAGTAGAGTACGCACATTCCAGAATCCAATCTTTGGCATTGTACGATAGCCAAACGTCGTAACCGTTGAGTCAGTCCTTATCCGACGCATAGTTGACGTTTCGTTAGCATATAAAGATTTCGCATAGTGCAAGTTGCTGGCCTACACATCCTCTCCTTTGTTTATCGGTTTTAACGACAGGCCCTCAACGATCTAGAGTACGGCGATTTGATCCTCGGCGCGGATAACTGCCTGCGGGTTCTAAAAGAATTCCCACAGCGCTCCTAACTTGTCAGTACAAAGACGGTGCGGATAGGAGGTGCATGCTAGCAACTACACTTCCGGAAAATAGATTTGCTATCGAAACGTCAGCAGGGCATAACAATTTAAGAAATTTTGACGCACCCATGCCCCTGAAGGCGTCAAGGCAATTAAAATCTAGGTCCGCACAGGTCTAGAGTATATACGCTTCGGACTCCGGGCCGTGTACAGTCAATAGCCAGTCCTTGTAGTCACCTTTCACGGCAAGCCAAAAGGGATGTGCATAGAGAATACCTATGGAGGAGCAATCCGCATATACTCAACACTAAACTACTTGAAGCAATTCCAGTCGTAAAAAGTAAAGAGAGAGACACACGCCCTCCACTGCGCAACACCCGCGCAGTCTATATAAAAGCGCAGGAAGCACGTAAGATGTCATCCCCCTCCTACTTTTCCAGTTGGAACAATAACATTCCAGTCTGTCTCTCTGCCGCGGAACACCCGCCCGATCCATATAGAGCAAAAGAGATGTCAAATTTCCATACCCCTTCCTACTTCCTCACTTGAGCCGAATTGCTACGTTTCTCTCGCTCTTTTTCACTTCCTCATATACTCTCTCTTCAAAGGGGATGTGGCATAATTTAGACATTTTATGTTAAAAACAATGGTTTTAGCCTTTATAGGAGAATTCTCTCTATCCGGATAGAGAGAATTCTTTTCAGGGTGGTTGTACAGGATAAATTTGGATCTGGTTAGTGGTATGTACAACGAACATGGATTCACATAGAAGGAGCACTCAGTACATTAATTTTTGAGAAGCGGATGCAAATAGTGGGCCCCACACATGTTTACCCATTTTTGACAGGAACCCAGCGAACATCAGGAAATCATTGTGAACTCAGAATGAAATCACATAGTGAAAATGAAATCACTAAACATTCATTTACCTCTCAGTTAGAATTCACATCGGATTCACTTTTGTTCGAAAATTTTTACCCCGAAATGAAACCATAAGGTGGTTTCAAAATAAGTTCAGCAAATGATGCCAAAGTGGACAAAAAGTATGAATGCAGACAGAATTCACTATGCGAATTCATACTGAATTCAACAAATGATATCTTATTGGATACTGATTATGGTAGTAGAAGGAATTCACCTACTGAAATCATATTGAACACAGCTCATGACAGTAAGAGGAATTCACGAGCTGAAATCATAATGAATTCTATGCGGGATACTTAATTTACTTTAGTTAAGGGCCGTTTTCCAAGCGACGATCCATACTCCGGAGCGGGCTACGTTTTTCCCATTCTATATGACCTATCCAACCGCACATCGACGGCGACGAATACTTCATATAGAATTTGAAAAACGTAGCCCGCAGCGATTTATGTTCCGCCGCTTGGAAAAGGTCATATACGTATAATATCAAAAATTGTGGAAATGAAAAATAAGGAAAATAGAAAATAGGAACATAAAAAAAAATCGAGCTCGAAAATAGAGTGGGAATAATGTGGAAATACCAAAAATGAAGAAGGTATCCAAGGAGGGCCGCACAGACACTTAAAATTTCCTCGTCAGAACCGTGTCAAGTTCGAACTCAATGGAAAACGTCGAGTTTTTGTTAAAAATTGTCCTGAAATTTAAGTGAAAAGTCTCAGATTTTTACAAAAAGTTAACTTTTTATTAATTCACGTTGTACTATATATATTAATATTTTGTTATAATAATGTTTGTAATAGTTGTAAGTAAAAAAAAAATATGTAAATAAAACTATTCATTTTATCAAATTGAGTACGATCCGCACTACTCGTAAAAATACATTTCTATTAAAAAAAAAAAAAAAAAAAAAAAAACATTTCGGAAATCTTTAACGATAATTAATTTTTTTTTATTTTTGTCCCTTCTGAAATAAAGAAATTTATTATTAAAATAATTATAATGTCGATTCAATAAATTTGCTATTTTTACCAGTCGCTCCTTGGCATATTGGAAATGCCTTTTTATATGCCTTTCCACAGTTGCTTCCGTTGCACTAGGTATGCTGAATAGACATGCACCTAGACATAAGTTCCAATTATTATAACAATAGTTTCAAAAATTAAAATAATTCAATCCTACGTTTCAAAACCGATATTAAAGTAAAAGCTTTAATACTAGTTTTATTGTTTGCCCCGGTCCACGAAAATTCTTGGGCTAACATGTCGGTGACCAATTTTCTTAAATTTCTTTTAATAAATTGGTGAACATCATCACCTCCTACCCGACAAAAATCTTCTTTCTGAAATTAATAAAAGTAACACAATTAATAAAACATTAGCCACGTCTAATATATCTTTATATATATAAACACGCATTCGACTTACTAATTTATTTATGCGATCTTCTGTTAAGGATTTTTCAAATGAAATTAATTCCTCCACAGTGGTCCAAGGCTTGGAAGGAATTAAATTGCCGCTGTCCTGCTGACTCCCAGGGAGATTCGCTCTAAGTTCTTTAATTTCATTTTGTAGACTTTTCACAACCTCTTTTAAACCACATACTTCGGACGTCAGCCTTTCAAATAATTGCTTGTTGTGCACGTTTGCATTCTGGATTGCACGGAGTACATCTTTTTAGAAAAGAGAAGAAACAGTCATTTTCAGATTTTTCCCATTATTATTGTATTTTATTCACCTCTATTTGTATTAGTAGTCTGACTGTTAATAATACTGTCGTTATTTGAATCAGTTAGAGGCCTTTTTTCTCTTGCATTGGTTCCGATATTACGGAATAAGTTTCGTGACCCAGAAGAAGCATTTTGCGTTGATGTAACTGGATAAGAACCTATGATAAAATCCATTATGTCGTAAATCGTCCCTTTCCCTATATTTGAATATTACCTTTAATTTGTAAAAAATCCCTATACCCAAAATTTTCATCTGTTTGCAATGAAGATGGTGCTGAAAAAATATAATAAAAAAAAAATAAACAAATAAATATGATATGTGCTTTTAGTAAGAACATCAATTTACTTACCGAAGTTGACATTTTGCAGTTCTGTATATGTTGCATCAATTTGGGTCTCATCGTTATCGCTGGGATTTAACATTGTTTTTC
The DNA here is from genome assembly GCA_964017055.1 of Chloromyia formosa. Classification (NCBI taxonomy): domain Eukaryota; kingdom Metazoa; phylum Arthropoda; class Insecta; order Diptera; family Stratiomyidae; genus Chloromyia; species Chloromyia formosa. The sequence goes on from OZ024817.1 coordinate 48,157,564, forward strand.
TAGTGTATGAATTATAGGTGAAAAGTAATGTGAATTGCAGTTTGCATCAGTCAAATGGATTAACTTGGTAGATACGTCGTTTAGTGTTATTATACTTGTGGCTTTACTAAATTTAAGAGTCACGCAATGATATATATTAAAGTAGTCGGAACTAACGGGAAAAGTAAAAAATGGCTCCAGATTTTCTACGCGAAGCGCATGCAATAGAAGTATGTTTCTTTCATCTTTCTTAATTTCAATAAGCTTCAATACATCTTTATTGATTTGTAGAAAATTATCTGGTTCTTTTATTGATAGTTTATATTTTTCTGTCATTATACTTTCGTAACTTCCACTTGGGAGCTGCTTTCCAAAAATAGGATACTTTATCACACGTTTTCTTTCATTGTTGATACTGCTTTCCACCCATCTATTGTAAATTTGGCTAAGAACGTTTGTTCCGCTTTTCACATTTCGCTTTATGCGTTGTAAAAAATTTTCATATTTAAAAGCACTGATGTTATGTAATGAGCCATGATTTAAAGCGTCCGAATGAAGATGTGTCAAACAATGAAAGTTGAATGTACATAAGTCAGTAGAGTACAGATCAGGAATGTCTTTAACAAAACTCTCTAAAAGTTTCTTTGCGCATTCATTGTTTCGAATACAGTCCTCATCGTTAAGCAATATCCTCATTGCTAGACTCAATTTTAAAAAGTGTTGGTATAAATTAGGTTCCAGGATACTCGATAATATAAATGGTCCCGTGTACAATAAAAATTGTCGGAGTTCAGTGGCCTTCCATCTGTCAAATTCATTGCAGCCTCGTGGTTTTCGGTTGAACTCTTGAGGTATTTGACCCCTTATTTTTAAAAGTTGCTCACTTATTTTAGATTTTATGACCTTGTTTTTAATCCACAATGATGCTATGCTTTTGGTTACGCCCAAACATACGACATGCATATAGTCAAGGACGAAGCTATCAATTATATTAATTGGCAGACTTTCCAATACTGTAGTATTCTGTTGATTATGATGTTCTGGTTGCAACCGACTCCGAAAAGAATTATTTGATCTTAAGGTATTCTTCTCGTAAGGAAATATAATTCGATGATTGATATATTCACCCTTCTGCGTACATTTTGGACAACTAAAGAACCCGCTATGACTCTTAACTTGAAGTATAAAAGCACGAGCTGGTGCATCACATACAAATGATCGCACATGAACAGTATATCCCTTGTTTTGAAATATGAATCCATTTAATAAAATTTCATTAAGTTCTGTAATGAATGGTTGTAAATACTCGTCACAGTTTTTCGGCTTCGACATTCCTCCATATACACCTACTAGTAAAACTTCAGAAGTACTGGCAATACTGCATAAAATTGGCCATACTTGATATCGGGAACTTCTAAATAAGGGCAAACCATCGATATTAAAATCTAGCGAAAGATTATTCGAAACGTACGAGTTATTCAACAAAAAGTCGGTCAAACAATCTTTAAGCCCGTAATGCACATAAGTACTGTCTCCCATTAATATTGTAACATTTTCTTTGGGAGTGGATTTTAGTGTTCGGGCATCTAGCGGTAGTCCCTCTACATTATGATTCCTAAGCATTACTAATAACTCCTTGATCGCCTCATTACCAATCATGTATTTCGTAGCCCAAGAGGCAATATTTTTGGATAACCCAGTTTCGGTAATGTCTTCCATAATTTCATCTTGGGAAACATAAAATTCGTATTCCGATGCTTCATTTTCGCTGAATTCCATGCTGTTTTCATTATTATCAATATCAGTTGGATAAATATGGTTGATTATGTTTTTTGCATTAATCTTTGAATGGTAATGCAGCGATTGTTTCGACATTTTGCTAAAAATGGTTTATAGAAAAAAATACACATATAGTGGAATGAAATTAGACTTTGAAGTCGAAATAATTTCCCCTTTCAAAAAAGTTATATTCCGGGCGTGGACAACACACTCCCGAACAATATATTAACGTGCCTCTCATTACATTAACAGCAAATTATGCAATTTAATTAAAAACAAGTCACTAAATAACGTGTCAATTTCATATTAATCAACAAACAAAAGATGCCATTTTGTAGTGGAAAGGATGCGTGGCCATCAGCCTTCATACATTACATAAATTATTTATTTATTTTTATTGTTTACTCAATAAATAGGCATCTTATGAAATAACATTCTACTGTGAATATGTAGTGAATGTTTTTCCCTATAGAATGGCTGATTTTGTTTATCGATTGAAGAACTTCATATGAAATTATAAATGATTTAGGCATTAGAAATACATTTTGCATTTGCTTACCTTACTTGATTTTCACTTTTTCACTTTAAAATAACAAAAAACAACAAAAACTAGCCAACAAACTCAAAAAAACATACGTATTCTTTACACTTTGAAATTTCGCCACCTAAATGAAAAATCCCTGAAACATAGCGGTGAAGTTAACAGTAAATTTTGGCTCGCAAGAACATAGTTTCAGTTATTATTCATGTACTGAAAGGAAACTGATTAGGAGGTCTTGAATATTTTACAAACTGCCACGCATATAGTGATATTCATTTACTGTTCACGCTATGAAGCCAAAGTGAAATGAGCATTCAGAAAACGATTTCATATCGGTTTCATGCAATGAACATTCACCAAATTGTTCGCTGGGAACCTAAACGGGAAAATGCATTGGGTAGATAAGGACAGCATCACTTCGTAATCAGCTGTTCAAATGACAAGCGTCCCACGTTTTTAAATGTATTGGTAGCCTGTACTATTTTTCATGCATTTCGGGTTCGACTTCCTTTTCAGACTTACGGGATCATATGAAGAGGTGTATATCTGTCTATTTTTCGCAATCCTCTCGCAAAGCGATTGTGTACGGATAATGAAATTTAACACATTGACCATTACGGGAACAGAAAACAACCTTTGGGCATCTTGTACTGAGTGGCTTCTAGTCTCGATGTTCGTTAGTATGTATACAGCGAAATGGAAAGTAAGTATTTGAATAGGAGCAAACTCCACACACTCCCTAGAAACGGCAGTGGTGCAAACCGCTGTAGCTAAGTCAAGATAAGATTAATTGATCCAGTCCTTTTAGTTGCTTTCACGATAAGCCGAAAGGGATGTGGCATAATTCAGACCATAAGAACGTTTCTCTATGGTCTAAATTATGCCACATCCCTTTTGGATTGCCGTGAAAGGTGACTACAAGGACTGGCTATTGACTGTACACGGCCCGGAGTCCGAAGCGTATATACTCTAGACCTGTGCGGACCTAGATTTTAATTGCCTTGACGCCTTCAGGGGCATGGGTGCGTCAAAATTTCTTAAATTGTTATGCCCTGCTGACGTTTCGATAGCAAATCTATTTTCCGGAAGTGTAGTTGCTAGCATGCACCTCCTATCCGCACCGTCTTTGTACTGACAAGTTAGGAGCGCTGTGGGAATTCTTTTAGAACCCGAAGGCAGTTATCCGCGCCGAGGATCAAATCGCCGTACTCTAGATCGTTGAGGGCCTGTTGTTAAAACCGATAAACAAAGGAGAGGATGTGTAGGCCAGCAACTTGCACTATGCGAAATCTTTATATGCTAACGAAACGTCAACTATGCGTCGGATAAGGACTGACTCAACGGTTACGACGTTTGGCTATCGTACAATGCCAAAGATTGGATTCTGGAATGTGCGTACTCTCCTGGACAATGGATCAGAAGGTCCCAAGAACGCACGATTTCTTCAATTAGAGAGTGAATTTCTGAGGTACAAATTAAACATCTCAGGAGTTAGTGAGGTAAGATGGTGGAACAGCGGATAATTTAATCTCTCCAACGGGCAGCACTGTAATGTTGTACTCCAGTAAAGCTACCGGTAATCGTTGTGAGTCAGGTGTGGGGCTCCATTTAACCAGAGGCCCACGAAACTGGCTCTTATCCTGGGAGCCAGTCTCTGACAGAATCTTGACCGCCAGGCTCCGGACCAAAATGAGGAACATCTCAATAATACAATGTTATGCTCCTACTGAGCCCGACAATGTCTTGGCAAAAGACTCCTTCTACAAAGAACTAAACGCCGTTCAAAGCAGAACACCTAAAGGTGACATTATAATGGTTATGGGTGATTTGAATGCGAAAGTTGGTGCTGATAACTATGGTCTCAGACATGTGATGGGGAGACACGGTCTTGATGATCGTAATGACAACGGTGAAAAATTTGAAGAGTTCTTCAACTTCCAGTCTCTTCATCGGTGGAACTATGTTTGAGCATAAGGACCACCACAAAATCAATTGGTCCTCTGTTGATCAGTGCAGAACATAAAATCAGATCGACCATTTTGCCATTAGTAAAAGATTCAAGAGTTGCCTCCTGGAGGTGCGAAACAAGAAGGGTGCCGATATTGAGATGGGAAGAGACCATTATCTTATGATCGCTTAAGTTCGATTGCGTATTGCAGCCGTGCGCCGCCCTAGCGACGAAAAATCCAGGCGCCACAAATTCTACAAAGCTCGATTAAAAAATGCAGCTGCCTTACAACAATATAATGACCATCTTGCGCAAAAAGCAGCTGAGATAGCTAGTCACCTAGATAGTGACATAAATGAAAACTGGGATGATTCAAATTAGGCGCGAAGATATGATAGTCTCCCACGCTTGTTGCAAACTTAATTACTGATATTTAACTCTATTCTTTGAATTTACTCTACGTTTTAATTCATTGCAAAAAACTTGAGATTTTAAGTTTCGCTAAGGCTACTGAAAATAAACATGTTCATTTCGAAAATTGTTTGAAATTGAATTACATGAATTTTATGAAAAATATTAATTGGTTTGAATTTTATGAAAAATATTAATTGGTTTGAATTTAAAAAAAAATATTAAATGGTTTAAATTACGGGCTTTAACCGTCCGATACGGAAAATATGAACCGTTCCCTGTGTGGAAAAGTTATCATACTGCGTTGATCTAGTCTAGTCGGGGAAATACTAATTGGTCGACGACGAAAATATGACGAGATCACCTATACTATACTTAAATACTTATACCTTTTAAGGGTGTTACACCACTCTAGAACGTCGAAAAATCACTTAATTTCAAGATTTTTTTCTAGGGAAACAACGAAAAAAATTGAAGTTATGTTTAGAGGCCTTTATTGCATATATATTGAAGTGTTTATATGAAAAAAATGTTGTCGATCGAAACCAAAATGGCGGCTGAGCAGGTGGTTGACTGAACGCCAGCTATCAATGTAGTGCTCCGCGGCCGGAAAAGTTTCTCCTCCAATTGTGACTCTGGAATAAAAACCAATTTTTTTAATTATTATTATTACAGTAGAAAGCTGCATTCTTTTACATACAACCACCTATCACCCAAATCATTTTTTTTTTGTAAATACATATTTTCAATGCCCAAACATGGAAAGATCAATAGGTTGGTAATATGTATGCATTTTTTATCCCATTCCGTTTTTTACGAAGTTGTACTCGTAAAATATAGCCATAAATGAAAATATTCATATTCTATATGACATAACAGACCACGAAATCAAATCGATCATTTCCTTCCGTGTCGTAACAAAAACAATTCTTAACGAACTTCGCGCCATCTGTTGAATAAGAGTCGATGTTTATTTATTCTATGAACTAAAGTGTATAAGCTAAAACATCGAAAATCGATGACGCCATCTATGATGAAGTAGACGCGGTGCTATGTTTATTGTTATGAAGCTATTTTTAAATGCTAATTAAACATATAAATATTGGTTTTTAGAAACCGACAAACGTAAAAACGTGACCGACAAACGATTCTCTTTCGGAATTTAATAAGTTCTTTTGGATAATACCTTTCCCCAGCGATTTGGTTGCTAGGAGGGGCTAATGGCTCGTTTACATTTGCCAGTGCACCGGCATGCCTGTAGACTTGTCGACAAGTGCCTTGCCTGTAGCTGCTTGCATGACGTGTGCCAGTAGGTGTTTACACACATAATTCGACTTGCAAGTTGGCTGGGATTTTTTCTTGAGTGTCAATTTGACAATAGTGGAAGTTTGAGGTGTACCGATGATTAATAAATTGATTAAATTAACTAATTAAATTGGAAAATATTCAATATTGAAAAAATGCCGCGTTTCGCCAAGAGAGAGTGTAGAGTAAAGTTTATGAAAGCTATGTCAAATATAGTCGACTTGTTCAAAAATGAACTACTTGATATGCTTGACGAAGAAGAGGAGCCTAAGCGTATTTGGGTGCGCAAGTGGATCGATCGGCGGGCAGAGCTAGGAGCGTCATCGCGCTTGCTGAAAGAGCTCTCGAACGAAGACCCGAAGGAGTTCAAAATGTGCTTGCGGTTGCGACCGGACGAGTTTAATGCATTGCTTTCGATGATCACACCTCGAGTAGCCAAGATGGATACTGCAATGCGGGATTCAATTAGCCCGAAAATAAAACTGGAGTTGACCCTGAATTTTTTGGCTACTGGAAATAGTTTTAGGTCTTTGAGCCACATGTTTCGGGTTTCAAAGGCTTCAATTTCCAAATGCATACCTGAAGTGTGCTCCGCAATATTCGAGGCTCTCAAAAGTTTCATCGAGGTAATAAACATAAAAACTAACAGTACTTACTCATATATTGAATTCCACAAGGCACTCCTTTTTCATGTGAATACAACGTCGGGCTTTCAATTCTCGGATAAGGTGACGCGGTTTCGAGTGTCAGAAGCCACATAACTATTCAGATTCAACATTACTTTCCGTTTATTATAATATTTCCAAATATCCAGGGAATGTCATTGTCCTTGAAGCCGATTATATGCTAATGCTTCATTAATTTCTTCTTCATGCTTACTCGTTGAACAAAAAATACACAAAATCACGCTTTAGAAATTTAAATGTTTATTCATGTTATATGTACTTAGAAAGTAAATTAGAGTAAATAAGAAAAAAATATATACATAAAAAACAAACAAATTTCAAGAGGGTCATATCGCTTGAAACCCTGCTAAGCATTCCAAATGTGTTTAATAAGGCACTGTAGCACTATTCCGTGTTTAAAGCGGGCTCTCAGAAACACCGTATTCATAATCATGTTGAGAAGTCATCCTCATCTATCAAAAATTCAGTCTCGAACATGTTAAATTGGTAATCACTAGATGGTGGTGATTGATGGCAAGAATCGTCTTGTCCTCCGGAATTGGTACTAGGCTCCATTGATGACGCTCCGGGAGTTGATGGTGGCCTTGCTTCAATTGTTTTATTGTGTTCCTGCAACCGGAACTTCATAAGGACATCTTGTAATTCTCGTTGTGCCATTAGTGCTACTGGTAGCGACATTTTTTTTAACGAGACGGATACAAGCCTTCCGAATGCATCAAATTCGTCTTCCTCGCACTTCTCCAGACATCCCTTGATCGATGATAATTCTTGTACGGCCTCCATAATTTCGGTGCGCCGTTTCTTCGAAGCACGTCTTACGGGAGTGATGACAGTAGTTTTCGATCCGCAAGGTTCCGTCGATGGAATCTCTTCGGCAGACGCTGACGATGACTAAAAAAAGAGATAGATACATTTAAAATCCACAAAATGGTATTGGAAATATGGCTAATAATTTTAAATTTTTTAATTGTAAAATAGTGAGTACCCATCTTTTAAGATTTTAATCGAATTTTTCTTTTTTTTTCAGACCCCTTCCTCTGAACAAGAGTGGGCAGGAATAAGTCAAGGGTTCAACGCCCGATGGAATTTTCCAAATTGCTGTGGTGCTTTAGATGGCAAACATATCCCGATCAAAGCGCCACCTCATTGCGGGTCCAAATTCTACAATTACAAGGGCACCAACAGTATTGTCCTTATGGCTCTTGTGGACCATAACTATTGTTTCACGTATATCGACGTTGGGTGTAATGGAATGGTGTCAGATGGAGGAGTTTTCCGTAACTGTACTCTCTCTACTACTCTTGAAAATGACCTACTACCTTCTGGGCATTGTATAGTTGCGGATGATGCATTCCCTCTAAAAGAGTACATCATGAAACCGTATACTAACAAACCCCTTGCTTATGACGAAAAAATTTTTAATTATAGATTGAGCAGAGCAAGACGGATTGTAGAAAATGCCTTTGGCATACTTGTGAACAGATTCCGCATTTTTGAGAAGCCCATTCCATGCAAATTGTCAACTGTTGACAAAATAGTAATGGCTGCTTGCGCGATTCATAACTGGCTGCGGAAAACTGCTCCATCGGCCTATTTTCCACAGGGTTCTCTAGATTTAGATCTGGAAGATACTGGAGATATCATTCCGGGAGAATGGAGGGATTCAGTAATATTGAGAGACCTGGAACCCAACCCTACCGGATTACGGACAGCCTCTTTAGCGAGAAATATCCGCGACAACTTTAAACAATATTTTATTGGCGAAGGTGCGGTACCATGGCAACATTCAAAAGTTTTCTAGTTAAGAACCTCAACCACCACCAAAATTGAAAACATAAAAGCATATATAATAATAAAATGGAATTCATATATATATATATATATATTTATATTTGTATTGTTTGATTGTATTGTTTTTTTTTTCTTTTTTTCTATGCCCTCCCTACACAGAATGCTTGGCTGGTTAATATTTTGAAATACCCTTTAGTATAGTCAAAGTAGACATTGCTCTCCGAAATAACTCTCTCTATATCAAAGTGTTGGGAAAAGAATTTTCGAATATTTAAAGGTCGCCACACATGGACGAGCACAACCACGACCGAACTTCCATCGATCCATCAATTTCATAAAACGTGTGGAAAAAAATCCCCACCTATTGAAACACCGTTCTATGATATTTGATGGTTCGATGGAAGTTTGGTCGTGGCTGTGCTCGTTCATGCGTGGCGACCTTTAGAGGCTTAGAAAAAATTCGTCTTGATCCTGATAAATTATTATTTTTTTTTTTTATAAATGTGAATACTTGGCGTTAGAACTTACCAGTGTACTCTGCGTCTCCCGTTTTTTCGTCGTTCCCTTCATGAACGAATCCAACGCTGCAAACCACTTCAAAGAAGGCTTGTAAATTGTATCGCCGGCCGCTCCAGATTTTTTGGATTTTTCGATTTTTGCGACCTCCTGGTGGTACGTACTTCGCAAGGTTTTAATTTTTTTTCTTGCGTCATTGGCCGTAAAGTCGGTAAATCCCATTTCCTTTACGATGAATTCCAAGGCGGCTTGACGCATCTGATTGTTTTTATAATTTGGGGAATCATTTGCCCATAGGCACTCCTGTGATTGGTACAGGCTCACAAAATTTCCAGTTTGCTGCTCTGTCCACTTCATTTTAGTGGCAACGCGAAACTTCTTAGCACAGAATGATTCCTGGTATACACATACACACGGCGAGCACAATCGGCGTAAACATTTTCGCCGAAACTGTAAAATAAAGCAGTGTTTTATACAATGATAATGTAGATCAGCTTGAATCTTGAAATACTTTCCTACATTTATCAAAGACACAAATTTGGTCCCACGGCGAATGGATTAAGCTCCAACATTTTCGCCGCAACTCTGAAATAAAATAGGAAACGGTGTTTAAGGAATTGTACTTAGTAAGAGAGATAATGTAGATCAGCTTTAATCTTGAAAATACTTTCCTTCATTTATCAAAGTCACAAATTTGGTCCCACGTCGAACGAATTAAGCTCGAATATTTTCACCACAACTCTGAAATAAATTAGGAAACGGTGTTTAGGGAATTGCACTGAGTATAATGAAAATCCTTCCCTGATTTCTCTATAGGCACTAATTTGCCTGTTTGCAATCCATTGTTCCATTTTCGGTTCCTTGGCGGGAGCATGTAATTCCTCGACTTGTTCTGTCAATTAATCTGTAAAGCAAAGCAAACACCTTCATTCAAAATCTTTTATTAGGAGATTATCACTTATTTACCATTGCGATATCCTATTTGCAGGCGACATTGATCTTCCATCGTTTGTTGGCGTACCAATGACAGCAAACATATGATCACAAGTCTCTACTGGAATGCCTGTAGGAAATCAATTGGCCCGGGAGGCCAGCTACTTGCAAGGCACCGTGCGGGTTTACTGGCCTGGCAGTTCACAGGCACGGGTGTTTACACATGTGCAAGTGACAGCTTGCAAGTTACTTGCAAGGCACTTGCAATGCCTGTAAAATGTACGTACTTGCACGGTCTACTGGCAAGTGTAAACGCTACTTGGACTTCACACTTTTTTTTTAAATTTGGCAATAATTAATAACTAGAGACCGACAAATGTTTTGAAGTGACCGACAATCACCGACAAACGACCGACAAACGATCTAAGCAATAATTTGGCAATTTTCACTTCGATTATATCATTTTTCAGTGATTTTTCTATTCCTTCACATGTAAAATTTGATTTTGCTATAATTAAGTTATTAGGAACCGACAAATCTTTTTAAGTGACCGACTAACGATTTGAACAATCGGATTCGATTTTCGTTGAAGTGGAGGGGCTAACTTCACATGAGTTAAGAGACTTGCTATACTCTCACATTTCGTGTGAAGATATTAAAAATTACTTTGTAGTTAGAGATATCTCACACGATTTGCCGCGCAACAATCTTTTTATTCAGCCTTTTCATAGAGTGAATTATGGTCTTAATGAACCGTTTACACGGTCTATTATCCTATATAACAGCGTGAAGGATATAATTGACTTCACTCAATTAACAAACTGTAATGGCCATGTTTCCCTGTTTTGCGCGTTGCGTTATATTATGTGTCCAAACACTTTCGACATGCACTGTACTTGTACGAACAGGAGTCAACAGAAAAAAAAATATTCTTATCGTTGGCTTGTTCCCCGCTTCATTTTCTTTCTTTTTGCTTATCAAATCGCATATCTTACGTTCATGATGCTCATGTGGGTTCCTAATCCCCATGCCCTCTGGATATTTACAAATCGCGCAATAGGTGTGGACACTGAGTGGGAGGGGTGTGTGAGGGTGACGTGTATGGCTCTCTTGCGCATAGTTCTTTTGTTTAGATGATGGTGATCATGATCATGCAAGAAAACAATGTAGGATCTTGCAAGTTAGTTTGTGTGTCTGTGGTCATGGGTCTGTTGCGGATTCGTTGTATACGACGGGGTGCAATACATGTACCCTGTCGTATATAGCGAATTCGGGAGCATACTGGATTACGTGACCAAGAGCACGCATCGCTTATGAGAAGAGAAGTGTGGTATGAAGTGTGCCTTTGCCTACGTGATTATCTAGTGACGGTTGAATGGAAGAAAATTTGGGGATTCGGGGAGTTCGTCCGCAACTGCGAGGAGGGGGAGAGTTGCGATCGAGACCGGGGTCGTGAATATTCCTTGGAGAGTTCTGGAGTTTTCTTGCTGGAGAAGGGCGGATTTCGGATTCGGACAAAAGTAATTACCGGTCGCTTTAATTTGGTGGCCCATTTTCCTTTTTGAGGATTCTCGTGCGTTCTCTCGAGGATAGTGTGCGGTAGTCGTCACAGACGAAAATGATAAAAAAGAAAAGTGTTGAGTTCTTGGCGGTGTAGGTTAGGTTAGGTTAGGTACAAAGGCTGCCGTATTAGCTACAGCACACATGAACCGCTATAGGGTCCGTTGTGATACCTCAGGGGAATCCTCACCATACCATTCTACTCGTTGAACCAGCCAGTGCTGATAATGAAACGATGGAGTTTACCAACATCAACATTTGCCAAGTCATCCAGTTCAAAAAAGAACTGGGATCCAAGAAATTTCTTTCTTCTTCTAGCGAGAGCAGGACAGGAACAGAGGAAATGAAAAATGCATTCCTCCTCGTCCTCATCATCGCAGCTTCTACAGAAGTCATTGTAAGGGAGGCGGAGCCTCCTTGCATGTTCTCCTAGTATACAATGCCCAGTGATGACTCCCACCACAGTTCTGATGTGTTGCCTATTCAGCGAAAGCAATTTGTTGGATCGCCTAGGATCCAATCTAGGCCACAGTGGCTTTGTTAAAAGGCATGTGTTGCCATTCAACCACCTTAAGTTAGTTCTGTTAGCCGCTTCGGTTTTCAGAGCTAGTTTACAAGCAGCCATAGGCATATAGATTGACCGACGAGCCAGTGCAGCCTCACCTGCTGCGCCCTGCCTAGCGAGCTCATCCGCCCTACAGTTACCCGCGAAACCACTGTGACCCGGAATCCAGCATAAGAAAATATTAAAGAAGTCACTCATCCTCGTAAGTGAAGAGCGACATTCCGACACGGTCTTTGACGTAGTCAAGCCCGGTTCGAGAGACTTAATTACAGCTTGGCTGTCAGTAAACACTATTATGTCTCTAACTGATACTGCGTGACACCCCAGCCAAGCCATTGCTTCGGTAATCGCCAGAGCTTCGGCCTGAAGCACACTACAGTAAATAGGGAGACTAAAGGAAAGGCTGATGTGAAGTCCAGCAGAGAACACACCAGCTCCTACTCCCTCCTCCGTTTTGGATCCGTCTGTATATATTTCAATTGCGTTGGGTAGCGGAATTGCATTCTCCTCCCATTGATTGCGTGATGGTATCAGGCTGAAAAAATTTTTCTCAACCATGCATACAGGAGTAGTGTAGTCAGTTATTGCCGGAATGTCAAAGCTGTTCAGAATGGCAGCATGTCCAATATCTGAAGTAAACCATTGACCAGTGTCGCGAAGCCGGATAGCCGTGCACCCGGCCATCTGTTCGGCAAAAATGTCAAGTGGAAGCAGATTTCTAAGCATGCTAAGAGCAGCAGAAGGCGTAGTTCTAAGAGCTCCACAAATAGCAATGCTGGCCAATCTTTGCACCTTTCCTAACAGGCAACGGTTAGCCTCTATACTCAGAGCAGTCCACTAGACCACCACACCAAACATTAGTATAGGTCGCAAAACAGTCACATAGAGCCAATGCAGCACTTTTGGTTGCAGGCCCCAATTTTTTCCTATGGCTCTTTTGCAGGAGTAGAGCGCGACTGTGGCTTTATTCACCCTCTCCTGTATATTAGGTTTCCATGATAACTTCTTATCTAGAATAAGTCCCAAAAATTTCGCCCTGTCTACAAAAACAAGGCTCGTACCATGTAGAATAGGAGGCACAACTGGAGGTATATTATACCTCCTTGTAAAAAGAACAAGCTCCGTTTTAAACGGATTTATCTTTAGCCCACAGTTATCGGCCCAATTTGTTAATAGTGAGAGAGCGTTTTGCAACACCTCACTAAGTACACTTGGAAATTTTCCTGATACAGCAATAGTAATGTCATCCGCATAAGCAACCACCTTGCAACCCAGCCCTTCCAGGTCCAATAACAGTCTATTGACCACTAAATTCCAGAGAAGGTGAGAGAGCACCCCACCTTGCGGGGTACCTCTGCTCACAAGTCTACGCTCAGACGAAGCACCCATGCAAGTATGTATAACCCTAGATGTTAGAACCAGGTTAATGAGCTTGCAGAGGGATTCGTTCACGTTCAGACTAGAGAGTGCATCAGTGATGGCTTCAGGCTTAACATTGTTGAAGGCCCCCTCAATGTCAAGGAAAACAACCATAGAATACTCCTTATCGTCCAAGGATTTTTCGATATGACTAACTAGAGAGTGTAGAGCTGTATCGACCGATCTACCCTTAAGGTAGGCATGTTGGGAGGTAGACAAAAGATTAGATGGAATACTACCGCGCAGGTAAACATCTATAAGTCTTTCCAATATCTTTAGAAGAACCGATGATAAGCTGATTGGCCTAAGGTCAGCAGGACGTACGTGTGAAGCTCTACCCGCTTTCGGTATAAAAATCACTTTTACCTCAGTCCATAATTGAGGGATATACCCTAATTCTAAACAGGCTTTGAAAATGATCTCCAACCATGGTGTCAAAATATCCGATGAATGCTGGAGGTCGGCGGGAATTATTCCGTCCGCCCCAGCAGATTTATAAGCTACGAAGCTTGCAATAGCCCAGATAATCTTATCCTTAGATATAATATTGCTAGGGTCGCATGGAGTACCGATTTCAGTTGGCAAAAGCCCATTCGATTTGTAAGGTGTGCTACCAGGGAAATGTGTATCGAACAGAAGCTCAATAGTTTCCTTACTAGAAGAGGTCCAGGACCCGTCCTGCTTTAGTAGATAGCTTGGTACGGATGGATTAGTGGAGAGAATTTTGCGAAGTCTGGATGTCTCGCTGGAGTCCTCAATACGTCCACAAAAGAGTCTCCATGAATTACGTTTAGCCTTCCTCAGTTCTTTGTTATATGAGCTGAGGAAACCCAATCAGATTCACGTCTGGAGGATTTCGCATAGTTGAAGGACCTCCTGCATTCGACCCTAAGCATGGATATCTCGGCAGTCCACCAGACTGGCTTCTTCTTCCCTTTTTGTGTTCTAATGGGACACGATCTCTTCGAGGCTTTGTTAAGAGAGTCCGTGAGTGTGCGCACCATTTCATCTACCTCTAACTTGTTACTCGGCCGATCTGGAAGACAAGGCAGAACTTCAAGGAGAGTTTCCCGGTGCTTTATCCAATTTGTCCGTTTACGATTTAAAATCATCGGACCTCTTACTGGAGCCTCATCAAGTGTGAACAGCAAATAGCGGTGATCAGAAAAAGAGTGATCTCCCGACACTCTCCAGTTTTTCACCAAATATTGAATGTCTCCGGAGACGAGAGAGATATCAAGTACTTCTTGCCTATTTTTTGTGACAAAAGTAGGTTCATTACCAGCGTTGCAAAGGAGGAGGTTGGACTCGATTACATATTCGAAAAGCAACTCCCCTCTTACGTTCGTGTCAGAACTTCCCCACACCGTATGATGTGCATTAGCGTCACAGCCAAGGATAAGGCTAGTCTTCTGTGTTTTGGATGCATCAACCGCATTCCTTAAAATATCAGGAGGGAAAACTCCTACGTAATCATAAGCCAGGTAAGCGGAGATCAGCCAATACCTTCTTACCCCAATTTCCAGACTCACTACCACAAAGTCCATATTACTATACTCGGAGATTAGGAAAGCATTTAGAGTGTTCCTAACAAGGATGCAGGAACGAGGTCTCTCCTGATTCCTAGCATAAAACACTACATAATTAGGAGAACCTAAGCCTCTTACGATGTTACTCACGACCCAAGGTTCTTGTACCAGAATAATATCTTCCCCGCTGTTAGCTAGCCGAAGAAGAAGAGCCGCAGAGGCAGCTTTCGAGTGGTGTAAATTTATTTGCAAAAAACTTACCATTTTATTGAGTTATCTTCTCCACCACAGTGACGTCAGATACGCAATCAACATCCGAGTCGAGAGACTCATCCCCAAACTCGGAAGCAGATACGCCCTCCAGGTCATCCAAGTCAGAAGAAAAAGACATTGCATCTTCTTCGGAGACGTACCCTACAGGCACAGGCGTTGGTCGAGCAGCACTTACATCCGCTGTGTCCTGATTTGCGTTTAGTGGTATCGCCGATGAAACTTCAGATCGTCCTCTCGCGTCTTTTTTGTATACCCGGAGAGTGATTTTTGAAAAACCGTAATTGATCACACCCTCAGTTTCTGCCAGTTGAGGCAGAGAGTCGGTGCTGACCACCAGAGTCGCACATCGGGAGTTTTTAACAGGTTCATCCAATTTCACCACTCTCCAGTCACAAGTACTAATGTCCTTGTTGCTGACTTGTATCAGATACAAAATTTCGCCCACGTCTGCAGGTTCGGCTGGAAGCCAGGCGCGGGCCCTTGGTCGAGTGGGGATCCTATCTCTCGTTACGACTTCGAGTTTCGCACCTGACCAAACCTCACCCACCTTGCGAATGGCGGCAGCAAAATGATCAGCTGACCGTTGATCGGCAAATTGCATTATTTTTGCACGACCTTGGTGCCAACCGCCATCCCTACAATTTGGAGCGGGACCAGGGTGCTCCTGCATAACGCTGCGAAAATTCAAGGCGAGCTTGCACTCCACCTTTTTCCACATATCGAAGGTGATGCTACCGCCTGCATCCCCTCTATCGATAACCGCGAGCTCTGTCCAACCCTTCAACGCCTCCGCGTATGAAGGAGCGGACCCACCTGTAGCGGTAGTTTTCTGCCGCTTAGAAGTCTCCGGTGATTCGTCCAAAGATCTATTTCTTTTTGCACCTGTTGGTACAACCGGGATCCCAGCGGTTACCTGCAAGGCCCATTCCAGTGATTCCCTTTGCTTAGCAGTGCGCTGCTCCTCCGGAATCGCCAACAGGAAACCATGGAGTCTTAACGCACTCCTGCGCGTCCTATAACGGATCTTGGACGACGACTGATTCTTAATGTGGTGTGACGGTTCGTCATCATTTTTAGGCGGAGCCCGCACCTCACGACTGGGGCCTGGCTTGGCCATAGCCGAGACTAAGTGAGGCGCGCTCTTCACCACATCCTGCAGGCCACTTGGACCAGGCTTCGGTGATTGAGGACCATTTGAGCCTCGATGCATCGAATCGCTCGTATACCCAGTCCTGCTTGGGGCCTGATGGCTGGGGCCCGGCTTAGGTGACACCGATCCAAGTCTTGACGAACCATTTTCGTCCACGATTCGAGTGTCGGAGTCGCTATCACTCTTCGATGATAAGCTGCGCGAGCTCATGTCCGCGCCGGAAAAACCTATACAATTTCAGATAAAATTTAATTGTTAACAAAAAAAGTACCCATCTTGTAGATTAAAAACTGCAATCGTACACAGAAACGCACCCGATACCTGTACTGATGACGATTAGACCGGACCACTGGTGGGTAATTGAAAACGAGGATACAGCTCCTCAAGTGCCTTGAGCCAAAAAACTCCCAGAAAGCACAGATTCGTTGCACTCAGATGCAAACACTATGGGGCACAACAAAAAAGACTCCGCTGAACAGGAGACAGCCCGCACTGACGCGTCCGGGTTAAGAACGTATAACGGGTGTAGCGGCCAGCAAAAACGTGTCTTATTTATAACTGTACGCGCCTATGAAACACGCGCGCACTTCAGTGTTTTCGATACCGCGAAAAATACGTACCTTGACTATCAAAATCAACGATTTCGGTATCTTTGTTTTGCTTGAAATTATTTCTGATTTCGTCCACTTATAAAGTTGTACTGTTATAAAGGGCGAAAAACACGCAACTCTCGAAAAACTATGTATGTTGATTCTTGTGAAAGCGACAAGTTTCACGATGTTACCTTACGTCTAAATCCAAAGGAAAACTTTGCCAAGAACAACTTTGCCAAGAACAGCGGTTGAAGTCACTCAAAAAAAAAACGACGGGCGGTACACGGTTATCCGTTTACTTAGGTGGAAAATGGCACAGCTCACTAAGAGCATTTAAATTCACTGTGAAACAGTTAAGACAACAGACTTAGTGCAAAACGCAACAGCCGTTATACAACCAATCGAGAACACTATTTAACCACCCTTAGCGGAAAAACATTTCAGATGATACGTGAATTTCTTGTTTTAAAACTTGCCACGATCACCTTTAATCGCTGTTGACTTGATAGATACAAAATCGTCAGAATCGTCAAAAACTAACAAATCACGAAAAGCAGTAGCTTATGCGCGGCGACACTAATCTAATTGCTATGGAGAACAGAGCGCCGAAAAACACGTCCACTCACGACAAAGGTTGGGTTGGAATGTGTGTTTTAATATAATCAGGTGAGAATTTAATCGACCATAGCGTCGCGCCGCCACAAAAATGTGTCTTCGATAATAAAAGTTACGCTACAGTTTGGATAATTTTACCTTTGTTTACAAACACTTTAACTTCAGGTAGACGGAATGGTAACGATATCATAGTTCCCGCGGTATACTCGTAATCGCATAGTTTCATTTCGCAATGTACGAATATCTATGCTTCGATCTGCCGATAGGTTTGTGTAATTGTAATAGGGGAGATTATGATGATCTTGGCGGTGTAAAGAAAAAGGAAAAATTCGAAAAATTTGAGTCGTCATTGGACGGATTTTTATCTTGGTGATGTGGGAATAGCGGCTGGCGATGAGTGACGATTTTTCGTGAAGAGGACAGTTGAAAGTGTATAAGCCCCTTGATTTTAGCTAAAAAAAATCCAGTGATCGGTTGAGTGTTCCAGAGGGAGAGTATTTATTGAGCAAAGCTACATCTGTGTAGTGCGTACATTATAATAAATAATTAAAGTTGATTGTTGTTTTTGAGTGATTTCGATAAATCAATTTATAAATACAAATAAGTGTCGTGTCTTATATTTCGAGCTTTCAATCCCATTGATTATCTTTGCTAGTGTTAAATCCCCTTAATAAAAAAACGCGTCCTTTAAAAAGACACCTCCCTTATATTAAACAATTTCCTAATTAACGTTCAACGGAATATTTTAATGGGTACACCGATCGAAGTAATTATCGATGGAGTTCATTTAAAGGAAAGTCGTGTTCTACCTTTCTATCGAAAACCATGCTATACGCGCAACTGTTCCGTTAGGAATGTAATGTCTCGACTTTACAACAGCACATGTACTCCTCATATCTATCCTCCTACAATGTCAGATCAATCGAAATCCGAAAATCGTGTGGCACAGACCGTTAACGACGAATTGACTACTTCTACCATCATCACCACTGTCACTATTTTGAGTAACGCTGATGGATCTAATAAGGAAGAATTTAACTATTCAATGAAGTCAAAATATTACCCATAGAAACTGAAGGTATTTGATTTTATATATGTTTGTATTGCAATGAAAGTAGGTATGACCACAAAATGATTCATTTTGAATACAAATTCTGACAATTGTGAACAAGAATACATTGTAATTCTATAGTTGGTCAGAATAATAGATTTTAAGTTTGAAAAAAAAAATATGAATAATAGAACATAACAATTTAGTTTACTATATATGTACTAATACCATTATAAAAGTATATGGTTCTAAAAATTGAATTAGTTTACAATTTGTAAAAGGCCTTAAAGTGAAGAAAAAAAAATATAATTTTTGTTTTGAGATTTACTTATATGCTTGATAAGAAAGCCCATTCAAAATGAGCTTAAATTCAATAAAAATATCTATATTAATTATGAATTAAACATCTTGTGATTTCGCAATCCTTCCCCTTTTCGGTGGGCCGTTGGCATGGGTAGGGTTGGTCATATTTTAAGGGGAGCTTCCTTCATCAAGCTCCATTTGGTTGGGTGGGTACCTTGGGCAACGTCATCAGCCTAAAGGTAGACAGGCCATCAACATCAGGTCTCATTTTGGTACGGCATCATGGTCATCATTTCGTTTCCTTTCGCGATGCATTGGTTGAGTATTTGTTGGTTTTATTTTCTATCTACGTAAACTAATAATATAAGGAATGAGCTATGTCATTCTATTTGTTCAACTTTGTGGTTAACTTTTGGGTGGTACTGTTTTTTTTTTAGATAGTATTATCAAGTGGCAAGATGCGTGAAATTATTGTTAATGAATTGAGCACCGGTTCCTGGTTCAAACCCACCCCACATCTCCCGACTCAGGGCTAGCCCTGCCAGCACGCATCATTCGGGGATTCGGTGAGAAGATAGTGGCATTTAGTGTCACTGCCAGCCTTCACGGAACGGCATTCAGCTTCATTACTCTAGCGAGATCGTATTCATTACAAAATTTATTTTTAAAAGAATATTTTGATAAATTTCCATTCTAATTAAACAATCTGCTAGGGTTCGCACTCGATAGATTGATAAGTCACTTACGTTGAGTAAGTAAAGTGATGCAGAGAGGCCCAGTCCCGGGATGAAAGCTTCTGTGATGCACAATACAAAAAAAAATACCTTTGATATAGTAGGTAAAGTTTGATTGTCAATAGAACAAGACGTATATTCAGTTGTGCTGCAAAAAATCGAATTTATTTAGTTAAATAACAGTGTAAAAACTAAAAAAAAAACACTTTGTTGAATCATTGTGATATCTGGCATTGCAAAAACAGATAAGTTTTTGTGTGATAATTCATATTTTTACAATATTTTTGAACTTAAATCTTTAAAATACAATATTTTCCTTTGTTCTGTTCGCTGTACGAGTGTGCGAGTGTATGCGTGTGAGAATTGAACTGTAGCTGAATAGTGTATTTGACTTGTGTGAATGAGACTGTGTACCTTGCATGATCCAAGTAATCTTTATAGTCTTTTCCATAGGGGTCAGTTATTCGACCCTCCTTTAATAACGAGTTTCGACCCCCGGAGTTGGTTTTCTTTACCAGGACCCCAGGAATTTATTGGCATCATTAGATTTTTTTAGTGTCCTTTATATATTTTATATAATATATATAAATATATGAAGGACACTAAAAAATCTAATGATGCCAATCGATTCCTGGGTTCATGAAACGTAAAGAAAACCAACTCCGGGGTCGAAACTCGTTATCGAGGGAGGGCCGAATAACAGATTTTTTCTTCAAAAATCAGTTAAAAAGAAATACGAGAAAGCGGCTGATGACCAATATCCAAATGCCAGATGATCTCGTGACGTGGGCACTCGAGTCAGAGACGAGATTCCGTCAGAGGTCTTCTCTATCTGCCTTGTGACTCAACCGGATGATTGTTTACGTAAATAGACGGGGCGGGTACAGTACACTGCCTTGAGTTTACTCGCCTAATGCTTAAGGTATTCGTTTTAGAAGGGCGGATGTTCAGCGGCACCACGGCACGGAAGGAGACCACCTGAATTTGCACTGATAAAAAATCCAATTAAGTGTGGGCTGTGCGTGACGCTTAGGCGGGGACGACGAGCGACGGATACAGCGATGGTCTGTACTGTTGGCGCCCTAGACTATAAAGGATAAATTTCGGTAATTAGTCTACAATTTACCTGGGGCTCTCGCGCCTATGGCGGAGCCCTCCCCACAATGGTGCTCGACACGGATTTTCTGAAAACGTTGACATGGAACACGAGCCCGACCTCTCTTTTTCTTCCTTGTGCTGACGCCAGCGGTCATCTACTAACTCCTTTTGCCAGCGCTGCTGCCGGTTGACTCTCCCAATTTAACTGTCAAGCATGTGCGAAAAGCGGTGTTTACCAAATATGTACCAATCGCTGTCACTAAATCCCGAAAACGCGAGAGCAAACACTCGTGTGCGATAAAAAAAACTGTAAATAGAATAACCGACTGTTGTGAAATGCACAGCAGACAAATGTCAACTCACGAATCCCGTTCGAGTGCGAAGCGAAGACCGTAGTGAGCGCTGTCGCGCGTCGACGTGCGTTGCGTGATCGAATTCGGGCAGTTAATAAGTACAATTTTGCGAATCCGGGACCCCGGTGCTTCGGCTCAGTTTCGCGCTAATGCAATTTCGCCGAATGCGCTTGTGTGGATGCACCCACACGCACAGACACACCCGAATTCAATTGCTGCTGTCGATACAGGCAACGAAAAATTGAAGCCACGAACGACTAACCGAAAGGGGAAGAGGGAATGCATGCACAACACAAAAATTCTGGGCGCTCCGTTGGGGATCGGACCTTGGAACTTTTCGGCCTTGACACACACGGAGTTGAGCTTATCGTCGTCAAGTTGCGGCGCGGCTTGGATTTCCGATCGTCTGGAAAGTTACCGAGATGGGACTTGTACCGCGGTACGTTCCCTCGATTCGTTCGCGATAAAACACTCCATCACTGCACGCAGCTGCTTGTGGGACAATGACAAACACCGAGCACTGTCGGAAAACACTCAACAAATCGTTTCTTTCCGGACGGTTGAAAAACAAACGGTCAAATTACATAATTTTCCGCCTGGTTTGGGGCTGCTTTTGCCGCTCCTTTGCGATATAAACTTTCCCGACTTTCCGCTGGTCTATTTCGAATGGGATTTTTCGCGCGCGGACCCTCTACTTTCCACTTGTAGCGAAGCGAACGTAATCCAACTTACAAATCTTCCTTATTTCTCAATATGGACCCGACACGTGCACACTAGAGAATCTCCCGCGCAGTTGATTTTTCGAAACCTTTTTCCGATCTGTCCACACTTGTGGTCCAGCATCAACTCTCGACCATGCGGTCAAATCGTCCGGTCCGTCGCTCGTTTTCGAACGTTTTTTTTTGTGTTCTGGCCAGAGAGATAATTTTCATATGGATTTGACTCAGCCAGTCCGGTAGGGAAAAATTAGGTGTATTTACCAAAAATAATATTACCGTGAATGTGATAATATTTTAATAAATACACCAAACTTTCTCCTACCGGAAGGCATTTTCGCTTCCTAAAGAAAAATGGTTGGAGCAGTACCGAGTCAAATTTCAGACATCGATGGCGGTAACCCAATTCAAATATTCAACGGACATCGAAAAATCATAGGCAGGCCGCTGCTTGAGAAATGTCTACATTACAACACAACCACAAATGGGCTACTTTAGCTCAGTTGCGGTTGAATGGTATTTTTTTATCCCTCAGCGGAAAGTTAGGTACGCAGGTCTTTCGCGTGGTAAACTGTAAAGTTTTTCCCGTCCATATCGACTAACTCGTAACAAGATTTACTAACGGCCGCTTTGATTCGGCACTTTACGAATTTAAGGCCCAATTTTGCGCTATAATGGTTAGCTGCGTTGCTCGGCTTAAAGTTTTGGCAGAAAACAACGTCTCCTATTTGGTGCTTCATAGGTCTCGTTCTCAGATTATAAGCTCGGTCGTATTTTCACTCGCTAGCTTCAATTTGGTTTGTATTTGTTTCCGTATCAAATCTAACTTCACGTCAGGCGTTGTACCTCTCGTCGGATCAATCAGCTGTTGTGACTTACGCAATATTGCGTATGCACTTCCGTGGAGCAACATGGTTTGTCCAAAAAGAACGAAGTATGGACTATAACCTATGGTAAGCGGTGCGCATCGCACAATTTACCTTAGACAGATGGTCATCCCAGTCCTTCTGATCCGGGCTGACATAAGCTCGAATGGCCGCAACTAAGGAGCGATTGAATCTTTCCGAAGCATTTGCCTGCGGCGAATATAAAACAGTAAAAACGTGTTTGACCCCATAACGATCCACCAGTTTATTAAACATGGCGGATTTAAATTGAACCCCATTATCCGATACCAATATTTCAGGTACCCCAAAAATATGAAATACCCTCTGCTCTAAAAACTGAACTATCACATCCGCGGTGAACTTCTTTATCGGTTCGATTAATGGAAACTTGGACAAGCTGTCAAGGACGACTATAGCTCCAGCTCCCACATTCCCGGTTTTCTTTCGTGGATACGGTCCTATAAGATCTATACAGGGTGTCCCATTCATGATGGTAAATATTTAAATGGTAGATAGTATGGTTCATTTGCAGAAAATTAATGTACTACATGAACCCTCTATCTTTAACCGTTACAGAGTTATAGCATTTTTCAAAAAAACTGTCCAAACCCTTGACTTGCCCAACAAATTCTAAATTTTCTAAGCCCCAATTATTCGATCGTGATCGTGAGTTCGCGTGGGACCCATAATTTAAACGCCAAACGCCACGTAGGGTCGGAATTTTTGAATAGCTGTTACCGCGGCAAGGCATTCCTGCTCCGTTACGGTGTAGTTACGCTGCGCAGTTGTAAGTTTTTGGGACATGAAGGCGATAGGGGCTTCCGCACCTTCTTCGTTAACTTGTACAAGCACTGTCCCTATTCCGTCTTTACTCGCATCGGAATGGATAGAGAATGGGCGGGAAAAATCGGGGCTGTGTAAGACGGGTGCGGAAGAGAGGCTCTCTTTGAGCGCATGAAATGCGTTTAAGGCCTCAGTTGTCCACAAAAACTTACAACCCTTACGCAGCATATCTGTGAGCGGAGCAGTCACGGCAAAATAATTCGGCACAAACCTTCGGTATCACCCACAAACTCCCAAGAATCGTCGGAGGTGACGCACCGACTTCGGTAGGGGGAAGTTGGTAATGGCCCCCATTTTATCCGGGTCCGTCTTTATGGTCCCATGACCAACTACATGTCCCAAGTATTTGACCGACTTCATTACGAAGTGGCTCTTTTCCACGTTAATTGTTAAGCCAGCTTCCCGCATACAAAAAGCCACTCTGCGGAGGAGTGTGCAATGCTCCTCAAACGTTGACGAAACGATCAGCAGATCGTCCAGATAAACGAAGACTTGGTGACGGATATCGGTAGGGATGACCTTATCCATCAACCTCTGCATCGTTTGAGGGGCATTGCACAACCCAATCGGCATAGTGACGAATTGATAAAGCGGTCTCCCAGGGACGGTAAACGCTATTTTTTCAAGCGAAGCCTCATCGAGGGGGATTTGCCAGAAGGCGTCTTTTAAGTCGATGCTGCTGATATATTCTGCCAGGCCTCCAACTTAGAATCCCGTCAAAGAGGGGAAGCGGGTAAGCATCTATGACCGTGACGCTGTTAACTTTGCGGGCATCTAAACACATGCGTATTTTCCCTGGTTTAACCACAACAGTCACTGGAGAAGCCCAACTGCTTTTCGACTCCTCAATGACACCCATTTCCAACATCCTGTCCAATTCCGAAAATAAAAGTTTTTCCACCCCAGGCGATATCGCGAAGTGGCGCTGTTTTATCGGCTTGTTATCGCCGACATCGATTGTATGACTTATAAGCGAAGTACGCCCTAGCCCTTGTTTGGAATAGGACGGGACGTCGGAAATGATTGCATTGAGGGTTGCTTCTTGGTCTGGTGACAAATGGTGGCGATTGTCGTCCAGTGAAACTTCATCAATTATGGGGGAACATGAAAAGTTGCTAAAAGAAAAGAGATCAGACGCGAGTTGAAAGACCCGTACAAAGTTCACTCCAAAATAAAGATTTTGGCTTAGGGATGGTATTATAGAAAATGTCATGAGTTTTGTTGTACCTCGAAATGTGATGTCACAAGTTACTTCTCGCAAATTGCGGTGCTTCGTCCCATCTGCGGTCGACACAGTCGTGGTATAACGCCTCCATGGGTGTTGGCTGGTTTGCACAAACCTGTTGGCAAAGCTAGAGACTATGCATGATAATAACGCCCCGGTGTCTATTAACTCGACCACTTATTCATCGAGTAAGCGTACTTTGGCATAGGGCCGCAAATCGTCCGTAGGCTGGTCAACGAGGGCAGCCTCGCATAAATGGCGACGTGATTCCTTAACGCGCCTCCAGAAATTACGCAAACGACGTGTCGAACATTTAGGTTTGGGCTTAGACAGCTCTGCGTTTTCAAAAATTCTTCGTCGAGCCTCGTTATATTCGGCTAACCGTATATGGTAAGGCTTGATTGGCCACCTAGGCGTTTTGTCAACTATAGGTGTGGACTTGTCTGACTTTTTTCCTGGTGTAGTAGTTTGCGTCTCGTGTGACCGCATTAAACGATAAGAAGGCGACACAGGTGTTAGGGTTTCAGGATGGTTAGATGTGTTGTAGATGGGTTCAGAAAATTATAAGTCGTTGTAGTTAATTGTACAAAATATTTTTATTCACTGACTTAATAATTACTACATCAGATTTTCTGAACCATATATTTCTAATTTTGCTGGCGGTGCAATTTACAAATTGTGCGATTTAATTGCATCGTTGTGTTTTTCGGTGTGAACTTTGTCGATGCAATTAAATAGCACGTACATCAGATTTCGCCACGCGCATCCGGCTTAAGAATTTGAGCGCGGATACGCGTGGATTTCCGATCATTACATCCCGCCGCCCTTAAAAATAAATAAAATGGTATGCTATTTTATTGACTAACGTTAACTTAATTACTTAATTTAGAAGCGACCGAATGTCATTCCATTTTTGTTGTATGGTGTGGAGTTATCAGCGACTGTTGATTCCGGCGTGTTGAGGCTGTTTGTTGTTAATGGTGGTCTGGGGACGTCGATTGATGGCGCTGGACCCGTAGGACTCAACTGGATGTTAATATTATTGCGCGAGGGCGTCTTCCGTTTCATCCGTAGTATAACCCAACTTAGTATGATAGCTGCACAGATTGTTGCTAATGTTGTTATGCTGTAAATGGAATAGCTGTGGATCATCATTACTCGGTTATGTTCGGCCAGCTGTCTCGATTCATTAGCTCGTATCCAATCGCTGTTCAGCTCCTGTAGAGATCTGCCGATGTCTATTATAGATGTTCGTACTTCGATGTGGTTTCCCACCTTGATGGGTGATAATGCTTCGACCTTACTTGTTGAGTTGTGGTATTCAGTCAGGTTCAGCATTTGTATTAGGTCTTGGAAACCTACATCAGGATGCATGAACTCTAATACTGTATTTTCGGAACGTTGAACGAAGGCGGAACGACTACCTTAGTCGTTCCGCCTTCGTGCTATAGTCGCAAGGTCTAGTTAGCTCAAGTATTCCGAAGTTTAACAGCGGAATGGTACTATGATTCCCATTGCAATTTACATTTAGAATGGTTTTGGTCTTTATAGTAAAGAGCCATCGGTTTGGGCTTCTCATTTTAATTAAATATCCCGCAGTTGCTGGTACGGTGATGTATTTACAGCTTCGAATAAAGTTTGCCGAATGCTGCAAGAGCTCCACCAAACAATGTCCGTTTCCCGTTGTTAATATAGGCCCGCTGATACTACAAACAAGTATTGTCTGTTTTGTTGTTACAGTCACCCGTTTGCTGTGATTCAACTCGTTATGGGATAATATGACATACGAAAGATGGTCCACTGATTCAGCTATGTAATTGTCTTTAATCTGTATTGTTAAATCCCATTGACTATTGAGGGTGACAGGAATCAAATGTACCATTCGAACGACGTATTCCGTATCATCAGGGAGCGGAACTTCTATCCTGATTATGAAGTTGTGCTCTTCCAACAGGACGGAAACATGAAGGATTTGATGCAAAATGTAGTTGTTTTCCATAAACGGCGTGCGAGTGAATCTAGGTCGGTGGTGCCGAGGATTAGGGGATGTAGTTTACCGTTGAAGAGATCGTCGAGTATGTTGATTTCCAATGTTTGCCTGCTCTCCACTTCCATTAATTTAGAATTTATGTAAGTAATAAGCTCGTACTCTTTTACTCGCACTTTCAGTAAACCGAGCTCCTTACTAGATTCAGCGGTAAGATTGTTGAAACCAACTTCAAGCGCTCTCAAATGCCGCTCGACATCCTCCATCTCAGTGGTTAAGTTTCCGATCGGTTGCGTCATTTTCTTGAAATTTGCGGACATAACAGTCGGTTGGCGATTGAGCATGTTGAATGTTTGCGACTCCTTGATCTGCAGTACCATTAATTGATTGTAGATTTTCGCAGCATCCTCATCGTCCATAGAACCGAATGCCCAATGTGCGAACCGGCCTACCGCATTAAGTGCTCGCTTTGATCGAAGGTGCGGTTTTGATAATTTGAGTAGATGCTGGTTGTTTGTCTTCAATGTGTTGATTAGAATTTTCGTTTCCCGTGTTATTAGGTTGCATGTCTGACGATATTCCATGTCATCGGTTAGTGAACATATTCGCTCCGTCTTTTGCTCGTACTGGTCCATTAAGAATATTACAGCAGACAAATCCATAATATTAAATTGTGTAAAGAAAATCCAACTATCCTTGTAAAATCGAGCCCTATCGACAGTCTCAAAGACCACTGGTGTGACGTTCAGGGCGGTCATCGCATACGATTTTGATAAACCTTCGGTCGCCAAACATGGTGTTAATACGAGTATAATGTTGCTTAAAATTAACAATAGTAGTTTTTTGAATATTATAATCTTAGTTTTTGGATAAATTGCTTCCATAATCGTTGCAAGTTTAAATGTTGACAGAATGTTTATGTGTTTTGTTTTATGTTCTACAATTTTCTAAACTAATTTTTTTTTTTTTTATTACAATTTTTTTTATAAACAATTTTTTTTTTGTGTTTTTGTTTTTCTTTTGTTTTATGTTTTACAATTTTCTAAACCAATTTTTTTTTGTTTTTTTTTTTTGTTACAATTTCTTATAAACTATGTTTTTTTTGTGTTTTTGTTGGATTCGGCTAAACGGCCTGGATTGTAAAACTCTTAATCTTAATTCTATCGACGGTTGAATATGACTTTTAATTTTTGTAATTTTTTTTTTATATATATATATGTGTCGGTATGTACATACATATATTAGGGTGCTTATGTAGGTACTCTTATTTTAAATGCGGTGTGGCCTGAAAGGAGAGGAGAAGACCAATAGTTATAGATTAATTCTGTGTTCTATTCTTTTTTCGGTGTTTAGCTGAGCCTTGCAGTATTGCTTTCCTTTATCCTAAAATAGAAAATGTCTTACTGTTGGGTTTTATTTGATGAACTGTAAAATGGCTTTAATCTGTTATTATGAACCTTTTGCTTTCTGTTCTTCACTGCGATTTCCGTTGTTAATGGACTTATTATCGAAATTACCTGGTATGGGCCAACCCATATAGGAGAAAACTTATGTTTTCTGGTGGGATTCTTCATCAGCACTTCATTACCGACGGAGAATTTGACCGAGCGTGAATTGCGGTCAAAGTATTGTTTAGATTTTGATTTCGACATGTCTAAATTTTTCCTAGCTAAGTCATGGGATTTTTGCAACTGGAATCTTAATCGCTGGGCATAGTCATCAGTGTTGTACAATGGGGAAGCTTTTCTCTTTAGGTTAGTAGGCATCTCAAACTTAATTCCGAGCAAGGTTGTTAAGGGCGCTTGTTTTGTGGAAATGTGCACGGAACAGTTGTGAACGTGCATCGCCGGTGACAGCCATTGATTCCAATCTAGCCCGTCCTGGTTCACGAAGGACCTTAGATATTCCGCCAACGGCTTATGGCTCCGTTCTAGTGATCCATTTGCTTGTGGATGATACGCGGTTATATGCAATTTTTTAATTCCAAGCAATTTGCACAGATGTGAAAAAAGTTTTGAAGTAAAATTACTCCCATTGTCGGTTACAAGAATTTTCGGGATTTGGAATCGTGCAATTATTTCCTCATAGAAATGCTTTGCCGTCGTTTCGACCTCAAGGTCAGGCATAGCTACACAACTCATGTATTTTGTTAAGTCGTCCTGACAGGTTAGAATATACCGGTTTCCCGAATAGGTGACGGGTAATGGACCCACTACGTCCATATAAACCTTTTCGAAAGGTAAAGTCGGAGTGTCTGTTAGGAACATTGGCATTTTCGTTTCTCTAGAGTGTTTATTTTTCTGACATTTAGGACAGGTTTTTATATAGTTTTCAATATCTCGTCTCATTCCCTTCCAACGAAATTGATCACGTATCCTCATGTATGTTTTAGTTGTACCCTGATGACCGCCCAGGGCTGAATCGTGGAAATCCTTTATGACTGTTTGGATTTCGTCAGGTTCAGTGAGAAACTCGAAATGTGGCGAATTGGTGGAGTCTGACTCACGTCTGGTTTCATCTAGGTTAGATTTATTCATCGTTGACTCAGATTTTTCTTGCATGGTCTTGCTCCTGGTCTGCACGGCAAGAATATCTGGGTTGGGTTCTAACTGGGGCATTCTACTAAGAGCATCTGCATTTGTGTTAAGACTACCCTTCTTGTACTCTATTATAAAGTCATACCCGGAAAGTATGTGATGGAACCGAACTAACCGTGTAGTGGGATCTTTTACATTAAATATCCCCTTTAGAGGTCTGTGGTCCGTGTACACTTTAAAAGGTCTCCCCAGAAGGTAGGTTCTAAAATTTTTCGTAGCCCACACTATCGCTAGCAGCTCTTTCTCGATAGTGGAATAGTGCCTTTCAGCTTTTGTAAGTATTCGATTAGCAAAAGCGATAGGCCTTTCTTCCCCAGATTTCACTTGGGAAAGGACGGCACCTAAAGCTTCGTTACTAGCGTCAGTGGTGAGGCAAAATGGTTTATTAAAGTCTGGGTATGCTAAGAGGGGAGGTGAGCAGATTGCTTTTTTAATGTTTGCAAATGACTTCTGACCATTTTCATTCCAAACGAATGGCGCTTCCTTTTTCAAGAGCTTATTAATAGGAGCTGCCATCTTGGCAAATGATGGAATGAACTTCCGATAATAATTCGCGAGGCCTAAGAAGGATTGCACCTGTTTTACATTGAGTGGTACTGGAAAGTTTTCCACACAGGCTGTTCTGGCTGGATCCGGTAGGGCTCCTTCCTCCGTGCATTTATGTCCCAGATATACAACTTCTCGACGAAGAAATTGACATTTGTCTATATTTAATTTTAAGTTATTTGCCCTGAGCCTGTCAAATACTCTCGTTAATTTTTGAATATGTTCCCCCAAATTTTTGGAATAGATGACGATATCGTCGAGGTAAACAAAACAATCAATTCCTTGTAGCCCAGTTAAAACTATGTTCATGATCCGCTGGAAAGTAGCAGGGGCCCCCGTTAATCCGAAAGGCAGGCGAACGAACTCGTAATGACCATAGTTGTTACTAAAAGCAGTTTTTTCGCGACTGCTCTCTTCGATTTCTACTTGGTGGTAACCGCTGATTAAATCCAGTTTGGTGAAGTAGCGACTATTTCCCAATTGATCCAAGATATCTTCTATCTTGGGGAGTGGAAACGCGTCTTTCACCATCACTGCATTCAATTTGCGGAAATCCACAACTACTCTCCATTTTTTTGGCTCAACTACTTCCGATTTTTTCGGTACCAGCAATAATGGAGAATTCCAAGGGGATTTACTATGTGTTACTATCCCCTTTTGTAGCATATCTTCTATCTGTTTGTTGATTTCCTCTTTGTGTGCTTGTGGAAGACGGTATTCTTTTTGACAAACGGGATGCTGATCTCCCTTTGTGGGTATTTTGTGTTGCAGAATTGATGTATGATTGAGTTGATCCCCCTCTAGATGAAAAATGTCATTG
This sequence comes from Chloromyia formosa, assembly GCA_964017055.1. NCBI lineage: Eukaryota > Metazoa > Arthropoda > Insecta > Diptera > Stratiomyidae > Chloromyia > Chloromyia formosa. The sequence continues at coordinate 48,188,317 of OZ024817.1, forward strand.
TACCTTGTGCACAAATCACTTGTAACATTGGCTTCCTCAGGATTGAGGTTTTGCCCAAGGTTTAGCCTTTCGAGTAGCAATTTTATGCGGTGCTCGGGCTTGTTTTTTTGAGTTGCAGTATTAACGTAGGCGGTTCCTTTTACAATCCTGAAATCACTGAGTTTCCTAAGTTTTGGATGAAAACCAGTACCCAAACGGAATTCCTTTTCGCCGGCGTTTAATAAGGGGATAGAAATATAATGATTGGCCGCTTCTACAATGGCGTTGCCTATATACATATTAGGCGCAAGCTCCTGGGACTCCACAACATACTGACCAGACCGTGGCCTGACTCTGATGCGAGCTATGAAATTGCATCGTGGGGGAACAACTATTTCGCCAGATTCGGATTCTTTTGATTCCAACCCTTTCTGTCGTTTTTCCTCTTTACACGTTTTGACCTTTACCTTTTTGGGGGACCTGTCACAATTGCAATCTGTTAAAGCTAACTTCACTGTCTGGTTGTTGTTTGTTTTTATGGTTATGCTACTGGAGATGGTATCGATTAACATTCCTCTCCATAAAACGTCGCGACCTATTACACCATCAGCTGGTAAATCCAAACCTCTTAGAATATGCCACTTGATCTCAAGGTCAGCAGTGTTGGTGTGCTCCTTCCCTAAAGGCAGCGGATGAATACATTTCAGTGTTCCCTCCGTTGATCTCGTTCCTCCAAAAAGTCCACCTACATCTTTAACCTCTTCCCCGTTTAACTTGCTCCCTGGAACTAGCGTTTCGTGGTTAAGGATGCTTATGTCAGCGCCAGTGTCGATGAGTACCGTAACTTTCCCTTTTACGGCCTCATTCATTGGAAGCGTAACATAAACCTTCCCTTTGTTTTCATACGCTTTGGTGGCAGTGGCCCAGTTTTTGCAAGATCTCTTCTTACAGACAATTAAACTTGAATGAAAAAACTTTCGCGTCAAGTTCAACGTCAAGGTGATAAGGTACCAGACTATTATAGAAACGAATGTTAGCCATTTAACTGCAGCTTGAAACATATTTCGTGTACTGGTGCAGTGTTTTTGTAATCTTAGATTGTTTACTTTTGGCATGTGGATTGTTGCTGGCTTATCGTCTTTTACTACTACTAGTTTTGTCATATTAGTATAATGTTTACAATTTTTTGTTGACAAGTTTTCCTTGTCTTCTACATCTCGTTGTGTTTGATTTGATAAAATATTTTCAGGTGTTGCCTTGAATTGTTTTTTTCCTGATTTGAGTATTGGCGTTGACAAGTCTGGGGCAACTTCTAATTTGAGTTGCCCCCTGTCGAGTTTCCCTCAGTTCTCTTCAGATAGTTCTTCTTACTAAAACAAGTTGATTCGTCATGCCCAACTCTCGAACACCAGAGACATTTAGTTTTCTCCTGGGTCTTAGTATGAAATACCCGCACCTTAGGACATACCGAACTTTTATGCCCATACGATGAACAACTTTCACAATATGGTGTATTTTTTCCAAGTCTACACTCAACATATGTATGGTTGAACTTCCCGCAGAAACCACATTTAATTCTGTTCTTACCTTCGATTCGGGGTCCTGTTTCATGACCTTGTAGTCGATTTTCATGAACCGGAGTAATATGAGATGTATTTGGGTGTGAGTCAATTTCTCTACGTTCCGTACTGTTAAAAAAATTGTAGGAGTCATAATTAGGAAATTGACCGTGAGTGTTAAACGAAAGAGATTCACCTTGCGTGTTGAATGAATGAGATACTTGTGGAAAAGGTTTTGTTATGAGGAAAGTTCGTTATAGAACAGATTATTTTGAGGCAGTTGGTTATATAGGGTCGCATTGTTAGATGGATTGGCGAAACAAGTTAGGGATTTGTCGAACGCTGGAGAGCATTGTGAAACCATGAAAGAAGCTTGAACTGCAATATCAGAAAGTTTTTGCAAATCTTTTTCAACGGAAAAAATTACGGATTGTTGGACAAAAGGATCTCGTAAGCCCGTTTTAAATGCAATGCTCACCGTGTTTTGTATTTCTTTTACGAGAGCCACCGAGTCTATCCTTGAATAATTCGCGTTTATTATGTTTAACGCATGACTTTTCAGTTTTTCGAGTCTTCGTGCAAAGGCTTGGATGTCTTCTGAGAATAATTGTCTAGTCTGTCTAATCTCGTTCGCTATATTATCTAATGTTTGTGGTTTTAGATAAGCAGCTTTGAGAATTTTAGACAGACTTTCCAAAGATTCCGGTTTTTGTGCCACAAATAAATGAAATGCGTCCCCTGATAACTTGGTTGATAGAAGTGAAACGAAAATAGCTTCATTCTTCGGATCGATACATTTCAAACCTAATTCGCAAGCGTTTAGGAACTCTGATAGACTACTAGAAATGTCCTTCGAATTTTCAATGCTGAACACGGGAATCATTCGTGACACGAGTTTAGCAATCGATTCTGTAGCCATGTCGGAACTGTTATCAATTGAAACAGCCTCTGTGGTAGACGAATCGGTTATATCTCGAATTCGTTTCCGCAAATTCTTGATCTCAAGATATTTATTATCAAGAGTTACCGAAAGACTACTGTTTTTATCCCGAAGCTGCTGATTTTCCCGCTCTATTAAAGATAACTTTTCACCTATTTGTTTTATTTCCTCAGCCTGCTTTTTTATTATACACGGTTCAGCTCCTTCCCTTTTTCCCAACTCTGCTTCTAATTCACAATTCTTTTGTTCTGCGTCCTCAATTATTTCCTCTTTTCCCTTCAATTTCCATTTCAAAAATTTTAATTCGTTTTGGCAGTCGATCACTTGTTCCACCTCTAACCGAAATTTCTCTATTAATTTTAACACTAAACTCTCTATTATCTCCCCGTCGGAGCTTCCCGTTTCAATTTCACTTTGTCTATCTTCTAATTCACTTTCTAGTAACTGCCTAATATTCGTCACTTCCCTTTTAAGTGAGGCAAAATCCCGCTCAACCGACAGAAAATAACTTAACTTTTCTTTGGTTAAAACGTTCGTTCCCGACATTTAACACACAAACATTTCCAAAAACCACTTAACACTCACTCACTCTATCACTATCACTCTTTATTAAAAAAAAAAGTACTTACTTTTTAGTAGTTACTTGAACAAAATATTTTTATTCACTGACTTAATAATTACTACATCAGATTTTCTGAACCATATATTTCTAATTTTGCTGGCGGTGCAATTTACAAATTGTGCGATTTAATTGCATCGTTGTGTTTTTCGGTGTGAACTTTGTCGATGCAATTAAATAGCACGTACATCAGATTTCGCCACGCGCATCCGGCTTAAGAATTTAAGCGCGGATACGCGTGGATTTCCGATCATTACAGATGAGTCAGCTAGAACAGAGGGGTCGACACAGATGGTAGTGTATGAAGTCGGGGGTAAAAGATCGCCCTGCTTAAAAGAAGATAAGTTCGAGGGGTTTAAAGCTGATCCGGGGTTTTCTGCATCCGGAATCATACAAGTTTTATTGGGTGACAATATAGTGGCCCGTGATGTACAAGTGGGTGTAGAATCAGACACAGCAGGTGAATAACTCGTAGTTAAGGTGGTATCCAGGAGTTTCCTATCCGATACTATAGCATATTCGTTTGGGAACGAGGTGGCTTGTATGTCCGACTGAGGATTCAAGAGGACCTGTGGTTCAGAGGTAACGAGTCGCACTGTGTGCTCGTCGAGGATGTGGAGATGTTCGCCATCCTCTGCGCTGAGTTTTTTGAAGCACTGCACTTCGCACACTTTGGTTTTATGGTATTTGCAGCCCCACAACCGTAGCAAAATAGACGGCGCTCGGCGGCACACGTGTCATAGCGGTGTCCCTTTTCTCGACAATTCCAACAAGTCAATGCGCACGAATTGAGCTCCGATACAATTGGGTCATCCCAGGATCGTTCACCAACTACGTCTTGAAAAACGTCAGCGCCTGCTTCCGAAACTTCGGCATGTGGTGAAGTCTAGGAGGTCGAGCATGATTTAATTCGTCTTGAAGGTTCTCCATCTGGCGAATGAACTTTCGAAGTTCTCGAATGGAACGTATATCCTGATGAAGCAGTTCCCATCTGTACTCAGCCCGAAGATTGCTTTTCAAGATTTCCAGGAGATCCATCTCAAACAGCGGGTTGTCTAAAAGATCGGTCAGTCATAGGATGTTATGTTATCATAGAAGACATCAAGGTTTTCGGTTTGCCTCTGAATTCTATTACGAACTAATATAATTTCAAGATTTCCCGATCATTCAACCGATCTCGGAACTGCTCGCGGAGCGATTCTCGTATGGCGGTCCATTCTAACGATCCATACGAGCGATGGTATCGCCAATACCATTCGCATGCCTTTCCTGTCAATAGCACATGGAAGCTGTTACATAGGGCTGTAAAGTCACCTCGCAAGGTTTGATGCGTAAGAACTTCGACTTTGTACAGGAAGGAATCAACTGTGATAGTGGACTCCTCCCCACTGAACTTCGTGTTCCACGATGCTAAAATTTGAGCTACCTTTGCAGGCGCTCGAAAAGAAGGTGGCGGATGGTTGAAAGCAGGATTTCGAACTAGCCTGCCGCCATTTGGAGGTGGAGAGTTATGATGCCAATAGTTCCTCGCTGGAGGTATTTCACGAAATTCGGGTGGTGGCTGTTGAGGTCGCGGCTGATGAAAATTAGGTCGCCGATTCTGGTGAGGTCGGGCTTGGTTATTTTTCCCGGAAGGACGAACTGGTGGTGTGTTCCTGGAGGTCTCGCGATTACTTGGGGTTTGTCCGGATGTATTTGGACTAACCCGAGATTCCTCTGCGTGTTCTCTCACTGCCGACACAATCATTGACCGTAATCGCGGAATAAGCTGATTAATGAGGTCATCTCCTGATGCCTGCAGAGCTGACCTCCCCGAGTTCGGCGAAAGATCAGCGCTAATGTTGCCGTTCCGTAGAACAGAAAGGCCGGTTGCCGCTCTACGTGTCTGCGACCGTTTGACAAGACCCTCAATCAATTTAGGAACGGCCCCTTGAGATGTAGACGGGTGTACGTTCTGTACAAACTCTTTCGCGGCCTGACTACGAAATGGGGAAGGGAATCGTGGCACCAAATTTTCTGGGAGCAATCGTCGACGACAGATGGGGCAAGAGTCGCGATTTCTCAACCATTTCATGACACATGCTTGGTGGAATTCATGCGCACAAGGAGTTCGAACGAAGTTTTCGCTTGTTCTCATCTCGTTTCGGCATATGGTACATACGCCGTCTTCTTCATCCATTAAATCCCCAAGAAACTAGGGTTCTGGGCTATGCTCTATAGGCATGATGGAATTAATTACAAAAAGGCAGTTCAAGAAAAAAAAAGGAATACTAAAGTCGAAATAATAGACTGCGTCAATACGCACAGCAGTGTCAAATCAGGGATATTTACGAAGTCAGTATGAATACTGGCTAGCACAATTAGTGCACGTCGGGATTTCAAAGTGCACTTAGGCCCGTTTTCTTCACACGCCATTATATTTAATGTCGCAATTATTCCACTATTACTGGGATTTTCATTTTCTTCACTCTCAGTTAAGCAAAACTTGAATCTCACGTTAGTGATAATGAACAGTTAAGCTAATGTAAGCAAAAACGTCCATTAGCGCCGCTAATGCCACGATTTGGTTTTTTTCACTAACGATATTGTTTGTTATGATTATGACATTTGTTGTGTGTAAAGTTCAAATCCCCATAAGTTAGTAGAACTTTAATATTATCTTAGAAATAGCGAAAGAGCATAATATAATATAATATATAATTTAAAAAATGGATCACATTTGGGACAATTGGTCCGAGTCCCAAGATGAAGAGCTGACTGTTGAACGGCGTCAGTACAAGATGCTTGACCGAATCGACATGAGCAAGTGGGATGATAGAGATTTTGTATATCGATTCCGATTATCGAAACAATACAGATTATAAATCCGTATTTAGAGCATTCTCAAGAGAGGTACATTAGATCAAATGACCATTTGATGGCAAGTTGATTGATTTTTATACCCTAGACTTTTAGTATAGGGTATATTGTTTTTGTTACGACGGAAATATGTAACACCTTAAAGGAGGCTCCGGAGGTATATCAATGTATATATATAAATGATCAGGGTCACCTCCTGATTCGATTAAGCCATGTCTGTCTGTCTGTATGTCTGTCTGTCTGTCTGTCTGTCTGTCCGTCTGTCCGTCTGTCCGTCTGTCCGTCTGTCCGTCTGTCCGTCTGTCCGTCTGTCTGTCCGTTCGCACGATAACTTTCGATAGAATGAAGCTAGAGCCTTGAAATTTTGGTCAGATGTTGGAAGTATGATCTAGTTGGTTGGTATTGAATGGGCATGATCAGGCCAAGAGAACGCCTACCTCCCCTACATATGTAAAATAATTAAATGTATTTATAACTCCCGATTAAATAAACATGAAAACCTCTAGCTTTGGTAGATTGCTCGTGATGGTAATCTTATACTCCTCTGGAAAAATAAAATCGATCAGTTTAAAACTAACGGTAATTTTCTTACAAAGAGCCCCGTACTACCCTACTTTTCAGGTTTTTTCTCCATAACTCTTGAACCAAATGATGTAGACATCTGATTTTTGGCATGTAACCCTGGGGTGAGAAGCTGCTTAGGTTCTGGGAAGTTGGGCACAATCAGATCAAAGGAACGCCTACCTCCCCTACAAAATTCAAAAAATTAAATATTATTTTAATTACGATAACTTTCGATAGAATGACACTAGCAAGTTGAAAATTTGGTAGAATGTTGGTAGTAAGGTCTTCTTAGTTAGCACTGAAAATGGGCAAGATCCGACCCAAGGAACCCCTACCTCCCCTACAAATGAAACTTCAAATAAGCGATAACTTCTGATAGAATGAAGCCAGCAACTTGAAATTTTGGTCAAATGTTTGAAGTGAGATTGAGTTAGTTGGCATTAAAGATGGGTTAGATCCGACCTAATGAACCCCTACCTCCCCTAGAGATGACACTTAAAACAAGCGATAGCTTACGACAAAATAAAGCTAGCGACTTGAAATTTTGCCCAAATGTTTATAGTAGGATCCAGTCGGCTAATATTGAAAATGCGTAAAATCCGACCAACGAAACCCCTACTTCCCCTACAAACGAAACTTCAAATAAGCGATATCTGTCGATAGAGTGAAGCTAGAGACTTAAAATTTTGTTTGTATGTTTGTAGGGTGATCTAATTGGTTGGTGGCAATGATGGGTAAGATCCGACCCAAGGAACCCTTACCTCCCCTACAACTGAGACTTCAAATAAGCAATAAATTTCGATGGAATGAAGCTAGCGACTTGAAAAATTCAACAAATATTTGTAGAATGGGTTAGTTAGTTGAGTTAGTTCATTTTGAGAATGGTCAAGATCTCCCTGAATGAGTGCCAACCTCCCCTATAAACTGGCTATATAGGAAACTCACTTTTAATGCATGGTCGTTGCCAATTATTACTTTTGGTATCACCACTAGGTCTGTACAAGTCTAGGGTATATACGCTTCGGACTCCGGGCCGAAGCGAAGCTTCGGCCTGGTTGTATATCATTTCAACAGATCTTGTTATATTCGTCCAATAACACAATTACTCATCGGCATCGCTTTGCGTTTCTATGCTTTCGGGTCCTTCCAAATATCAATTGGCGATTTCGCTGGTGTTTCGATTGCCTCAGTGTGCCGTATTCTGAAGAAAGTTTCATCTGCAATCGTGGAAAACGGCAAAAGTTCATAAGAATGCCTTCCACCGACGATAAGAAAACTATTGCTAACAGAGTATTCTATCAATTTGCTCGATTTCCCCGAACGATTGGCGCGATAGATTGCACCCATGTCAAAATCCAATCGCCTGGGGGGATTCATGCCGAAAACTATCGTAATAAGAAAGGCTATTTCTTATATAACATTCAAGTTGTCTGTTCTGCTGACATGAAAATCATAAATACGAGTATTGTAGCTCGATGGCCCGGTGGTTCGCATGACCAGACTATTTTCAACAATTCGAATTTGAAAATGAAAATGGAACGTGGCGATTTTGGCAATAATATTCTCGTTGGTGATTCCGGATATGTCAACACGCACTATTTAACCACACCAATATTAAATTGTCAAAACGAAGCCGAGCAATTATACAATGAAAGCCAAATACGCACACGAAATGTAATTGAACGAACATTTGGCGTTTGGAAACGACGATTCCCTGTCCTATCAATGGGATTGCGCTTGCAATCGCCAACCCAACTAACATTTTTGGTTCCCAACACGTAGCCTCTTCTCCAGTTTTTCCTTTTAAAGTAGCAATTACGGTGACTCGGCTCGTAATACGGATAATGTTGGCACCAATATGTCACTAAAGTGGGGAATGGACCTATTAGTGATTGTTTACCCTTTTGCCACAAACCTTGTGTCGTCTCTTGGGACGTCCGAAACTTATACCGCGTATACCTCAAGACGTACCTGGTACTTTATTTTATACCCTTTTCCAATACAAATGTGAATGTGTGAATGTGTAAGTTAGGAAGACTAATGAAATTCAATGAGTGGCAAAGGATAAGCATCCTTCAACGTAACCTCGTTGACCTTGCGTGCATCCAAGCACAAGCGAACCTTATTAGATTTGACTACCAGGGTGACTGGTGATGACCAAGCACTCTGAGATTCTTCAATGGCAGCCATTGCAAGCATCCGCGATCTATTTTTGCATGGAGAAGCTTTTCGACGGCGGGAGAGATCGCATAGTGTCTCTGTTTAATTGGCTTACTGCCTCCGACGTCGATGGCGTGAGATAAAAGAGTTGTACGCCCTAAGCCTTCCGCAGAAAAGGACGGAAAACATGCAATGACTGCATTGAGTCTCGCTTGTTGAGCCACAGTTAAGGGATGTTGATTGACTGGAATATTGTCAGGGGTTGCAGACAATGCTGATAAATATTGAGAGTCATCGAAAAGTGCTGGAGCAAGTTCAAATTTTAGCACAAAATCGATTCCCCCGTATCAATTAGGCCACTTACTGAGGTACCAAGCATACTGACCCCAGCATATGGTCTAATATCATCACGAGGGCGGTCTGAAAAAATACCAGAGCAGACAAGTCGTCGATTAGCCTTAATGTTCCGCCATAACTTGCGTCGGCGCAAAGTCGAACGTTTTGGGCTACTAAGTTGAATTTCGTCGGCACGGAAAATTCGACGACGAGTTGCCTCGTACTCCTTCACACGCTCATGCAACGGCTTGTGACTATAGTGGATAAGTGGTGGTGGTGTTCCAAAACTGGATGGTACCTTATTAGTGGATGACGAAGAATTCATAATAGAAACTGCGTTCGACTTAGTGACCAATGAACCGGCCGAATTGAACGTCCCAGACTTGACTGGGGGAAGTAACTGCAAGTCTGGGGTTTGTGTCGCAACGTCAGTTTTAAATGACAAATCAGGAATATGTTTGTCAGACTGTTTGGAAGAAGATAGGATGTTTCGCTCCTGACGATAGCTAACAGAGTCTCCGCCCACAGGGCTACTATCTGGGCAATGTCCGAATGCAGGTAGCACAGCATTCTTTTTCGATACTTCCGGTGCATGCGAACTCTCCCGCGATTTGCGTGCTTTAGCACACCGGGAACAGTGCGGTTTGGAAACTCCGGGAGCCCCGCAACCGAAGCAGAACAACCAAGGTTCATCCATACAGTCGACATAGGTATGTCCGGTACTTCTACAATTCCAAGAAGTGGAAGAAGATTTAAACTCCTCCACCGCTGAATCAAGTCTCTTTTCATCCTCCGAAATTTCATCGGGCTTCAGCTGACTCACTCTCTGACAAGGAACGTGACTCACATTGCTCGAGGAACAGTGTCTCTTCATGCGCTCTTGCAATTTTTCGACCATTCGTACATTGTTGCGAAGGTCACTGAGAGACCGAATGTCAGATGATATTAAGTGAATTGCGATAGAGGGACACAAGTTCCTTCGAAGAATGCGAGTCAGCTCTTCGTCAGGAAGCTTTGAAGACAAGCGGTCGTTGAGTACGTGGATGCTCTCCTCGAAAGCATCAAACAACTCGCCATGGCTTTGACGACGGCACTTCATTTCATGAATGAGATCTTCATCGTCATAACGATCGCCATACCGCTCTATCTGTGCTTCCTTCAGTGAGTCCCACGTATACCGACTCCTGCAGCTGGTTGCAAACCGGCGGAACCAAGTCACTGCGCCTTTTTCAAAGAGGAGGTGTGCGCCAAGGCACAAGCTGTCGTAGTCCCCCCCTTAAAGTGCGGTCAGTGAAGAGTTTAACCTGACGGATGAAATCGTACACTTCCTCTCCATCGAAACATACATAAACTCCAGCTGGAGATGATTCTAAAAACTTTTTCGACTGGAGCAACAAGAACTGGGCTCCGCTGCTCAGCAGTAGCAATTGGAGGAATCGACATACGCGGATTCTCACTTGAAGAAGGCTCTGAAGTAGAGAATAATCGCTCGTGGAAAAGTTGGTCCACGTATGCTTTCAAGGAATCGGAAAAACCCCGATAAATATCCGGAAGAAGTTGAGAGGCTGAATTCCCAAGAGGTGTGTTCACGCCTTCCACTCTCTGCTGGAATGTAGAAGTTTGTGGTTCTTCATGACGAATTTGTGGTCGAAGCACGGGCGAAACAAGATCTCGAACCCACGCCTGACTGGGATATGATCCACGTTCCGCTTCTGCGTGTGTCTGAAGAGCCTCAGGCTCATGTCTAAGGAATGGTGGTGTCGTGTAAACATAGTAGACAATAAGAATCTAGGCTAACTTCATTATGTATGACTTTGAATGTAAACGTACCTTTTATTGTACTTCAACTTAAGACTATCAGTGTTACATCAGACATTCAAGTAAAGAGGTTACACATACAACATGGTGTCAGGTGTCTTTCAATTGTCAAAAACGCAAGTCTAAAGTCTTCTTGTTTCAGTAGAAAATAATCGCAAAAAATTTCGAGAATCGACATGTCTACTTCTACGGAACAACCGATCATCGTCAAGAGAACATATTCTTCAAGCGTCGACCCAATGGATTTTTCGACATCAAATTTGGCAGCCACGTGGAAATCCTGGATATTCAATTTCAACATATTTTTGGCCGCAACAGCGTTGGACCATGAGGATGATGCCAGGAAAGTCGCCCTACTTCTGCACCATATGGGACCACAATCAATAAGTATATTTCAATCATAGTCAAAAAATTCGAGGAGCACTTCATCCCGAAAAAGGATATTGCTATGAAAAGGCATATATTCTTCAATAGAAAAGAAAAAGTCGGTGAAACAATAGATGAATATATTACTGCTTTAAAAAATTTAAGCTCAAATTGTGAATTCGGTGCACTTAAAAACGATTTAACTCGAGATATTTTCGTCTGCGGGCTATCTGAAAATTTAACTAACATAAAAGAAAGGCTCATTCCGCTAGAGAAAGCTATCGAAATCGCCAAAACTATTGAGTTGACAAAACTTCACTGTAAACAATTAGAAGATGAAAACTGTGCTAAAGTAATAAATAAAGTCAGCAAATTCGTAAAGTCCCCAAAAGATAATTTTCAAAAGTCAAGCTCTTCAAAATTTCATCAAAATCAGCCGAAAAAAGATTCAAGCAATCGTTGTGGTGAAATTCATCGCGTAAGATGTCCTGCACTCGGTGTGACATGTTCAGTTTGTAAGAAAAAGAATCACTTTTCCAAGATGTGTCGCTACAAAAACAAAACCGCTTTTGTTAAAAAATTTTCGGTCCATTCTAATTCTCTCGATAATGAGTCTGTTCTGGCGAATGAAGAGGCGGTGATCACTGTTGGGATGGATCTAGCAGCCTCACTAGACCCGAATGAAATGAATAGGCTTGATGTATGATTCCCAAACGAATGATGATTTTATTATTCAGTCTTATTCAATTTATACATAATTAATGCTGACTTAGATCTAGGTACAAAGGTAAAATTAATTTCATAAAAATGCAATTGGTAATATTACAGTACAATCAATGTGCAATATTGCTGATTATGTTAAATTTTGAATTTAAAGTTTTGAAGAGTACAAATTTATTGTTGAGTTCGATAAGTATCGAACATTGCAGCCCACCAAGAGACGTTAGACTCTTTAAGTATGTTGTAGATCGTACCATCTAGAGGTCGGAGCAGGGTTGTTACCATCACTGTGCTGCCGAAGAAAACGTCGTTTGATCAGCTGGCAAGAGAGTGTGATTATGATGAAAAGCAGAGCTGCAATTGGTATTGAAATCCCTGCAATTAGTCCATGGTGCTTGATTTGTTTCCATTTGATGTTTTCTAGCGTCGAGATGAAATCTTGTTGTGCCAATGATGAAAATGTTTCAGTTGACTTGATTATCTCAGTTGTATCCAGGGATAAGATTTGCTCTCTTGAAAATGTTGAGTTTATGGATATTCCGATAGGCTTCATGTAGGCGGGGAACTGTCCGCCACTGTGAATTTCCTCTGATATTAAGGAGAATTCATCCGTAAATAGGGTACAATCTGGCGATAATCGTACTATTCCTGTCCCGTTCAATACGATCGTGGATCTTTCCCCATGACACAATGTTTGTGCAATAACTGGATTCGGTGTGAGGAATAGCCAAGTATTTCGATTGAATAGTCGCTTCCAGATGATACTCTGAACGACAAGGACTTGAAAAAGACACTCCTCTCTTGAATGAAGGTCATACATTTTACTAATGATACAGTTAGGTTTCTTCCTCAGATCGTACAGGATAGAAACTGGTAAAAGGAATCGTCCAGAGTTTGATTCCTTGTCTTGAAGAACCATTTCTTCAATTTTGAAGTACAGCTGGTCATTATAGTTGATCCCAAGTAGTGATGAATCAATTGTAGGAACAGCGAACGTGTTGTTGGCTCCAGGAGTTTGAATAGCAGTTACTTTAATGAGCTCGTACTCACGATTATCGATAATCGGCAGGTATCCAGTAAAATCCAAGAATGCTGAGCCATGAGAGATCTGAAGTTGATCAGTGGTTGTACGCAGGATAATTAGATGTGGTGGTAAAATAGCTTGAGTTTTGTTAATTGTTGTTTCCAGGTCCGCTAATTTTATGCAGTCCCAGATGCCAGTTCTGGTGTAGATTGTCGTTAAAATGCTAGAATATTTATTAAAAATTTCTTGGACATAATTAAGTGCTCGCTGATACGTCCCCAAGAAGTGCAAGTTTATTTTGTTGTGATCTGTGACTACGTACCAGCTGGAGTACGAATTGATTTGCTGTAATCCTTGATTTAGTTGGGTGGAGAATCGTTGTAGCTGAGCATTAATTCGATTGGAGGTTGCGTTGAGAGTTTTCGATGCCTTCAAAATGATTTTCCCTTCTTGGAATACCGTTTGTTTTAAAGTATTCTGATTTTCTGCTAGTGTATTGACATCAGCGATGATTTCATCATTGACTCCAAACACGGTGTTTAGCATTCGTCCTAATAATCCACGTTTAGAGCGATGTTTTATGAATCTGACAGTATTGATTTTATGCTGAGTTTCCTGTATGAATTCTCGAAGGTGAGCGGTCAAGTCCTTGCAATTGATTTCGTCTGTTACTAGTGATCCCCTTTGGCACATTTGAGAAATGTTGTTAGCTACCATTTGAAGATTTGTTTGATCGTGTAGTACGTTTACCCATGGTATGCGAATATTTAATTGTAGGGAGCCACGTATGATGTTAGCTACACCGGGATGTTCGGCATATAGTCCTCCAGGTAAATGTGTGATATTGACTGCAGCATGTGATCCTATTCCAAATATCATGAGAGCAGTAAACAATGTTGTAATTACTGAACCAGAGTTGTGAGATAAAATTTTTCGCTTCTTAGTGGCAGGAGGCTTGTTGATTTCCTTCTCATTTTCTTTTTGCGCTTCTGTAGTAGGTTTTGATGGTGTTGGTTTCGATGCATCATCCAATGTTTTCGAATCGTCGTTGAAAGGTAAAGAACAGATTTTCGTGATCGGTCGTTTGAAGAATCTGTTGTTCATTTTGACTGTGACAACCCGCACTAATCCGTCCGGCCCTGGATGAGTTTCCACAATTCTGGCCAGAGGCCATTGGTATGATGGAAATAGATCGGTTTTTACTAGGACCAAGTCTCCGGTCTTAACGTTTGGCTGTGTTGTTATCCATTTGGGGCGCTGCTGTAATCATTGTAGATACTCCTGGCTCCAGCGTCTCCAAAACGACTGTTTCATGTATTGTATTAATCTCCATCGTTTCACGAGTGTGGTTTTTGATTCACATGGATCAGATTTAATTTCAAATATGTTGCCGCCAGTCAGAAAATGTCCTGGAGTTAAAGCAGAATGATCTGAAGGATCAGTACTTGTTTCGGTCAACGGTCTGGAGTTGAGACAGGCCTCGATTTGGGCTAATAGAGTGTAAAGCTCCTCAACGTTCAATATTTGCTTTCCGATTGTTTTTATCAAGTGCCTCTTCGTGGATTTCACGCCAGCTTCCCAGAGTCCACCAAAATGTGGACTTCCAGGAGGAATGAAGTTCCACTCTATGCCCTCGTTGAAGAGTTCCGAACTGCTCTGTTTTAAGACCTTACTATACTCTGCCTTTAGTAGTTTGCTAGCCCCAACAAAGTTTGTGCCGCAATCACTGAAGATTCTTCGGCATTTATTTCATAGGAACGCTACATAACTCAAATACAACAAATAGTACTTGGACAGTTAAGCTAAACATTAGTAATCAAAACATAAATTGCCAGGTAGATACGGGAGCGCAGGCAAATGTAATGTCATTGCAAGTTCTAAAATCATTAAATCTCAGAGACATGAATATAACAACAACCAAAACTAGTATTACGACATTTTCGGGTGAAAAGTTGCCGGTAGTAGGTTATGTCACACCATAGTGTTTTGTACTTATCAAAATTCTAATTTTGAAATCAAGTTCTTTATTTTAAAAATGAATTGTCAAACAGTATTGGATTTGCCAACGTGCACAGATTTAAAAATAATCAATAGGATTAATGAAATTAAAAGTAGCAATGAATCAATTGTAACAAGTGATGTGCAAAGTTGCAACAAAATCTTAATGGAATTTAGTGAAGTGTTTCATGGTCTCGAATTGCTAAAATTTAAATGTAAATTAATAGTTCGTCCCGGTATAAGTCCTATCGTAGATCCGCCGCGAAAAATACCTTTCTCGCTAAAACCTCTACTAAAAGAAGAGTTAGATAGAATGGAAAGTTTAAATGTCATTATAAAAGTGGAAGAACCAACCGAATGGGTTAACTCTATTGTAATAGTGTCTAAACCAAATGGTAAAATCAGACTTTGTCTAGATCCTAGGCACTTGAATAAAGCTATTCTTCGTTCACATTTCCCATTTCCAAATTTGAATGAATGTACCTCCAAATTAAGTGGTTCGAAGTTTTTTACAACACTAGATGCAAATTCAGGTTTTTGGACTATTCCATTGGATGATAAATCGTTGCGTCTATGTACTTTCATAACACCTTTTGGTAGATACCGACTTTTACGTTTGCCTTTCGGAATTCCATGCAGAAATGATTAAACATTTCGGTGACATAGAAGGTGTCATTATCTATGTATGTAGATGATTTTTTAATACATGCCGCTACTATAGAAGAACACAATGTAATTTTAGAAAGAGTATTATGTCGAGGTAAGGAAATAGGATTAAAATTCAATAAGGAGAAATCTAAAATATGTCTAAAAGAAATAAAATTCTTAGTTCACATTTTCAACGAAGAAGGCATGAAACCTGATGAATCTAAAATAAAAGAAACGTTCTGTTCAAACCGTTAAAAAACTACTTGAAAAATGCCTTGCAATAGGTTCAGATCCCCATATAATATAGCTTTGTTGCATTACAGAACAACGTCGAAAGATAATCTTCCATCTCCATCTAAGCTCCTCATGTCTCGTAAACTGCGTACCAAATTGCCAGCTTTATCAAAAAATTATTTACCTATTAATCTAGATATTGACAAATGTAAAAAGTCAATGGATAACAAAAACAACAAAAGCAAATTATACTATGACAGAGTTTCTAAGAAACTTGACCCTTTATATTCTGGTGATAAAGTTTTTTATAAAAAGTCACCACAGTCCTATTGGAGTCCAGCAACAGTTCTACAAAGTTGTCGTGAACCTAAGTCCTATATCGTTGAGAATATAGATGGATGCGACCGGTAGCGCAGTGTGTTGAGGCATCAGTCTCATGTTTGACTACCGGCGTTTCGGGTTCGAATCCCGTCCACGACGACGTTCGTGGCTCTGAAACCAATTTATGCCAACGAAACGTCAACTGGGCCACATGGAACAGTTAACGCGCTATGCCCCACAAGGGGTTAGGGCAATTGCAATATATAGGATAAATAGACAGCATATTTTAAAATCAAGGGGAAGAGAAGTATCAGATATAGACAAAACGGAGCCAGTCATATCTCTCCCGAATGTAGATGATCCAAATCATAAAAATCTGACAGATACTCCAAATAAAACAAAATCTGGAAGAATACTCCTGCCGCCTAATAAGCTTTCATATCCAAAAGATTACATTAAATAAATATGATTCACTGAATTCATTGAAACTTTATTGCAACTTCCAATAGTCATATGTATTGCACGAATGAATATTTATTATAAGAATTATTATCGGTATATTAAAATATAAATGCGCATTGGTCAATACATTTAAGATTGTAGACTTAAGATACATCTTGATTGAATTATCATTAAAATAACATAGAATATTTGAAATTAAAACTAAATTTGAAATTACGAATACAAAATATTTTAAATTTGAATTTCTTAGAAACTAAAATAAATATTTTATTTTGTTATGAATTTCATAGGGGAGATGTCGTGTAAACATAGTAGACAATAAGAATCTAGGCTAACTTCATTATGTATGACTTTGAATGTAAACGTACCTTTCATTGTACTTCAACTTAAGACCATTGATATACAAAAGAAGACCAACGTATGTGTGTGCTGTATGTGTAGGGAACCAAACTGTTGTTTTCTTTTTTTGGCTACCATCAGTTTCGAGTAGCAAAAAATGCCCGGTGCGTTACCGAGCTAAGCTACAGACGCATACTAAGTTGGTGTGCAGAATGAAACCAAGTGTCACAAACAATTCCAATTTAAATTGAAAATGATTCGCACTTGTACATTTGCAAGAACTTTAATACATAAAGTACCATCAGCTGTTTTTACTTTTGATGACAATTCTAGACGTCATTTTCGTGCTGATTGAAATCCAATTGTGTGATATCAGTGAAAATTGATTGATTTTTGAGTGAAAACGCGGTTAGTTTAATTGTAATTGCCACCGGAACTGTAAATTAATGTTTCAGTGTCGATTTAGTGTACTCAGTAAGTTGATTCAATGTGCAAAATCGTGTAAATATCACTGAAATATGGTGTGCAGTTGTAGTTTGCGCGAAACAGATGAAATTCTCGACAAAGTTGAGTGTCGGTTCTCAGGTAAATACCCTGACTGCTTTCAAAATTTAGTGTAGTTTCGCTCTATGTATTTCAAATTCCCATAGTGTAAAGATCTTTTTCGGAAACTAAATGTTTTTGCTCGCGGTCCATCAGCCATCAAATGAAAATAAAAGTTGCCCACGTGGGTTATCAGCTGATTTACTTTTGTTTCAGTGGCGTAGCGTTTAAAGTGTGATGTGTGGGTGAAAGACAGTGGGAAAGTTTTGTTATTACTAATGGTCAATTAATTAGAAAGGGCCAAATCTGGTCAGATAATTTTGTATGAAAATGTGAGGTCCATACAAATGTGATTTTGCGGTTCACACAACCCGCCAAATCAAGTGATTTCGCCTGTAGTGTGAAACTACTTTCTCAATTGCGTGTAGTGACGAACGTTTCGGTACGATTGCTGTGGCGAATATATTAATATAAAATAAACTGAGCACCATAGCGACTACATCTGCCCTAAAAACGTTTTTAAAAAAAATGGAACTGATGAAAATTTCATTCAGCACGTCCTATGAAGTTCATGTGGTTCGATGGTGGTCACGAATGGTTGGATCGATCGTCTGTTACGAACGTTAAACAATATTCATACTTGCAACAATAAGGCCGCATCTTGGACGTAGGCAGGACAGGGCAGCGCAGCGCGCACATGGCATTGTTGTTGTAAATTCAGATTTTGACAATTGTTACAACAACAATGCTATGTGCGCGCTGCCCTGCCTACTTCCAAGATGCGGCCGGCCTAATAAATTTCGTAACTCGCACCAAATTTTTACAGTCCCCAAAAATATAATCACCTACGCCATTTGTTAAAATGTAATAGTGGTCGTGTGACAACCACATATAGCCGAATGGTTCCCAAATATTTCGATATGACTATTTCCTGTGTCTTCTTCTTCATTGCTTAAGACTATCAGTGTTACATCAGACATTCAAGTAAAGAGGTTACATATACAACAGGTGGGTTTACATGTTGATCACTTCGAATCGGGCTCACTGCTCCATACAAGTGATCAAGTGATTATTACATATGAAGCAGCAAGTCCGATTCTCGTAATCAATATGGGACCGATCATACCGCCCACTGTCGAACGCAATGGTGAATAAAATATATAATACTAAACACGATTATTTAATAGGCGAAGTGTTAATTCCTAAAAGAAAACGTAAACACTAGAGCTAGATCCCAATGAAATCCCCCAACAGATAAAAGTACCAAAATGTATTTTATAAAAAAATTGTGGATGCGATTGGTTTTGAACACCGCCTATCCAATATATTATTTACACGTCGACCCAATAGATCAGGTAAATAAGACGCTGTAAATAAACCACCCAAAAATAAAAAAAAACAAGGTAGCCTTCGGCTAGCTTGCCGAAGGTATGATACCCTTCGTTGTGTTTTGTGGTACATTTGCCACTTTGAAATTAGTGGAAAAACTTGTTCCGATTTCACTGTTCCTATAAGAGGTATATGAAATAGTGGGCCGATTTCAAACAAATTTAGGAATGTGTCTTAGCAGTCAATATGATTGAGTAATATGCAATTTCATAAAGATATCTTCAGAAATAAAAAAAAATTTTCTGAAAAAAAAAAATTGCTTTTGGAACAGTCGTTCCTATGACAGCTATATTATAGAGTAGTTCGATTTCAACCAAATTCGGAAATGTGATTTCACTAAAGATACTATTGATCAATGTGAAATTTCAAAACAATATCTATAGAAATAAAAAAGTTATTCCCACAAAGACGAATTTTTGGACCGGTCGTTCCTATGGCAGCTATATGACGTTGTGGTCCAATTTCGACCAAATTCAGGAATGTCATTCGGCTAAAGATATTACTTATGAGTGTGAAATTTGAGGATGATATCTTTAGAAATGAAAAAGTTTTTCTCACAAAGACGAATTTTTGGACCAGTAGTTCCTATGACAGCTATATGACGTAGTGCTCCGATTTGAACCAAATTAAAGCATGTAGTTTAGCTAAAAATACCATTGCTTAGTGTGAAATTTAAGAACGATATTTTTAGAAATAAGAAAGTTTTTCTCACAAAGACGAATTTTTGGACCAGTCGTTCCTATGGCAGCTATATGACGCAGTGGCCCGATCCCGTTGGTTCCGACATATATACAGCGTGCAATAAAAAGAAGGCTTTGTACAAAATTTCAGCTTCATAGCTTTAAAACTGAGGGACTAGTTTGCATAGAAACAGACAGACAAAGCTTAATCGACTCGTCTCATCATACTGACCAAGAATATATGTATATAGTTTATATCGTCGGAGATACTTCTGCTTCTGTGCGTTGCAAACTTCATGACAAAGTTAATATAGCCTATCACATCCGTGAAGGGTATAATGAAAAGCAGACGGACAATATTACATACTAGTAGGTATTAGTGATGTGTAACACAGTAACGAGTCGCTCTTTTTGAACGACTCATCAGGATGAGCGAAAGATTCCGCACAACGACATAGCCTTCGAGTCGTTCAATTTAAGAATGCCTCACTGTAAAATTAATTCCCAAACTAGCCCATCGCATAAATATTACCCAACGCATAACCAATCCACGCTCATTTCTCAATACATATAATGTACTACAATACATTCATTCACTCACATCCCATCCCATTATCTATCTAAAAGCAAAACCACCATCATTTATCTACCAAAGCAATCCCATCAATCCATTCATATTCATCTCTATGCAGTATGCAATGCACGCATTGTGTATACTTCTAAATACATATAAACGCAACAACCCATGCAAATGCAAACATATCAAAAATAATTTACTTACGTCGCGTCCCACCGCACAGCCAAGTTTCTCCAAATACAGAAAAAAAATCCCAACATTCTAAAACAAAAGTATTCGTCTTACGTATCATCATCTCAAGCTCAACTTTAGATGAAACCAAACAAAAACCCATAGCTTCCACTTGCACTACAGCTACAGTGTAAAGCAGCGTTCTGACGGGGCCAATACATGACATCGTGGCACGCTTTCGATCTCATGCTTGTATCGAGCGTGGACTGGAAAGTGAACTGCTTTTGCCTTGGGTTGTGGACCGTTCACACGACCACTATTTAGTTTATCCCATAAATCATTCTGTTTCAAGCAATTACACCACTACTATACCCTAGTTTTAAATAAACTGTTTTGTGGCCATAACTTCTAAAATATAAGGAATTTCATTTTTGACACCATTTTGACCCCCCTTTAGATCCCCCATCCGGGCTGAGGAGCATCCATCCCCACTATTTGGATGCTCCTCAGCCCTCTCCCTCCCTATCCCTCTCCCTTCTCTATGTAAAATTCGTTCAAAAAGAGCGATACAAAATCGTACCGCACAATAAGATTCGTTCAAAAAGAGCGACACGTTCAAAAAGAGTCAAAAGAGTCAATTGACTTTTTTGTGCGGTTCAATTTTGTATCGCTCTTTTCGAACGAATCTTTTTGTGCGGTTCGATTTTGTATCGCTCTTTTTGAACGAATCTTTTTGTGCGAGTTGATTTTGTATGCCCGCCCCAGATTGGCTCCCCGTTTTCATAAGAAATAGTGGTCCGATCGGGCTTGCTCGAACTGAAGGGTATTGGGGGGTCGTTAAGTCCGAATCTGGGGTCAAAAAAGAAAAAAGAAATTGGGGTCGCCCATCCTAGGCTGGCAGCCCCCTTTTCATGGGAAATAGTGGTCCGATCGGGCTGGCTCGAACTAAAGGGTATTGGGGGGTCGCTAAGTCCGAATCTGGGGTCAAAAAAGAGAAAAAAAAATTGGGGTCGCCCATCCTAGGCTGGCAGCCCTCTTTTCATGGGAAATAGTGGTCCGATCGGGCTGGCTCGAACTAAAGGGGATTTGGGGGTCGCTAAGTCCGAATTTGGGGTCAAAAAAGAGAAAAAAAATTCGGGTCGCCCATCCCAGGCTGGCAGCTTCCTTTTCATGGGAAATAGTAATCCGATCGGGTTGGCTCGAACTAAAGGGTATTGGGAGGGTCGCTAAGTCCGAATCTGGGGTCAAAAAAGAGAAAAAACCAGGCCCGGAGTCCGAAGCGTATATACCCTAGACTTGTACAGACCTAGTGGAGATACCAAAAGTACCAATTGGCAACGACCATATGCATTAAGAATGGGTCTCCTATATGGCCAGTTCATAGGAGAGGTTGGCACTCATTAAGAAAGATCTTGAACATTCTCAAAATCAATTAACTAACTAACCCATTCTACAATATTTGTCGAATTTTTCAAGTCGCTAGCTTCATTCTATCGGAAGGTATTGCTTATTTGAAGTTTCACTTGTAGAGGAGGTAAGGGTTCCTTAGGTCGGATCTTGCTCATCATTGCCACCAACCAATTAGATCACCCAACAACCATTTAAACAAAATTTCAAGTCTCTAACTTCACTCTATCGAAATTTATCGCTTATTTAAAGTTTCGTTTGTAGGGGAAGTAGGGGCTTCGTTGGTCGGATGTTACCCAGCTTTAATGCCAACTAACTCAATCTCACTTCGAACATTTGACCAAAATTTCAAGTCACTGGCTTTATTCCATCAAAAGTTATCGCTTATTTGAAGTTTCATATGTAGGGGAGGTGGGGGTTCCTTGGGTTGGATCTTGCCCATATTCAACACCAACTACGTAGGTCTTACTAGCAACATTCCACCAAATTTTTAACTCGGTAGTATCATTCTATCAAAAGTTATCGCTTATTTGAAGTTTCATTTGTAGGGGAGGTAGGGGTTGCTTGAGTCGGATCTTACCCATTTTCAATACCAACCAAGTAGATCCTACTAACAACATTTTGTCAAATTTTCAACTCGCTAGTGTCACTCTATCGAAAGTTATCGTAATTAAAGGAATATTGAATTTTTTTAAATTTGCAGGGGAGGTAGGCGTTCCTTTGATCCGATTATGCCCAACTTACTAGAACTCAAGCATCTTCTCACCCCAGGGTTACATGCCAAAAATCAGGCGTCTACGTCAATTGGTTCAAGAGTTATAGACAAAAAACCCGAAAAGTAGGGTAGTACGGGGCTCTTTGTAAGAAAATTACCGTTAGTTTTCAACTGATCGATTTTATTTTCCCAGGAATTTATAAGATTACCCTCATGAGTAATCTACCAAAGCTAGAGCTTTTCATATTTATTTAGTCGGGAGTTACAGATACATTTAAGTATTTTACATATGTAGGGGAGGTAGGCGTTCTCTTGGCTCGATCATGCCCATTTTCAATACCATCCAACTATATTACACTACCAACATTTGACCAAAATTTCAAGGCTCTAGCTTCATTCTATCGAAAGTTATCGTGCGAACGGACAGACAGACAGACAGACAGACAGACAGACAGACAGACAGACAGACAGACAGACATGGCTTAATCGAATCAGGAGGTGACCCTGATCATTTATATATATACATTGCTATACCTCCGGAGCCTCCTTTAAGGTGTTACATATTTCCGTCGTGACAAAAACAATATACCCTATACTAAAAGTCTAGGGTATAAAAATTGGGGTCGCCCATCCTAGGCTGGCAGCCTCCTTTTCATGGGAAATAGTGGTCCGATCGGGCTGGCTCGAACTAAAGGGTATTGGGGGGTCGCTAAGTCCGAATCTGGGGTCAAAAAAGAGAAAAAAAAATTGGGGCCGCCCATCCTAGGCTGGCAGCCCCCTTTTCATGGGAAGAAGTGGTCCGATCGGGCTGGCTCGAACTAAAGGGGATTTGGGGGTCGCTAAGTCCGAATTTGGGGTCAAAAAAGAGAAAAAAAATTAGGGTCGCCCATCCCAGGCTGGCAGCTTCCTTTTCATGGGAAATAGTGGTCCGATCGGGTTGGCTCGAACTAAAGGGTATTGGGGGGTCGCTAAGTCCGAATCTGGGGTCAGAAAAGAGAAAAAAAAAATTGGGGTCGCCCATCCTAGGCTGGCAGCCCCCTTTTCATGGGAAATAGTGGTCCGATCGGGCTGGCTCGAACTTAAAGGTATTGGGGGTCGCTAAGTCCGAATCTGGGGGTCAAAAAAGAGAAAAAAAAATTGGGGTCGCCCATTCTAGGCTGGCAGCCCCCTTTTCATGGGGAATAGTGGTCCGATCGGGCTGGCTCGAACTAAAGGGTATTGGGGGGTCACTAAGTCCGAATCTGGGGTCAAAAAAGAGAAATAAAATGGGGCTGCGCATCTGCGACTTTTATTGAATATGTTATTTTATTAACCAAGTTTCAGACTCTTTGCATTACTCTTTTTGAACGACTCTTTTTGAACGACTCATTGGCAAGAGTCAGAGCTTATGTGCTGGCACAGTGAAAAGAGCCATTATGCCCATCACTAGTAGGTATGCAATATTATCGTATGTACTGCCTAATTACTACCTGCTGCAATTCTAGCAACAACCTCTTTAGTGCATACGAATAAACAAATTCTGCTTCTTCTCGATGCCGACGCCCTCCTAAAAGAGAATAAATGCTTGGAGCTGATAACTGGCGACGCTACGCACGACAATAAATGTCTTGTAAATCTAGCCACAAGAACAATGTTTGGTCAACGGTGCCAACGATGTGCATAAACTCCAATGCATTGCAATTAAGTACGCATATTCAAATGCAATACTTTGGGTGGCGTATGAATTTTTTTCAAATGCACAGCGATGCAACAACAACACTTAAACAATAGTAGTAGGTGAAACGTGCAAGTGCAGCCAGATGATGCGCAGGTAACCGATTATGCCCAAATTGGCAATGCGAATGCCATGTGCGTAGTGCGAGTGCAACCGAGACAGCAATTAAACTATGTTCGAAAATTAAGCAATGTGCGTGAGTTGATGATGTATGTATGTACTATTGTGCGAGGGAGTATAGAACTTTTCTTTCTAAATTAGTGAATGAATGAATGATTTTTATGATTTGAAATACCACCATGCAATACTGCGTGCCTAGTACTTCAAATACGAAATCCAATACAAAAATTCTGAATGAAAATGTTCTAGTGAGAAAAACGGTACGATATGAGACAAGACGAGATGTGTTAAATGCAAATTAATACCAGGCCGAAGCTTCGCTTCGGCCCGGAGTCCGAAGCGTATATACCCTAGACTTGTACAGACCTAGTGGTGATACCAAAAGAACCAATTGGTAACGACTATATGCATTAAAAGTGAGTTTCCTATATGGCCAGTTTATAGGGGAGGTTGGCAATCATTCAGGAGGATCTTGACCATTATCAAAATCAATGAACTAACCCATTCAAGAAGTATTTGTCGAATTTTTGAAGTCTCTAGCTTCATTCTATCGAAAGTGATTGCTTATTTAAAGTTTCACTTGTAGGGGAGGTAGGGGTTTCTTGGATCGGATCTTGCTCATCATTGTCACCAACAAATAAGATCATGCTACAAACATTTAAAAAAAATTTCAAGAGTCTAGCTTCACTCTATCGAAAGTTATCGCTTCTTTGAAGTTTCACTTGTAGGGGAGGTAGGGGTTTCTTGGATCGGATCTTGCTCATCATTGTCACCAACAAATAAGATCATGCTACAAACATTTAAAAAAAATTTCAAGTCACTAGCTTCACTTTGTCGAAAGTTATCGCTTATTTGAAGTTTCATTTGTAGGGGAAGTAGGGGTTTCGCAGGTCGGATTTAACATATTTTCAACATTAGCCAACTGGATTCTATTACAAACATTTGACCAAAATGTTAAGCCGCTAGCATTATTTTGTCATAAGTTATCGCTTATTATAAGTTTCATTTCTAGGGGAGGTAGGGGTTCCTTAGGTCGGATCTAACCCATCTTCAATACCAACCAACTTAATCTCACTTTAAACATTTGACCAAAACTTCAAGTCGCTGGCTTGATTCTGTCAAAAGTTATCGCTTATTTGAAGTTGCATTTGTAGGGGAGGTAGAGGTTGCTTGGGTCAGATCTTGCCCATTTTCAATACCGACCAAGTAGATCTTACTAACAACATTCTACCAAATTTTCAATTTGCTAGTGTCATTCTATCGAAAGTTATCGTAATTAAATGAATATTTAATTTTTTGAAATTTTGTAGGGGAGGTAGGCGTTCCTTTGATCTGATTACTCCCAACTTACTAGAACTCAAGCAACTTCCCACCCCAGGGTTACATGCCAAAAATCAGGTGTCTACGTCAATTGGTTCAAGAGTTATAGACAAAAAACCCGAAAAGTAGGGTAGTACGGGGCTCTTTGTAAGAAAATTACCGTTAGTTTTCAACTGATCGATTTTATTTTTTCAGGAGAGTAAAAGATTATCCTCACGAGCGATCTGCCAAAGCTAGAGCTTTTCATGTTTATTTAATCGGGAGTTATAAATACATTTAATTATTTTACATATGTAGGGGAGGTGGGCGTTCTCTTGGCCTGATCATGCCCATTTTCAATACCAACCAACTAGATCATACTTCCGACATCTTACCAAAATTTCAAGGCTCTAGCTTGATTCTATCGAAAGTTATCGTGCGAAAGGACAGACAGACGGACAGACGGACAGACGGACAGACGGACAGACGGACAGACGGACAGACGGACAGACGGACAGACGGACAGACAGACAGACAGACAGACAGACAGACATGGCTAAATCGAATCAGGAGGTGACGCTGATCATTTATATATATACATTGCTATACCTCCGGAGCCTCCTTTAAGGTGTTACATATTTCCGTCGTGACAAAAACAATATACCCTATACTAAAAGTCTAGGGTATAATTAACGCAAGAAATATTAACATAAATAAAGGTAATGTCCACTAGCGATCAGCTGGTCCAATGCTACGTGACACAAAAGCAAAAACGAACCAGGCCGAAGCGAAGCTTCGGCCCGGTGTCCGAAGCGTATATACCCTAGACTTGTACAGACCTAGTGGAGATTCCAAAAGTACCAATTGGCAACGACCATATGCATTAAGAATGGGTCTCCTATATGGCCAGTTCATAGGAGAGGTTGGCACTCATTCATTAGGATCTTGACCATTCACAAAATCAATTAACTAACTAACCCATTCTACAATATTTGTCGAATTTTTCAAGTCGATAGCTTCATTCTATCGGTAGGTATTGCTTATTTGAAGTTTCACTTGTAGAGGAGGTAAGGGTTCCTTAGGTCGGATCTTGCTCATCATTGCCACCAACCAATTAGATCACCCTACAACCATTTAAACAAAATTTCAAGTCTCTAACTTCACTCTATCGAAAGTTATCCCTTATTTAAAGTTTCGTTTGTAGGGGAAGTAGGGGTTTCGTTGATCGGATGTTACCCAGCTTTAATGCCAACTAACTCAATCTCACTTCAAACATTTAACCAAAATTTCAAGTCACTGGCTTCATTCCATCAAAAGTTATCGCTTATTTGAAGTTTCATATGTAGGGGAGGTGGGGGTTCCTTGGGTTGGATCTTGCCCATTTTCAATACCAACCAAGTAGATCCTACTAACAACATTTTGTCAAATTTTCAACTCGCTAGTGTCACTCTATCGAAAGTTATCGTAATTAAAGGAATATTGAATTTTTTTAAATTTGTAGGGGAGGTAGGCGTTCCTTTGATCTGATAATGCCCAACGTACTAGAACTCAAGCAGCTTCTTACCCGAGGGTCACATGCCAAAAATTAGGTGTCTACGTCAATTGGTTCAAGAGTTATAGACAAAAAACCCGAAAAGTAGGGTAGTACGGGGCTCTTTGTAAGAAAATTACCGTTAGTTTTCAACTGATCGATTTTATTTTCCCAGGAGTTTATAAGATTACCCTCACGAGTTATCTACCAAAGCTAGAGCTTTTCATATTTATTTAGTCGGGAGTTACAGATACATTTAAGTATTTTAGATATGTAGGGGAGGTAGGCGTTCCCTTGGCTTGATCATGCCCATTTTCAATACCATCCAACTAGATTACACTACCAACATTTGACCAAAATTTCAAGGCTCTAGCTTCATTCTATCGAAAGTTATCGTGCGAACGGACAGACAGACAGACAGACAGACAGACAGACAGACAGACAGACAGACGGACATGGCTTAATCGAATTAGGAGGTGACCCTGATCATTTATATATATACATTGCTATACCTCCGGAGCCTCCTTTAAGGTGTTACATATTTCCGTCGTGACAAAAACAATATACCCTATACTAAAAGTCTAGGGTATAAATATCGATAGAGATAGGGCATTTTCCTTTTCGGAACTCCCCGTCCCGATCAGGTTGATGTTCGTAAAGTAAATGGAGCGTGTATTGTGCGTGATAGAAATGATCAGCTCGAAACAAGTGTACACATTCGGCCAGCTGAGTTGCGATACTAGCAAACCTTGCCGGTTTCCGAATATGTTCGCCTGTTACTGGCTGTGCGTCTCAAAGATGAAATTCTACAATGTCGGAAGTGATTAATTGATGTGAAGGTCGATCCTTTTCCACAGGAAGGTACTGAGGACACTTCAAGGAAACTGCCTAGTCTAGAGAAGCTCCAAGAACTAGTAATTCAAGAGTTTGCTTGAAGGCCTTAAGTACGTGGCAAAAATCACCGGGACAAAAGACAAGAAATTGACATGGATATGTCTTATAGCTGGGGGTCATCCTAAAAATCTGTCCGTCACACGAAATGTCTGTTTTTCTACTCGGGGGTCAGAAGAGGAAACAAGCCCACTGAAAAATTTTCCGAGTTCTATGAATGTAGTGGCCGATCCTCAGTCAATTCGAGTCAGTCATCAAAGGGAACTCACGAAAATCGAAAAACTTCGCATCATGAACTGACTAAACAACCAGGCACCCATAAAACAAGTCAACATCATTCAACTGCCATCCCCTCGTGATTCAAATCTGCTCACAACACCAGCCACATCCAGACAACCTGTCTCCGTCACTCGTGCACAACGCTATGGCTCCTCGTTCACAGCAATCTTTTTGTTTTCATCAATTAGTCACTAACCTGACTCAGTAAGAAAATTGTTGGGGTAGGTCGGGAAATAGCTTCAACTTCACACACACACACACATACCGCCTTTTATAACAGTGTCCTCCGACTTACTGACAGATTAGCTCGTCCCATGCCTGAACGAGAGCTCTTAGAGATTCTCAAACAAAATCTGCGACCTGACCATCGCTGGGATGTCTTGCACCAAGACTCCATATTCTCCATCCGTGCTTTGCGGGCTTTCGTTCGAAAGTCTGAGAGCTTCGAAGAAGAGATGAAGCGATGTAACCTAACGCGTAGGTTCACAAGGCCATACGTATCAGAGATAGCCCAGCAAGACCCGATACTTCCACACTTGGACATTGAGGGTAACGCTCTCCAGGACGAGTATGGCGAGGCCCCTGTAGTGGCTGAACTGGCGAAACCATTCATCTGCTGGAACTGCAGGCAGCCAGGACACCGCCACGATGAGTGCCCTTCTGTTCGGAAAATGTTCTGCTATGGCTGCGGCGCAGCGAATATTGTAAAGCCCCAGTGCCAAAACTGCACTAAGCCAAAAAACTCGCCAGCGAGGATGCGTGTCACCCAGACATCCTCCCAGGGGACACAATACGACCCAATGCCATGAAAGCGTCATGTGCTCGTTCTTCTCCATACGCACCTATTCTTGTACCTGACTTATCGAGCACACCAAACCCGTCGTATTCATCTGATGTGTCTTTCATACCAGCCCAGACTGAACTACCAGACTCGTTATTTACACGTGATATATCTCAAAAATTACCGGATTCGTCGATGTTACCGAATACGTCTTTATTCCCTGCTATTACTTCATCGGCTAAGACCAATGCGATTTTATTATCGGATTGCACAACACCTGATTGTTCATTGTTACCGATAATATCACCCCCCACCTCTTCTCTAGACTCCACGTCCAATGCGTTGGAAACCAATCTGTGCTGCTCTAACTCACGACCGATTAGGCTAATGGTCTCGCACGCTGTGCAGACTGATTTACCAGAAACAGAAGCTCCTGCCCAAACAACCCCGGCGCCTTGCTTGAAACCCTTGAGACCCCTTCAACCGTATCACGTGCGCTTGAAGAATTATCAGGAGGCTCGACAACGTATTTTTGGAGTGGAAGAAGTGACCAAACCCAAACCTAAATATTCTACCCTTCGATTACGCAAGTTCTGGGACAAAGTAAAGAAGTCGTGGCGACTTTATTGCTCGGCAACTCTGGTGGATCAGCCTGCAGGTGATCTTAGGCCTTATGCTAAGGTTTTGCTATTTGGCGAAGAGGTCGTTGGGCTAACCGATACCGGAGCGTCTGTGTCTTGTATTTCGGCGGATTTCGCGAAGAAGTTCGTACAAGACAATAAATACCCCTGGAAGCGCTTTAAGCTCTCCATATCGACGGCAGACGGAACAGGACATTCCACCTTAGGACAAGCTACGGGCCCTATCACTTTTCGCGGAATTACCAAATCAATGACATTTCTAATAATTCCGACACTAAGTCAGAATTTATATCTCGGGGTAGATTTTGTGACCACTTTCCATCTTGCCCCTGACCTCTTCTCGGCTTGTACACCATCGTCTTCGCCAATGGTAAGCGAACTCGCTGCTACTGGTAATCAACATCAGTTGTCCCCTGAGCAGGACGCGACCCTCAGGGCAGTCATTTCCAGCTTCCCATCCTACTCCAAGGATGGACTAGGGCGTACTACTCTCATCAAGCATCAAATTGATGTAGGGAATAGTAAGCCGATAAAACAACGCCACTTCGCGGTATCTCCAGCGGTGGAGAAATCGTTATTCGCGGAGTTGGATCGGATGCTGGAAATGGGGGTCATTGAGGAGTCAAAAAGCAGTTGGGCTTCCCCAGTCACGGTGGTCACTAAACCCGGAAAAATTAGGATGTGTCTGGACGCCAGGAAAGTCAATGATGTCACCATTAAGGACGCTTATCCGCTTCCTCTGATAGACGGAATATTAAGTCGGCTCCCCAAGGCCGAATACATAAGTAGCCTTGATTTAAAAGACGCCTTCTGGCAAATTCCGCTGGACGAGGATTCGCGTGACAAAACCGCGTTCACTGTTCCTGGCCGTCCTCTCTATCAATTTGTCACCATGCCGTTTGGGTTGTGCAATGCCCCTCAAACGATGCAGAGACTGATGGATAAGGTTATTCCACCCGACATCCGCCACCAAGTCATTGTGTATTTGGATGACCTTCTGGTCGTCTCTTCAACGTTTGAGGAGCATTGCACCCTACTGCAACGGGTATCTTCATGTATGAGAGCTGCAGGTCTGACATTGAATATCGAAAAAAGCCACTTCCTGGTGAAGGAAGTTAAATATTTGGGCCATATTATCGGTCAAGGTACGATCAAGACAGATCCGGATTAGGTATCCGCTATTTCCAGCTTCCCACTTCCGAAAACGGTACGCCAGCTAAGACGTTTCTTAGGAATCTGCGGGTGGTACCGCAGATTCGTTCCCAATTACTCGGCGGTGACAGCTCCGCTAACGGATATGTTGCGCAAAGGTCGTAAATTTTTGTGGACTACCGAGGCGTTGAACGCATTCAATGCGCTTAAAGAGTGCCTCTCTTCTGCACCCGTCCTACATAGCCCCGATTTTGAGCGCCCCTTTTCCATTCATTGTGACGCAAGTCAAGATGGAATTGGGGCAGTGCTAGTTCAAGTTTCGGATGACGGTACAGAAGCACCCATAGCGTTCATGTCCCAAAAGTTCACGACCTCTCAGCGTAACTACACCGTGACGGAGCAAGAATGCCTTGCAGCTGTTACAGCCATCAAAAAATTCCGAGCATACGTCGAAGGCCATGAGTTTGAGGTCGTGACTGATCACGCCTCACTCAAGTGGTTAATGACCCTCAAGGACCTTCACGGTCGATTAGCTCGATGGGCTCTAAAGCTGCAAGGTTTCAAATTTTCTATTCGTCATCGTAAGGGAACGGACCATGTAGTACCTGACGCACTCTCCCGGGTATATGAAGTATCTGAAATTGAAGTTCAGGATGACTCCTCTCTGCACATTAACGTGCACTCACCACATTTTCAATCGCCGGAATATTTAGAGCTGATACAGCGAATAGAGGAACAGAAACAACACCTGCCCGACCTGAAGGTAATAGATGGTTTTATTTACCGACGCACGGAATACGCGACCGGAAATCTTGCGCTGGAAGAACTCGCCTGGAAGCTTTGGGTGCCTAGAGAGTTGACGGGGGAATTAATCCAGAAGGCCCACGACCACCCGCTCGGTTCACATGGTGGTGTTGGTAAAACATTCCTTCGGCTTCGCACCCTCTTTTACTGGCCCAAAATGAGCCAGCAGATAAGAGAGTACGTGTTGCAATGTGATACTTGCAAAGCGACCAAGTCTCCTAATTACCCTTTACGACCACCGATGGGTTCATTTCAGGTTCCGGATCGTCCGTTCCAACGGTTGTATATCGACCTAATAGGTCCTTATCCTCGCTCTAAAATTGGAAATGTGGGAGCCATCGTGGTCCTTGATAGTTTAACACGATTCCCATTCATTGAGCCAATAAAAAAATTTACTGCTGACGTCATCGTGGAGTTTTTAGAGAAGAGGATATTCCATGTCTTTGGGGTACCCGAACAAATAGTCTCAGACAACGGGGTGCAGTTTAAAGCCCATGCTTTCAATAATTTGCTAAACCGATATGGCGTAAACCATGTATATACGGCGCTTTACTCCCCGCAGGCCAACGCGTCAGAGCGTGTAAATCGTTCGCTAGTGGCGGCTATTCGTGCCTACGTGAAGCCCGACCAGAAAGATTGGGACGTTCATATATCAAATATTAACTGTGCCCTAAGGTCAGCGCACCATTCCACCATAGGACATTCCCCGTACTTTTGCGTGTTAGGACAGACGATGCTACTTCATGGGAGTTTTTACGCCATTTTGCGCAAATCCCAGCAGTTAGGAGATCCTACAGCTCGTGTACAACCGGACATAAAGCTAGAGCTTATTCGGCAACAAATCCGGAGCAATATTGAGCTAGCCACTCAAAACAATGCCAAAGTATACAACCTGAGGGCTAGGACCCCGAAGTTCAAGGCCGGAGACATCGTTTATCGTAGGAATTTTACCCCTAGTAGTGCTCCCGATCACTACAATGCTAAGCTTGGTCCAAAGTTCGTGAAATGCCGTATAAAATCTCCCGTTGGAGGGTCATGTTACGCCTTAATAGATATGAAAGGTAAAGATATAGGAGTATATAACGCTAAGGACTTGCGCGATTAATATCGGATCATTCAGTCGTATCTTCCAATATATATATAGATATGTATGTATATATATATACATTATATATATTGGTATATTGCGAAGATCCAACTGCCCTGTAGAATTTTCTACCCACCATCTTTCCGCAAAGTCACTACTTTAGTAGTAACCGTCAGAATATGTTTTCATTTCTGTCGGTTACATCTTTGAATTGTTTTTGCCGCCTTCGCCATCTCGAATTTGACTCGGTACTGCTCCGGCCATCTCGCGGTAAAGGAGCGAAAGTACCTTCCGGTAGGAGAAAGTTTGGTGTAGTTATGCAAATATTAACGCGTTCGCGGTAATATTATTTTGCATAAATACACCAGATTTTTGCCTACCGGATTGGCTGAAAAAAATTCGGATGGTAATTGTCGCGGCGGCGAGAACAACAAAAATGTTCAAAAACAGCGCCCTCTATACGAGCGACGGACAGGGAGATGGAACCGCATGGTCGAGAGTTCGTGCTTGACCGCCGGTGAAGAGGGCCGTTCGTTGACGCGGAATTCGATTATTTTTAACCCAAATGGTTGAGGCCGGACCGCAAGTGTGAGCAGACCGAAAGAGCCAAGCGAAAAACCAGCAAAATCGTCTGTGCTATATTTCGCTAAACGAAGATTTTCGGTCTGGATTGTACGCTCGCTTCGCTACAAGCCCAACGTAGAGTGTCCGCGCGCGAAATTCTATTCAAAAATAGAATTGTTGAAGTTTTGGAAGAGTTTTAATCCTTCAGCTGCAGTAAAAGGCGCCCCAAACTAGTGTTCGGTGTCCGCCATTATCCCCCTGTACAACAAGTCGCATTTCGGGAATGTTGACTACTTGCCCGAAAATCATAACCGCGTTGCGCTAGTGGAACTAACATAACGAGTTTTGTGTCAGAAGATAGTGCATTCGGTTCAATCTGTATCGACCTCCTGCCGGTTTTGTCCCCAAAACCAAGAAAATAGTGTGTGCCTGTGTTACATAAGGGCGAGGTTCGCGCGTAAAAAGGGAACGTTCAGTGGGTGCAAGTGGCCCGCATTTCCCCGGCGTCGCCTACACGGCGTACTTACAATCACATCAGTGGAGAGGGCTCCGCCTTAGGCGCGAGAGCCCCGGGTAAGTGGGCCCCATTCGAGCTGAGTAAAAGCAGCGGGGATTCGTGTTTAGTTCGCCAACGCGTGCAGTTGTGGCGTTGTGTTGACTTTTGGAAGAAAAAGCACAAATTTTTATCGTTTTTTTTTAAATCATGGCGATTATACGTTGCACGGAGCAAGCAATTCTATTGAGAAAGCTCGCCTCGAATTAAAAGCTTTTAGGAAAGTGCGCAACCGTATTTAACTTTTAAATTCTCCTGAAAATCCCGCCTGTAAGGATAATAATAATATGGTATATACCCATTTGCAAAAATAAAAAAAAAAAAAAATAGAAAAACGATATTACTCGGTCACACATAAAAGTCAAGAGAACAATTTCCATTAGAATTACAACAATTTGCTACAGCCAAATTTTCTATCGTTCCCTCTATTTAAGTGATAATTTTTCTTCTCTTAAAAGCTCTCGCGGCAAAGGTAGCCATATAAATTTTGACACTAACCGAAAGGGCCAAGCGAGCAATTTAAGGTCATTTATTGTTTGAACGGGAGAGTTTGGTTTGTGATTGCGAATATGTCGAATGCAAATAGATTGCTGTAGATGTAGATGATCATAAACAAAAACTAGATGATGACAGTCGATTTATTTATGTGGTATAAGACAGCATGCTGATGAACTGGAATGGTTCAGCAACGAATACATTATTTATTTTTTTTTATCTAATATTATTAAATTTGAATTTTGTCATGTGAACACACTTCGAGATCTGCAATTTAAGAGACATTTTTTTTCTGAAAAGTGTAGTGTGCTGAAAACATTCTTTCTTGGTTTTTTTTTAGATATATATATTTACCGTGTACCTATATGATCGCCAAATGCACTGTTATTTGAGCTTAATACAAAAATCAGCGGTGAATAAGAATATTATTGGGCTTGATTCTGTGTTCTTAAGGTCCTGAAGACTGGTTTGCTAGAAGTATTTTGAATTATGCCTAGAGCGGACGATGAAATGGAATTTAATATTTTTTTTTTGTTTTTTTTTTTTTCTTGAAACCCATATTTTGACATGTGTATGATCGTTGAGTGGATTGAGAGAGGATAAGACAGAGATAATTATTGATGATACCCATGTATTTGGTAGGTATGATCCTTTCTTCGAGCGATTTTTACTGTATATATTGGGCATCATAGCGACCTTAAACCATCTTCACTATGGTACGAGAGGCAGCAACAAACGGGCGTACATTTCAATCGAATATATTTTAGAGTTACTACTCCGGCTCC
Organism: Chloromyia formosa; assembly: GCA_964017055.1. Classification (NCBI taxonomy): domain Eukaryota; kingdom Metazoa; phylum Arthropoda; class Insecta; order Diptera; family Stratiomyidae; genus Chloromyia; species Chloromyia formosa. The sequence goes on from OZ024817.1 coordinate 48,223,441, forward strand.
GTCAGTAGTACCAGAAAAAAAAAAAATTTTTAGCTGCACGCGTCATAACGATGTAATTTATGAGACATGCCGCGTTCATTCAATCTGCCCAGCCTGATGTACTGATAGTCATTAGTCCGCAAACGTATATTTTTCACTGGACAAAAACGGTGCATGCGTGCGATATTCATTCGAAACAAGTAGTTAAATAGCTAAGTATCCTACCAGGAACACGCAGTATTCGTATGTATTTCAAGGACACCAAAGGAGAGTGTGTTCATGAATAAAAAGAAACGATATCCGATCATTTCCACTCAGTGTTAAACACTTCGTTCTCCAAAACGAAAACAAAGACGACTATTTTATCATATAATATGATACTAAAATAGTATCCACGAATGTCGATAAATCCACAATCTCAAACGTACTTATGTACTTATATGTAATTATGTACGTAAACGTGGGATCGTACATACTAAAAGACTCCAATTGAAATATTAATAATTTATCATAAGGTATGCATTTAAAATAAAAAAAAAAAAGAACAAAAAAAAAAAAAAGAAAATATATTTTATATATAAGTTTAGGTACATATTCAGTTTATAAAATATATATAAACACATATATATAGATTTGGCTATCAAGATTATGTATTTTACATGCGCATATCATACTTGAATTCCTGATGCGTATGTTGCTAATAGCACAATGAAGTGCTAAATAGAGCCTTTTCCTCCTACTCTCCCTCCTCTCGGCGTATAATGAATTAAATTTATATTTGGGAGATTTCTCACCTTTAAGCGCCATGAAATCTCACGGCAGGGAGGGTTGTGAGCGCGGGGCCCATGTCATCTGGGGCCCACATATGAGCCGCATACCACCATAGGCTCACACAACCTGAAGGGGAAAAGGATCTGTCCTGAATGGACGGTTTCCTTTTTGCGTGTATCTGGCCTTCGTGCCATATTTGAGTAGTTTGACTGATGCAGTCCTTTGTCCCTGCACGGGAATTTGTTGTTGTTTGATGGGAGTTTGCCGTTCTGACGTGCACCTTTATTTCCGATTTTGCGATTTTTTTTTCTATTTCTCTTGCGTCTCTTTTTTTTTGTGTTTCGGGCCTGATGTGCGATACTTACTTTGTACGCTGATGACGGAGGCCAACTGCTGCGTGACTCACCCCGTAACTCCCGATAACTGAGCTGGTCTGCCAGCGCACATCACCTGCAGTGTGTTGGAGAGGTTTTTCTGGCACTCTTGGTGTCTTCCGGCCTTCACGGCCAAACAATACTCCTCGTCCTCCGGCGTCATCACTACAAAGGCCTTAAGTACGTGGCAAAAATCACCGGGACAAAAGACAAGAAATTGACATGGATATGTCTTATAGCTGGGGGTCATCCTAAAAATCTGTCCGTCACACGAAATGTCTGTTTTTCTACTCGGGGGTCAGAAGAGGAAACAAGCCCACTGAAAAATTTTCCGAGTTCTATGAATGTAGTGGCCGATCCTCAGTCAATTCGAGTCAGTCATCAAAGGGAACTCACGAAAATCGAAAAACTTCGCATCATGAACTGACTAAACAACCAGGCACCCATAAAACAAGTCAACATCATTCAACTGCCATCCCCTCGTGATTCAAATCTGCTCACAACACCAGCCACATCCAGACAACCTGTCTCCCTCACTCGTGCACAGCGCTATGGCTCCTCCTTCACAGCAATCTTTTTGTTTTCATCAATTAGTCACTAACCTGACTCAGTAAGAAAATCGTTGGGGTAGGTCGGGAAATAGCTTCAACTTCACACACACACACACATACACACACACTCGTATGCAGGCAATGGAGAGACGGTTGAGTCGAAGAAGTTCAATGGATGGGCGTTGCTTCGTCATCGGCGACAGTGCGAAAGAGATGCTTGCTCCACGGACTTTGGACTACACTTCCGCGGCGGATCCACCCCTTTCTTGTGATGGCCAATCCCATCCAGCCGACTGAAATCAGTGTCACCAAGGTCACCAACGTGTTTTTCCCGTGGATGTAAGGAACTTACGACCGTACTTGTATCGCGCATACCGCGTACTATCACGATCGATGATATATCAACTTACAGTGCACAATTCTGATTTAGTGAGGAGAATAGTGCAGATGATGCAGTTTGTGCAGCGCGGATAACGTAAACGTTAATGCAATAAAATTGTGTTGTCGCGCTTACCGTCTTTAGACTTAGACGAGTACTATCTAAGTATCTAATAGTAAGTGTGTTTAGCTAGACCGCGGCTTGACGCGATCGATCGCGGATCGACGTACTAACGAAGCACAGGCGCATATACAATATGTAGAGTGTATGATCGCTTGATCCACACACGGGGCAACGGTTGGGTTAATTTGTATTCTCCTGTACACTATGCGGGACGGTATGTCTTGAAAATGATACAAAGTATCTACACTGCATGCAGATACATACATCAGTACATCTTATGCCTACCGAAAGCGTGGGACGTGTTTTGTCGAATGAATTCATCCAGTATAACTATACTGGGATCTTTATAAAACTTACGTCGATATCTTCAACACAACAGGTTCCACGCAGTCGGTAGCCAAAGACATATCCATGTTCCGATGTATCTGCATGCAGTGTAGATACTTTGTGTCATTTTGTTTCTCAGTTTTCCCCAGAAAAAATACACAGTCTGGATTTTCTATGTTTTCTTGTTTGATCAAGAAATGGTCGCGTGCCCGTTGATAGTTTTTGGCTCGTTTGGATGACAAAGAATTGACTCTGCTGCGGATATCGATACCTTTTTTTTACGCACTTGTGATGACTAATTTTCTGTGGAATTGAAAAGGTGTGAAAAGGGCTGTGTTTTCAAAGGTCGTGGAAAAAGGAAAGAGTATTTAGCAAAGGCCGAAGTGATATTAGTTATAGAAATTCGTGTAGGGTAGAGCAAAACAACGCACTGGTTTACCGCCCGGAACAACGACAAACCCAACAGCAGCAGCAGCTTCGTGGGACGACCTATTACCACTTTTGATTTTCTTTTTATACCCTAGACTTTTAGTATAGGGTATACCTATATTGTTTTTGTCATGACGGAAATATGTAACACCTTAAAGGAGGCTCCGGAGGTATAGCAATGTATATATATAAATGCTCAGTGTCACCTCCTGATTCGATTTAGCCATGTCTGTCTGTCTGTCTGTCCGTCTGTCCGTCTGTCTGTCCGTTCGCACGATAACTTTCGATAGAATAAAGCTAGAGCCTTGAAATTTTGGTCAGATGTTGGAAGTACGATCTAGTTGGTTGGTATTGAAAATGGGCATGATCAGGCCAAGAGAACGCCTACCTCCCCTACATATGTACAATAGTTAAATGTATTAATAACTCCCGATTAAACAAGCATGAAAAGCTCTTACTTTGACAGATTGCTCGCGAGGATAATCTTTTACTCTCCTGAAAAAATCAAGTCGATCAGTTGAAAACTAACGGTAATTTTCTTGCAAAGAGCCCCGTACTACCCTACTTTTCGGGTTTTTTGTCTATAACTCTTGAACCAATTGACGTAGACACCTGATTTTTGGCATGTAACATTGGGGTGGGAAGCTGCTTGAGTTCTAGTAAGTTGGGCGTAATCAGATCAAAGGAACGCCTACCTCCCCTACAAAATTTCAAAAAATTAAATATTCTTTTAATTACGATAACTTTCGATAGAATGACACTAGCAAGTTGAAAATTTGGTGGAATGTTGCTAGTAAGATCTACTTAGTTGGTATTGAAAATGGGCAAGATCCGACCCAAGCAACCCCTACCTCCCCTACAAATGCAACTTCAAATAAGCGATAACTTTTGACAGAATCAAGCCAGCGACTTGAAGTTTTCGTCAAATGTTTGAAATGAGATTGGGTTAGTTGGTATTCAAGATGGGTTAGATCCTACCTAAGGAACCCCTACCTCCCCTAGAAATGAAACTTAAAATAAGCGATAACTTAGGATAAAATAATGCTAGCGACTTGAAATTTTGGCCAAATGTTTGTAGTAGGATCCAGTTGGGTAATATTGAAAATACGTAAAATCCGACCAACGAAACCCCTACTTCCCCTACAAATGAAACTTCAAATAAGCGATAACTTTCGATAGAGTGAAGCTAGAGACTTAAAATTTTGTTTGCAAGTTTGTAGGGTGATCTAATTGGTTGGTGGCAATGATGAATTATGGGCAAGATCCGACCCAAGGAACCCCTACTTCCCCTACAAGTGAGACTTCAAATAAGCAATAATTTTCGATGGAATGAAGCTAGCGACTTGAAAAATTCAACAAATATTTGTAGAATGGATTAGTTAATTGATTTTGAGAATGGTCAAAATCTCCCTGAATGAGTGTCAACCTCCCCTATAAACTGGCTATATAGGAAATTCACTTTTAATGCATATGGTCGTTGCCAATTATTACTTTTGGTGTCACCACTACGTCTGTACAAGTCTAGGGTATATACGCTTCGGACTGGACCTGGTTTTGGCATGGATATGTCTTATAGCTGGGGGTCATCCTAAAAATCTGTCCGTCACACGAAATGTCTGTTTTTCTACTCGGGGGTCAGAAGAGGAAACAAGCCCATTGAAAATTTTTCCGAGTTCTATGAATGTAGTGGCCGATCCTCAGTCAATCCGAGTCAGTCATCAAAGGGAACTCACGAAAATCGAAAAACTTCGCATCATGAACTGACTAAACAACCAGGCACCCATAAAACAAGTCAACATCATTCAACTGCCATCCCCTCGTGATTCAAATCTGCTCACAACACCAGCCACATCCAGACAACCTGTCTCCCTCACTCGTGCACAGCGCTATGGCTCCTCCTTCACAGCAATCTTATTGTTTTCATCAATTAGTCACTAACCTGATTCAGTAAGAAAATCGTTGAGGTAGGTCGGGAAATAGCTTCAACTTCACACACACACACACACACATACACACACACTCGTATGCAGGCAATGGAGAGACGGTTGAGTCGAAGAAGCTCAATGGATGGGCGTTGCTTCGTCATCGGCGACAGTGCGAAAGAGATGCTTGCTCCACGGACCTTGGACTACACTTCCGCGGCGGATCCACCCCTTTCTTGTTTGTTGTATTACGCTCCTTTTGGAGTTTATTGTAGTGAGAAAAAACAATGAAATAATAATGTGGGTAAATTTCTGAAACAAAATCTGCTTTTCCTTTGAGGAACCCCCTATTCTCCCATTCAGGTTGGTGATGGGATGAGGTGAAAGGCCTCTCCCTTTGTTTCGCTATGGGAGGCCCCGATAACTTTTTCTTTTTCGGCCAAGGGGGCCTCAAGGTTGGGTTTTTCCTTTTTATCTTTCAGCGGGTATAATAATAATAATAATAATAACAAGGACAGGCTAAGATGCCCAAGGGTGGGCACTGCGACCATGAGATCTATTGTGCCATAGCTTTAATTAATCCAAAAGACCCTCAACCAGCCTAATGAAGGCTAGTAGATCCTTTGTAGGGGTGCTCCTTACGACCGCTGAGCTCACGACGGAGTCTCCAAGAAACAAGAACCTGGAACGGGCTACCGCCGGACATTCGCAGAGAAGACGTTTAGTGGACTCAGTGTCCTCCAGGCAAAGCCTGCACTCCATATCAGTGGATAGACCCATTTTGTAGAGGTGATATCTCACCCAGTGGTGCCCCGTGAGGTAACCCACGATTAGTCTCAGGTCCGCTCTACCCAGGCGGCTGGTTTCTTTGAGACCGTAGGGTTTTATAAGATCTTTGGACTGCCGTAGTCCTGGAAGACAATCCCAGTGACGCAATCTTTCATTGGCAGACCACTCCCTCAGACCACAGTAAGGATTAGCCCCCAAAAATATATCCGAAGAGCCTTGTCTAGCAAGTTCATCGGCAGCTTCGTTACCAGGGGATGCCCTGATGGCCAGGTACCCAACATAAAGTAACCCGATTGGTGTTTGTGAGACACTGAAGGGTATAAAAACACTCTTTCACTAATTTCGATGAGAAACTATGTGAAGAAAGAGCCTTAATTGCTGCCTGACTATCAGTGCAGATAGCGATGTTAGCGCCTTTGAGTTTCTTGTCCAGAATGTCTCTGGTGCAGGCCTCAATGGCATGGATTTCAGCTTGAAAAACGCTAGGCCAGACGCCCATAGCAATGGAGATCCTGGTGTCCGGTCCATAGACTCCAGCACCAACACCCAGCTCCGTTTTAGATCCGTCAGCAAACCACATGGTGTACCGGGAGACAGAGCCAAGAATGCCACTGTCCAATTCCCCCGAAAGTGGGGATGGATACCGAGAATTTCCTACCAAAACATATTTCCCGAGTCATATAATCAGATCTCGAGCAGATATGCATGCCAGGGATCCGCTCTAGAATGCTCATGTGTCCCTGATTGGACACATCGCCATCGTATGTTAGACGCATTCTAAGAGCGCTCAGAGCCGCAGACTCTTGTATGAAAATATGCAGCGGAGTAAGTCCAACAATCGCCTCAATAGCCGATGTCGGACAAGTACGGATGGATCCTGTCATACCAAGGCATGCAAGGCGCTGTAACTTACTACAAAGCTGTATGGTGCAACGCTGATTCGTTTTGGGCCACCAAACTAGCGCCGCGTAAGTCACAACTGGACGTACGACCATTAAATATAGCCACTCGATCATTTTCGGGGTGAGTCCCCAAGTTTTGCCAAACAGAGACCTGCAACCCCACATGATCCGAGTGGCTTCAGCGGGTCCATCGCCATCTGGGCCCTGGAGCACAGGAGATGGCACCTGCGCTGGCTGGCACCACGCTTTCTCTATTTTCCCCAAATTTTATACCCCCATGTTGTGTTGTCTTCCCCAGGCCTGTGATTCCCTTTAAATATATATGGACAGGGGCAGCGAGCGGCAAAAACCCCGCCCATATCTCCCGAACTGAGCTACAGCAAGCACAGGCCGCCGCTTAGCTCGTTGATGAGCCAACTTTGGCAGCTGTCACCTTTGGCAGCTGTCACTACCAGACCTTAACGGTCAAAATGGCTCCGTCCCCATTGACACCTTCGGGTGTCTCCATCGTCCTTTACAGTACCACTCGGTATAAGAACTAAAAAGTACAAGTGTTGAAGTCCTTTTTAGTCCTTGACCTGACCAGAAGTGGGCCCCACGTTGGGCGCCAATCTTTGTAATGAGCAAGCTGGTTCACCAGATGGTGTTTTGGGGACGCAGCCGGAAGTTTGCCGAAAAGACCGTGAAAGTCCGGCGACGCTAAAAGCGAATGCTCCTCAACGAGTTAAGCGGCGGCACATGCTTGTTCCAGCTCAGTTCGGGAGATGTGGGCGGGGTTTTTGGCCGCTCGTTGCCCAGCCATTACATTGATAACATGTATCATGTGCCTTGGGGGTAGACGATCACGACAAAGAATAAAACTGAGTCCCACGACTCAGGAAAACTAGAAAAAACAGTGCAGGCAATGGCCGTCGACCGGCTCATGCTACACGCTCCGTGCCCAGATGGTTTGGACCCTTGGCCTCTTAACCCAATGTATACAATGAACCCAACCAATGAGGTCCCATGGCCGGCAAAAATGTTGGGACCTCCCAAAGCGGAACAAGACATGAGGTCTTTACCTCATGTCATCAGCAACCTAAAAGGGGTGTGGGGAAAGTTCCGCAAAGGAAAACCCATGAACACCCATGTTCCACTCAATGCAATTCTAAAAAATTAAAATAATACTATTTTATTTTAGTATTAAGTCCAGTAGGGTGAATATTTTCAATGCGATGTAACTCGTACTCTTGACGTATAATGTGGCCTATATATAGCCAAACATCATACTCAGTGGTCGCAGTCTGATCAATTGATCGGACTGTGCTGAACTGGTCGTGTTGCCTCGCCAATGGAACTAAAGGCAACACCTGAAGAGTATAGGTCCATTGGCGACGAAACCAGTACAGTCAAGTAGTCAGCTTATAAAGTGACGAAGGAACATGCCCAAATAGTGGCCTCTGTTCCACTCAATGCAATTCTAGAAAACCCATGATGTTCGCAATTACAACATTTTATAAAAATAAGTTGTCACAAAAGCTAAAGAAATAATATCAATAAAAAAAATTAACCCTAGATTACCGCATGGGGTGCATTTGCACCCCAAGCCTACTTTGACCATCTATTAAATTTCAGTATTTATTTTTTTTTTCTATCTGAGGTCTTCAGTACCTTTAAGTTCAACTGTTTTCTATTGTTTTTTGGTGTTCTCTTAGCCGTGGGATTTTTTCTGAAATTTGCAGAAATTTTTGAAATTTTTTTGTCACTTTTCCATGTTGGGGTGCATTTTCACCCCAAAAAGATTAATATTTTTTTCAATGAAACCATATATGTATAGTAAATGGGTATATGTCATATAAAGTAATTGGGAAGATTTTTAATAAAAATTAATCAGGATCTATCGTAAAAGCTTAGAAAATTTGATGAGTAAATTTTGTGATGAAGGTGGTTCTGGCTGGCATGTGACGTGGGAAAGCCATTTTTGAACAAGTATCACATGCATTTCTTCACTTCTTGGACACATGTGGCATCTAGCCTGCTGATTACTTGGTGATTCGAAGGATCTGAACGATTTTCTAGGTCCGACTCAATCAATTCCTTTGCAAGCTGCTTCAACTTATCATTTCAATACCAAGAGTTTCGATTTGCAATTGATCTATCGACATTTTCTTAACTGATGACAAATGCCAGAGCAACCACGTCCAATGAGTTATAAAATACTATCATCGGCGAACGTCGATTTTGGCGAGCACAGGAATAAGTTGATATCATTTGATCAAAACATTAACTCCTCGTTTATTTCTGTTATAGTCGCATATGATTTCGGGTTTCCCTTTAGCCCCAATTGTAATTTTCTCGTGTGGGGTGTTGACAATAAAAAAACCTGTTTATTCATTTTCGGAACATACGACACAAAAGTCATTTTATCGGAGAACTCAAACATTGAATCATAAACTCGACGATATGCTTTCTTGCCGTTTTCCCTTTTGGGTTCTAATGCATGATTCAGTTCAAAGTCTTCATCATAACCACCGACAACTAATTCTTACAAGTGCAACACTAATTGATATCTGTCCCCGCTATCCCCCATCACTGCTACGATTAAAACGTCTCAAGGTTCTATTAAATTCAGCTATCTAATCAAAAGTAAACGTAAAACCACATCAATTTTATTTCACAATGTAAAATTTTTTCCAGCTCTTTTCATGTTTATACCCTAGACTTTTAGTATAGGGTATATTGTTTTTGTCACGACGGAAATATGTAACACCTTAAAGGAGGCTCCGGAGGTATAGCAATGTATATATATAAATGATCAGGGTCACCTCCTGATTCGATTAAGCCATGTCTGTCTGTCTGTCTGTCTGTCTGTCCGTCTGTCCGTCTGTCTGTCTGTCTGTCCGTTCGCACGATAACTTTCGATAGAATGAAGCTAGAGCCTTGAAATTTTGACTATATGTTGGAAGTTTGATCTAGTTGGTTGGTATTGAAAATGGGCATGATCAGGCCAAGATAACGCCTACCTCCCCTACATATGTAAAATAATTAAATGTATTTATAACTCCCGATTAAATAAACATGAAAACCTCTAGCTTTGGTAGATTGCTCGTGATGGTAATCTTATACTCCCCTGGAAAAATAAGATCGATCAGTTCAAAACTAACGGTAATTTTCTTACAAAGAGCCCGTACTACCCTACTTTTCAGGTTTTTTGTCCATAACTCTTCAACTAATTGACGTAGACATCTGATTTTTGGCATGTAACCCTGGGGTGAGAAGCTGCTTAGGTTTTGCGAAGTTGGGCATAATCAGATCAAAGGAACGCCTACCTCCCCTACAAAATTCAAAAAATTAAATATTATTTTAATTACGATAACTTTCGATAGAATGACACTAGCAAAATGAAAATTTGGCAGAATGTTGGTAGTAAGGTCTTATTAGTTAGCACTGAAAATGGGCAAGATCCGACCTAAGGAACCCCTACCTCCCCTTCAAATGAAACTTAGAATAAGCGATTACTTTTGATACAATGAAGCCAGCAGCTTGAAATTTTTGTCAAATGTTTGAAGTAAGATTGAGTTAGTTGGCATTAAAGACGGGTTAGATCCGACCTAAGGAACCCCTACCTCCCCTAGAGATGACACTTAAAACAAGTGATAACTTACGACAAAATAAAGCTAGCGACTTGAAATTTTGGCCAAATGTTTGTAGTAGTATCCAGTTGGCTAACATTGAAAATGCGTAAAATCCGACCAACGAAACCTCTACTTCCCCTACAAACGAAACTTCAAATAAGCGATATCTTTCGATAGAGTGAAGCTAGAGACTTAAAATTTTGTTTGAATGTTTGTAGGGTGATCTAATTGGTTGGTGGCAATGATGGGCAAGATCCGACCCAAGGAACCCTTACCTCCCCTACAAGTGAGACTTCAAATAAGCAATAACTTTCGATGGAATGAAGCTAGCGACTTGAAAAATTCAACAAATATTTGTAGAATGGGTTAGTTAATTCATTTTGAGAATGGTCAAGATCTCCCTGAATGAGTGCCAACCTCCCCTATAAACTGGCTATATAGGAAACTCACTTTTAATGCATGGTCGTTCCCAATATTAATTTTGGTGTCACCACTAGGTCTGTAGAAGTCTAGGGTATATACGCTTCGGACTGGTTTTTGATTGTATTACTTGTATTACTTTTCACTGTAAAATTTCACTGCGCAACACATAATACTAAACAGTAACTAAAATACCAACAAAAAGAATACAGTTCACCGCAAGCAAAATAACGGGAAAATATACTTTTCTTATCACAATATCGTTCGTATTTTGTTGATGGGGTGCAAATGCACCCCATGCTGAAAAAGTAGCGTTTTAAGTGTGCGGTAATCTAGGGTTAAACTAAATAAGGAATAAATTCGTTGCCCGGTAACGTCAAAACAAAAGAACTTGTAATGAAATCCTGCCAAAGGTCGGAGGCAAAACACCTGCCCCCGTTCGACGGGACCTGGCGTCGGCAGGAGCAAAATAGTCCCGCAGGAACATACAGTATATCTCGTAGTATATTCGATATCGCGGGTTAGCTTTGGCATGGGAGTTGTTGTTGGATAAGTAAGACGAAATGTATACATTTTGAAAATTAGTTTTTCTTATTTTATTAAAAAAAATATATAAATGAACATAAAAAATTCACGAACAATGACAGTTCAATCATAAACCTTCTTCGTCAGAATCCTCATTGTCGCTAGAATGGTCGTTAATTTCCTCCTGATCAGCTTCGCTCTCTGCGTCATCATTGTCGAGATTCGTATCTGTAAAGAAGAACTGGAGAGCAATAAAAAAATATGTTATTACCTGTTTCATTAAGTTTAGTAGGATCGTTTATTACGACTTCGCTGACTGAAGCTGGTAGTTGTTCGTCTTCAAATCAGCGAAATTCTAATTTCCCCTCTATTTCTTGCCATCCACAATCAGAAGGAGACAGCAAGGTGGGATGTTGGCAATATGCGTTGCACCATATACTGGAAATATAAGCAGATCTCAGGATTTGCTGTCAAAGCTCCGACTTGCACGGTGGCAAAATTGATCCGTCAAAGTTCTTTGTTTTCGATTTGAATTGCTCCTCAATATTGTTACATTTAAAAGTTTTCATAAAAGTAGTCAGTCGCGCATCATTTACATTGCTCAATTTGTTCCAGCCGTACATACAACAAACAAATTTTTCCAATGTTTGGAAAATATCATCTGCTTCGATGTCTGGATAATTGTGCAGCTTTGAAAAGGCTTCGATGAATTCACCAGAGTCTCGCAAAATTGCAAACGGCCGATTTTTTCCTTTTTTGAAATAAGCAGGATTAAAGTCACATCCTGTGAATGCATGAAATGCTGGGAGTGCTTGACAAGTTTTGTCCCAAAGAATCGTACAGCTTGTTTACATTAATGAATCTTTTCGAATTGCCAACACCAACTCTCAGCCAAATATTTACGTTTTCATTCAAATGCTGCATGTTTCCTAATGCTATTATTAAAATAGCGGTATCTGAACAACGAATTACGACATTTGATTGGGCTCATTCACAAAACATTGAGCAGCTACGTAGCGACATCTCCCCTCCATGTCACACGGAGCGACTGCTCCCTGTCACAACCGTCACACACCTGTTTTGTGAATACACCGGCTACATATCGAATTTGAGACAATCAGCTGACATGGCAAATGTCTAACAAACGGCTAACGGCTGTCTGTTTAAATTGCTTGGTTTGGCCGGGTTATACAAATATACAATTAATGAAAACACCACTCACCTTTTAATTGTAATTTTGCTACAAAATTCCCGTAAAATAACACGCAGGACGTTGTGTTGTCAAACACTCAAACACTCAATCAAATGACATATGACGCGCGCACCATCTGTGATGCGAATTGTGAAAACAAAAATGTATCACGCTCCAAGCCAAGGGAGCGTGGAAAATTTTCGCTCAAAAGGAGAAGTAGCCGCTCAGCAACGGCTCCATGGAGCGATTGCATTCACCAGACATTGGGACAGTAGCACTCCACAGCGCTCAAGAGGGGAAGGACCGCTCAGGGAGCGATGATGATTCCTGAATGCAGGCATTGTGGATCAACTTTACAAGCATGGAAAATTACTTTTGTATCGGCCTCTTCATGTCCAGGACATGCGTAATTTTCGTCCTCAGCATTGTTGACTTCCTCAAATTTATAACAATGTTTAAAATTAATATAAACCGTTTTATTTTTGAAGAATGGTGCCGGCGCAGAATTTTTCCAGTCGTCAATCATAAAATTTACTAAACCCTCTTTGAATCTGGAATAATTCGGTTGATTGAAGATGAAGAAAAGATTTGTGATTTTCGGAAGTACGGATTTGAACATTTCGAAATCTTCAGTTCGTATGCTCCTATTCGAGATAAAGTAATACTGAACAAGATTAATATAAATGAGGAAAAACTGTAGGGTTTTCCCATGAATTCCAGCAAGTGTATCTGCCTTATATGCTCCATACTTCGTCAATAAGTCCATTATGTGATCGTTGCAAATAATCGTATTACCGTGGGGTTCTTTTTTTAGTTCTTCAAGATTTGATCGTATTTCATCAGTTATCTCGACATTTGATGATTTTGCGAAGCTATTGAAGTGCAATATTTGCATTGCTAAGCTCACAAGTGGATGAAGTCGTTTATTTCGATTAAAATGTTTGCCGGTAATATAACTATTTACAGAACCATTAGCTAAAAGTTCGGAGTCGACCATGATATTTGCTAACCCACAGTTGTCAATATATTTGCCAATAGCCTTAAAATAAGCCATCATTATGTGAAATGGTCCAATGTGTATAAATAGGTTGTTAAAACGCGGTTTTTCGGTGCATTGTAACTGAAGGGCAGTTTTAGCGATGCCCAAATCATAAGTAACTTGCATATAACTTTCGCCTTTTTCTTCGACTACCTTTTGAGATTGCACGAGTGTCTCAAGAACAACATTGGTACATGTTGGAGAGCTATTAATCGTAGTCAGATATGAAACTTTTTGTTTAACGGAAGTGTCATGGCATAATAAACTATTAAAACCGACCCACATTGCCGTATTTTTGATCTGGAGTGCATGAGAGAGCATAAACAGTGTGTCCATTTGATGAGCGATTCTAAGATTGCCTGGCATTGAAATTTGAGGTGTAATATTAATAACTGGCATTAGAGTTTCTGAGATCTTCGGCTTTTTTGTATATGATTCCAACTCATGTGTAATAACATCGAACTTACGTCGCCTTTTTCTTCTGCTGATACTATCAGAAGGCCCGACATTTTCATCGTTCTCACTATCATTTTCAATAAATCGTTCCGCGTTATCATCAATATTTTGAAAAATTAGTCCAACGGTGTCATGAAGAGTATCTTTTCCACTAGCTGTGTCAACAAATCGATCGAAGTTATTGAATGCCACGCCTGTGCATAAATTTGGTGCTCTTATTACATCTTCTGGGCAAATATCCGATTTAGTAGTACATGAGAAAGTTGCTTCCGTTTCTAATTCTTGTAGAGTTGAATAGATACAACAATGGCCGTACTTATTAATTATGTTAATATTTTTTTTGCTATTGGTCAAGCTTTTCAGTGCCAGCCCTATTACTATATCTTTCGAAGGCATACATAATTCTTCCGTTCCAAACAGCTTGGATCACATCCTCTGAAAACGAATCGGCAAGCCTTTGGCAATGTGGACTGTTTTTTCGGCGATATGCGCCACCGCTCAATAAAGTGGTGTAAAATCAGTCACTATATCTGGAATTTGACACTCCCCTTTTATCAAATCAGTAGTAGTTATTTCTTCCGCCGATAAACTGGGGTTATTTAACTCAGTGGCCTGAGACTTGATCAGCTCAACTGTATTTTCTGTATTACATGCATGCAAATATCGAGATCGATATTTTTTTCGTGTTGATTTACAATAGATGCATGTTTCTTCATGTTCAATCTCCCCTTCCTCAGCCGTATCGTCGCAAGGGTTTCCTGAGGCCACGAATGAGTCATCACGCACTGACATTTCTGGTTGCTCATATCGTTCAATGTTTTTGGCTTTGAAATATAGTTCTTACATTAAAGCAACACGAAAAAAATGTCACAATATCTAGTACAGTGGCTCCCGCTTATTGTAATAACGGATAATGTTATCTTTCGTTTTATCTTATTAAGATAACTCGAAAAAAATCAGATGTAACTATTGCCTAGAATTTAGAGCAGTAATCGGTAATTAACCAACAGTTGGGACTTGTCAAGCTTGTGAGAATGACTCGGCGAGTTACGAGAATGAGCTAACGTTTTTACAATAAGCGGAGACTACTGTAACAATATTGCCGACAGCTGGTTGCAGATTCACATGTACTTACCTCGCAAACGATGTTGACGGCTCTGGTAACGATTGAAGTTCATCACTTTTAAGGCTTGCGGATTCGCTGGAAGATTTTTTATATCTGGATTTTAATGCGCTGAAATTGCTCAAACACTTCGAATGGTAGCCTTGGGATTCACTTAAACTTGATGGTAACTTTATGTTGCTCCCTTGCAAATTATTCGCTTGACGAATTTTCAAAATTTCGGCACATTTATTTAAACGTTCTTGTGTGAATGAAAGTACTTTGTCTTTTTTTTTTTGAATTGCAAAAAACACAAACCGATTTGTCCATTGTCGAATTGGGTTTATGCGTCTGTATTTGACAGTAGACACAAATAGTTGCACAAAACAGGAAAAACGTTATATGTTTCAAAAAAACTGAACACAAGTCACGAGGTAGTTTCGCAAGTTTTAGTTAAATTTAATGGAAGGTTAATTAAGAGCTGCGTCACTTTCAGATAGTTCACAGTTTCACAAAACACGAAAAACTTTGTTTCACAATACTTTTGTATTTTATAAATTCGACCACTCCGATTTGATCAATATTAAGAACTATAAGAACTATTCGAAACGATCAAGTGAAACGAAGAGGTAAAATAAAACGTCGTCAGCAGAGTGTTTATTCACAACTCGACGACTTACAATGCATCCAAATCAAAACTATTTACTTATTACAAAAAATTACCATTATATAAGAGTCAAGTTAAATGAAAAGATAGATTTTTTTTTTTTTTTTATTATTATTATTATTTTATATGAAAAAAACAGGTTTATTGGGCGCTATGCTATTATCGATCGGTGTTCGGGCAACCGGTCTGGAAATAAAAGATTTAAAATACCAATTAGTGCACTGTAAATCACGAGCACACATAACAAAACAAACAAGCACTACTAATTTTGCGGAGGTGAACTGCTGTTTAGAAACGAATCATTCAAATTTAACAAACACACGAGTCAGATAAATAAAGGTCTGGATTGGGAGGAGCACCATCACCAACCATTATGAGGAGGAGAGCCATCCCCAAGACCACCAATTGACTAGGGAGGAGCACCGTCCCTACGAGGACTAACCATCCTCGGAACCACACAAGGAGGAGAACCATCCCGGGGCTCAGTCAAAAATAATTTGTTTGGTTTGGGAGGAGAGCCATCCCACGAGAGCTAACCACCCTCGGAACCGCCCTAGGTGGAGAGCCAACCTGGGGTTCAACCAATACAAATCACCACGATCAGGGAGGAAATCCCATCCCTGCGAGGACTGACCATCCTCGGAACCGCCCAAGTGGAGAGCCAACCTGGGGTTCAATCGTACCACCTGACTCGCGACTTTAATTATTATTAAAAACACAGACCGCGCCACAGTTCACCACTCACAAAATATACCGAAATAATATTCTACAATAAATACATGCGTACAATGCACTAAGTAAGTTAGACTTACTAAATTGTTCTTCACTTTTAATTAAAACCTTCACTTTCAATTAAAACCGAAGGCGACAGTGGAGGACCACTACCGCGGTACACGATCACGAACTCACTGATTACTCATTCAATGATCATCAGTCCGAAATACAAATCAATATATCCCTCTGAAACTGTACAGTTCAGAGAAATATAAAGTAAACAACGATAAATCCTTCAAAAAGGTCTAGGTCATCAAAACGTATCTGAATACGCAGACCAATTTCATAAGCTATACGAAATAATCGTATAGCGAAGCAAAAGATCGTTTGTGCATTCTAATCTAGGCAGGCACATACTTGAAAAGATGGAATGGCCGTAAAACGGCACATGTGTAAACAATCATAAGTGATTTCTTGCGTAGGAGTTATTGTTTTTTTTTTTTTGTATTGTTTAAATTGAAAAATAAAACCCATGCAACGAACCTTTTCTTACAATCGGCCATCCGACATTTAACTCGTCCCGAGTTACTCTCGATCAGATTCGACATGCTCGTTATCGCTATTATCGTTGTCCTCATCGGATACACCACCTCCACTACACCATGGCTTCATTCGATCAACCGCTACGACTCGTTCATATTTCACCTTTGTCTTTGTTCGATGACTGCCCACCATATCAGCTACTAAATATCGATCGTTTGGTAAAACTTTCTTTACCACAAATGGTCCACTATACGGGGGTAGCAATTTTCTGCTGGTATTAGTAGCCAATTCAGTTTTCTCAATCAAAACCAAATCTCCTTCCTTATACAATTTTGGTCGCTTACGGTGTTTATCGAAATAATGTTTTTGTTTTTCTTGGGCTTCACTTATTTTTTTAGCGGCTAAATTCCTCTCCATTGTGATGTCTACCAAAATTTTTGAAGATTGACTAATTTCGTCACTGAGGATTACATCGGAACCCCCTCTAGGTTTGTATCCTAGAAGAAGCTCACTTGGTGATTTATCAGTGCTTTTGTTGGTTACGTTGTTAATTGCAAATTGAACCGCTCTAATATGTTCATCCCATTTTTTCTTTACCGATGTAGTTGTCATCAACGCTGTTAAAATTGACTTATTAAGACTTTCAATTTGACCATTCGCACGAGGGGTTGCAACCGCGTTCTTAATATGTTTCACCCCATTCTGCTCACAAAAAGATTCGAATGCCTTTGACGTAAATGAAGATCCTTGGTCTGAAATCAACTCCTTCGGACATCCATATGTTGAAAAAATATCCTTACAGAACTCAATGGCAAATTTCGTGTGTGTTGATCGAACAGCTCGTAGAAATAAAAATTTCGTGAAGGAGTCAATGGCAGCAATAACATAATTATTTCCACGCGTACTTTTAGGAAAAGGGCCCATATGATCAATGTGTAGTGTTCTCATAGGTTCTGGTAATTTGGGTATGGGATGTAAATAGCCTTCCTTCTTTCCACCTTTACGCTTATTGAACAGACATCTTATGCAACAGGCGATGTATTTTTCCACATATTGGCGCATTTTCGGGAACCAATAATTTTCACATAGTCGTTGCAAAGTTTTTTCGAGCGAAAAGTGACCCAAATCGTCATGAGCTGCTCGTACCACCTGTTGTCTCATCCCGACAGGTACTACCCATTGACTACCTTTATCAGTTACGCGGTAAATTCTCCCGTCCTTAAGTGCATAATTTTTGTGAATATTTTTTTCGTGGTCGGTATTCGGAGTTTTCATTAATACACTATGAATTTCCTTGACTTTATCGTCAGTCAACTGTCCAGCAAGTACCCAGTCGTCTTGAGTAATATTCATTACTATATTCGGATTGCGACTAATGGCGTCAACATGTTTCATTCTCTCGCCGGGTCTATACACTATTTTGAAGGTAAATTCTTGGATTTGTAACCACCAACGCGCTATTCTAGGTACCAACTCCTTTTTTTCCTTTGTAGCTTTTAAAGCGTTACAATCAGTGACAACTGTAAACTCAATTCCAAGCAAATAGACTCGAAACTTCTTGAGGGATTCCACCAGAGCGAGAGTTTCCAATTCGTAAGAATGAAACTTACTTTCAGCATCCGATGTCTGTCTGCTATAATATGCTACTGGATGAAGTCGATCAGCCTGATATTGTAGAAGAATTCCTGCTAATCCTAATGAGCTGGCGCCAGTATGAATTTCGGTGGTTGCATCCGGATTGAATAATGCCAGCACAGGTCTCTCCACTAAAATGTTTTGAAGACGACGAAACGCAGTCTCTTCGTCACTAGTCCATTTCCAGGAAGTGTCCTTACGCGTCAAAGCGGTCAGTGGTCGCGCAATAAGAGCATAATCCTTTACAAAATGACGAAAATATCCAGTTAATCCCAGAAATTGTCGGATGTTGTGTACATTTTGAGGCACTTTAAAGTTAGCCACGGCTTCGGTTTTCTCAGATCCTGGTTGAACTTGTCCGTTGCTGACTGTGTATCCCAAATAATTAATGGAAGACATCAGAAAGGAACACTTTTTGATATTAAGAGTAAGATTCTCATTTCGAAATATTTCCAAAGTTCTCTTTAATCCTTCCAAAGCACTTGGAATAGTATCCGCATGTAATAAAACATCATCCAAATAGACAGATGCAATATCGCTCACAGGTCTTAGAATTTTGTTCATGAGTCTTTGAAATACTCTTGGAGCATTAGTTAAGCCAAAAGGCATGCGCTCATACTCGTACTGACCAGATGATGTGACAAACGCGGTATAATGCTTAGATTGTTTGTCCATTGGGATTTGATTATAACCACATCGCAAGTCCATACTTGTAAAAAATATGCCTCCATGCAAACGGTCAATTTGGTCATCAATTCTGATTAATGGAAAACTGTCCTTGACTGTCAATGAATTAAGCTTTCGATAATCGATACACAGTCTCGACTCACCATTTTTCTTCTTCACCAGTACTATAGGGGAAGCATAATCAGAATCAGACTCGCGTATTATATTATTATCCAATAAATCTTGAACCATGATATTGACAATTTCCTGTTCACTTCTAGCCATTCGATACGGACGAAAAGAGAACGGCTTATCATCCTTCAATTGAATCTTCATTTGCACCGATTTGGCACAACCTAACTCGCTGTTGTCCAAGGCAATACAATCCCGATATTCTTGCAGAATGCGAAAAAGTTCTTTTTTTACTGATTCGTTCACGGCTCCAACAGTTATGTCATCGAAATCAAGTGATTTTCTATTACACGATGTTTCAGCAATAGCGTTGATGGTTTCTTGTTCGACTGTTGACTCCTGTTCATTTTCTATAGGCCAAGCGCGAGCAACAATTTCATTCCTTTTGATGGTAATAGCGACGTCCGATAGATTAAGGAAAGGCAAGAATGTCTCCTTACATTCATTAATAGCTAAAATTGATCGTGGTATACAACATTCTTCCCCTTCTTGCGGGCGTAACCGGGCTTCAACATACACACTTCCGACGTAGTCACTATTGATGGCTTTGATGATTGTCCGCTGCTTTGCAGGAACAACCGTAGTGTCCTCAGCTCGAAGCTCAATCTTACGCTGAGTTACATCCAACTCAGGTAACACGAATGTCTCCTCCTCCGTCTTCTCCAAAAATAGCAACGTTTCGTCGTTTTTAACGACCACAATCTGTGGTAGTTCCGTGAAAGTTCTGCCTACAATTATTGGGATATGCTGTTCATAATCCGATACTATAACCGCCTTAATAAGTCCCACAATGCCATCGATTTCGATCTTGATGTTAGCTGATCCTTTACTCCAAGTAGAGCCATTTCCATAGCCATGTAGCTCCACAGTGTCTTCCGTATCGATGTTCAATCCTATACGTACAGCTTCCGTCCAGGTCATAATAGTGCAAGAGCTTCCAAAATCGATGTATGCTCTTGAAGGTATGTTGTTCACCTTGACATTCTTGTAAAACTTTATGTTTACTGGATCAGTTGTTGTGCTTTCCAGTAACGCCACCGTCTTATTAACAGTTGCATTTGACTTCTTAGTACAACTTGCATCCTTATGATGATGACTCCTACATTTCTGGCATCGAGTATCTGTTTCGCACTTATTGGCATAATGTCCAGGCTTACCGCACTTAAAGCAAACAGGATTTGGGTTTCGTCCAGATTGATTGTTCTCATATTTACGCGAGAGTTCTTTCCCTTTAAAAGGATTTTTGCTGGCCGACTGCTTAAAAGTAGACGTGGCTGCAACGTTTAACTGACTCAAATATTGCAACAAATCCTCAGGCGAATTAAACTTCCCAGCTCTAGCTCCTGTTTTAACGACATGGTCATTCAATCCGCCAATGATACATGACACCGCTTTTCGACCGCTTATCTGACAAGTGTTCAACAACGCAAGTTTTCCATAGTAATATCGTAAGTATGATTCATCCGGCCGTTTTCGTCGTTGAATCATTTCAACCAATTGTTCGTGGTAATCCCCAGTCGAAGGAAAAGCTTGTTGCAGTTTCACTTTCCACTCTTCCCAGGTAAAATTCACCGAACCCAAACTGAGGTACCAAGTTTCTGCCAAACCCTTCAACTTGGCCAAAGCAAAATAGATGGTGGCTTCTTCGGACCACAGAAAAATGCCCCGCAATTCATCCACTTTATTACACCATGATTCCGTGGATTGGTTCCGGTCTTCTGGATTAAAGTTAGGAACAGCATCCCCTCTTATACCACTGTCGTGCGGTCTTGTTCCATTTTGTTCAAATACGGCAGTAATAGCCTCCGTAAACTTATTTAATGACTCTATGGTGGCACGCGATTCGCGACTTGTTTTTCTTCTCTTCGATCGACCCTGATCTCTATCTCTATTATTATCACGAGAATGGGTAGAACTTCGCCTATGGTGTTGTTTCGAACGATTATGTGATCGACCCATTTTCAAGTATCCGCACGGCAAAAGTTGAAATAATCTTTTGGTAAACAGAATACGTACCAGACAGTTACTAACTAAGTAAACATAATAAAATAATTTTTTTTTACCGGCTGACCGAACGATCGACAATAGAGTTTGAGGTATATCCCACTTCTGAATTATAAGAGTCAAGTTAAATGAAAAGATAGATTTATTTTTTTTTTTTATTATTATTATTATTTTATATGAAAAAAACAGGTTTATTGGGCGCTATGCTATTATCGATCGGTGTTCGGGCAACCGGTCTGGAAATAAAAGATTTAAAATACCAATTAGTGCACTGTAAATCACGAGCACACATAACAAAACAAACAAGCACTACTAATTTTGCGGAGGTGAACTGCTGTTTAGAAACGAATCATTCAAATTTAACAAACACACGAGTCAGATAAATAAAGGTCTGGATTGGGAGGAGCACCATCACCAACCATTATGAGGAGGAGAGCCATCCCCAAGACCACCAATTGACTAGGGAGGAGCACCGTCCCTACGAGGACTAACCATCCTCGGAACCACACAAGGAGGAGAACCATCCCGGGGCTCAGTCAAAAATAATTTGTTTGGTTTGGGAGGAGAGCCATCCCACGAGAGCTAACCACCCTCGGAACCGCCCTAGGTGGAGAGCCAACCTGGGGTTCAACCAATACAAATCACCACGATCAGGGAGGAAATCCCATCCCTGCGAGGACTGACCATCCTCGGAACCGCCCAAGTGGAGAGCCAACCTGGGGTTCAATCGTACCACCTGACTCGCGACTTTAATTATTATTAAAAACACAGAACGCGCCACAGTTCACCACTCACAAAATATACCGAAATAATATTCTACAATAAATACATGCGTACAATGCACTAAGTAAGTTAGACTTACTAAATTGTTCTTCACTTTTAATTAAAACCTTCACTTTCAATTAAAACCGAAGGCGACAGTGGAGGACCACTACCGCGGTACACGATCACGAACTCACTGATTACTCATTCAATGATCATCAGTCCGAAATACAAATCAATATATCCCTCTGAAACTGTACAGTTCAGAGAAATATAAAGTAAACAACGATAAATCCTTCAAAAAGGTCTAGGTCATCAAAACGTATCTGAATACGCAGACCAATTTCATAAGCTATACGAAATAATCGTATAGCGAAGCAAAAGATCGTTTGTGCATTCTAATCTAGGCAGGCACATACTTGAAAAGATGGAATGGTCGTAAAACGGCACATGTGTAAACAATCATAAGTGATTTCTTGCGTAGGAGTTATTGTTTTTTTTTTGTATTGTTTAAATTGAAAAATAAAACCCATGCAACGAACCTTTTCTTACAATTAGGTATTTATGATGGTCCTCAAAAAGGGACCATTGAATCACATATGGTGACCACTTATTCTTATTTTATATTTTCTTATCTTTTTTTCCAAAGAAATGCTAACGTTGCGAGTGGGTTATGTATCTGGCTGACCGTCAGCCCAATACTCATAAAGAACATAACATAAAAGTATTTGAATGACAAAACTAATCAGGAGATAAGAACAAATATGTTTTCCTAGAATAAGTAATTATATGTATGCATAACCAACTATGTAATCAATTTTAGCCCTTAAGCCCTTTGAGAATTTGTTTATCAACACTATGATAAGAAATATGAATTACGAGTATAAATCGAATACTGATAAACAAATCATATAAATATGTCAAGAAAGCAAAACCTCACGTTCAGTAGTGTTACAAGAAATGAACATGAGGTTCATGAGGATTAAGTGAAGTTTGAATAAATATACATATTAAAGTCTTAACCGTTGTTCTTAATCTAATAAGTATTTTTGTAAAATGTTATGTACATAGCATAACTGGCGCAGTCGGTCGTGCTAAAAACGTGAAACAGTGAAAAACAAAAAAACGTTTAAAAACGGAAATAAACCGGTAGCACATAAATCTACAAACCCATTCGAACGAAAATCGAATTATAAACTTAAAATAACTGTATTGCAAAGCAGTAGAGCAGCCTTTTAAGAGAAAGCGCTCGATTTCCTGTAGTGATATACTGAGAAATCTTAATCAGGGTCCTCTGGAACCAAAATCCAATCAGTGAAAAACAAAATCGTTTAAAAACGGAAATAAACCGGTAGCACATAAATCTACAAGTCCATTCGAACGAAAATCGAATTATAAACTTAAAATAAAATAACTGTATTGCAAAGCAGTAGAGCAGCCTTTTAAGAGAAAGCGCTCGATTTCCTGTAGTGATATACTGAGAAATCTTAATAAAGGTCCTCTGGAACCAAAATCCATACAGTGAATAAGAAAATAAGAGACAAATGACGACAACAGAAGATCTTCCAACATTAAATGTACCATCATTAAACATGACAGTATCATTCGAAGAGCTAGTTAAATTAGCGAAAGGACTCCCGAATTACACAGGCAACAATAGAGAATATTCATTAACAAGATGGATCAATCAGACGCAATACTTAATAAACCAAGCGGGAACAGATCAACAGAAAACTCACATCTATTTCATCATACTCAACAAAGTACAAGGACCAGCAAGAGAAGTAGCAGAAAAACTTGACAACCCGAATTATTCACTCCTCAAACAACACTTGAAGACAGCATTTGGAATCAGCGAATCCTATAACACACTGGTAATTAATATTCAAAATATAAGAGAAACACATATAGATAGTACATATAGAGAACTAAATACCCTTTTAAACAAATTAATTATGAAATTTGCATTAGACGATAATAAAGTAGGTATAATGGAATTTGCACCACAAAGAAATGAAAGATTTGTACTTAACAAATTGAAAGCTTTACTACCTGAATACAAAGCAGTCTATTTAGAAACAAAAAACCCAACCATGCTAATCGAAGCATATAACTTAATTAAAGAACTAGAAAGAAACCGAAGTAAGTACAGACAAAACAATTATAACAGACAAAACTTTAACAGGTACAATTTCGGAAATTATAATCCTTTAGACAAACAGAAACCAAAATTTTAACGGAAATCAATATTATGACGATAGAAGAAATTCACAGACAAACAATTTTGGAAATTATAATCCTCAAACAAACAGAAACCAAAATTTTAACGGAAATCAATATTATGACGATAGAAGAAATTTACAGACAAACAGAAATCAGAACTTTAACAGAGACCAATATAATGACGATAGAAGAAATTTATATCAAAATAATAACCAACAAAGGAACTACTATCCTAATCAATATACAAACCCGAATCATAATTACCAACAGGGGAACGATACAGTAGTAATGAGATCAGTTAATAGTATAAGAAGTAATGAAAGGATGGACGTAAATTTTCAGGAAAATGCCTCAGAACACGTCTACCCATAGTTACATTAGATATTGAGGGAATAAAAATTCCAGTCCTAATCGATACAGGGGCATCAATATCAAGCATAGACACTAGATATAATATACCAAATTCAAGTAGAATACTTATAGAAGAACCCATGATAATATTCGGAATAGCAGGAAATACACAAGTTACAGAAAAATTGAAAACAGGAGTACCTAAAGAGTTTGGGCTACCCCAAAATCACAAAGTTATATGGTATAGAATGGATTTCAAGGATAAAGAATTCAAAGCCATATTAGGACAAAACATATTATATGCATTAAATATAACATTTAAAATCGGAGAAGGTATCATACTTATTAATGACAAGGAAATTAGATTAAATTACGCAATACCCAAAGAAATAAATCACCAGGAACTAATAAAGACAAGGGATTTCGAGAAAATATATCAAAACTTGAATAGAGAAGAGACGAAAGTTCTTAAGGAGTTGCTCAGCGAATATGAGGACATCTTGTACAAGGAAGGAGAACATCTAACTTGCACCTCTACAATCAAACATGATATTGTAACAAAAAGTGACAGACCGTTATACTCTAAGATATAAAGGTTTCAACCTACACACGAAAAAGAAGTGGCAGAACAAATCGAAGAAATGATTCAACAAAAAATCATAGCTAAGTCAAAATCTCCATATAACGCACCAATTTGGGTGGTTCCGAAAAAGATTGACAATTCAGGAAAACAAAAATGGCGCATAGTCATAGATTACAGGAAACTAAACGAAGAAACAATTGGTGACAGATTCCCAATACCAAACATTGAGTCTATAGGTATATTCGACAAACTAGGACAAGCACAATACTTCACGACACTGGATCTGGCCAAGGGATTTCACCAGATAGAAGTTAACGAGAGAGACCGCCACAAAACGGCATTCTCAACCCCACAAGGACACTATGAGTTTATACGGATGCCATTCGGATTAAAAAATGCCCCAGCAACTTTTTAGAGAATGATAAATGAGGTATTAAGCGACTACATAAACAAAATCTGCGAGGTATATCGAGACGACATTTTGATCTTTGGCACGTCATTACAGGAAATGACGGAGAATACAGAAAGAATATTCGAAGCGCTAAGAAGACACAAACTTAAGATACAAATGGACAAATGTAAATTCTTCGCCAAGGACACTGAATACTTAGGACACATCCTAACTACCGAAGGAATTAAGCCAAATCCTACGAAAATTGAAGCCATAAAAAATCTTAAAATTCCGGACACTTCCAAAAGAATAAAGTCGTTCCTAGGAATAACGGGATACTACAGAAAATTTATTAAAGATTATGCAAAAATCGCAGCACCATTGACGGATGCGCTCAAAAAGAATAACAAAATAAACGTGAAGGATGCAAAATAAAATACATTTCAGCGTTCGGAAAATTAAAGGAATTGATAACAAACTTCCCTATACTAAGATATGCTAATTTTAAAATGGAATTCACATTGACTACAGATGCTTCGGATAAAGCCATTGGAGCAGTACTGACTCAAAATGGTCACCCTATCTCGTATGCGAGCAGGACACTCAATGAACATGAGCGAAACTACTCAACTATTGAAAAGGAACTGTTAGCAATTGTATGGGCAACAAAGTACTTTAGACCTTATATTTACGGAGTCAAGTTCAACATTAAGACCGACCATAGACCACTAGTTTGGTTAAGCAATTTAAAAGAACCTAATTCTAAATTACAGCGATGGAAAATAAGCCTTAATGAGTTTAACTTTGATATCGAATATTTAAAAGGTAAAGACAACAATGTAGCGGATTTCTTATCAAGAATCAATACAGACACCAATGAAATAAACGTTATAAGTAATGAAGAAAACAAATCGCCAGTACAGCAGCAACTATACATAGCGGAATGGAAGACTTTAACCATCATATTCATATAAAGGAAGGGATTGTAAATACATACAAAACACAGATCATTATACAACAAACCAAAAATAGAGAATACGAGGAATACTTCAACAAAAGAAAAATATATATAAATATGCAAGACATACACCGAAGCGTATATACCCTAGACTTGTACAGACCTAGTGGAGATACCAAAAGTACCAATTGGCAACGACCATATGCATTAAGAATGGGTCTCCTATATGGCCAGTTCATAGGAGAGGTTGGCACTCATTCATTAGGATCTTGACCATTCACAAAATCAATTAACTAACTAACCCATTCTACAATATTTGTCGAATTTTTCAAGTCGATAGCTTCATTCTATCGGAAGGTATTGCTTATTTGAAGTTTCACTTGTAGAGGAGGTAAGGGTTCCTTAGGTCGGATCTTGCTCATCATTGCCACCAACCAATTAGATCACCCTACAACCATTTAAACAAAATTTCAAGTCTCTAACTTCACTCTATCGAAAGTTATCCCTTATTTAAAGTTTCGTTTGTAGGGGAAGTAGGGGTTTCGTTGATCGGATGTTACCCAGCTTTAATGCCAACTAACTCAATCTCACTTCAAACATTTGACCAAAATTTCAAGTCACTGGCTTCATTCCATCAAAAGTTATCGCTTATTTGAAGTTTCATATGTAGGGGAGGTGGGGGTTCCTTGGGTTGGATCTTGCCCATTTTCAATACCAACCAAGTAGATCCTACTAACAACATTTTGTCAAATTTTCAACTCGCTAGTGTCACTCTATCGAAAGTTATCGTAATTAAAGGAATATTGAATTTTTTTAAATTTGTAGGGGAGGTAGGCGTTTCTTTGATCTGATAATGCCCAACTTACTAGAACTCAAGCAGCTTTTTACCCGAGGGTCACATGCCAAAAATTAGGTGTCTACGTCAATTGGTTCAAGAGTTATAGACAAAAAACCCGAAAAGTAGGGTAGTACGGGGCTCTTTGTAAAAAAATTACCGTTAGTTTTCAACTGATCGATTTTATTTTCCCAGGAGTTTATAAGATTACCCTCACGAGTAATCTACCAAAGCTAGAGCTTTTCATATTTATTTAGTCGGGAGTTACAGATACATTTAAGTATTTTAGATATGTAGGGGAGGTAGGCGTTCTCTTGGCTTGATCATGCCCATTTTCAATACCATCCAACTAGATTACACTACCCACATTTGACCAAAATTTCAAGGCTCTAGCTTCATTCTATCGAAAGTTATCGTGCGAACGGACAGACAGACAGACAGACAGACAGACAGACATGGCTTAATCGAATCAGGAGGTGACCCTGATCATTTATATATATACATTGCTATACCTCCGGAGCCTCCTTTAAGGTGTTACATATTTCCGTCGTGACAAAAACAATATACCCTATACTAAAAGTCTAGGGTATAAAAACAGAGAAAAGGAACCTAGTATTAATGAGGGATCAATATATATAAGAAACTGGCAAAATGAGTACAAAAAAACAAAACCTAAATTTGGGAAAATTAAAGTAACGAAGCATGAATACGGTAAAATTAACTCACAATAACAAAAATATAGCTAAAGAACGAATTAAAAGAAAACAACATTACGTTTCTAATTGCAGACAAGAAGAACGAACTTCACAATAATTAAAACTATAATAATCATACTTGGAATATTAGCAGTAGCCGGTGCGGAGATAAATATTGAAAAAATAGAAACAAACTCAGGAATCATACTTATAAAAAAGATGAAGTAAGATTAATACAAGATTATAATAGAATATATCACAAAATTGACTTAAATACTTACGAAAACGTAATAAAAATAATAGAAAAACAAATAAAACATGCTATCTATAGTCTAGACATGATAAAAGCTATCAAAGGAGAAATACAATTACTAAAATCCAATAGAAAATAAAAAAAACCCAGATTTTAGAGCACCAGAAGAGGACTAATTAACCCTATAGGCAAAGCTTATAATTGGCTTTTTGGACTTGTCGACGATGACGAATACGAGGAAATTATTAGACATCTTGAAATAATCGATAAAAATAATCACGAAGTTATAAGTGCACTAAACCAACAGATAACAATAAATACAATTTTCGAGAATAATATAAGACAGATAGCTGAAAATATTAAATTAACTGCGGAGGCATTCAGTAAATCATCAAACGAAAGCAACAAAAGAATAACTGAAATGAACGACATAATGAGAAATATACAAATTAGACAAAATCTTGATCATATAAAAGATGAATTAGAGAAAATAATAGACAATATAATTGAGCAAGAACAGGGGTTATGAGTAGATCCATTCTGACACATGACGAAATTGAAGTATACGATTTGACGATCGACGAACTAAAAGAGATAACGATAAACGTTTTAACCAAGAATAATATCCTAGTTTTTATCATTAATATACCTATATTATCTAAACCATTACTTTCATACTACGTCAAACAAATTCCAAACAAAAACGGAGAAACATTAGATATTAACATAAAAGGAGTTGTAATGTATAATAACGAATATTTCGAAGTTCAGAAAAAAGTAAAAACTCTTAACAATAAATTACGATGCGAAAGGCCAAACTGTTATACAGTTAAAAAAATGCATGAATTAGAAAAAGGATTGATACTGTTAATAGAAATAGAAACACAAATAGAACAAAGCTGTAATGAGAAAAAAGATAAACTCAAAGGAACATATGTAGTAAGATTTTCAAATTGTAACATAACTATAGTAAACAATACCTACACAAACAATATAAAACGATTCAAACAAGTACTAACATTAGAACCAATAGAAAACATTGATACGTTGAATCGAACATTGAATTTAGAAGATTTAAGATTGGAAAACATTAGAAATTTTGAGAAAATAAATGAGCTAAAATACGAAAGAAGAAATAACGTAATTGGCATAACATCAACATTAACATTGATCGCAATCACTCTGATAACTTGTACAATATAATCGTATTCCTTTACTTGAAGAAAAAGACTAACAAAATTAATGTAAACATCTCAAATAAAGAAACAGAAAAAGAAATCAATAAGAAGTATATTAGAGAAACGGAAAATCCTATCATACATAATCAGCGTACAATTGTTGAGGACAACAATTCGCTTAGGGAGGGTCGGGTTATGTATCTGGCTGACCCTCAGCCCAATACTCATAAAGAACATAACATAAAAGTATTTGAATGACAAAACTAATCAGGAGATAAGAACAAATATGTTTTCCTAGAATAAGTAATTATATGTATGCATAACCAACTATGTAATCAATTTTAGCCCTTAAGCCCTTTTAGAATTTGTTCATCAACACTATGATAAGAAATATGAATTACGAGTATAAATCGAATACTGATAAACAAATCATATAAATATGTTAAGAAAGCAAAACCTCACGTTCAGTAGTGTTACAAGAAATGAACATGAGGTTCATGAGGATTAAGTGAAGTTTGAATAAATATACATATTAAAGTCTTAACCGTTGTTCTTAATCTAATAAGTACAATATTTTTGTAAAATGTTATGTATATAACATACATACATAACTAGTGCGCGATAAAATTTCGTTGGTTATAAGTAGCATACTCGTAAACTGTGATTAAAAAGTATCATTTACTTAACTCATTTTCATTGTCCACTTATGATTGTTTATTGAATGCCAACTGATTTGTTTTAGAAAAATTAATATTGAATTTAAACTGAGCGTTTAATTGTTTATTTAACGCTGGTTTCTTTTGAGCGAATTATTAACTGATTTATGCTCAGTGATTTGGTGTAGACCCCTAAGAACCGGGACCGAGGCCTTATCTTGGCATTTTTTTTATAACGCTCTGTTTTATTTGCCCATTTTAACAGATATAAATGCAAAGCAAACGGAGAGGTTCTGATTTGAAAAGAATCTACATTGTTTCATCGATCACATTGAGAAAATTTAAGAAATAGCTAATATACTACGAGATATAGTGTATGTTCCTGCGGGACTATTTTTCTCCTGCCGAGGCCAGGTCCCGTCAAATGGCTGGCAGCACACGTTTTTCTGGTATCTTGGGTATTGAACTAATCGTAAACCAGCTTTTAGCATTTGTGACAATTGTTGTTGTTTTTTTTTAACATAAGGACATCGCTGGCAGGAGTAGAAGGTCCTACCGTACAAGTGGCAGGAAGTGATTTTTGCTCCTACTGAAATGTCAATAAACAATAGGTAAAGTTTCAGCTTTTAGCATTTTTAACATTTACCGTTGTTTTTTTAACATAATTAAAAATTTGCTGATAAGCGTTGTCCCGCTGGTTGCCCTGCAGGAGTTGATTTCATGTTAGTAAATTGTCCAAATGACACGGAAAATAAAAATTATGTTTTAGCAAATGTGTCAAAAATTAGTGTCGCTATCTCCCGGGCTGGGACTTTTTTCGGGCGAAGTCCTAGCACTGCGACGTGTAAATGCGGGCGAAGCCCCGGCACTGCTGTCGATACGGACGACGGAGCCCTAGAACGGATTGCGGGCGAAGCCCCGACACTGCAAACTGAAAAATGTGGCACTGCTACCTGAGGATGCGGGCGAAGCCCCGGTACTTCTGTCGATACGGGCGACGAAGCCCTAGAACGGATTGCGGGCGAAGCTCCGGCACTGCAAACTGAAAAATGCGGCACTGCCACCTGAAGATGCGGTCGAAGCCCCGGCACTGTTGTCGATACGGGCGACGAAGCCCTAGAACAGATTGCGGGTGAAGCCCCGGCACTTCTGGGGAGATTTGATAAAAAATCAAAAAAAAAAAAAATTAAACAGTGTCGTCGATACCCGAACTATAAATAAGCAGGTTTATCCGTGTATATTTTATTTTCACTTACTTGGTACACAGGAGAAAACTAAACGACCGGACCTTCAGTCTTTTTTCCTCGAGGAAAAACGTCCACCTCGTCCGAGTGGTTCGGAGGAAAATACCGGTCGTTTAAATTCCTCTTCTGTCCCCTTTCCGGAAACGCCTTTGTGAGGTGAGTACACCAGCATCCCACCTTGCGATCCACAAGGGAAATTTAAGGGAAAATTTATCAATTTCGGGACGCTACCCCAATGTTAATTGACAAATTTCCCCATATTTTTATACGTCAATTGTTTGACAATTCTCAATTGTCAGATGGAAAAATGTCAACAGTTCGTCCTCCGGGCGATTTGTGTAATGTTCGGATTATGCAACAGGGCCATCGTAAGGTGTAACGTCACTGGACCACAAAGGATGGAATTCGATCATCCTCAACTGCAAGTGACAGGTAATTGTTTTGGCATTTGTTCTCTCCACAGATAAGTATCGAACTCTGGCCTTGGGGTATATCCGTTCTCGGATATGTTGGGTTGTCAAAAATAAGTCAAATCAACTATTCGAAAACGGAGGTGATACCTCTAGGCCCATTCACCCATAAAGGCTTCCATTACAGGGCAGGCTTTTCTAACGAACTGTGGAGGTAGAAAAGTCTGAGTTTCATCGCCGGATATCCTTGGCATGGAATGTCCCGACCATATTGCCGGACATATCGGATAGTAAATAGCAAGACTCGCCAACTTCCGATCGAGCTTGGCATTATAATTGTCTGTTCATTTGCTCTGTCTAAAATTTCGTCTATAAACTACATCGCCTGGCTGGTACGCAACCGGTTTAGATCTCAAGTTATAGAGCCTAGCATTAGTGTCGTACGCTCGGCGAATGTTTTCTTGCACTTTTGATCGAATTAACTCTTTTTTTTCAGTTACCGTACTTGCGGTTGGCTCATTAAGGAGATCCAAGCTCCTAAGCAACGAATACGTGTCCCCATGTGACACCATATTTTGACCAAACACTGCAAAGTACGGGGAGAATCCGATGGAAGAATTGCCGAGCGTAAGGCACTATTGATGGATGACAACTTACAACTTACCAATGATCGATTGACTTGTTCAGAGGCATTGGCCTGGGGCGAGTACAAGGCCGTGAATATGTGCTTTACTCCATAAGATTCAAGAAAGCTTTTGAATAACGCAGACTTGAATTGGACACCGTTATCTGACGTTATAGATTCAGGAACCCCAAATGTGTGAAAGATCCTTTTTTCAAGGAAATTCACTAGATTTGTTGCAGTCATCTTACGAATAGGTTCCACAAATGTAAACTTGGAAAGATGATCTAGAACAACGATAATTCCAATGTTGCCTAAACGTGACCGTGGGTAAGGACCTAAAAAGTTCACATACAGGCGTTTGAATATTCGATCGGGGACAATCAGTTTTCCCATAGGAGGTCGGAGTATTTCATGGGGAACCTTCGTCTCCTTACATTTGACACACTCGTTGACAAAGTTTTTAACATCGATTGACATTCGTGGCCAAAAGTAAAACATTTTTAGGCGTTTCAATGTTTTACCAATTCCGCCATGTGCACATAAAGGATGTTCGTGCACGCGTGTTATCAAAGTCGACGTCAATTCATGAGGAATCCACAATCTCCACGAACTCTCCTCCTGAGTTTCATCCCCGGTCGCATACTCCGAACGCCGATATATGAAACCATCCATGACTTTTATATCAGGAAGTAAACATTGTTTGTCAGGAATCTTTGCTATCAATGATGTGTATGAATCGGCTTTAAAAGCTGGTGAATTTAAATCAACTTCAATCGAAGGATCAAACAAAGCTAGGGATTCAATTGCATCAGCAGCATGGATACGCGACATAGTATCTGGAACAATGTGCTGGCTACCTCTACGATGTTTAATCGTGAACCGAAAACCCTGGAGTTTTAAGGCCTACCGGGCCAATCTGCCGTGCAGATCCGCTAATGACATCAGCCATTTTAACGAGGCGTGATCGGTGACGATTTCAAATTCGTAGCCCTCCACATAAGCGCGAAATTTTTTTATTGCCGCCACCGCTGCCAGACACTCTTGTTCCGAAACCGTGTAATTACGTTGGGCGGAGTTTAGCTTTTGAGACATATAAGCGACCGGTGCTTCAATGCCATCATCTGAAGTTTGCACTAAAACGTCACCAATTCCAAATTGACTAGCGTCGCAATGTATCGAAAAGGGTCGTTTAAAGTCTGGGCTTTGCAAAACGGGCGCGGAAGTTAGACTTGCCTTTAAAGCCTCAAAAGCTTTGAGCCCGTCCTCCGTCCAACTAAATGCACGTTTTCGGTTCAACATATCTGTCAACGGAGACGCCACCCAACTAGCATTTTTGGTTCCAGTCACGTAGCTGCCACTCCAGTTTCTCCTTTGAAAGTAGCGGTTACTGTGAATCGGTACGTAATAGGGACGTATTTGCCACGGACATGTTACTAAAATGGGGAATGAAAGGGTTGGTGATTGGTTCGATTTCGCCACCAATTTTGCCACGTGTTTGGGACGTACCAAACTAGTGAAAATGTTTACCCAAACACGTACCTGGTACTTTATTAGATCCCTTTTTCCCATACAAACATAACTTGCGAGTGTGTATTGGAAATGATTAATACAATTCAATAAACATATTAAATGTACATGTATTTAATAAACATGTATGAATTGCATTGTTGGTTCCAACTTATTCTCGAATAAGAATTGAAAATATGAATTTAATAGTTAGAACATAATGACCATCAGCGTATCTTTTTAAGAACAAAAATGTATGCCAAGGAAATTTCATTGTGAAAGTTGGCATTGTAGTTCGAAAAATTACAACGCCTTTCAAATATCCTTTAAATTTCGAAGTAAAATATGGAAAAATTAATAAAATGAAATTGTGTTTTTTTATAATTTAGGGTTTCTTTGCATTAAATTGGTGGGTAATAATGCCTATTTGCTTAAACAATAACAAATTCTTCCTAATAGTTAAAATATTTCTATTTTTTTAAGGTTTTCGATATTCAATTCTGAAAAGAATTAAAAAGATGGCGATTATCTGGATACTTTATAGTAGAAATAATGATAGTAATGTCACGATTTCGCCACCTAAAAAGGTACTTTATAGTTCCTCACTAGGAAGTAACCATATTGTGGTGCCCAACACGAAAGATTCACCTGCATTTGTGTAATATATAGTGGCAACATTTTTCTCAAGTCCCAGGTTATGAAAAATCACCACTCTGGAACCATATTAAAATCAGAAAATAATGCCACTAAAATGGTCCAACTGCCACTCTGCTGGAACGTTCCGCGAGCTACGTTACAGGATTTCTTACCATAAAGTTGCAACTCTAGTACCAAAAACGTAGCAGCAACTTCATATAGTGGCAGAATCGAAAACACTGGTATTTGCTACTTAAAATGTTACTTGGGCAATGTAGCAAAGTTATCTATAAAGCGACGATACCACCCGCACATGCCCAGAAAACGTCGTAATTGTTTAATGGTCTTTAGTCGAGGAAATTCAGCAATTCCTTGTACTTTGTCAGGATCTGTGCGGATAGTACTCGTACATCTCAAATAAGGTGTCCTAAATATCGTACTTCCTTCATTACGAATTTGGGCTTCTCAACGTTCAGAGTAAGTCCAGCTTTCCTCATGCATAAAGCGACTTCCTGTAATAAAAGGAGATGCTCCTCAAAAGTCTCAGTCACCAACAACAGGTCATCGAGATGAATGAACACCTGGTGGCGAAGGTGGGCTGGAATCACCCGATCCATCAGTCGTTGCATCGTTTGGGGCGCGTTGCACAGTCCGAACGGCATAGTCACGAACTGATACAACGGCCTCCCTGGTACAGTGAAGGCGGTTTTATCCCTAGAACACTCATCCAGAGGTATCTGCCAAAAGGCATCCTTTAAGTCTAAACTCGTAATAAATTTAGCCTTAGGGAGCCTACTCAATATACCCTCGATGAGTGGCAAGGGATAAGCATCCTTCACTGTGACTGAGTTTACCTTTCGGGCATCCAGGCATAAGCGGACCTTCCCAGGTTTCACTACCAAAGTTACTGGCGACGACCAGGCGCTCTGAGACTCCTCTATAATGCCAAGAGCAAGCATGCGGTCAATCTAGCTGTAAAGCTGTTTCTCCACAGCGGGAGAAACAGCGAAGTGCCGTTGTTTGATGGGATTATTTTCACCCACGTCAATGACGTGCTTGATTAAATCCGTGTGTCCCAAACCCTCCACCGCAAACGAGGGGAACATCGCAATTGCCGCATTAAGTTTGTTCTGCTGGGCTGCAGTCAAGGTATGTCGGTTGTCGTTATTATGACATGAGCTATCAACCGGAAACTCTGATCGCAAAGAAGACACGAATAAGTCAGAGGCCAAATCGAAGAGCCGAACAAAATCCACTCCTAAATATAGCTGTTGTGACAAGGAATGAATGATTAAAAACGTCATCGTCTGAGTCCTACCCTTAAAAGTAATATCTGCGGCAACTCTTCCGATAGCGGAATGCGCAGTCCCGTCAGCAGTGTTGACATTGACTTTAAACCGTTCCCAACTAAATTTATTTTCTTTGACGAACTTTTTTTGCAAAATCGGGAGCTAAGCAGCTGATAGTGGCACCTGTGTCGATAAGCCCCGAAACTTGTTCCCCCAACAACGAAACTTCCGCATAAGGGCGTATGTCTGTTAGTTGGGAGCTAGAACAGAAGGCTGAACAATAAAATTGGCGGGCTTCTTTAATCCGTTTCCAAAAAGCTCGCCAACGCAAAGTCGAACGCTTAGCACGACGCAACGGAATCTCTTCCGCTTTAAAAATTCGGTCGCGTGCGGCTTATGGTATTCCTGCCAACGCACGTGCCAAGGCTTGAAGCTGTAGTGACTCCTCTCCTTAAATGTACGGGTAGAAGACGGATTCATAGATACTGTCAGAGTTGCGGTAGAATCCCGAGACAAACCCACAGTATTAGGAGACGTCTTGACAAGTGTGTTAGGTATGGTTACCGAAGCAGGTGTTATTGAGGAGTCACCTCCTTCGTATTCGGTGGTGGAATCGAGGGTCGGTTCATGTTTGGGACCCTTGACCTCATCCCGTTTTTTGGAGACTTGCGACAATTCGTACAATTTGGCTTATATGTTTCGGGAGCTCCACAGCCAAAGCAAAATATCGTCCGAGGAGCAAAACACTCGTCAAAACGGTGTCCCTCTTTCCGACAATTCCAGCAAACCATTTTGTCACCGATAGCAGAGACAAACTCAGGACCAGAATCATCAACTGGGACAGCATGGTCGGTCATAATCATCTCGGAGATATTCCTCCTTGATGGAATCATCCGATCTGATGGAAGGGTAGACGTAATTTCCTCCTGTGATTTTTCCCAATGAAATACCAGGGTTCGTAGCTGTCTCACCGAATAAATAGGAACGTTCAGTAGATGGCAACGGAGTCCCATTTTGACATTTCTGCGCAAGATTTCTATTGGCTCCCACTCTGCTATCGGTAAAACAAGACGATCAGCCAGTTCCATGATATTCTCATAGAACGCTTCGAAAGACTCGGAAGGGCCCTGTTTCTTGTTATGAATCAGTTCCATTAAGTCGTAATCAGACAGTCTTTCTTGGAACTGTTCCCTTAGAGCTTCACAGAACTGATCCCAATCGAATCTAACGATGGCTCTATGGAATCTCCAGAGCCAACTGGCCGCCTTGCCAACCAACAGCAGGTGCAAATAACTGGTTACCAGATGGAGCTGTCCATT
Organism: Chloromyia formosa; assembly: GCA_964017055.1. Lineage (NCBI taxonomy): Eukaryota > Metazoa > Arthropoda > Insecta > Diptera > Stratiomyidae > Chloromyia > Chloromyia formosa. The sequence continues at coordinate 48,260,670 of OZ024817.1, forward strand.
TAAGGTGTGATTGGCTAGAGTGCGAACCTGAAAGAGGAATTTTTCCACTGACAGGTGTGGATTTTCTCCGCTAAAGTGCAGATTCTAGCCGCTAATAATTCGACCTACTTTTTCGGGAGGGAATCCGGTTACAGGCGTAAAGACCGAGTTTTGGTAGTGCGCTTCCGATGAGAAAGGATGATTACTACTAGAGGGATTGGCTCTCCGAGACGCCAAAGAAGAGTCGCGAGAAATATTAGCCGCAGGCGCATTCCTTACCATCGGTACGTAACGTACATCAGGAGCACCTGAACGAGGAGCATTTAAACTAGCGTGCAACGACCGTTGTGCTAACTGAGCAACCCCTCGAGGTACATCATGATAAGCATTCGCATCTCTGGCCATCAGGTGATATGCAAGGTTCAAATCTCGACCGCGCTGCGCATTGCTATCTCGAATCCTATTCGAGGTGACATTCGACTGTTCGGGCATGAGGGTACCTGGAGGAGCATTGCTAACTACAGTATTCCTTTCCCGGCTGGAATTTGATGGGGTCTGAATTTTCTTTGATGATTCATTTAATTGCTCGCGGAGCATTTCTCCAACCACTTCTCGAATTTGAGACATAAGAGTAAAGTCAAGAGAGCCAGTAGCAATTGGGACGTTCACATCTTCCTTCTGTAGATTATCAACTCGAGATCTCCGTCCCAAGTCAAACGACCGCTCTCGCTGAGCTTCCCGTTGAATAATAGGTTCAAGTCGGGAGCCCCTTTTGGGAGACGTCGCTTTTTGCATTCGAGATCGAGCTCGAGTGACAGGATCAGTGTCTTTCGGGATGGTCCCGGTCTGAGACCTCATTTGGTCTTCCTCTGCCAAAACAGCTTCGGACATTGCCAACGGTAATGGTCTACTAAAAGGATCAAAGGCTGTTAAACTCCCAGGGTCACAAGACCGTCTACAGAGAGGACACGAGTTCTTTCCAGCCAACCACGTAACCATACAATCCCGATGAAAGGGATGGTCACAAGTCGTTAACACAACTTGATCTGAATGTACAAAATTTACCTTGCAAATGGAACACCACTGTATCGGATCCACGTCTAAATTCAATATATCTTCCGTACTTCGATGCACAAGCATATTTGCTTCCTTTTTCCTTTTTTTTCTAATACACAGCTATAGATATCTTACATCAACTATAACCCACTTACTCCCAACCTAACAAGAAGAAGAAACAAATATGTAGACAGGGATATTTTCCTATAACATAGAACAAGTTTCTAAATAAATTTCTTTTCTTCCTATAGAATTTCAACAATCAACATCAAACAAGGTGTCTTCCACTCAATCCAACGTTGCCTCACGGGTGAATAGATAGCTCAACATTGTCATTTCTGATTTAATTTGAATGAGATGGGAGCCCCAGAACTAAGCTTATTATTAATAAAAAGAAATGTAAGCTACAAGTGTATTTTTCTCCGAAAGGGTACTACTCACAGTCAACTTCTTTTCCAACACGGTCAGAGTTAGGCGGAACTATGCCACCACCTATTCTGCAATACCTCAAATCTTCTCAGAAGAAAAAGGAGAGCGCTTTCTGAATGATAAATACATGTCTTGAAGTAAAGGAGTGATCTTCCGAACACAAAGGCAAGGATTCATCCTTAACAAACTTTCCCCCTGTCTATATTAAAGACATAGTCCTAGATATAAAAGTCAAGATGGGATTTTTAAGGACGTCCTTGCGTGGCAATTCTACCACCTAAAACAAACACAAAGGAAGGACTCTTGACAAAAAAAAAATATTAGGCCATGGTAGGTTCACAGTACTTTACGTTAATATTATAAGCAAATAATAAATGAAACCGGAATATAGAGGGCTACGCCCGCAATCCGAGGGTTTTGTAGCAAGCGCTTATTTTGGTATATAAATATCGGCTCCTTGCTCTTCTTGATACCACTTAGATAGACAAAAAAAAACTTAATTAAAATGTCTTACCCACTTACATTTTACATGCCAATTCATATTACGTGATTGTAACGAAACTTAGAACATATTATTGCCTAAGCCCTAAGGTGTTGGTTATCGTTAGCCATCAGTACTTTTGACCTCGAAAGTGTTTAAGGCATGCAGGGGTGTGCTAACTGTAACTACAGAAATAAGCTATTATTTACCTATTCTGAGAAGATATACAGATTCCATTATTTTCCATTTTATATGCTACTCCGAACCCACCTTCCTGTAAGTTTTCATAATTCTAACAGTCTTGAAATGCCACGGGGGGGGGGGGGGCAAATTACGAACTAATACTTTCTCCTCCCCCACTATTCCCCTTTCTACAAATTTCAAGAAAATGCGAAAAAATGGAATGTACTCAACATTACCTTTCTCACGACACCTCACTTGCCTACACCAGTCGATAAAAGAAAATTTGACCTTAATTTCACCTCTATTTGGACCCCTCCCCCTTCCACCCGGTAAAGTTTGCCAATTACGACGCAGCGCCCCCAACTAATCTTTACCCTTTCAAAAATTATTAATTAAATAACTGCAATTCGCACTACGAAAAACAACATGAAAGTAGTACTCACACCTATGAGGCCGGTAGGTGTAATTTTTGTGTGGATAGTGTCAAAATGCCTAATTTTAAATCAATGTACTATTATTAAATATTATGTGATTATAATGAAACTTAGAGATATTATTGCCAATGATGTTGGTTATCATTGGCCATCAATATTTTTGACCTCGGGTGTGCCTAAGGCTTGCAGGGGTATGCTAACTGCAACTATAGAAATGTACTATTATTAACCTTTTTTGATGAGATATCAAAATTCTACGATTTTCGGTTTTCTATACTAGTAAAATGCCGCTTTTCTGCAAATTTTCATGTTTCTAAGTATAACGGTATCGAAATGCGAGGGGGGGGACAAACTCGGATCACATATTTTCCCCTCTATCTCTTTTCCCCTTTTTTCAAATTTGATGAAATTACCGGAAATGAAATGTACTCGGTGTTACCTTTCTCATGATACCCCACTTGCCTATACCAGATGAAAAAAAAATGTTGACCTTCATTTCCCCTCTATGGGGACATCCCCTTAAAGTCAGCCTATTACAACGAATCGCTTTCTCCGGCGAATTATAATAATTCTACATACTCCCACAAAATTTCATGTATGTAGCTTTAGCCGTTAGAGAGATATTTCATGGACAGACGGACAGACGGACAGACATTTGACCGATTTCATAAGGGTTTTGTTTTTAATACAAAACCCTAAAAAAAAATATTAAAATAAGAATTTCTTTACGTAGAAAGAGAGATGAATTAAGTGAAGCATGACGTCACTTGGTGTCAGACTTCAAATCATTGAAGACTGGTATTTGTAGCCAAAGTCACGTCAGCTGTGCAGGACCAATCAACTATGGATTCCTTAAGGGAAAGGACCCACAACCGGGCCCCACGTTGGGCGCCATTTTTGTAATGTAATCCTGCCAAAGGTCGGAAGCAAAGCACCTGCTTGAGGGCAGCTCTGTTCGGGAGGGAAAAACACAAATAAAACGTTTGTCGTGGGTTCACAAAAAAAAAGAATCAAATTCCGACCGGGACTTACATTACGGAGGGGTTCTCAGGTGCTATACGAAAAGGGAGCGAGTCAAGAATGCGAGAAAAAAGATCAAAACAATGGAAAAAAAGGAACCGGAAACTACCAAGTTCATGGATGATCGAAGCCAACTTTTAACCCGGCGCAGAGTTGAAAAGCTCCGTTCTCCAGTGGCAACACTTACTAGTAATGTCGCGAGAATCCGAAGCAGGCAGTTGATGGTTGGGTACAAGTCATGGTCACATTCTTTAATTATTTGAATCAGACAAGTCGGAACGGCTTGTTTTGGGGCAGATTGTGACAGTCGCTTCCACTTAGCTACCCACAATTGATATTCCGCAACAACTGACGAAACCGGTACTCCCAAAAGTCCACTGTAAGCATCAGCTACCTCTCGTAGAACTTGTATTTCGTCATCACTGTAAGAGGTTCGTGGCAAGAGTACATTCAAATTGAAGACTTTCATAATGTCTGGAGACAGGCGATCTTTCAAATCAACTATGACACTGTCTAACAATGGTATGTACGTCACTCTGCGGAAGTAATCCTCGGTAGAGTCAGCCGGGACATTTGCACGCTGCGTTTGACGAGATACTGTTCTGGGTATCTTAATAACACTCTCCAATTCTGATGCTATCTCAGTAATCTCTGTATAAAGTTGACTAAATATTGTCTTTGCATTTAGCCTCTTGCCTTCCAGCACAGCCAAGGTGTCCTGAATATAGCCAGTAGCTTTCACCAGGTCAACTGCCGGAGACTGAAGGAATCTGCTCAGAGACACAGTAGTACCTGAAAAACAATATATTTAAAATAAGAACGATTACATTATATGAAACTGCATATTCGTACTTACCAAGAACGTCAAAAAGACAAACTGAAGATACAATGAAGTCAGAACTACGCAAGGCTTGATACAAGCAGTTTGTTTCTGAGGCAGTCTTGCTATCATTCCATTCAGAAATATTTTGGAGAGCTTGCAAACTTTAATAAGGGCATCTCCTTGAAATTGAAGATGTCCATCATGTTTTTCGACCCAACGAGTTTCACATAAGCTGTCTCTTTGCCGAAGCGTTCGCAAAAGCGATGACCTTTTTATACCCTAGACTTTTAGTATAGGGTATATTGTTTTTGTCACGACGGAAATATGTAACACCTTAAAGGAGGCTCCGGAGGTATAGCAATGTATATATATAAATGCTCAGTGTCACCTCCTGATTCGATTTAGCCATGTCTGTCTGTCTGTCTGTCTGTCTGTCCGTCTGTCCGTCTGTCTGTCCGTCTGTCTGTCTGTCTGTCCGTTCGCACGATAACTTTCGATAGAATGAAGCTAGAGTCTTGAAATTTTGGTCAGATGTTGGAAGTATGATCTAGTTGGTTGGTGTTGAAAATGGGCATGATCAGGCCAAGAGAACGCCTACCTCCCCTACATATGTACAATAGTTAAATGTATTAATAACTCCCGATTAAACAAGCATGAAAAGCTCTAACTTTGACAGATTGCTCGCGAGGATAATCTTTTACTCTCCTGAAAAAATCAAGTCGATCAGTTGAAAACTAACGGTAATTTTCTTGCAAAGAGCCCCGTACTACCCTACTTTTCGGGTTTTTTGTCTATAACTCTTGAACCAATTGACGTAGACACCTGATTTTTGGCATGTAACACTGGGGTGGGAAACTGCTTGAGTTCTAGTAAGTTGGGCGTAATCAGATCAAAGGAACGCCTACCTCCCCTACAAAATTTCAAAAAATTAAATATTCTTTTAATTACGATAACTTTCGATAGAATGACACTAGCAAGTTGAAAATTTGGTGGAATGTTGTTAGTAAGTCTACTTAGTTGGTATTGAAAATGGGCAAGATCCGACCCAAGCAACCCCTACCTCCCCTACAAATGCAACTTCAAATAAGCGATAACTTTTGACAGAATCAAGCCAGCGACTTGAAGTTTTGGTCAAATGTTTGAAATGAGATTGGGTTAGTTGGTATTCAAGATGGGTTAGATCCTACCTCCCCTAAAAATGAAACTTAAAATAAGCGATAACTTAGGATAAAATAATGCTAGCGGCTTAAAATTTTGGTCAAATGTTTGTAATAAAATCCAGTTGGCTAATATTGAAAATACGTAAAATCCGACCTGCGAAACCCCTACTTCCCCTACAGATGAAACTTCAAATAAGCGATAACTTTCGATAGAATGAAGCTAGCGACTTGAAAAATTCGACAAATATTTGTAGAATGGGTTAGTTAATTGATTTTAATAATGGTCAAGATCCTCCTGAATGATTGCTAACCTCCCCTATAAACTGGCCATATAGAAAACTCACTTTTCATGCATATGGTCGTTACCAATTAGTACTTTTGGTATCACCACTAGGTCTGTACAAGTCTAGGGTATATACGCTTCGGACTCCGGTTGTCTGGTTCATTATTGCTATGTTGTTCTTGCAAGAGTTAACATTCGAGCACTTTGCCAAAGAATTATTCAATATGTGGTTACTACAGGGACACCTCTTTGCGTAGATAGCTTTCTCTATCAATACTTTAGCAGCCCCTTTCACATCCGAGGCCATAGTTGAACAGCTATCAACTCCTATCCCCACACAATTCTTCACATCAACATCAAACTTCGACAATAAATCTTCCACAATATGTGCAATGGCCTTGCCACTTAAGCGTCGCTCCTCACCTTCAACCTCTTCGTCCCGAATAGAGGCATAAGCATCACAGAACGTGATAAAATCTTCACTGATGGTGCCATTATAAATATATCTCAAACTTAAGCTGAGCTGTGACGTGTGTGAAAGGTCGGTAGTTTCGTCAAATATTACTGAAAACAGTTGGGCCTCTTTGACTCTGTTTAAGATTACTGACTGGATTTCTTCTTTACAAGCATCTATTAGCTTATTTTGAGATCTGTTACTTATGTAAGTGGCGTTCGACTTTCCAGAATCCATATGAGCCTCAAGCTGCTTATCACCTGCTTCAATTCGGAACCGTAGGAGTGCTCTAAAGTTTCCATCATTTTTAGCTACTGTTGCGGCACCCATTTTGAGGCGCCTTTGCTTCCAATTGTTGTGTAGCACCCATTTCAAGACGCCTTTGCGTAAAAGCATTATTTTGCTGACGAAAGGGAACGATTATTATGATCGTTCGAATTAATATCCATATTTGTTTATAATCTGAAATGTGATTGCGTCACCATTCGGTTTCATTGATAGAGCGAAAACATTGTGAGGGATACGCGAATTTCAAAACAAAGTGGCCTACGTGACTCAATACGACTAGTTCATGATCGAGGGCAAAAAAAAATATAAACAAATCGAACTCACAACAAACCTATTCCTCATTGCAACCGACGCTTCTCACCAACCACCCATCTCGCCCAGAAAAGAGGGACGCGAACTGATGATTGAGGATGAGGAAGCACAATCCGGGGTTGATAGTTGGGTTTTGTTTTACAAATCGGGAGATTGGTTTTGGTTTTGGGTGTGAGACGACGGATCGCGAAATTCGCTTACGGATCGCGAGGATTTCGCGTACGGATCGCGAGGATTCGCGTACGGCTCGCGAGAATTCGCGTACGGATCGCGAGGATCCGGGTGTTGGATTTGAGGAGTGTTTGGAGTGGCGCTCTGTGGAGTTCAGTTTGGTTTTTCCTTTGTATGCCCTAGTTCCCTCTGCGATATCTGAGTGTGTTCTATATAAAGATCAAGGTGTTTTAGTAAAAATCGATTGACGTTTTTTTTTACGAGCAAAAAAGTAGCGAAGAAAGAAAACGGATGTTTTCATCTTATCCCAGAGAGAAATTTTATCGTTGGTTAAATTGTGTTTCGAGTGTGCATTTGTTCTGTGGAATTTTTTTTAAATATTGAAAAGTGATTGAATTGAAATCGAGTAAATACTCGTAAATTATGTCTTTGAGAATATAAGAAACAGAAAGTTATAAAACTAAAGATAAGATAAATTAAGTGCTAAAACAGAAGAAAATAAACAGTGAACATACTAGTATACAGTTGTATCTTCTATTTTGAAAGATATTTCCGAAATTTTGATGTGTCTTGCGAACCGGCTTTACAACAGTAGTAGCGCCCAAAACCCGAATTATTACTTTATTTGGATTATACCCCGAAACACACACCCGAAAATACCATCAATTCGAAAGGATACGTCGAGCGTATGCAGGTGAATCGTGAATAAGTTGCAAACATTTTTTCTTCGTCAAACTTTGAAAATTACTTTTCATGTTTTCAATAGACTTATGTCAGTTACAGTTCGGAAAAAAAAACTGAATTTCGAAAGAGAAAAAAAAATAATAATAATATAATATCGTCTGTTGTGTAAACCATCTGTTAGGCAGTAATGTAACGTAACATTTGTTTTATCGTACCATTTCTTGTAAATGCGCATCGCGATTAACACTCAATATTTTATATATATTATATATAAAAAAAAATAAAAAAAAAAATAAAAAAAAATAAAATATATATATAAAATACATATGTATATTCGTATTAACTGTAAACAATGTTTTCTCATTAAAACAAATTTAAAACATTTCAGTAGGTGGTTTCGGCTGGAATCATTAGGGAAGATGGAGAATTTATTTTTTTTTGTGTGGTCACTCTTCTAACGCGACGAGCACGGCCGTAGTTCGAAAATGCTGATTTTGTTTTAAAGAACCCACCCACACGCTGACTAGCCGGCAAAAGTCGCGTTTTTTCTATTGCAGCATTTTTGAAACGGCAATGATAATTTTTTTTATATCTGTTGCCACACTTGTAAAGGCATCAGCAATGATGAGGTAACACTACTACACTTTGCCTTTGTTTGTCTTCAAAGTCAACCTTTTCTGCCGAAAAGTTCATGGATTTGTAAAGATAGATCCATAGTCTCTGTGGCCTCTCATCGCAATGTTTTGGCGTCCACATAGAATTATGGTGCTAACGATAGGCCTTAAACGTTGGCGGTTTTCTTCGACTTGAGCTTTTCGTTGGCTCGACACCATATTCGCGACTTCAATGGAAGGGTTATTTATTTATTTATTTATTTATTCATCATTGCACGGGCGTACGCCCTTTTGACATAATAATACAGATTTAGTAAGAATTTCATTCGACAGCCATATAAAACAAAGTTCATTAAAACAGTAATCAATAACAAATTATAATATCTGACAAAATATAAAAAGAAAAAAAAGAAAAAAACTAATTGAGTTCAGCGAGTGTTCCAATAAAGTTGAGTTTTAAGTGTAGATTTCATTTTTGACGGCAAAATTTCAAAAAATTCAATCCTGTCGGTGAGCATGTTGGCTTCTTTGCAGATACGATCTATTGTGTTATTGTTAGAATAGTTGGTATAATGATGGTTAACATGGAAGATGTACTCATTGTTATGTCTTTGAACCCTATTTGGCACATGAAGTTTTATTAAGCTACGAAGTTCTATACTTTGTAATTGGCCATTCAGTATTTTGTACAGCAACATTAGATCAGATTCTAGACGTCGTGTTTGCAAGGATGGTATGCGGAATTTCCATTCCAAAGAACTATATACATGACAATAAAAGGGAATCGGTTCACCGGATAGCGCAGCGAGATGTCTTAAAAATCTATGTTGGATTTTTTCAATAGAATATGCATTAGTAGCAGTGTATGGAGACCATATTGAGGAAGCATATTCCAATATTGGCCGAACTAATGATAGATACAGAGATCGATACGTATCAGGGTTTTTAAAGTTTTGGCATATTCTGTTAACAAAGCCAAGTAGACGAGAGGCTTTTAGTGATATGTTAGTTATATGTGGCGAGAAGGATAGTGTTGAAGTGAATAGGACTCCGAGGTCAACTTGTTCCAACGCAGCTTTGATTGGATAAGAATTAATTAAGTATGTATATTGTACAGGTTGAGTATTTCTCGTGAATCTAACAATTTTACATTTGCAAGAGTTGAGATCGAGTTTATTTACCACTGACCATTCCGCGATATTATCCAAATCTAGCTGCAGCTTGTGAGCATCATTAGTGGCTTTAACTTTAAGGAAAAACTTTGCATCACCAGCAAATATTAGAGACTTACAGTGCATTAGTCCGTGTGTAATATCATTAATGAAGATATTGAACAGTAGTGGTCCCAAGTGGGATCCTTGAGGAACACCAGACGACACATCAACAGGAGAGGAGTTAATGCCAGTAATTTGTGTTATTTGTGTGCGGTTAGTCAAATAACTTTCCAACCAACGAAGCTTCGGCCCTCCGACTCCATAGCCTCCTAATTTATCTATTAGAATTGAGTGATTCACTCTATCGAACGCTTTTGCGAAGTCTGTATAGACAACATCAACTTGGTGACATTCATCAAGAGCATTACATAAGTAGTTAGTGAATACAGTCAAGTTTGTAACCGCTGATTTTCCTTCGGAGAACCCATGTTGCTCATCAATTATGATGTGAGAGAAAGCATGAGTTAAGTGCTTACAAACTAGACTTTCAAAAAGTTTCGGTACAGCGCTGAGAGCGGAAATCGGACGATAATTTATTACATCGGATCTGTCACCGGATTTAAATACTGGAGTGATTTTACTCTCTTTCCAAATTGAGGGTAATAAACCTTCAGTTAGAGATTTGTTGAAAAGAATCCACAAAGGACGCACAATAGAAAAAAAGCAATTTTTGATAAAAAGATTTGGAATATTATCTGGCCCAGGCCCGGTGTCGGGTTTAAGATTAGTTATGGCTGTGAAAACTTCTGATAAATTAAGTTGCAGATGATTTAAGCGTAATGCTTCTGTTACTGCTCTAGGTGGATGAAAATGTGCGGATGAAGTGAAAACCGACCCGAAGTGCCGAGAGAACAGTTCAGCTTTTTCCTTTGGATTTGATACAGAAAGTGAATTCAGATGGACTGTTATGGGTATTGAGTTATCCTCTTTCAAAGAATTAACGTAGCTCCAAAAATATTTTACGTTAGATTTGATTGAATTTTCGACACCTTGAACGTAATTTTCGTGTAAAAAATCAGCTTTATTTTTACAGCGTGAACGTAATTCCGAAAAAGTGTTATAATTTGATTCTGTACGCGAATTTTTATAAGTGAGATGAGCTTTTTTCTTTTAGACAACCAGATGCTTAAGTTCAGCATTAAACCATGGTGGAAAGTTATCTATTTTAATTATTTTCTTTGGGACATATAATTCAATTAGTTCATAGAGAATTTCGTAAAAAACATTCACTGCTCGGTCTATTTCAATTTCTGCGAAAAGCTGATCCCAATCTATATTATTTAGCTCAAAGTTAATAAAATCGTAGTTGCCAAATTTAAAGTTATACCGTATTTTCTCTTCTGATTTGGGGGTTACAGTTTTACAAAAATCCAAGTTCAAAGTTAGAGGTGGATGGTAGCTATCGATGGGTAAAAGTTGTTCCAAAGCGCAGCCAACAGTGTGATTTGGGGTTCTCGTGAATATTAGATCCAACAGCTGATTTTTACAATTAGTGATTGAATTTATTTGATACAAGTTTAAATACCCAGTGGCTCCTGCTAAGATTTGTAATGAGAGTTACGGTGACAGTCGAATACTGCCAATTTGAAGTACAGAGCAGGCGGCTGCATGTGCTGGACGGAGCTCGTATTCGGTAGCTAGTGGGCGGGGTTGGTGCCTGTCTGCATCTCCAATACCCATTACAACTTGTTTTTCACATGCCTAAAAAAAATCAATACAATTACCACCAAAGATGAAAGAAAGAACGAAGCTACATATGTGTCGAAGGAAGAACAACTACTAAATTACACCGGTTGTACTGTCTCATGCTCTTGAGGACGCGATCAGTCCAGATGGTAAGGACTGAGACCTACTTCACCCATCCATCAGGAAAATCGAAGCTTTTTAAACGAACATGATGCTAAATTATTTATTTATGGATTTAAGAAAGAATTAACACTTCACGGTTCTATTAACCTGATACAATTTACATTAGGGTGAAAAACATAACATTAACATTACTTTAATTCAAATAAAATTCAATTCAATGTCTATATTGTTCAGAAAGCCGATCACGAGAGACTCAAAAATTTAGTTTAGAAATAATCAAACAATAATAATACTTTACTTACCCCAATTCGACGTCCGGAACGGCCGTTGCGTACGTGGTTGGGTCCGACTGAAAAAAAAGTTTAGCAATTTTCGCGTGTTTCGCAGACCAGGCCATCAACATACATTTTTTTTTTATAAACCTATCATTTTTAAATCTCAACAATCAAAAAAAAAGAAAACTATGAATTATTCGTACACAAAACCTAAGACTTTTACATTTTTTCCTAACGCACAAAATTGCTTATTAGCACAGCGGCTCCATATACTCGCTTGGGCTCATGATATGGTCGGTGGCTCTTCACACGGGAGCCCCGAGTTCAATCCCCGTCTGTGACGAGGTGAAAAATATCTTTTGTTTGAAAACTATCTGCAGCTAATTTCTAGTTTTAGTTTAAATTTACAGTTACCGACACAAGATGCACTAAACAATATAGTGTTTGGCACTTGGTTGGCTTATACACGGTGATGGCACTGGCAAAAATGCGGAATTCACACAGATGACGACGTTGGCGTGGAATTCGTGTTTCTGAGATTGCGTTATAAACTCGCACCACAACGATTAAATGCCGGAGATCACCAAACCGAGAAATTTCGAACCGCGCGTCGGACAGCGTTGATGGCAAGGAAAGTTGAAATCACAGCGTGGGAATTATCAACCATAAAAGTGGTCCTGCACTGACCGGCCGACGGAACGGCCGCTTCGTTGCACTTCTTCGATGTGGAGTTTACTCTATAGAAAATGCCCGAAACGCCGTTATCTGTGTGAATTCCGCATTTTTGCCAGTGCCATCACCGTGTATAAGCCAACCAAGTGCCAAACACTATATTGTTTAGTGCATCTTGTGTCGGTAACTGTAAATTTAAACTAAAACTAGAAATTAGCTGCAGATAGTTTTCAAACAAAAGATATTTTTCACCTCGTCACAGACGGGGATTGAACTCGGGGCTCCTGTGTGAAGAGCCACCGACCATATCATGAGCCCAAGCGAGTATATGGAGCCGCTGTGCTAATAAGCAATTTTGTGCGTTAGGAAAAAATGTAAAAGTCTTAGGTTTTGTGTACGAATAATTCATAGTTTTCTTTTTTTTTTTTTTTGATTGTTGAGATTTAAAAATGATAGGTTTATAAAAAAAAAAAATGTTTGTTGATGGCCTGGTCTGCGAAACACCCGAAAATTGCTAAACTTTTTTTTCAGTCGGACCCAATCACGTACGCAACGGCCGTTCCGGACGTCGAATTGGGGTGAGTAAAGTATTATTATTGTTTGATTATTTCTAAACTAGATTTTTGAGTCTCTCGTGACCGGCTTTCTGAACAATATAGACATTGAATTGAATTTTATTTGAATTAAAGTAATGTTAATGTTATGTTTTTCACCCTAATGTAAATTGTATCAGGTTAATAGAACCGTGAAGTGTTAATTCTTTCTTAAATCAATAAATAAATAATTTAGCATCATGTTCGTTTAAAAAGCTTCGATTTTCCTGATTGGAATGCCTCTCCCCTCCCTTCGTGCGTGTCGGCTCGAAGTAGCCATGAAATAATTAAGTGGTAGTAACTTCTTGAGGATTTATGGGTGGTTCCCAACTCGATTTGGCCTTGGAACCAGTGGGTGGATGGGTGAAGTAGGTCTCAGTCCTTACCATCTGGACTGATCGCGTCCTCAAGAGCATGAGACAGTACAACCGGTGTAATTTAGTAGTTGTTCTTCCTTCGACACATATGTAGCTTCGTTCTTTCTTTCATCTTTGGTGGTAATTGTATTGATTTTTTTTAGGCATGTGAAAAACAAGTTGTAATGGGTATTGGAGATGCAGACAGGCACCAACCCCGCCCACTAGCTACCGAATACGAGCTCCGTCCAGCACATGCCGCCGCCTGCTCTGTACTTCAAATTGGCAGTATTCGACTGTCACCGTAACTCTCATTACACAAATGGCGCCCAACTAAAGGGGCCCGAGTTTCTTCGGTGTCTCTTTATGTATAACTCTGGTCAATAACAGACTTGGATGTTTTTCAAGTTCTGACACCAGTCAGATACATTACGTAATTTCATTTTCATCTTTTAAATTAAAGCAGTATCTACAGAATGGTTCTTTTGCTGTGTTGTCTAGTGAATTAAATTTCACGTATCGAAGCCTTACATGAATCTTGGTAAATACTAAGGCCCGGAACACAATGTGTCGCGCGTAGTACGTAGCTGAAGCCTGCAGCTGTAGCCGTAGTAGAAGCTGTAGTATGAGTCGAATACAAGAGAATACAATGGTGTAGCGTGTAGCATACAAGTCGTCAGTCAAGTCAGTTGTCTTCAGTGAATTGAATGCTAGTATAAAAAAATGACCAAAAAGCGGAAATTAGCCTTGGCAGCCAACGCGCTGTGTTTGTGTTACTTAACATACAAAAGTTTTCCAAACCACAGAAGGCAAAGAAGGTGGTGGGTAAGGCCGACATATCAGTCAAGAAGGAAATTCGGTTTCTTTGAAAAAACATTCTTATACATCAAAGAACATGACGAAGAACTATTCTTTAAATATACTCGAATGAACCGATTCCAATATGATTTGCTACTGCGGCTTATTGAAGCCCACCTTAAGAAAACCTCAATAAGAAAGCCAATAAGTCCCGAATGTCGGCTTGCAGTGACTTTAATGTAAGTGAATGTTTAGTATATGAGACAAACTTTTATGGTAATTGTATATATTACAGATATTTATCACAAGGTGTTTCCATGCACTACCTGGCTGTGACTTTCCGGATGGGCGTTTCCACCGTTCGGAAAATTATATTGGAAGTATGCGATACTCTGTGGAAATTATTGTCTCCAATATATATGCCCACGTTAAACGCATTGGACTGGAACATGATAAGTGACGAATTCTACAGAAAATGGCAAATGCCAAATTGCATAGGAAGTATTGACGGGAAACATATTAAATTAAAGTGTCCTCCAAAGTCTGGCTCAAAATTCTTCAACTATAAGGGAGAATTTAGTATAGTGTTGATGGCTGTCTGTGATGCCAACTACACTTTTACGGCAGCTGATGTAGGTGCATACGGAAGTCAAAGCGATGGAGGTGTTTTCCGCAATTCACCGTTCGGTCAAAGAGTTATATACAATGATATTAATGCTCCTTCCCCACGAAAACTTCCAGGTTCAGATAAAGAAACACCAATGTATTTCGTAGCTGACAGCGCTTTTCCGTTGAGGACTAATTTAATGAGGCCGTACCCAGGGCTTTTGCTCGATCAGAGGAAAGATTATTTCAATCGGCGGCTTTCTCGGGCGCGTCGCATTATTGAAAATACTTTCGGAATTTTGGCTACTAGGTGGCGGGTACTTCTTTCGCGAATTGAGTTTGTTCCCAAAAACGCCGATAAGGTGGTCTTGGCCTGTGTTATCCTCCACAATTATTTGAAAATAACTGATTGTCTTTACAATAAGCACACATATAATCCAGCTGGCTATACTGATAGCTACGATGATGCTGACAATTTAGTATTAGGACAATGGAGAGAAGAGAATCTTAATTTGAGAAGCGTCAGAACTCTTGCTTGTAGTCGCAACAGTGTTCGCCACGCACAAATTGTAAGAGAAACACTAGCAGACTATTTTATTAACTAAGAATTGGCATTCACAATAAAATTTCTTCAAATTGGAAAACTTTTATTTCATGTATTTTTTTTTTTCTATTTTAATTTTACAAAAAAAAACCTTTTCTTTTTTTCCATTGTAATTAACAATCTTGAATTTTAGTTCAGTTTTTATTTAAGATTTTGTTTCCAATGATTTTAGAAAATAAAGTAATTTCGATCATAAACTGGCTCATATTTGGTTATTGTTTTATTAAAAAAAAAAAACGCATTACTTCCTAACAGTCGCATAAAATCAATGTAGTTTTGGATAATCATTACATAAAATAAGGCTTAATGATTATAAAATAGCTACATTTATTTTTAGTCGACTGTTGGGAAGAAATCTTCCTCTTCTTTATTCATGAATTGTAGCAATTTCACTTTTAATTCATTCTTTTTTCTTAGTGGGAACTTCTTTATTTTTTTGGTTAAAGCTTTACAAAATAAAGTATCTTCATCCTCATCGCTATCGCCGGTAGATCGGATATACGAATTGACGGAGGTTATTGTTTCTATAAGCTTCTTCTCTATAGCAGTATCACAGATACGTTTTCGCCGGGTTGACAACGAGCGGGTGGTTGTTGATTCCCCTGAGTATTGTTCAAACAGAACTGATTCGCCATCTTCACCGCCTTCAACCTGCAGTGACGGAGTACTCGAACAGGCTTCAGTAATTAAATTCTCACCATCATTCATAGATATTGACACAGATGTTTCGCCTTCTTCAAGTCCTATTTCGGAAACAGTGTAATTGCAAATTGTCCTGCTTGAGATCAACAGAGATCACTGTTATTGAAAATAACTGGCGTGTACAATATATGCTGCAAGCACTTACACTCTTGGTTTCATATGTTCCTTAAGAAACAATAGGTTATTATAGTACCTCCATCTTTCTTGCGGCTCTCCGGCTTCCTGCCCAGACGTGTATTTCTTCGAGTTCTCCCTTGAGAAAGAGTCTCGCAGACCTTTCCATTTACGCTTGCATTCCTCAACTGAAAATATTGAATCATTGCATTCACCCATTTTAATCCAGGAATGTACATACTTAAAATAAACACGGCAAAATATCCCAAATCTCTATATTGTCCAAGATACTTACTACCTATTCCTGTCTCTTTACTAATTTTTGTCCAGCATTCGGCCTTCTTTTTTCTATTTTTATAGTCTGGATGACCTAAATTCCACAGGTAATCGTAACGTCTTATCACCTCTATCAAAAGTTCTACGTCACACATATTACTTCCAAAAAAATACACACGAAGTCGAAACAACAGCTGTCTGGCTGTAAACTGTCACTTTATAGCTTGTGGCTGTGGCGCAAAGTTAAAAAGTTTAAATAACAAACTACAGCTTCAACTGCAGCTGCAACTACAGCCGCGCATTGTATTCATTCTCATACAATCGCAATTAATTTACTTTTGACGTTTTGTGGCGACACAAGCGCTACAAGCTACAACCACACATTGTGTTCCGGCACTAACTTCTATAGTTTATTTGACGTTTAGTCCAAGTTTTTGTTAAGTACCTTTGATACCTTTCTGTTCGAAAGAACCATTCTTCATTTCAGTGAGCATTATATCACACTTCAGCATTGCATGCTTACTTTATGACTTGGTTTGTGAATCTCAATCGAACATTCTTCGTGAATTATGATCTTTAGTGTGAATATTGCGCTTCTGACATCCGAAATGTTCTATTGAGGTACGCTTATCACTTCATAAATTGAACTTGTGATATTTTTTTTTTTTTTCGATGTATTCCCTTGTTTTTTTTTACGACTGTCTCATGCACTTGTTTTTTTTTTATTATTTACTATCCACTTATTATTATAACATCTTGCGTTAAGGATACTAAGTTTATCCTATATTTATATATAGAGGAGGAAAAGGGTTTCAATCAGGAAAATACCATAATGCAAATAGTTTTTCGAAGAAAACAACAAAAACAAAATAAAGAAAAAATTGTAGCTATTTACTTTTCGTATAACTACTCGTAGAATTGAGTGCTTAATTGATACATTTACGGGTGTTTATCATTTCGTTTTTTTTTATTATTTGCTTTTGAATTAATTATACTCGTATATTAGTTAAATTGGTTGGCTCATACACTATTTATCGATACTGCGGTTAAACAGTAAGTTATTAAAAAATAAAAAAATGGCAGTTCGTCGCAGTATAGAGAATTTGGTTGAATTAGGAGATGATGATGTCACCAGATGCTCCATTTGCACAACCGAATTTGTTGCTTCCGATAAAGCAGTTATTACAACGTGTGCTCATACTTTCCACAGCACCTGCTTGACAAAGTGGTTAGATAATCACAATACATGTCCGTCATGCAGGCAGTACTGTAGTCCTGGACAATTAAGTACTTTTGCCCTCGACAAAGAAACTGGAACTGTAGAATCAGGTGAAAAATCAACATCCGTCGTTAAAACCGGAACTATTCCAAAATATACGAAACCCGTCACCCGTGCTCAGTCAAAAGCACAATCAACTTCTGCAAATACCCCGACTCATAGTAGAATACCCATGAATCGGTCAACAGGCGATGAGCTTCTTGAGCGAAATCAGGCTTTTGTTGATGTTCGTCAGACAGCTTTGGAGTCACAGCATAGTGGTTCTTTGGGTTCGCATAGAAGAGGTGCCTCTTTACTTACTCCACCTCAGACACAAAGAGTTCTTAGCCAGTCTATTATGCAAGAATTCCGTGAACCAGAGCAATTTTCAACTACTGCTAGAGAAATTAATGTGGAAGCCCAAATTAGGGATCTCACACGGTCTGAACTTAGAACACAAACTAACCCACCACATAATAAGTCTCGTTCATATGCAAACCCAGGTCGAAGTTTTTATCGACAACGGGACCAGTCACCCACACGCGCACGTGAACAGTCACCCATACGCGAACGTCAAAATAATTTAAATACTCAAATTAGAAATATTGTAGAGGAAGTACTGCGTGAGCAACTAAGTGGTTTGTTGATAAATCAACAACATCAACTTCCACAAAACCAACAACAACAACTTCCACAACCTCTACCAAATGCTCATCCGCAACAACCACCCCAGCAGCAACAATATCTCCATTATCAAGGACCACATAGGCAATCCTACCCTGATCAGTTCAACTCTTATCGTTTCTCCAATCAGGGGAATGCCCCACCTCCAAGTAGTTCAAATATTACTTTTCGTTCCAGGCCTGATGATGTCCAGAGGCGTTTTTCAAATTCGTCAAATTACAATCCCGAACGTACAGGAAAGATTATCTCAGGGTGGAATTTGAGATTCAGTGGGGAGGATTCGTTCTTGCCGATCGAAAAATTCTTATACCAGGTACGAGTACTAACTGCCAGTACCCTGGGAAATGATTACGAGTCTGTAATCAATCACCTCCATCTTCTCTTGACCGGCAAGGCGGCCGACTGGTTTTGGCGGTACCATCGTGGTGTGGTCAGATTGGATTGGATGTCTTTTTGTGATGCGCTGAGGGATCAATTTAAAGAACGCCTCTCAGACTATGATATCATCAAACAACTTCACAATAAGCAACAGGGGCCAAAAGAGTCATTTGACTCATACTATGATGGTGTCATGAAACTAGTAGACCGCCTTGAGCGTCCTTTCGCAGAGTGGGAGATTTTGGAAATTTTGAAGGGAAATCTTCGCTGGGAGCTGCGTAAGGATATTGTTCATTTTCCCATCAATACCGTGAGGGAACTTAGATCCTACGTATATCGAAATGAAAATTTGGAACTTGTACAGCCACGATCCTTTAATAGAATTCCGCAGACGAATTATCGACGGGATATTTCTGAAGTAGTAGAAGTAGATGAAGATCCCCTTTCGGTTGAGGCAGTTACTGCGGTTACAAATAGTCAGGAGGTAAAGTGCTGGAATTGCCAAGAAATAGGGCATCGTTTCGACGAATGCATGGCGGAGCCGACAATCTTCTGTTATGGGTGTGGCGCTCCTAACATTTATAAGCCGCAATGCGCTAAATGCTCCAAGGCGTTAAAAAAACTTCAGAGCACCACCTCTTGCTCCACTGAAACCGAACTGAACGGCTTCAATCCCAAGTCGGACACATTCATTCCATCTGAGTGTGATACTAGTCGTATTAGCAGTTCTTCATCGTGTTTGTCTACTTCATCCTCTTCTATTATTGTTTCTAATTCTATGCGATCCACACCATCAAAGAGTTACCATCTTCTCTTTCATCATCAACGTCATCAAAACCTGTTAGTATAAGAGAACGGCCGCACCGTAGTGTCAAAACAACCTCCACTGCCATGGTAGATACGGAAAGGCCTGTTCATCATAGCTTTAGACCCCTCCATGTCAGAGTCCGTGATTACGAAACAGCACGTCGTCGCATTCTTGGTGTTGACGAGATGACATTCAGTCCACCTAAGCCTAAGCGGTCAACTGTCAGGATGAGACAGTTTTGGAAAATGGTCGTCCAAAACTGCCGGCGTTACTGTTCCGCAGTTTTCGCGACTCATCATAAACATGACATGAGACCGTATGCCAACGTTTCACTTCTTGGCGAAGAAGTGAGTGGCCTCGTCGATACAGGAGCCAGCGTCAGCTGTGTAGCTGCAGACTTGGCGAAGAAGTTTTTGAGGGAAAATAAACACCCTTGGGAAAAATTTAACCTCTGCGTTTCAACAGCAGATGGCTCTCCCCATTCGGCTGTTGGAAAAGTGTCAGCAGACATCACTTTCCGTGGTCGAACCCTTAAAATGACCTTATTAATAATTCCATCCCTGAGCCAAAATCTATATTTAGGTGTAGATTTCGTTCGTTTATTTGGACTTGCTTCCGATTTATTTGTCTCTTCCTTGTGTCCATTGAACTTGTCTTTGGAACAGATAGCCACACAGTCTCTTGAACATCAACTTACTCCTACGGAGCAATCGAAACTCATGACAGCTATCTCAATGTTTCCGTCTTTTTCTTCGGAGGGCTTAGGACGTACAAAACTCATACATCACGTCATCGATGTCGGCGGCAGTAAGCCCATTAAGCAGAGACACTTTTCAGTCTCTCCCGCCATCGAAAAGCTCCTCTTTGCTGAAATTGACCGGATGCTTGCGTTAGGTGTCATTGAAGAGTCTCACAGTCCCTGGTCATCTCCAGTTACCCTCGTGGTGAAGCCTGGTAAGGTGAGGATGTGCTTGGATGCTCGAAAAGTGAATAGCGTGACGGTCAAGGACGCCTATCCTTTGCCTCTCATTGACGGTATATTAAGTCGACTGCCCAAAGCAAAATTTATTTCAAGTCTTGACTTAAAGGACGCCTTTTGGCAAATACCGTTAGATGAGGAGTCAAAGAAGAAGACTGCCTTTACCGTGCCAGGTCGCCCTCTATATCACTTTGTGACCATGCCGTTTGGGCTCTGTAACGCGCCTCAAACGATGCAGAGGCTCATGGATCGAGTAATCCCTGCACATCTCCGCCACCAGGTTTTCATTTACTTGGATGACTTGTTGTTGATCACGGAGACTTTCGAGGAACATCTATTGCTCCTTCAAGAAGTGGCTCTCTGTTTCCGAAAGGCCGGTTTGACTCTGAACGTGGAAAAGAGTAAATTTCTCGTGAAGGAAGTCCGATATCTAGGACACATTATTGGTAACGGCACAATCTGCACAGATCCTGATAAGGTCCAGGTGATTGCAGACTTCCCTTTGCCAAGCTCAGTTAGACAGCTGCGCAGGTTCTTAGGAATTTGTGGCTGGTATCGTCGTTTTGTGAACAATTTTGCGTCGGTGTCTGCACCACTGACAGACATGCTGCGCAAGAGCCGCGGTTTCTCCTGGACTGATGAGGGCAAAAAAGCATTTAATGCTCTGAAGGAGTGTTTAACTTCCGCTCCAGTGCTCCATAGCCCGGACTTTTCGCGACCATTCGCCATACATTGTGACGCTAGCCAATTTGGACTTGGTGCCGTCTTGGTTCAAACCTTGGACGATGGAACCGAAGCACCAATAGCGTACATGTCGCAAAAGTTCAATCAGGCCCAGCGAAACTATTCTGTTTCTGAGCAGGAATGTCTGGCAGCGGTGAGGGCTATTAAAAAGTTTCGAGCCTATGTTGAAGGGCACGAATTTACGGTAGTGACAGATCACGCGTCCCTGAAGTGGTTGATGTCCCAGTCCGATTTACATGGGAAATTAGCCAGGTGGGCATTGAAATTACAAGGTTTCAAATTCACCATTCAACACCGAAAGGGAAGCCAGCATATTGTACCAGATGCTTTGTCTCGTATATACTCACCAGAAGGGGCAGAGTCGATAGAAGCATTCGAGACAACGATTGAGATTGATTTGGGGAGATTCCCCATTTTAAATCCCCCTCATACATTGCCCTGATAAAACATATTGAGGAGAAGCAACAGTTTCTCCCTGATCTTAAGGTCTTGGACGGTTATGTATACCGACGCTCTGAGTATGCTACCGGAGATGAGACCCAGGAAGAGAGCTCTTGGAAACTCTGGATTCCGGAGGAGCTTACGTCGGAGTTAATTGCACGCACACATGAACATCCGTTATGTGCCCATGGAGGAATCGGCAAGACCTTAAAACGTCTCAAAACCTTCTTTTACTGGCCGAAAATGACCAAGCAGGTCAAAGACTTCCTCGCCTCCTGTGTCACGTGCAAAGAGACAAAAGCTCCCAACCAGGTTCTAAGACCTCCAATGGGCAACCTCATTCTTCCCGATAGGATATTTCAGCGTCTTTATATAGACTTTCTTGGACCTTATCCTCGATCAAAATCAGGCAATGTAGGAGTTATCGTTGTCCTCGACCATTTCTCGAAATTCCCTTTCGTAGAACCAGTAAAAAAACTTACAGCGGAAATTCTGGTCGAGTATATGGAGAAAAGAATCTTTAGTATGTTTGGCGTTCCGGAAACCATTACAACGGACAATGGTGTACAGTTCAAGTCCGTTGCGTTTAAACAACTAATGGGATCTTACGGTGTGAAACATAATTTTACTGCCCTGTATTCACCTCAAAGCAACGCCTCAGAGCGCGTGAATCGGTCACTGGTGGCCGCTATTCGAGCATACGTCCACCCCAACCAACGTGATTGGGACACCAAGTTTTCGTTCATCAGTTGCGCCCTTAGATCCGCCTTTCATTCCTCTCTCGGGTTTTCTCCTTATTTCGTCGTTTTTGGGCAGAACATGGTTACCCATGGCAACACTTTCGACCTGTTACGAAGCCTAAATATGATCGATGATTCCCAGGCTCACGTAACCCACGACGAGAAAACCGAGTTAATTCGGAAAGAGGTAGAAAGGAATCTTAGACGGATGTATGAAACCAATGTTGGGACGTACAACTTGAGGTCCCGTCTCGTAGAATTTGTGCCTGGGGACATAGTCTACCGACGAAACTTTAACCAAAGTAAGGAATCGGCGCATTATAACGCGAAGCTGGACCATAAATTCCGACAGGCTAAAGTCGTGGAAAAAGTGGGGTCTTCTTGTTACATGTTGGCAGACATGGCAGGAAAAAGGATTGGGGTCTTCCATGCCAAAGATATCAAACACTGACTTCAGCCCTTTTCGCGCGTGAACACTTTGCGTAATTGGCTGTGGTGTAATATTTGTCTTGTTTTCATAACAAGTAATATTGCTACTTCTTTAAACTAGACTTACATACACACCCTGTGAAGCCTTTCAACAGCGCCTTCAATAACAAGCCTTCATCAGACAGTCATTTCAGCGTTCCGTTCAATCGCAAATGTTATTAGCATAGACTGTGTTGGCCTGTTGAACTATTAGATCATGGATGTATGCGTTGCCGGAACAGGGTAGTTATGGCGCTGTACATTCGACTAAGTGTGTATCGTGTCGTTGTCTAGTTTGTACCGCAACCATGTACATACAGTGTACATCGGGAGGGCATACCATAGTATGATACGATATCAAGGGCTATAATTGCTGAATCAGATATCTTTGTTGCTAGATTTAATGATGTTGAAATGAAACAGGTATAGGATCGCTATTTTGGCGGGAAAACTTCCAGTTTTCGCAAAAAAAGAGAAGGGTGGGATTATGATAAGTTTTAACATGGATTGGGAGGTGTGGGTACTAAAAAAACGGCAAGTTCAAAAGAATCATTCGAGGTGTCCAGATCGTGTCACCCTGCCGTCATCATAAATTTAAAATAAAATGTAAATTATAAAGTTTCGAGTAAGATGTGAGTGTTAGTCCTTTTCTAGTGTAGTATTTCCTCATAAATTGGTTCCAATCCGAATTTTCAGAGTAGTTACCGGTGAGAAGGTTTTAAAATAAAATTATATTTTACATACGAGTATATTCTGTGCGGAATTGGAATAGTGGAAAAAATATGGCGATTTATTTTTGATTCAACAAATGTGAGTATTTTAGTCAACCTATTTTTTTTTATGCCAAGTTTCTAATACGGCGTTTCGGGCATTTTCTATAGAGTAATCTCCACATCGAAGAAGTGCAACGAAGCGGCCGTTCCGTCGTCATCTGTGTGAATTCCGCATTTTTGCCAGTGCCATCACCGTGTATAAGCCAACCAAGTGCCAAACACTATATTGTTTAGTGCATCTTGTGTCGGTAACTGTAAATTTAAACTAAAACTAGAAATTAGCTGCAGATAGTTTTCAAACAAAAGATATTTTTCACCTCGTCACAGACGGGGATTGAACTCGGGGCTCCCGTGTGAAGAGCCACCGACCATATCATGAGCCCAAGCGAGTATATGGAGCCGCTGTGCTAATAAGCAATTTTGTGCGTTAGGAAAAAATGTAAAAGTCTTAGGTTTTGTGTACGAATAATTCATAGTTTTCTTTTTTTTTGATTGTTGAGATTTAAAAATGATAGGTTTATAAAAAAAAAATGTATGTTGATGGCCTGGTCTGCGAAACACGCGAAAATTGCTAAACTTTTTTTTCAGTCGGACCCAACCACGTACGCAACGGCCGTTCCGGACGTCGAATTGGGGTAAGTAAAGTATTATTATTGTTTGATTATTTCTAAACTAAATTTTTGAGTCTCTCGTGATCGGCTTTCTGAACAATATAGACATTGAATTGAATTTTATTTGAATTAAAGTAATGTTAATGTTATGTTTTTCACCCTAATGTAAATTGTATCAGGTTAATAGAACCGTGAAGTGTTAATTCTTTCTTAAATCCATAAATAAATAATTTAGCATCATGTTCGTTTAAAAAGCTTCGATTTTCCTGATGGATGGGTGAAGTAGGTCTCAGTCCTTACCATCTGGACTGATCGCGTCCTCAAGAGCATGAGACAGTACAACCGGTGTAATTTAGTAGTTGTTCTTCCTTCGACACATATGTAGCTTCGTTCTTTCTTTCATCTTTGGTGGTAATTGTATTGATTTTTTTTAGGCATGTGAAAAACAAGTTGTAATGGGTATTGGAGATGCAGACAGGCACCAACCCCGCCCACTAGCTACCGAATACGAGCTCCGTCCAGCACATGCAGCCGCCTGCTCTGTACTTCAAATTGGCAGTATTCGACTGTCACCGTAACTCTCATTACAGATTTTCGCTGATTCGACGACTGACGAGATAGCTGAAGATTTTGCTTGGAAGGTGGACCCGTGGATCTCATGGATCCAACTGATATTAGGCAAATTATAATCACCAGCAATCAAGAACTCGTGGTTACTGAAGCGAGTTTGCAGATCAGTTAGTGAATTATGAAATGGGCTGATGATATTGCCGACGGAAGCACTCGCGGTCCCTATGCACATTCGCGCAAAAACGGCTGCGACTGCTTCTGCCGGCAATGTACTTGGTCCATAATAAGCTCACTTGGTGGTTGTCCACACTAAGCAAATGAGCGCCATTTTCGACCTGACCGAAGACGTCATCCGATAATTTCGAATAACGGAATTATCGGATGATGTCGTCGATCTGGCCAATGAAAAGCGTCCATTTGTCAGGCTGACAACAAAGCGAAGCACGAGAGCGGAACAAAGGAACCGGTCAGAGGATCATTCTGGATCTGACCACGAAGGCGGTTGGTCAGGATTGTTTGCGATATTTCAAGTATCGTGTGGTCGGGTTGTGTCACTTTGCGGAAGTTTCGGTATATGTAATTTGCGCGTATTTGATAGACAGTTCGAGAAATTGATCACGACGCGAGGGATTCACGATTATTGTGTGGTTTGCTCCTATTGAAAGTTCGCGTATTGTGTTTTGAGGAAAAAGTCACTGTAGTGCCTCTCCCACTTGTGCAAGTGTCATCTTCGGTCGTCGCTCCCTTCGAAAATTAAGGTTTTTCTTTCGTATTTTGCGGAAATTTCCAAGTGAAGTGTTGGCCTTTATATGTACATTTGGTGTTGTGTTCCTGTTTTCATCCTGGAGTTTCCCAATTGGATTCATAGAAGGCGCTAGTTGACAGGTGTACGGCTATTTCGCCGGAACGACTGCGCCCATCCATAGGGAGTTTCACCTAGACAGGGCGGAACAACCCCGGGGCACCGAGTCATTAGGCCCATCGTCGAGGGAGCAGCAGAGGGTGCTCCGCCACGAGCGTGGGGCACCGTGGTAATTTTTTTTTCAAGCTAGGATGTGTCTCCTTTTGCCGTGATATGGCGGGTTAGTGGGGGTAGGAGATGGTCCGGGCCAGTAAAGGCCGAGTGGTCGTCGGATTCTGTCTCGAATCCCGGTTCGTCGCGTTCTAGCCGGGAGTGTGGGTTACGTTTATGTTGTTTGGCATGAACGTATAATTACCCCCGTAGAACATGGCCTTAACGATCATCAAAATGGTCATAGAATATCGTGAAGCATCTGTTTTGTTGGTTTCAACTTCCATTCAATTTCAATAGTGCGGCTGCATGGATATTTGAAAGAGGAGAAATGTATCGGCAACAAGTTGCGGTACTTTTCTCATCTGTCAAGTATACATGTAATCAGCCTGGAAATTGAATGGAAGTTGAAAGCAGCAAAACAGCTGTTCTGTGCACCCAACAGTAATGTTGAATTTGACAGCGAACAGCTGTGTCAGACTCGAGTGAGAAAGTGTCCGTTCTATGACCAGCAAGTTTTCCGTGTTTTCCTGGATATAGTGAAACCGTATCACGATTCGTGCGTGACAAAATATCTAATTGCTATTTATAATTCGAGTAAATTGCAAAGATGGCCAGCAGGAAGCAATCACTTCTGAAAGTCATCATTTGGGGGGACAGTAGCGTTGGCAAGACGTCACTTATGAATCAGTATGTGAACAAACGTTTCTCGAATCAATACAAAGCCACGATTGGAGCCGATTTTTTTGACAAAAGAGGTTGTTGTCGACGACCGAGTTGTTACAATGCAGATTTGGAATTCAGCCGGTCAAGAGCGTTTCCAATCGCTTGGTGTAGCATTTTATCGTGGTGCCGACTGTTGTGTTCTAGTATTCGATGTAACAGCGCCAAATACTTTCAAAAATTTAGATTCATGGCGTGATGAATTCTTAATACAAGCCAGTCCCAGAGATCCAGAGCATTTCCCATCTGTTGTACTTGGCAATAAAGTTGATTTAGAAAATCGAGCGGTATCGCAAAAATGAGCACAACAATGGTGTCAACTGAAAAATGATATTCCCTACTTTGAAACGTCAGCCAAAGAGGGTATCAATGTGGAGTATGCGTTCCAAACTATTGCAAAGAATGCATTAGCCCAAGAAGCTGAGGTTGAACTTTACAATGAATTCCCCGATCAAATTCGTCTAAATGCCGATAGAAACAATCGACCTAGAAATTCTGATAATTGTCAATGCTAATAAACTCAATATTTACTACTAACTAAATGATTTAAATTAAAAACAAAACAAAAAAACAATATTTAAATAAAACAAGGAGAGAGAAATCCTAAAGCGGCGGGAGCGAAGCCCCGGACGTGGACCAACTGGACCCGGACAGGACGACAGACCTACGGACTGGACCGGACCTTTTAGTACGTGGCGACACCAGGACGTGGAATGTGGTTGGATGGCCACACAGACGGACGAGGCCTCCCCCCCCCCCCTGCATGCGGACCAACGCTGGAGGAGACGCACCACCACCTCGACGCTCCAACTACCTGGTTGTCACCGTGTTGGCAAACTGGCTGAGACACGCCCCCTTAGCCAGGCCAAGACCCAGCGGCATGCGACGATGACGGGCTTGACGGACCGTGGACAGAGGACGGTTTCTTTTACTACCTGCGGACCAACACGTATTCCACCTAACGTACTTCCGACGGACCGGACGACTTGACAGACTAACCTACGGGCCGATCGGCTTCGCCTCGCGCTACAGGAATCTTCTCTACCTTGAATGAATTTTTGTGGTGACATCGATTCTCGCACAAATGAATTAAACTAAAACGCGAACGTGTCATCGTTAAATTTCTTGGGAATAGAAAAATATCCCGGCAATTCTTTTTCTCTCTTGCTAAACCCAGAAAGACTGAATATTAGGTTTTTTTTATGAAGTATCATATTGCGTTATTTTTATTTGGATGAGACAGAAAGCTTCCTTCTCTTGTCTCTCTACATCGCGACTTGCGTTTAATTAGGGGGTTTCTAATACTTTAAGCGCCCGAAACCCATGGCTGGGAGGGCAAGGACGCGCTGGGGCCCACAACATCTGGGGCCCATCTGATTATATAGGGGGTTTCTAATATTTTAGGCGCCCGAAACCCATGGCTGGGAGGGCATGGACGCGCCTGAGCCCACAACATCTGGGGCTCCTATAGAGCCGATTAACACCTTAAGGCTCAACTGGCCTGTAGAAGTGAAGAATCTGTCCTGATCGGACGGTATTCCCGTCTTTATTGTATTTTCGGCCTTGTGCCTGTTGCAGTTTGGCTGATGCAGCCCTGTGTCCCTGCACGGGACTTTGCGTCTTTTGGTTCGATATTTTGGGAGTTTGACGTTCGTCGTCACGGTTAGGTTTCTCTTTTTTTGTTTTGGTATATTTGGTTTTGATCTTGGTAGTTTCTTTTGCGGTTTTCTTTTGTGGGTAACGGGCAGACGTGCGATACCTTTTTTTTGTTAATGATGGAGGAGGCCGGTGACTGCCGTGCATAGCCCACCCCACTACTCCCGACAGCTGAGCTGGTCTGCCAGCGCACGTCACAGGTGGTCCTCCGGAGAGTGGTTTGTTGACACTTGGTGTCCCATAGGCCTTCACGGCCATACCAACCCTCGTCCTCCGCTACTCCATTATTACAAATGGCGCCCAACGTGGGGCCAAAAATCATGTAGTTTTCGTCCTTGGACGAAGAGGACCCAACTCCATCTCGGGTCCTCACATTTCATATGTCCCACTGCACTGGTCCTTAAAGTTTCGGAGTGCTTTGGCACTCCCAATCCTCGTGATTGCGGCTTCACGCTGATCTTAGCCCAGGCAGACCCTAGGACTGGTGTTCCTTCCCCCTCCACATCCTTTTAAAGTAGTATTTCCCCTCCTTAAACAGGCCCTGATCTGTCTTGTGTCGTGTCGAGGGTACATAATGTACTCTGTGAAGGATGCCATCCTTACTTCACGAGAATCGCGGAATGTTGATGTTGATTTTTTCGATATTTTGACCGTGAAGTCAGGAGGACACTTCCTCACCTATGTGTGACAGATCAATGGTCCTTAAAAAAATAATTTCTTGTATTCCTTAGCCCGAGTCGTCAACTCATTCAACTTCGAAGTCCGGCAAATTGGATTTCCGAATTGCGTGAGTAGGCAATGGTGCCAGCTACACGACGGGTTTCCTGCTGTCGGTATGGACAAGTTGGGTGAGGGAAGCGATTCGGCTAATTCTTTTGTTTTTTTGTTTTGAATCCCCTTTTAACCTCCATGACGGACTTATTCTTTGCTTATGCAGGCCAGTTACATATTTAATTATTTTTTTTTATTTTATCATCAAATCGCGATGGTGTAGAGGGAAGAAGAGGAAGAAGAATGGTGTTAGACCATATATATAATATATTATTCTATTTTTATGGTTTTAGACCATATATATTATATATCTCTACTTTGTCGATTCATTACTACTTATATCGCTTATCTTATTCCATTTCCTTTTTTTTGTATTAGACCATATATACTATATATCTCTACTTTGTCGATTCATTATTACTTATATCGCTTATCTTATTCCATTTCTTTTTTGGTGTTAGACCATACATGATAATAACATATATCGCTTATCTTATTTTATTTTATGGTGTTAGACCATGTATACAATATATTCTCTACTTTGTCGATTTATTATTACATATATTGCTTATCGTATTCTATTTGTATGGTTTTTAGACCACCTATACGATATATCGCTACATGGTCGTTTGATAATTACATATATCCTTTATCCTATTCTATTTTTATGGGTTTAGACCATATATACTATATATCGCTACATTGGCGTTTGATTATTACGTATATCGTTTATCTTATGCTATTCTTATGGTTTTAGACCATGTATACTATATACTAGTTGCATTGCCAAGTAAAAATATTTTATTCAACTGGTACCCGACCATTTACCACCCTCGTTTTTTTTATACGTATATACCATTATATTAAATTGCTATATTACACAATATTACATCATATTATTTGATTTTATATTATATTATGTATTATTATATATTATATTATATATATTATTATTATATACTATACCTATATTGTATTATATTATTATCTATTATACCTATATTATATTATATAATTATATACCCCGTCTTTGCGGCGTGTGTGCCATATATTGCCTCCTATATCCTAGGATCATATCTTACTTATTTAACTATTATCGATACTCACTCACGTATCGATATCATACTTATTTGGGTATTATTATATCCTGCACATTTTTTTTTTGGGTTCGACCAATTATCGCGGGTTATACCTTGAATTTCTTATACCCCGTACGTTGTCGGGCCATATACCGCTTTTTCAATTCATATTATCGATACTCACTCACGTATCGATATCATACTTATTTGCGTACTATTATATCGTGCATCTTGTGTTCGTTTTGGGTTCGGCCAATTATTGCGGGTTATACCTTGAATTTCTTATACCCCGTACGTTGTCGGGCCATATACCGCTATTTCAAATCTTATCCTCGATACGCCTCTACTTATCGATACCATACGTGTTATTTTTTTTGGGGTCGGCCAACTCTCGTGGGTTCGATTGTCGATTCGTTACTGCTGGCATTTTTTTTTTCTTTTCTCCTTCTTTTCGATCTGTAACATCGTGCATGCGTCCAGTCTTAACAGACGGATGAAAGTTTTGTTATTGCTTCTTGGGAACCCTTATAATCATGCCATTGGAGCATTGCATGGAATTTGTCACCGAAGGTCCCAGTCGGGGTAATCGGTTGGCAGAGGAGAATGGCAATCACTGCTTCATCTGTCGAGCAGACATGAGGGCCAATGAGGAGCTGGTGAGCACGCCTTGTCAGCACTACTTCCACCAAGTGTGCATAATGAGTTGGATCAAAACTCAAGACACCTGTCCAAATTGTCGACACCGAGTGATTCCCGAACACTTAGTTCCCCGATTTCCATCACTACCGGCGGCAAATGCTGGGACTTCAAGGGATGAACCCTATACGCGTCCTTTCTCACCACCTACCTCTCGAGGAGCTATACCTAGGGGCAATAGGCCAATAACGCGGTCACAAACACGTAACCAGCCACCGAGTATACCGAGTGATTCGGCAGACCATCAGCCAAGCCATAACACTACCGCGGATTCCCAAGCTGGAGCTCAGCCATCCGCTGAAGGCGACCTCATCAGCCAACTATTGCCACAGTTACAGGCAATGGTCATCTCGGCAGTGCGTGACCAAGTCGCGACCTCTAGCGCTAGCCCACACACTCCTGGAGCAGTGCCGCAGAGTAATCTGCAGGGAGCAGGAGACCGCCGAAGGATTTACCCACGGAGGAATGACTTTTCACACCCGGACCAACCCGTTGCTCGTTCCAACTTCCGTCAAGCCGAGGTACAGTACCGACCACCAGAACAGTCGAGTAGACCGCCTTTTGGAAACCGTCCATTGCGTCCTAATCACCCGCCAAACCACAACCAACGATGGCAATCTCGTCACTCTGACAGCGATCAACAACCGTCAGTTCGTTCACCTGCAAAGGTGGCTCAAATCCTAGCGTCGTGGAACCTTAAGTTCAGTGGGGAAGATTCCAACATAACGGTGGACTCTTTCCTCTACAAAGTTGAAGTCCTCACCCAACAAACCCTAGGAGGAGACTTCGCGGCGCTAGTAAATTGCTTCCACGTGTTGTTGATCGGTAAGGCAAGCGAGTGGTATTGGCGCTACCACCGCTCATACGGTTCCTTAGAGTGGGTTGCGATCCAGGAGTCACTTCGGGATCAATTCCGAGATCGGTTAACCGATCTCGACATCCTGAAACTGATCCGCAACAGAACGCAACGCCTCAACGAATCGTTTGACGTCTTCTATGACAGTGTGTTGCAGCTGACAGACCGTTTAAATCATGCGATGTACGAGGCAGATTTATTGGAAGTGCTAAGAGGAAACTTACGACCGGATTACCGACGTGAAATATTGCATGAGGACATTCGATCCATTCGTGAGCTTCGTACTTATGTGCTCCGAATGGAGAACTTCGATGCCGAACTCCACCACAGCCGCCCACCTCGACAATTTTCGCAGCCCCTATGTATCTGAGATACAACACCACCGTTCGGATTTTGCTGCAGAAGAAGAGAAGGATGAACAGCGTTTGGAACACCGTCCTGGCCCGGACGTAGCAGAACTGGCAACATCCTTGATGTGCTGGAACTGCCGACAGAAGGGACATCGGTATGACACTTGCGGGGCAGACCGTCAGATTTTTTGCTATGGTTGCGGAGCAGCCAACGTGATTAAGCCTCAATGCCATAAATGTAGCGGTCCAAAAAACTTGCAAGCGAAGATGCGTTCCATCCAGACATCTTCGCGGGGCACGCAATGCGACTAGATGACGCAGCTACTCTACCAGACCTCGCACCCTCGCTCACAGCAACTTCACTTGTACCTGCCGCTTCTTCAATACCTGTACAACCAGCTATACCATCTGCCTCTGACATAAATTCTGCCACTCCTCTGTCATCAGCCAATCATCTCGATACGGATATCCCTCCGAACACCTCTGCTCTAGGTTCTACACCCAGTCTCTCAGTATTACCACCATCTACCTCTGATATTCCGTCTATACGACTGATGGTGTCGCATGGCACTCAGACAGGCGACCCGAATGATGAACGAGAACATGCTCCAAGGCGCAAGTCAGCACCATTAGGACCAACCAGACCCTATCATGTTCGGCTGGCCGAATACCAACTCGCACGTCAACGGATTTTCGAAAGCGACGAAACTCCCAAGCCAAAGCCCAAAAGCTCCACCCTGCGGCTACGCGAGTTCTGGCGAAACGTCAAACAATCCCGGCGTCACCGTTGTTCAGCGGTGCTGGTCGATCAGCCTGCCGGAGACATCCGTCTCTATCTCAAGGTGTCCATGTTCGGTGAGGAGATCGTGGGTTTAGTGGATACAGGCGCTTCCGTGACCTGCATCTCGGCAAACTTTGCCAGAAGATTTGTTGCAGACAATCTACACCCTTGGAAGCCGTACCGCTTAACCCTCACGACTGCCGATGCCACACCCCATACAACGCTGGGACGAACGACTGGTGCAGTTACCTTTCGAGGAACAACTAAAACCATGACGTTCCTAATAATACCTACTTTGAGCCAGGAGTTATACCTTGGAGCTGACTTTGTACGTACCTTCAATCTTGCGCGTGATATTTTTGCCTTTGCTAATCCGTCTTTAACACCTGACGTAAGTGAACTTTCTGCCATTGACAATCGACATCCGTTATCGCCTGAACAGAGGGCAACCCTCGATACTATCATCTCCAGCTTCCCATCCTACGCCAAGCAAGGACTGGGCCGTACTACCCTCATTAAGCACACGATCGACGTTGGCTCAAATAAACCGATTAAGCAACGCCACTTCGCTGTGTCACCGGCGGTAGAAAAGCTCATGTTCGCGGAGTTAGATCGGATGCTGGAGATGGGAGTTATCGAGGAGTCCCAAAGCAGTTGGGCATCTCCAGTGACAGTGGTTGTAAAACCAGGCAAAGTGCGTCTATGCCTAGATGCACGAAAGGTGAATAGCGTCACCACAACAGACGCTTATCCCCTACCCCTCATCGACGGAATATTAAGTCGGCTGCCTAAGGCTGAGTATATCAGCAGCCTTGACTTAAAGGACGCCTTCTGGCAAATTCCGCTCGATGAGGAATCAAGGGATAAAACCGCCTTCACTGTGCCAGGAAGACCCTTATACCAGTTCGTCACTATGCCGTTTGGGTTGTGCAATGCTCCCCAAACGATGCAGAGATTAATGGATAAGGTCATCCCGGCCGATATCCGTCATCAGGTGTTCGTATACTTAGAAGATCTCCTGATAGTTTCTGCAACGTTTGAGGAGCATTTTACACTCCTGCGCAGGGTTGCCAATTGTATGCGCGAAGCAGGCCTAACGCTGAATGTCGAAAAGAGCCACTTCCTGGTGAAGGAAGTCAAGTATCTCGGACATGTGATCGGTGACGGAACTATCCGAACGGACCCGGACAAAGTGGAAGCTATTGCGAATTTTCCACTACCCAAGACGGTACGACAGCTACGCCGCTTTCTGGGAGTCTGCGGGTGGTACCGCCGATTTGTGCCAAATTTCTCAGCCGTGACTGCTCCGCTCACAAATATGCTGCGCAAAGGTTGCAAGTTTTTGTGGACTACTGAGGCGCTAGGTGCTTTCGAAGCCCTAAAGTCAAGCCTTTCATCCGCTCCTGTCCTACACAGCCCCGATTTCTCACGCCCCTTTTCCATCCATTGCGATGCGAGCCTGGAAGGTATCGGTGCAGTGTTGGTACAGGTGACAGACGCTGGCGAGGAAGTACCTATCGCCTTCATGTCGCAAAAACTGACAACCGCGCAGCGTAACTACACCGTAACGGAGCAGGAGTGCTTGGCGGCTGTCACAGCAATCAAGAAATTCCGACCTTATGTGGAAGGGCAGGAGTTTGAAGTTGTGACAGACCACGCCTCCCTGAAATGCCTCATGAGCTTGAGAGACCTGCACGGTCGGTTGGCCCGTTGGGCCCTAAATTTGCAAGGGTTTCGCTTTGAGATTCGCCATCGTAAAGGCAGTCTCAACGTGGTTCCAGACGCTCTGTCCAGGGTGCACGAAGGTGAAATATCGGAACTGCAAGCCTCGCAGGATATTTCACTAGACGTAGACCTAGACTCTCCCCATTTTAGCTCGGTAGAGTACACGGCTCTGATAAAGAGAATTTTGGAAGAACAACACCTTCTTCCGGACCTAAAGGTCCTTGACCAATTTGTGTATAGGCGTACGGACCACGCGAGCGGGGACAAAATTCAGGAAGAATCATCGTGGAAATTGTGGGTGCCGAGCGAGTTAACTCACGAGCTGATTCGTAAAGCACACGATAGTCCTTTATGTGCGCATGGTGGTTATGGGAAGACCCTCTACAGGCTAAGGACTTTATTCTATTGGCCTAAAATGAGTCGCCAAATAAAGGATTACGTGTCAGCTTGTGCAGTTTGCAATGCAACTAAGGCCCCAAATCAACCACTTCGCCCACCGATGAGTTCACCTCCTGTTCCCGAGCGCGTGTTCCAGCGCATCTACATAGATTTGATAGGACCTTACCCGCGGTCAAAGGCTGGCAACATTGGTGCCATTGTTGTTCTGGACAGCCTATCAAAATTCCCTTTTGTCGAGCCGATAAAAAAGTTCACCTCACACGTCATCGTAGAATTCCTGGAGCAGAGGGTGTTCCATACGTTTGGAGTACCTGAGGTCGTGGTATCGGACAACGGCACTCAATTTAAGTCGTTGCTCTTCAACAATCTGCTTGAGCGCTACGGGGTAAAGCATTTTTACACCGCGCTTTATTCGCCACAGGCTAACGCGTCCGAACGTGTGAATCGTTCGTTAATTGCCGCCATACGCGCCTACGTCAAGCCAGATCAGAGCGACTGGGATTGCAACATCCCCAAAATTACTTGTGCCCTTCGATCCGCATACCATAGTTCCATAGGCTTTTCGCCGTATTTTACTCTGTTCGGCCAGACCATGCTTCTTCACGGAAGCTCATACAACGTCCTTCGAAGAGCTAACCAACTGGACGATCCTACTGCCGGAGTGTCACCTGACCTAAAGTTGGACCTGGTACGGCAACAGGTTCAAAAGAATCTACAGGCCGCCGGTGAAACTAACGCCCGTACCTATAACCTGAGGGCCAGGCCGGTCAAATTTAAGGTTGGGGAAACGGTCTACTGCCGGAACTTTACCCCCAGTAGCGCTATCGCCCATTATAACGCCAAGTTGGGGCCGAAATTCGTAAAGTGCCTGGTGAAAGAGGCGCTAGGTGCCTCATGCTACAAATTGACCGACATGTCGGGGAAGCACCTAGGAGTGTTTCATGCCAAGGACCTGCGATCCTAACCTGAGCAACCTACATTTCCGGGAACATCAAAACATGCAGCTTATTCCAAGCTACCAATGTGGTATCGATGAATCACCTGTGTTGAAATGGGCTGATGATATTGCCGACGGAAGCACTCGCGGTCCCTATGCACATTCGCGCAAAAACGGCTGCGACTGCTTCTGCCGGCAATGTACTTGGTCCATAATAAGCTCACTTGGTGGTTGTCCACACTAAGCAAATGAGCGCCATTTTCGACCTGACCGAAGACGTCATCCGATAATTTCGAATAACGGAATTATCGGATGATGTCGTCGATCTGGCCAATGAAAAGCGTCCATTTGTCAGGCTGACAACAAAGCGAAGCACGAGAGCGGAACAAAGGAACCGGTCAGAGGATCATTCTGGATCTGACCACGAAGGCGGTTGGTCAGGATTGTTTGCGATATTTCAAGTATCGTGTGGTCGGGTTGTGTCACTTTGCGGAAGTTTCGGTATATGTAATTTGCGCGTATTTGATAGACAGTTCGAGAAATTGATCACGACGCGAGGGATTCACGATTATTGTGTGGTTTGCTCCTATTGAAAGTTCGCGTATTGTGTTTTGAGGAAAAAGTCACTGTAGTGCCTCTCCCACTTGTGCAAGTGTCATCTTCGGTCGTCGCTCCCTTCGAAAATTAAGGTTTTTCTTTCGTATTTTGCGGAAATTTCCAAGTGAAGTGTTGGCCTTTATATGTATATTTGGTGTTGTGTTCCTATTTTCATCCTGGAATTTCCCAATTGGATTCATAGAAGGCGCTAGTTGACAGGTGTACGGCTATTTCGCCGGAACGACTGCGCCCATCCATAGGGAGTTTCACCTAGACAGGGCGGAACAACCCCGGGGCACCGAGTCATTAGGCCCATCGTCGAGGGAGCAGTAGAGGGTGCTCCGCCACGAGCGTGGGGCACCGTGGTAATTTTAATTTCAAGGATGTGTCTCCTTTTGCCGTGATATGGCGGGTTAGTGGGGGTAGGAGATGGTCGGGGCCAGTAAAGGCCGAGTGGTCGTCGGATTCTGTCTCGAATCCCGGTTCGTCGCGTTCTAGCCGGGAGTGTGGGTTACGTTTATGTTGTTTGGCATGAACGTATAATTACCCCCGTAGAACATGGCCTTAACGATCATCAAAATGGTCATAGAATATCGTGAAGCATCTGTTTTGTAGGTTTCAACTTCCATTCAATTTCAATAGTGCGGCTGCATGGATATTTGAAAGAGGAGAAATGTATCGGCAGCAAGTTGCGGTACTTTTCTCATCTGTCAAGTATACATGTAATCAGCCTGGAAATTGAATGGAAGTTGAAAGCAGCAAAACAGCTGTTCTGTGCACCCAACAGTAATGTTGAATTTGACAGCGAACAGCTGTGTCAGACTCGAGTGAGAAAGTGTCCGTTCTATGACCAGCAAGTTTTCCGTGTTTTCCTGGATATAGTGAAACCGTATCACGATTCGTGCGTGACAAAATATCTAATTGCTATTTATAATTCGAGTAAATTGCAAAGATGGCCAGCAGGAAGAAATCACTTCTGAAAGTCATCATTTTGGGGGACAGTAGCGTTGGCAAGACGTCACTTATGAATCAGTATGTGAACAAACGTTTCTCGAATCAATACAAAGCCACGATTGGAGCCGATTTTTTTTGACAAAAGAGGTTGTTGTCGACGACCGAGTTGTTACAATGCAGATTTGGAATACAGCCGGTCAAGAGCGTTTCCAATCGCTTGGTGTAGCATTTTATCGTGGTGCCGACTGTTGTGTTCTAGTATTCGATGTAACAGCGCCAAATACTTCCAAAAATTTAGATTCATGGCGTGATGAATTCTTAATACAAGCCAGTCCCAGAGATCCAGAGCATTTCCCATCTGTTGTTCTTGGCAATAAAGTTTTTTTTTTTTTTTTTCCTCCTTCCTCCACCCTCTCCTTCACTCTATAGGCATATGCACCATCCTGGTGCATTCGTCGGCGTCAGGCCTTGTACTGTCATGAATAGCGTATGGTATTTTATCTTCAGAGAAAATTGAAAAAAAGTTCCTAAAAAAAAATTATAAAACTCTGAGATTTCGCGAAGTTCCATACCACATCTTAATTTCTTATTTATTTATGTGTACATATAGTATGTATTTAGATGGCGCCGTGTTCCTTTTACTGTGGGTCCGCGGTACCTCCCAGACAACTATTCGTTGGTATAAGGGATGGTACTTACTGTATACATGAGCTGTTCATTGATCGTTTATTCAGGATAGTCACTTTGCTCTGTTCATAACTATGTATTATCGCTGGGAATCATCATTAGTAAGTATGTATTTTTATACTCTAGATGAAATCTGAGAGTATTATAAGTTTGCCACAAAGTTTGTAACGCTAAGAAATAAGGCTCGCAGAAAAAAATGAATGATACAGAAGTTCATATTATCACTCGAATATCTCAAAACCGGATTTCCGTCTGTCCGTCTGTCCGTCTGTCCGTCTGTCCGTCTGTCCGTCTGTCCGTCCGTCCGTCCGTGACCTCTCTAGCTCGAGAACGCGTTGAGCTATGAAGTTCAAATTTTGCACACGTTATTTTTGACAAAAAATGAAGGCTAAGTTCGTGAACGGGCTAAATCGCTCCACCCCTTCTACCCCCTCCCATACAAAATGACACATTTTTGAAAATTTACAATAATCAGATTTTCTCAGAAACTATAAAACATATTGCTTTGAAATTTTTAATATATCACTTTTATGATAATTGTAACCTATGTTATAAAACTTATTGTAATCCTCACCCTCCTTCTACCCCCTCCCATACAAAGTGCACTATTTCATGAAATACGTTAAGCCAATTTACTCAGTACGTATACAATTTATCGGGCTGAAATTTTGTACTTAACACTTAATTAATAATATCAGTTAGATTCAAAAAAATTAATCGATTACCCTTACTCCGTCTACCCCCTCCCATACAAAATGACACATTTTTGATAATTTACAATAATCAGATTTTCTCAGAAACTATAAAACATCTTGCTTTGAAATTTTGAATATATCACTTTTATGATAATTTTAACCTACATTATAAAATTTATTGTAATCCTCACCCTCCTTCTACCCCCTCCCATACAAACTGCACTATTTCATGAAATACGTTAAGCCAATTTACTCATTACCTATACAATTTATCGGGCTGAAATTTTGTACTTAACACTTAATTAACAATATCAGTTAGATTCAAAAAAAGTAATCGATTACCCTTACTCCGTCTACCCCCTCCCATACAAAATGACACATTTTTGATAATTTACAATAATCAGATTTTCTCAGAAACTATAAAACATATTGCTTTGAAATTTTGAATATATCACATTTATGATAATTGTAACCTACATTATTTATTGTAATCCTCACCCTCCTTCTACCCCCTCCCATACAAACTGCACTATTTCATGAAATACGTTAAGCCTATTTACTCAGTACGTATACAATTTATCGGGCTGAAATTTTGTACTTAACACTTAATTAACAATATCAGTTAGATTCAAAAACCAGGTTCAAATTCATCTAGAGTATTGCATGATTGGGGTTTACCCCAATCGTAGTTCTTTTATGTTTTTAGCTTTGTTTTGAAGGCCATAAAGCTTTTAGATTCCTTAATGGCAGATGGTATTTTATTGTAAAATAATGCAGATTGTATTGTCGGGTCTGTCCTCATGCGCTCAGTCCTTGGAATAGGTATGGTTAGGTTCTGCGCAGTTCGTACTGGATAGGTGTGGGTTTCGTTCACTTTCGGAAGCTTAATATTACACTTTGTCTCTCCATGGCAAGTCTTATACATCATTTTTCCTCTTTCCATCAGAATCATTTGGTCCAATGTAGGTGTGGAAGCTATTTTAAAAACTGTTTCAGTAGGTGTCAGTATAGGAAGATTAAGAATTAGTTTTAGTGCTCTGCAAATTATTCGGTTGATTCTTGTTTTGTTTAGTTTTGAAGTTTGACTCCAAACGAGAACACCATAATTTATTCTGGATAAAATATAGGCATTAAGCAGCAATTTCTTTGTTTTAGTGGGAAGATAATACGTTCGTTTTATTAGCGCAACTATTGGTGTGATTCGTTTTGCCAATGAGTCCACATGGTAGTTCCAGTTCAACTTGTCGTCAAATGTCAAACCTAGATAGTCATACGAACTTACTCGATCTATTTGCTTGTTATTAATATAAAGATTAACATTCACTGATTTTTTATTTGTCTGTTGGAATATTATATATTTAGTTTTTGATGTGTTTATTATTAGGCGGTTTTCTATTAGGAATTTGTAGTACTTGTTAAGGTCCGAGTTAATTATATTTTGTAAGGCGATTTCGCTATGGCTGGAATATAGTAATAATGTGTCATCAGCAAACAGGATAGATTTTGCAACAAGTCCACAATCCTTAAGTCCATTCACATACAGTAGAAAGAGTTTTGGGCCCAATATGGAGCCCTGAGGGACACCTACATTCACTATCATAGAGCTGCTAATGTTTTTATAATTTTTCGTTCTGATTTCACGGTTGCATAAGTAACTTCTAACTAAATCGTTAGCTTTCCCTTTGATGCCGTAGGAATCTATCTTCTCCAAAAGAATGGTGTGGTCCATCGTGTCGAATGCTTTACGCAAGTCGACAAATATTGCTGCGACATATTTTCCCTTGTCCATTTCATAATAAATGTAGTCCGGATGGCGCAACGGTTAGCACGTTCGCCTTCAACGCACTGGGCCCCGGTTCGATTCCGGGGATTTACGTGTCGGACTATGAGCCCACTCAGCTGTTAAATGAGTACCCATTATGGGGTAAATAACTCGGTTGAGCGTGTTGCTGATCACATACCTCTGCACAAAAAACCGTCACGATCTAGAAAATGAGATGGTGCTAACTCATCTCGAGGCCGTGGTTCAAATTGGACTGTTGCGCCAGTTATTTATTATTATTTCATAATTAATAAAGTTCATAGCTTCAATTGTTGCATTTGTGGTACTACTCTGGTTTTGAAAACCAAACTGGTTTATATCAAGTATTTTATTTGCGTTAATATGTTTTGTGAGGCGAGATTCCATAACCTTTTCAAAAAATGTTGACATAGAGTTTAGTAGGGAAATAGGCCGATAGTTATTAAATTCTTTAGAATCACCTCCTTTGTATATTGGTATTATGTTCGATGTTTTCAGAAAATCTGGAAAGTGACCGTCGCGTAAGCCCTTGTTAATAAGAACTACTAATGTCCGGGCAATTTGTTTGCTGGTGGCTTTCAGATCGTCAACAGTTATACCATCTGGTCCAGGCGCCGTGTGTGATTTTAATCCGCTTATAATTTCATTTATTTCATGCTCGTCTGTTGGCTTAAAGTGAGTCATCAGTGAGTTTAGTGGTATTGGGTGACATCTGAATGACATCGCACTTGGTAAGTTGTTTAGAAGCATGCTTCCAATGGATGCAAAATATGAGTTGAAAGCGTCTGCAATCTGCTGTGGATCAGAGTTAAGTCCGGTAGGTGTATTCAAACTTGCAATGCCTACTGACCTAGGCGTTGCATGCCTGTTTGTAGCTTCATCTAATGTCCTCCACAGCTTTTTACTATTGCCCTCTGCTTGCTGTATTTTATTGGCAAAGTAGATTGATTTGGCTTCTCTGGTGACTTTATTACAATAATTTCTTAATGTCAAGTATTTCTGTCTGTTTGTTACGTTATTCGGGTCTCGCATATACGTTTTATAAGCTTTACGTTTATTTTTTGATGCTAAAATTACAGTGTGGGTAATCCAGGTACTTTGCCTAACTCGAACAGTTTTTTCTGTTGTAGCTTTTGTTTTTGCTTCGATGATCGCGATTGACAGATCATTAAAATCAGCTATAATTCGTGTGCTCAGGATATCGGATATATGTTGTTTAAAGTTCGTAGCGTTCGTCGTTTTGATTTTCATGGTTATTGGCTTGGTTTTAGCGTTAGAACATTCATGAATTATTACCTTTATTACCTTATGATCAAGTTCTGACCAGTCGCTGTATTTATAAGTTGCTCTTCCTTGAAGTTTGATGCTATTTATCACTACGTGGTCCAGGAGTGAGCTCCTTGTTTCGCATATTCTAGTTGGGTTTCCGATGTTGATTACAGCTGCATTATTTAGTTCGAGCAATTCTTTGTATTGTGTAGGTAATGGTTCAGATACCATTAAATCAATATTTGTATCAGCTATGGTTATCAGATTACTATACATTCCATAGATATTTTCAACATGGTCAATTAAATCAGAAGCGGAATCTGAAGGTGATCTATAATAGGTTCCTATTTGGAATGATTCATTTGGTAATAATAGTTCAATCACTATTGTGCAGAACTTAGGGTCAAGTGACAGGATGTTATAGGTGAGATGATGTTTGATAAAAATTGCGGAACCTCCTCCTCTTCCATTTTTTCGACAACTGTGAATTCCATTGTATCCACTGATATTGAAAAACTGGATTTCTGCATCATTCAACCAAGTTTCTCCAAATATCATGATGTCAACTTCGTCGTGTTGTTTAATGTATGTTTCGATGGTCATAAGTTTGTTACGGATGCTTCTCACGTTTGCGTAGAAAATTTTGAGCTCTTTATTGGTAATTGTCATATTTATTCGATGTTGTAATTTGTACTTCTAATTGCGAGATTTACTCTTTTTATATATTCAGGACATTGTTTGGAGTCAGCTCTGTGAGAAGCAGCATCACCTGTTATTTGTCTTTTAAGACAGTTGGAACACTTTTCGCAGGGTACTTGGCAATCTACGGTTGCATGCTTTCCTGCACATTTAACGCAAACACAATAAGTATTCGAACACTTCGATGTTTAGTGTCCATATTGTTGACATTTGTAGCATCTTGTGATGTTTTGGTCTTCTTTAACCCAATAGCTACCGAAGTCAATATTTATGAATTTATTCACGAGTCTTTTGTACATTGACCCATTTACCTCCATGAAAATGATCCACTTATCATACTTTAGTCGTTTCGAGTAAACTACTTGAAGCCGATCATTTTCATTTATACTATGATTGAGGTTTTTGATCTCATCCATCAGCTCTTCTGTTGTGTAAGACCGTTCTAAGCCTGTTATCATTAGCGTCGGAGCTCGATCTTTTGTAACATCGACACTATATTCATTTCCTATTTGTTGTTTTAATTTTGACATTATTACGTCCGCATTATCATTTGTGCTGGGTTTGAGTAGTACACCTCTATTTTTGATCGGTTTCGTGATGTTAATAGGTATTTTTAGTGCTGCTGGTTTTATGATGTTTTTAACGGCTTTAAGTGTTTCCTCCGAAGGCTGTGCTTTCTTTGGCTTTATAACAACACCCTTGCTGCTTTCGGGTAGTTTCTTGACCTTTTCCATATTCTT
Source organism: Chloromyia formosa (assembly GCA_964017055.1). NCBI lineage: Eukaryota > Metazoa > Arthropoda > Insecta > Diptera > Stratiomyidae > Chloromyia > Chloromyia formosa. Next base: position 48,303,941 of record OZ024817.1, read on the forward strand.
TTTGGTTGCTTCGGCATACGACGGGATTTTAGGAGCAATGGCACTAATGTTCGCCATTTTTTCCAGTTTTGCGCTGATTTCGCGTAATACGAGTTTATTTGCTTTTATGTCCGCTATAATTTTTTCATTTTTTGATTTCCCAAAACTCGTGTTACAAGCTCTGCAAAACCATTTGGCTTTCTCTCCTAATTTCAGGAAGTGATCAAAATCTTCCTCGGTTAATTTCGCGCAGCTTAGGTGGTGCCACTTGTTGCAACCTCCCTCGCATATCATGCCAAGATCATTATCCTTCACTTCAACTTTGCATTTGGCACACTTTTTTTCCTCCATTTTATCAATTATATTAAATTTAACAAAGAAAAAATTCCGAATAAAAATTTAATAAATTTGAATTTAGTAATAAGAATTTCTAAAATGAAAAGCAAAAATCCCAGAAAACAATCAATCGTGAACTGATGTTCTATTGTGAATTATTGCTAATGTCATTCATTCATACACACAAAAGCACACTCCCAATCATTCTCAAATCTATCACACAGATGTTTGTAAAGCATACACACACACACACACTGTATTGAGGATCCCGCTTTAAAACAACGAGAGAGTTTTTAAAGAGATTTTACTTATCTTTTTGAAATCCCCGTTGAATTTATAAAGACTCGCTCTCTGAAGAGTTGTCTCACAAGTTTTTCAAGTCTTCAGCTTTAGCTGAGTTGATTATAACACTGAGATTACAGATTTTCCGCAGAGCAGATGACTTTGACGTCTACACTACTACACTGTTGTTGATTTTCAGTTGATTTAGAAAATCGAGCGGTATCGCAAAAACGAGCACAACAATGGTGTCAACTGAAAAATGATATTCCCTACTTTGAAACGTCAGCCAAAGAGGGTATCAATGTGGAGTATGCGTTCCAAACTATTGCAAAGAATGCATTAGCCCAAGAAGCTGAGGTTGAACTTTACAATGAATTCCCCGATCAAATTCGTCTAAATGCCGATAGAAACAATCGACCTAGAAATTCTGATAATTGTCAATGCTAATAAACTCAATATTTACTACTAACTAAATGATTTAAATTAAAAACAAAACAAAAAAACAATATTTAAATAAAACAAGGAGAGAGAAATCCTAAAGCGGCGGGAGCGAAGCCCCGGACGTGGACCAACTGGACCCGGACAGGACGACAGACCTACGGACTGGACCGGACCTTTTAGTACGTGGCAGGCGACACCAGGACGTGGAATGTGGTTGGATGGCCACACAGACGGACGAGGCCTCCCCCCCCCCCCCCCCCCCCCTGCATGCGGACCAACGCTGGAGGAGACGCACCACCACCTCGACGCTCCAACTACCTGGTTGTCACCGTGTTGGCAAACTGGCTGAGACACGCCCCCTTAGCCAGGCCAAGACCCAGCGGCATGCGACGATGACGGGCTTGACGGACCGTGGACAGAGGACGGTTTCTTTTACTACCTGCGGACCAACACGTATTCCACCTAACGTACTTCCGACGGACCGGACGACTTGACGGACTAACCTACGGGCCGATCGGCTTCGCCTCGCGCTACAGGAATCTTCTCTACCTTGAATGAATTTTTGTGGTGACATCGATTCTCGCACAAATGAATTAAACTAAAACGCGAACGTGTCATCGTTAAATTTCTTGGGAATAGAAAAATATCCCGGCAATTCTTTTTCTCTCTTGCTAAACCCAGAAAGACTGAATATTAGGTTTTTTTTTATGAAGTATCATATTGCGTTATTTTTATTTGGATGAGACAGAAAGCTTCCTTCTCTTGTCTCTCTACATCGCGACTTGCGTTTAATTAGGGGGTTTCTAATACTTTAAGCGCCCGAAACCCATGGCTGGGAGGGCAAGGACGCGCTGGGGCCCACAACATCTGGGGCCCATCTGATTATATAGGGGGTTTCTAATATTTTAGGCGCCCGAAACCCATGGCTGGGAGGGCATGGACGCGCCTGAGCCCACAACATCTGGGGCTCCTTTAGAGCCGATTAACACCTTAAGGCTCAACTGGCCTGTAGAAGTGAAGAATCTGTCCTGATCGGACGGTATTCCCGTCTTTATTGTATTTTCGGCCTTGTGCCTGTTGCAGTTTGGCTGATGCAGCCCTGTGTCCCTGCACGGGACTTTGCGTCTTTTGGTTCGATATTTTGGGAGTTTGACGTTCGTCGTCACGGTTAGGTTTCTCTTTTTTTGTTTTGGTATATTTGGTTTTGATCTTGGTAGTTTCTTTTGCGGTTTTCTTTTGTGGGTAACGGGCAGACGTGCGATACCTTTTTTTTGTTAATGATGGAGGAGGCCGGTGACTGCCGTGCATAGCCCACCCCACTACTCCCGACAGCTGAGCTGGTCTGCCAGCGCACGTCACTGGTGGTCCTCCGGAGAGTGGTTTGTTGACACTTGGTGTCCCATAGGCCTTCACGGCCATACCAACCCTCGTCCTCCGCTACTCCATTATTACAATTACTGTATAATTCATAATTGCTAATTGGTCTTGGCGGTGGGAGATAAACGGCACCCACTATTACATTGATGGAATTCGACTGAATTTGCACATAGATTTGTTCCAACGAATGACAGAGAACTTCCACCTGTTTCGATTTAATCTTTTTGTGGACAGCTATTAATACACCACCACCACGTCCGAGAGAGCTTGTTGAAGGCGATCTATCACACCGGTAGGTTTCGTAGTCTAGAAGGCCAAGTTCAGCATTAAAAATTCCATCATGTAGCCAAGTCTCTGTTAAAATAATTATGTCATACTCATAGGATAATGAAACAATGCTTTTTCTAAGGTCAGATAATTTAGTTCTTAGACCACAAACGTTTTGTATATATACATTTAGTCTTAAAGCATTTGGTTGGTTGGCATAGCCCGTGCAAACTCGTTTCCCTTTTTGGAGATTACTGGGACTCCCGATACATATTTATACCCTAGACTTTTAGTATAGGGTATATTGTTTTTGTCACGACGGAAATATGTAACACCTTAAAGGAGGCTCCGGAGGTATAGCAATGTATATATATAAATGATCAGGGTCACCTCCTGATTCGATTTAGCCATGTCTGTCTGTCTGTCTGTCTGTCTGTCCGTTCGCACGATAACTTTCGATAGAATGAAGCTAGAGCCTTGAAATTTTGGTCAAATGTTGGAAGTATGATCTAGTTGGTTGGTATTGAAAATGGGCATGATCAGGCCAAGATAACGCCTACCTCCCCTACATATGTAAAATACTTAAATGTATCCATAACTCCCGATTAAATAAACATGAAAAGCTCTAGCTTTGGTAGATTGCTCGCGAGAGTGATCTTATACTCTCTTGGAAAAATAAAATCGATCAGTTGAAAACTAACGGCAATTTTCTTACAAAGAGCCCCGTACTACCGTACTTTTCAGGTTTTTTGTCCATAACTCTTGAACAAATTGACGTAGACATCTGATTCTTGGTATGTAACCCTGAGGTGAGAAGCTGCTTGGGTTTTAGTAAGTTGGGTATAATCAGATAAAAGGAACGCCTACCTCCCCTACAAAATTCAAAAAATTAGATATTACTTTAATTACGATAACTTTTGATAGAATTACACTAACGAGTTGAAAATTTGGCAGCACGTTGGTAGTAGCATCCTGTTAGTTGGTATTGAAAATGGGCAAGATCCGACCTAAGAAACCCCTACCCACCCTACAAATGCAACTTCAAATAAGCGATAACTTTTGAGAGAATGAAGCCAGCGACTTGAAATTTTGGTCGAATGTTTGAACTGAGATTGATTTAGTTGGCATTAAGGATGGGTTAGATCCGACCTAAGGAGCCCCTACCTCCCCTAGAAATGAAATTTTAAATAAGCGATAACTTACGACAAAATGAATCTAGCGACTTGAAATTTTGGTCAAATACATATTTGTAGTAGGATCCAGTTGGCTAATACTGAAAATACGTAAAATCCGACCAATGAAACCCCTGCTTCCCCTACAAATAAAACTTCAAATAAGCGATAACTTTCGATAGAGTAAAGCTAGACACCTGAAATCTTTTTTTTTAATGTTTGTAGGGTGATCTAATTGGTTGGTGGCTATGATGGGCAAGATCCGATCCAAGGAACTTCTACCACCCCTACAAGTGAGACTTCAAATAAGCAATAACTTTCGATAGAATGAAGCTAGCGACTTGAAAAATTCGACAAATATTTGTAGAATGGGTTAGTTAATTGATATTTAGAATGGCTAAGATCCTCATGAATGTATGCCAACCTCCCCTATAAACTGGCCATATAGGAAACTTACTTTTAATGCATATGGTCGTTGCCAATCGGTACTTTTGGTATCCAGCTTCGGCCTGGTTTATAGTTAAGTTTTTCTCGCCGTTCTTCACGCGCTCATCCAACTGGGTGCGAAGATTTAATAGATATTTTTACTGGATCGGCGTTTGATCGGCTTTTACAGTAATGTTATGAGAAGCCAGTTGTTTACTGTTCTTAAACAAACAACGTGCATAATTCTCAGAGTCAAAGATTAACTTTTGTGGGCGGATGGAGCCAGAACGCAATTTGCCAAGACGAGATACCGAACGAGCAATTATGGGTGGTTGTAGTGAAGCCAAGGTCACGTTTATGGCAGATAGATCTGCGGCCTGCTCACCCTGCTCAGCAAAATTGAAGATTATTGCATTCCTTGCCCGGCGAGATCGTTCAGCTACTTCACGATGGATAGCTTCTGAGTCCACAATTGACAGGCTTGGAGTTCGAGTTGTCTCGAGTGCCTTGATTCTATTTCCGTGGATTTCGACCGTGTCCTCGATCCGATTTACCTGTTGTTGGAGACCTTTCAAGGAATCGGCCACGATACTTGGAAGCTCCAGCTTCAATCTATTATAGAGAGAATCGAGCGCAGAATTAAGGCCATCAGTTATAACTGCTGAGTTGGCTTGCAAGGGTGTTTGTGATGAAGAGCTAGCTGAAGCACAGTATTGCGTGAATCCACCATTTGGCAATATTGTTTGCTGCCGTGCGCAACTAGTATGGTACGGCGCAGAGCATATTGGACATATACCCATTCTTGACGTCGAGCCTATTAGATTCTTGCACGACACACATTTTGTTGAGACAAGGTTCGGTGATTGGCCTGTTGGTGTGGTAGACATTTTACACAGCTATGTTGTACTATTCACTGACCAACACCTGATTTTTTTATAAGTGATTATTGATGACTGATCCGTTCAGTGACAATATTTATGAGTCTTTGACTGCAACTGTATCCGACACGAGATGACAAATGCGATGACTCTAATTTCAGCAATGTCCACTGGAAAGAACCCGGCTTTAAGGTAACTGGTTATTGATGACCGATCCGTGCGTCAACAATATCTCAGAATGGTAATGTACGTAGATGCTATGAACGAAAAGGAACGATCAGATTTAACACTGTTGATTAAATGATGGCGATACAATGGGGCTGCATCCGAGACGAGATGACAAATGAGGTGACTCAATTTCCAGCTGTGTCCACAGGAAAGCACACGGTTCTAAGATAACTGGTTATTGATGACTGATCCGTTCGTCAACAATATCTCCGAATGACGTAAATGAGCTGTGTCCACAGGAAAGCACCCGGTTCTAAGATAACTGGTTATTGATGACTGTTCCGTTCGTCAACGATATCTCCGAATGTTAATATACGTAAATGCTAGAAATTCAATCACTTAATTAGGGCGGCAGTACCAAGATATGCCCGGCAGAGCATATACAATAATGTTTAAGTTCACCTATGAAGGAAAACGAACGATCGTATGTCAAGCCACTTGATGAACGCGTACGCTGGAGTCAGTGATGCTATACCTCCCAACAAAGACAATATAGAAGCACTTCTAGTCACAGTCAACAATGATAAGTCAGCAAAAAGTTTTTTCCGAACTCTACCGCAGTTTTGTGGTACTGATTTCTTTCATGGGTCATAAGTACTCCCTTTTCGCCAAGTAGGTCATCAAAGGCTTTTAATGGCTCTTTTACTAAACGCCCCAATGGATTGGTTTTTTTTTGTTGACTGTTTTTGCTGAAGAGAACTCAGTATTTGCAATAGAGCCCCTGATCTTTGTGAGACAACACAAGCCAGTGAAACTTATCTAAATGCGATCTTTTTGCATACTTTTTCATCGGTTTTCCTTTTTTGTTCACAATGCAGTGAGGAAACATATAGTCTGCTGGAGGAAGCCAAGGACTTTCCAGAAGAACCGCTTTAGTTTGGTCGTCTAAATTGGTTTGACCAACATAATGTCCTATGTAAGACGAAAAGATGGAAGTCACTGTATTTGTATTAACATTAACGGGAACAGGGGTATAATCAGATCGATGCTCTGGAGGCATCTCTTCATCTTGAGAAATAACTGCTGCTGACGGTCCGGGGCTAACTTTGTCATCAATGCACCTGATATTTTTAGGCCTCTTTGCAAAAAAACTGTCAATCTTCTTATTTGCAGCATCACGTTTTAGTATGCATGATTTTTTCAATTGGTTACCCTGGAAATTGTAGTTAAATGCGAAACATAAGTTCAAAACTATTAGGTTATTTGTGACATTGGTTTCTGAAAGATATTTGAAAGCATTTTTATTGAAATACATACATTGGTTCAAATGTTTTTTGTTTTAACGTAGTAACCTTTAACATAGTAACCTTGGATTTATTATAAAAAATGAAAAATACAAATGTCAAGTTTAGTCTCCTATTTTCTCTCGTTCAATAAACATATTAAATAATAATCTAATTATTAACTGCATTTATGATTTCACGGATTGGGAATCTGAAATAAAACAAATAACTTCAACAGGTTATGGGTCCAGGCTACGTGAAATATTGAACGAAAAGCGATTGCAAAAATTTGGTGATACATCGCGTTGGTGCAGGAACATTCGAGAAGCAGTTCAAGTGTTCGGAGAACAATTGCATATTGTTGAACAAAACGTAGCTTAGCGAATTGTGCACGAATTTCACATCTTTTCGCGGAGAATCGTTTTATTAAGTTTTTAAGCTGAAATGGAGACCGAAATTTACAAAATTGACAAACTCCAAGATGTGAGTCAATGGACGACATGGCGATTCCAAACGAGAGTATGTTTGAGTGCAAGCGGACTCTTGGAAATAGCAACTGGTAAAAAGAAGAAACCAGAGGAGGAGGAAAAAATTCTGGAATGGTCACATAAGGACGCAAAGGCACAACGATTAATTGTTACAACAATCGGGCCGAAACCAACTCAACATATCCTTCGTTGTGTAACATCGGCAGAAATGTGGACAAAGTTGCAGGAAGTTTACGAGCAAAACCATGCCGCAGGCAAACAACTATTGCAAGAGCAATTTTTTACATTCAAAAGAAATGCATCTGATGACATTGCAACGCATATTTCAAAATTGAATTGTATTGTTCAAGAATTAAAGGACATTAACATTGAAATGAGCGGGGAAATGGTGATGACAAAATTGTTAATGACTTTACCAGATGAATTCAGTCATTTCAGTAGTGCATGGGACTCCACACCAACGGCAGAAAGGACAATTGAAAATTTGACGAACAGATTGATGGTTGAAGAATATCGCATCAACGCGCGAAAAGCTGAAAAAGGCGAATTGACTGCGAGAAGCGAAGCTTATTTTTCGAAGAAAAATAAGGTTATTTCAAATGAAAAAAGGAAGAACAAAAATTCAAAATCGAACGGAACATATCAAAAAGGACGATGTTTCAAATGCAACAGCGATCAGCATTACAAACGGGATTGTCCGGAATTAAAAAATTCAACGAAGAAAGTAAATTCAACTAGAAACGATGAATCAAAAAAGGATGACGAAACAAAAGCATTTCTCAGTGACATAAATGAAACGATTCTGCAATCAACTCAAAGAAATGTGTGGATTGTTGACACAGGCGCAACTGATCATATGTGTAATCGCATCGAATGGCTTCAAAATTACCATGAACTTGAGGAGCCAGTTCAAGTGACAATTGGCAATGGATCGAAGATGTTAGGCATCGGGCGTGGTGATGTGAAGGTTTTAGCATATACAGGTGAAAAATGGATTCCAAAAACACTAACCAAAGTTCTTCTCGTACCAAACGGATGTGTGAATCTATTTTCATCAAGCAAAGCATTGGATAATGGTCATACTTTGGAGGCAGATGCCAATCTATTCAAGTTTCTTGACGAAGGGGAAACAGTTGCCATTGCATATAGACGAGGCGGTCTATTCCAAATGGCAATAAAGGTAATTGAAAACGTTGAATTGATGGCAAATGTAGCGATGAAAACACTGACTCTTCAAATGTGGCATGAACGTTTTGGACATCAAAATGTCACATACTTGCGAAATTTTCTACGCAATCGAAACATTGAATTTATTGATATGAATTTTGATTGCGATGGATGTGCGTATGGCAAACAGCATCGGCTGAGCTTCGAATCACGACAGGAGAAGTCAAAAGAATGTGGCGAAATTATACACACGGATGTATGCGGGCCGCTCGATAAATCGCTCGGTGGATCAAAATATAACATCATATTCAAAGATGATTTCTCGCACATGAAATTCGTATTTTGTCTTAAGAACAAATCAGATGTGACTGAGAAATTCAAGGAGCTTGTTAAAAAATGCGAAAAACAATTTGGCCATAAAATTAAAGCTTTGCAATCAGACAATGGTACAGAGTACATCAACTTGGAAATGAGGAAGTATATGGCTGAAAATGGTATACAGCATAGGCGATCTGTTATTTACACACCGCAGCAAAATGGATCGGCGGAGCGCGAAGTCAGAACGATAATTGAAGCAGCTCGTGCCATGATTCACGCAAAAGGCCTCAATCCAAATCCATGGGCTGAAGCAATTAATGCAGCCGTTTATGTCATTAATCGGACGGGAAATAGTACGATTAAAGGAAAAACTCCGTATGAATTGTGGTATGGTAAAGAGGCAACAATCGACCATCTTCGAACTTTTGGTGCTGAGGTATATGTTCACATTTCAAAGGAAAAACGACATAAGATGGAAGCAAAATCAAAAAATGTATCTTTGTCGGTTATGAAGAAAATGTTAAAGGATATCGCATTTTGGATCCAGAGACACAACGCATCGAAATAGCACGAGATGTAAAGTTCGTGTCAAATGAGTTCGCAACAGTAAAAATAATAACTCATTTAGATGACGGTCAACAAATTGCGGCGGACAAATCGGTTCAAACTAACAACAACGTCGACTCACTAGATGACAATGCGTTAAATCAACAGAATCTGGCAACAAAGGTGCCTAAGCGACGACACATGAATTTGGATGGCATTGATGAAACGAATATTATTAATAGTCGACTTCGGAACACAATAGAAAAGAATAACAGTGCACTAATGGCAATGGCATTAATTGCTATCGAAAGTAAACCACAAAGTTATCAAGAGGCAACAGACTCATCGAACTGTGAGGAATGGATGCAAGCGATGAAAGAAGAGTATGATTCACAAATTCAAAATCATACCTGGGATTTGGTGGAATTGCCATCCGATCAAAAACTAATTGACAACAAATGGGTATATAAAGTAAAAACCAATTCAAATGATACAATTGAACGATACAAAGCAAGATTGGTTGCACGCGGATTCAGCAAAAGGGAATTGATTTTGATGAAACATTTAGCCCAGTTGTTCGCTTCGATTCAGTTCGTACGATTTTGGCTATTGCAGCGGCCAAAAATTTAAAGATAAAGCAATTCGATGTGAAAACTGCGTTTTTATATGGTGATCTAAAGGAAGAAGTTTACATGCAACAACCTATCGGATTCAACGATGGCTCGGGAAGAGTATGCAAATTAAACAAAAGTTTGTATGGCCTTAAACAAAGTTCAAAGATTTTATTAGGATGTTCGGTTTCAAAGTATCAATGGCTGACCCATGTGTTTTTGTGAAAAATACGAATACAGAAACACTCATTTTATGTATTTACGTCGACGATGGAATGATTTTTGGAAACAGTGACGAAAGTATCGAATCGGTAATATATCACTTAAAAAAACAATTCGAGATAAAAGTCATCAAGATTGGATGTTTTCTTGGCATTGAAATTGATCGTTCGAAGGATGGATCGATTTTCATACATCAAACGGCATATGCAAGAAAAATCTTAAAGAAATTCAACATGGATAATTGCGTTTCGGTGGGAGTGCCAAGTGACATAAATCAAAAATTACTCAATTGCCCTAACCCCTTGTGGGACATAGCGCGTCAACTGTTCCATGTGGCCCAGTTGACGTTTCGTTGGCATAAATTGGTTTCAGAGAATGCAGTTGCCAGCATGCACCTCCTGCACATCCATGGCCACGAACGTTGTCGTGGACGGGATTCGAACCCGAAACGCCGGTAGTCAAACATGAGACTGATGCCTCAACACACTGCGCTACCGGTCGCCCCAAATCAAAAATTGACTCAATGTGATGACAGTGAACTTTCGAATTTTCCTTATCTTCAGTTGATTGGAAGCATCATGTATTTGGCCACAGGAACCAAGCCAGATATCAGTTACGCAATTGGAGTAGTAAGTCGCTATTTGGAAAAACCATCAGTCACTCACGTTAATGCGGCAAAGCGAATACTCAAGTATGTTTCAGGAACTCTAACACACGGAATTTTACACAGCAATACGAGCAAAATCAATTTTAAGGGATACAGCGATGCAGATTATGCTGGTGACATCGAGACACGTAGATCAACGACTGGTTTTGTGTTAACAATAAACGAAAGTGTGATTACATGGTGTTCTCGACGACAAGCAAGTGTTGCCAAATCGACGACGGAAGCAGAGTATATTGCTGCTTCAGAAGCAACATCAGAATTGATTTGGTTGAGTCGATTGTTGGAGGAACTCGTACCAAATCAGCTCAACAAACCAATTTTGTACCTTGACAATGAAAGTGCATTAAAGTTGGTGAAAAATCCAGTGCTTCACCGACGTACAAAACATATAGACGTGGCTTACCATTTTATTCGGGAGAAACATGAACAAGGTTTGCTCGAGGTCGAATCAATTACAAGTCATGATCAACTAGCGGATGGTTTTACGAAAGCATTACCTAAAGCAAGATTTGAATTTTTGCGAGACCTTTATTGGAATAACAGTTAATAAATCATAATTAATAACGTTAACAAAAGGTGGGAGTATTGAAATACATTGGTTCAAATGTTTTTTGTTTTAACGTAGTAACCTTTAACGTAGTAACCTTGGATTTATTATAAAAAATGAAAAATACAAATGTCAAGATTAGTCTCCAATTTTCTCTCGTTCAATAAACATATTAAATAATAATCTAATTATTAACTGCATTTATGATTTCACGGATTGGGAATCTGAAATAAAACAAATAACTTCAACAATTTTGACTGCATCCAAATGTCTTGATAACTATATGATATTTGCATGAAATCAATATCAAGGTAAGCTAAATTCCAATCAAATTCAAAGCAATTCAATCAAATTCAAGCCTATAATAAAAGATAGTTTGGTACGCCGCCCTGTGTGCCGGGCGTCGATGTAAGTCTTTGGCACCGAGCCCCGGCCTTGGATATTGAAGATACGAGAGAGAGAGATAGCTGGAACCTGGAAGGTTGGTTGGCATAGCAGGAACCAGGGAGCGGGTTTCCGCCGAGCTGGCAGCGAAAGCGCGCACCAACATATACCAATTCTAGGAACTGACTCGCCAACCGTCTTTATGAATTCCTTTGAGTATTGAAAATGTGGTATACTTCCTAGTTTGTGAGATTGACACAAGAGTGAATCCCAATACAATAGTATGTTAGAGGGTTGTTGTAGCCAGTGTTGAAGTAGACTGTGCAGATGAGTAAGTAGCGAAACACGGTAAAACGATGGTATACGGGCGTGGCTGTTAGATGTAGGCTACTCTCAATTTCGTACATACTATAAAATAATATAAACAATAGCACACCCACTATGGTTGAATATTCTGTTCCCTGATTGTTGGCGTTTCCTTTGTTGTTGTATAAAAATCTATTTTCACTTTCACTTAAGTCCATTCACTGCTTACATTGGCTAAATCGCTCTCCGAAGGTCTGGTGTCTACTAAAATGCCGGTTAGTCTGCAGCTTAGAACACTATAATAGTTGTGATGCGTATGCACTCAGGCACACGTGTCTTTTTAGGGTTTTGTAGTAAAACAAAACCCTTATGAAATCGGTCAAATGTCTGTCTGTCCGTCTGTCCGTCTGTCCGTCTGTCCGTCTGTCCGTCTGTCCGTCTGTCCGTCTGTCCATGGAATATCTCACGAACGGCTGAAGCTACATACATGAAATTTTGTAGGAATGTGTAGAATTACTATAGTTCGCCGGAGAAAGCGAATCGTCGTAATAGGTCAACTTTAAGGGGAGGTCCCCATAGAGGGGAAATGAAAGTCGAAATTTTTTTTTCGTTTAGTACAGGCAAGTGGGGTATCATAAGAAAGGTACCGTCGAGTACATTCCATTTTTGAATTTTTTTTAAATTTGAAGAAACGTGAAAAGAGGGAGAGGGGAAAATATGTCATCAGAGTTTGTCCCCCCCCCCCCCCCTTGCATTTCGAGACCGTTATACTTAGAAATATGAAAATTTACAGAAAAGCGCCATTTTACTAGTGTAGAAAACCTAGATTTCTAGAATTTTGAAATTTCATCAAAAAAGGTTAATAATAGTACATTTCTATAGTTTCAGTTAGCACAACCCTGCACCCCTTACACGTACCCGAGGTCAAAAATATTGATAGCCAATGATAAGCAACATCATAGGCAATAATATCTTTAAGTTTCATTATAATCACATAATATTTAATAATAGTACATTCATTTAAAGTTCGGCATTTTGACACTATCCACACAAAAAATACACCTACCGGCCTCATAGGTGTGAGTACTACTATACTTTCATGTTGTTTTTCGTACTGCGAATAGCGGTTATTTAATTAATCATTTTTGAAAGGGTAAAGATTGGTTGGGGCGCTGTGTCTTAATTGGCCAACTTTACCGGGTGGAAGGGGGGGGGGGGGGGGTCCACATAGAGGCGAAATTAAGGTCAAATTTTGTTATCGACTGGTATAAGCAAATGAGGTGTCGTGAGAAAGGTAATGATGAGTACATTCCATTTTTTCGCATTTTCTCGAAACTTATAGAAAAGGGGAACTGTGGGGAGGAGAAAATATTAGTTCGAAATTTGACCCCCCCTTGCCTGCATTTTGAGACCGTTATATTTTACTTAGAATTATGAAAACTTACTGGAAGTGGGTTTCGAAAAACATATAAAATGGAAAATAGTGGAATTTGTATATCTTCTCAGAATAGGTCAATAATAGTTTATTTGTATAGTTACAGTTAGCACACCCTTGCACGCCTTAAACACGTTCGATTTCAAAAGTACTGATGGCCAACCATAACCAACACCTTAAGCAATAATATGTTCTAAGTTTCGCTACAATCACGTAATATGAATTAGCATGTAAAATGTAAGTGGGTAAGACATTTTAATTACGTTTTTTCTATCCATCTGAGTGATATCAAGAAGAGCAAGGAGCCGATATTTATATACCAAAGTAAGCGCTTGCTACAAAACCCTCGGATTGCGGGCGTAGCCCTCTATACTCCGGTTTCATTTTAGATTCCTTTCACAACTGCAACCCATTACGAGAAAGACAAGCGTACATACGAGACCACCGTTATGGAAATATTATGACATCTATTTATCTATGGAAACAAGTGTCTTTGCGTAAGGAGCTTATTATAAGCCATAAATACAGGGTGGTTAAAAAATAAGGAGCCGATGTAAAAAAATTCATAACTTTTACATTTTCAATTTTTTTTTAATTTTCTTTTTTCTTTTTCAGACATTAAACTTTGGCGATTTTAATATGGAACTGTACACCATCGCACATCGAACCAAAATAGTGTCATTATTTTTCGAAAACAGCCGTTCAGTAACTGCTACTCAACGTGCATACGGCCAATTTTATGGAGTTCGCAGTTCTCCAACAGCTAAAAATACCTATATACGTGCTATTGTGACCAAATTTGAGCGATATGGGAACGTTGCAAATCTGAAACGTCACCATAGCACGTATAGTTTAGCTGTTTAAGAACTGCGAACTGCATAAAACTGGCAGTATGCACGTTGAGTAGCAGTTACGGCTGCTTTCAAAAAATAATGACAATATTTTGGTTCAATGTGCAATGGTGTACAGTTCCATACTAAAATCGCCCAAGTTCAATGTCTTAAAAAGAAAAAAGAAAATAAAACAAAGTTAAAATACCTTTTCAGTCTACGATCGAAGGGTATAAAAAAATTAAATTGTAAAAGTTACGAATTTTTTACATCGGTTCCTAATTTTTTGCCCATCCTGTATTTAAGATTGGGGGAGGGGGGGGGGGCATGACCCCCTTGACCCCTGGTCTGGGACCGCCCCTGACACCACACCAATCAACTAAGAACATATGTTTTTCTACTTAGACATTTGTACAATGTTTTATTACAAAAAATTTATCCATATGTACATATATATAATACTGAGCTTACGTTAATAAATATTTTTTTTTCTTTAAAAATCAGTTGCGCGCCCGGTCATTTAAATCATAATATATTTTTTTTTTCTTTTCATTTTGCCTTCGGAACTTATTTACTAATTATATATTTTTTTTCAGGCGAAATTTACGGCGGTAGTACTACTCCTATGGCGGCCGCTACAGGACGATACCACTACAACGATTACGGACACTAAATTTCTAATTACATACGTATTTATACCCTAGACTTTTAGTATAGGGTATATTGTTTTTGTCACGACGGAAATATGTAACACCTTAAAGGAGGCTCCGGAGGTATAGTAATGTATATATATCAGTGGCGTGGCGTCCATGGAAGCAAGGGAAGCATTGCTTCCCTTATATTTGGCGATTGGTGGAAAATTTTCTAAATAATTTTTTCTGAATCGCGCAAAAAAGTCGCGAAAAAAACTCTTCGGCACAGTCTATGTAAATAAAAGTTCCAAAGAAACTAATCGCGAATATCTTACACAGCCGAATTGGTAACACCGCGAAAACCACCACACCAAGAAGAAGACACATGGAAGCATATCAAAATTTGCATCTATGAGCGTTTATTTTTTTCCCCAGTAAACCTACTGTGTCGCGATAAAAAAAAATTCACGTACACGGTAGGTTGGAAGCACTCAGGAATTTGCTTCCAAGTTCCCCTCACATGTAGTAGAGGAAATTCTTGCCTGCAGCGGAGCTGCTGGCGCATGGACGCTGGGGAACTTTTCTTCCCATTTCCTCTTTGTTCGTATTTTCTTGTGGACTGAAAATATTTGCTGTGTTGCAATGCGTATGTGATGTGCTATATGAGTTTCACAAGGGTTACCAGAGTAGGATAGGAATTGAATTGTGGAAAAAGTTTCGATTTGAAATATAATGGCTTCATGGTTAAAAATTATTATTGGTAAATTCGAGAAGAAGTGATTTCGCATAGAATTATTAGTGGATACGAGTATTAGTAAGAGACGAACTCAATTACAGGGATATTTATGCATATTTCAATAACTTATATCTAATCGAAAACCATTTAACGGAAAATTCCAAGAAAAAATAAGTGGGAGATGGTAATACTGCCTCAAGTCATTGACGTCACAAGGAATTGAATGAGCCGTTAAATTTAAAACTCATTTGCTCTAGTGTAGTGCGATTTGTGTGCTTTTTGTTGGTGAAAATGTGAAGGGGTTTTTTAATCGGTCTAGGTGCTTATAATTGCTTATAGTGTTTTGATTTGTTTTTAAAGTAGCATGGATCAATATTGTGTTGTTGATGATCTTTTTCGATTGTCTTTTGGATCTCGATCTTTCGCAGAAAAAAAAGACATTATCGAAAAGGGTCGACCGAAACCGATTTTGGAAATTGTTTCTAAAACAAAAAGATGTACTAGGCATTTTACTGCTAAGATTTATGAAGATACGGAATGGATTACCGGTTGTAAGACCAAGCAAAAATTATTTTGTTGGCCATGCTTGTTATTTTCAAATGATTCAAATGTTTGGCGAACTACCGGGTTTTGTGACTTAAATAATTTACATAAAGCTGTGGACAGGCATGGTACGAAAAGCGTTGATCATTTAAAGTCAGTACTTCTTCTTTCCAAGTTCGGTTCCGGTCCTAGAATTGAAGAATTATTAAGTAGCCAACATAGATCTTCAATAATATTGCACAATGAGAAAGTTTCGAAAAATCGAGATATACTAAAAATGCTAATTGACGTTGTGTGCCATTTAGGATGTCAAGAACAGGCATTTCGTGGTCACAATGAAAATGTGAATTCTTGCAATAGGGGAGATTACGTTGAACTTTTAAATCTTTTAGCTAAATATAATCCGGACTTGCGAGCTCACTTGGAGCAAGCGACTGTTTTTTCCGGAATATCAAATTATATTCAAAACGATCTCATTAGTAGCATTTCTAAAATTTTATTAAAACAGATTTATAATGAAATTCAGCAAACTAAATTTATAGCAATAATATTAGATGAAACAACCGATGTTTCATGTCGTTCTCAACTCTCAACAACCTTTCGTTACATTACTCCTTCCGGTGAGCTTAAAGAAACTTTCATAACTTTTACAGATATTTCTGATGATCAGACTGCGTCGCGTTTATTTGACCATGTTTTAGATGTTGTTCAAAAATTCAATTGCGGTAACAAACTTATTTGTCAAAGCTATGACGGGGCTTCGGTAATGTCTGGTAAAATAACTGGATTACAAACACGTGTAAAGGATGTGTATAAAAACGCAATATATATTCATTGCTTCGCTCATCGGTTAAATTTAGTTTTATCTAAATCATGCGATAAAATACGCGAATGTCGAATTTTATTTCAATCTATTACTTGTTTTTCAACATTTTTTAATCATTCAACAAAGAGAACATTTGCACTAGATTTATTCCTCAAAAAAAGGCTTCCAAAATTAGCTCCAACACGTTGGACTTTTAATGGTCGATTAGTTTTAACCATTTTTGATAACTTAGATCAATTAAAAGAACTCTTTGAATATATCATTGAAAATGAGAGTGGAAAGTGGGATGGCGAGACCGTTAATAGCGCAAGGGGACTTCTTGTTTTACTTCCAGATTTTCAGTTTGTTTTCCTGCTCAATGTTTTTCCTAAAATTTTTCCACAAACCGACGTACTTTTCGATATATTTCAAAGTAAACAAACTGATATAATGTACTGCATTCAAAAAATTACAGATTTTGAAAATCAACTTCAATCGTTAAGAAATAGTTTCACGGAAATTTGGACCCAAACCACATCTATTTGCGAAACTCCACAACGCCGGAAAAAAGCCAGGTGCCTTGTTGACAGTAATGAAAATGTTGAACTATTCTTTACACGTATTTATGTCGAAATTATAGATAATATTACCGCAGAAATAAATTCAAGATTTTCATCCTTAGCAAGTTTCACATTTTTAAACCTATTAGATTCTTCTAAATTTAACCAATATTTGAAAACATTTCCGGGCAATCTTTTACTAAATTTAACTAAAACTTATGCTGATATATTTGACCATATTTCATTAAAGACTGAACTCATTGTGCTTTATTCTGATTCTGATTTGCAGGGAAAATCTTTTCAAGGTATTTTTAACTATTTCATTAATAACAAATTAAAAGATAGCTTCACACAATTTTATAAATTAATATGTTTAGTTTTAACATTACCAGTAACCAGTGCGTCCGCAGAGCGCAGTTTTTCTTGCTTAAAAAGGATTAAAACGTATCTTAGAAATTGTACAGGCGAACAACGGCTTAGCGACTTGGCAATAATGTCAATTGAAAAGGTTTTCCTTAAATCATGTTTGTGTGAGCAAAGTTTTTATACAGATATTATAGATGAATTCGCAAAAAAAGAAAGACGAATAGAATTAAATTACAAATAATAGTATGTACGGATCTTATTATTTATTTTGACTTGTAATATATTTTATTTATTGCCCAATTATTATTATTTTATTTTACTCACTAACTGTGATTTTTTAAATAGTAAATAGTTGAATTATTTTTAATTTTTATTGTATTGTTATTGTTTTTATTATTCAAATTTTGATTCGCTGAACATGATTACTTTCTTTACGAGTGTATGGATATTTATTTTGCAATTTTTTTGCTATTGTTGTTATTGTTATAGTAGTTCTAATAATTCGAATATGCTTTATTTATATACTTATAGTCACAGCTTTGCTTTTTTGATAAGTCTACCAACATATAATTTTTACAATTATTTATTTAAAAGTAAATTATTATATATTGGTAGCATGGGAATTCAAATGCTGATAAAATACAGTATACCTACTCTCACGTCCCCGTTCGTGATTCCTGGGTGCTTTTATATTAGAAATGTTAAAAGTAGCTAACGAGAGGGGTTCAATTAATACGCAGTAAATTTGTGGAAAGCATAATAATAGTAAATTTGTAATACCAATTGCTTCCCCTAGTTGAATTATCACGCCACGCCACTGATATATATAAATGCTCAGTGTCACCTCCTGATTCGATTTAGCCATGTCTGTCTGTCTGTCCGTCTGTCCGTCTGTCTGTATATCTGTCTGTCTGTCCGTTCGCACGATAACTTTCGATAGAATGAAGCTAGAGCCTTGAAATTTTAGTCAAATATTGGAAGTATGATCTAGTTGGTTGGTATTGAAAATGGGCATGATCAGGCCAAGAGAACGCCTACCTCCCCTACATATGTACAATAGTTCAATGTATTAATAACTCCCGATTAAACAAGCATGAAAAGCTCTAACTTTAACAGGTTGCTCACGAGGATAATCTCTCCTGAAAAAATCAAGTCGATCAGTTGAAAACTAACGGTAATTTTCTTGCAAAGAGCCCCATACTACCCCACTTTTCGGGTTTTTTGTCTATAACTCTTGAACCAATTGACGTAGACACCTGATTTTTGGCATGTAACCCTGGAGTGGAAAGCTGCTTGAGTTCTAGTAAGTTGGGCGTAATCAGATCAAAGGAACGCCTACTTCCCCTACAAAATTTCAAAAAATTAAATATTCTTTTAATTACGATAACTTTCGATAGAATGACACTAGAAAGTTGAAAATTTGGTGGAATGTTGCTAGTAAGATCTACTTAGTTGGTATTGAAAATGGGCAAGATCCGAACCAAGCAACCCCTACCTCCCCTACAAATGCAACTTCAAATAAGCGATAACTTTTGACAGAATCAAGCCAGCGACTTGAAGTTTTGGTCAAATGTTTGAAATGAGATTGGGTTAGCTGATATTCAAGATGGGCTAGATCCGATCTAAGGAACCCCTACTTCCCCTACAAATGAAACTTAAAATAAGCGATAACTTAGGACAACAAAAAGCTAGCGGCTTAAAATTTTGGTCAAATGTTTGTAATAAAATCCAGTTGGCTAATATTGAAAATACGTAAAGTCCGACCTGCGAAACCCCTACTTCCCCTACAAATGAAACTTCAAATAAGCGATAACTTTCGATAGAGTGAAGCTAGAGACTTGAAATTTTGTTTAAATGTTTGTAGCATGATCTTATTTGTTGGTGGCAATAATGAGCAAGATCCGACCCAAGGAACCCCTACCTCCCCTATAAGTGAAACATCAAATAAGCAATAACTTTCGATAGAACGAAGCTAGCGACTTGAAAAATTCGACAAATATTTGTAGAATGGGTTAGTTAATTGATTTTGATAATGGTCAAGATGCTCCTAAATGATTGCCAACCTCCCATATAAACTGGCCATATAGAAAACTCACTATTCATGCATATGGTCGTTACCAATTAGTACTTTTGGTATCACCATTAGGTCTGTACAAGTCTAGGGTATATATGTACGCTTCGGCCTGGTTTTTTTTTTATATATTTTGTTCAAGTAAATACCGGGAAATTATTTATAAATAACTATTTTTTCTTTTAATACGCGCACAAATAAATACTGACGAACACATACACATAACAGGAATACCTTGATTTTTTTTTGTTTTTTTTATACCCTAGACTTATAGTATAGGGTATATTGTTTTTGTCACGACGGAAATATGTAACACCTTAAAGGAGGCTCCGGAGGTATAGCAATGTGTATATATAAATGATCAGGGTCACCTCCTGATTCGATTTAGCCATGTCTGTCTGTCTGTCTGTCTGTCTGTCCGTCTGTCTGTCTGTCTGTCTGTCTGCCTGTCTGTCTGTCCGTCTGTCTGTCCGTTCGCACGATAACTTTCGATAAAATGAAGCTAGAGCCTTGAAATTTTGGTCAAATGTTGGAAGTGTGATCTAGTTGGATGGTATTGAAAATGCGCATGATCCGGCCAAGAGAACGCCTACCTCCCCTACATATGTAAAATACATAAATGTATCTATAACTCCCGATTAAAGAAACATGAAAAGCTCTAGCTTTGGTAGATTACTCATGAGGGTAATCTCATACTCTCCTGAGAAAATAAAACTGATAAGTTGAAAACTAACGGTAATTTTCTTACAAAGAACCCCGTACTACCCTACTTTTCAGGTTTTTTGTCTATAACTCCTGAACCAATTGACGTAGACACCTGATTTTTGGCGTGTAACCTTGAAGTGAGAAGCTGCTTAAGATTATGTAAGTTGGGCATAATCAGATCAAAGAAACGCCTACCACCCCTACAAATTTCCAAAAATTAAATATTCCTTTATTTACGATAACTTTCGAAAAAATGTTACTAGCAAGTTGAAAATTTGAAAGAGTGTTGCTAATAAAACCTACTTTGTTGGTATTGAAAATGGGCAAGATCCGATCCAAGGAACCCCCCCCCCCCCCCTCCCCTACAAATGAAACTTCAAATAACCGATAACTTTTGATAGAATGAAGCCAGCAACTTGAAATTTTGGTCAAATGTTTACAGTGAGATTGAGTTAGTTGGCATTAAAGATGGGTAAGATCCGACCTAAGGAATCCCTACCTCCCCTAGAAATGAAACTTAAAATAAGCGATAACTTACGACAAAATAAAGCTAGCGACTTGAAATTTTGGTCAAATGTTTGTAGTATGATCCAGTCGACTAATATTAAAAATACGTAAAATCCGAAAATCGAAACCCCTACTTCCCCTACAAAAGAAACTTCAAATAAGCGATAACTTTCGATAGAATGAAGCTAGAGACTTGAAATTTTGTTTAAATGTTTGTAGGGGGATCTAATTGGTTGATGGAAATGCTGGGCAAGATCCGACTCAAGGAACCCCTACCTCCCCTACAAGTGAAACTTCAAATAAGCGTTAATTTTCGATAGAATGAAGCTTGCGACTTGAAAAATTGGATAAATATTTGTAGAATGGGTTAGTTAATTGATTTTGAGAATGGTCAAGATCCCACTGAATGAGTGCCAACCTCCCCTATGAACTGGCCATATAAGAGACCCACTTTTAATGCATATGGTCGTTGCCAATTGGGACTTTTGGTATCACCACTAGGTCTGTACAAGTCTAGGGTATATACGCTTCGGCCTGGTTTTTTTTTGTTTTTTATGGGAGGCGAAGCCCTAGGAATGGCAGGCCACAAATACCACTCTTCCTTCGTGATAGGGTTGGCCGGATGGATGGGACTTTTTTTGGGCGAAGTCCCAGCACTGCGACATGTAAATGCGGGCGAAGCCCCGGCACTGCTGTCGATACGGGTGACGAAGCCCTAGAACGGATTGCGGGCGAATCCCCGACACTGCAAACTGAAAAATGTGGCACTGCTACCTGAGGATGCGGGCGAAGCCCCGGCACTTCTGTCGATACGGGCGACGAAGCCCTAGAACGGATTGCGGGCGAAACCCCGTCTTGGGAAATTTAAGGGAAAATTTATCAATTTCGGGACGCTACCCCAATGTTAATTGACAAATTTCCCCATATTTTTATACGTCAATTGTTTGACAATTCTCAATTGTTTGACAATTCCCAATTGTCAGATGGAAATATGTCAACAGTTCGTCCTCCGGGCGATTTGTGTAATGTTGGGATTGTGCAACAGGGCCATCGTAAGGTGTGACGTCGCTGGACCGCAAAGGATGGAATTCGATCATCCTCAACTGCAAGTGACAGGTAATTGTTTTGGCATTTGTTCTCTCCACAGATAAGTATCGAACTCTGGCCTTGGGGTATATCCGTTCTCGGATATGTTGGGTTGTCAGAAATAAGTCAAATCAACTATTCGAAAACGGAGGTGATACCTCTAGGCCCATTCACCCATAAAGGCTTCCATTACAAACTACAGCCACATATGCATCCAAATAAAATTTACAAACAAAATGCATTACTCACCCGTTGTCCCCAGTGGCCACTTGGAATCTGGAGCACTGTAAACTAATTTAAATAAAACCGAGGCAACTAACTAAAATTATTAAATGAACTCAAGAAAATCCTTAAACAAAAAAAAAGGAATGACGAAAATTAAGAAGACAATAGATTACAAAAAAAGGTATGTATGTTAATGACGACATCATATCCCATTGATACGAACGCTAATGCGACCAGTAAAAACAGTCGTTACGTATTTGCACTCATAAACAAAAAAAACTGTCTCGATAGGGTTTTGAGCTCTGGCGTCCGGCACAACGAAATCAAAACCGATATTGTTCTTTAATTATGCTCCGTCGTTGGAATTTTTAATTTTTGCTGGCATCACCATCTGAACCACACCACACTGTGCATAACCTCAAATTCCTGGCAAACAGCATAAAACGCGGCTGGTATAGACTGTTACACCGTGTCCGCGGTCTTACGGCGGTCCGACCAACTCAGGGAGATGGGTCGTGGGCGCCACGTACTTTAAATTTCTTAGCCGCCAGTCTGGTTCTTTTCCGCGAAAAGTATTTACGATTCGCGGAAGGGAGTATTATTTAACTGGGACCACTGACACGGCTATCGGTAGCACAACAAATCCAAGGCGCGTTACAGTCGTTTTCACAATATTTATTCCGCACGAATCAAAGTATTATTAAATTTAAAAGAAAAGCAAAAGACGACCGGTCGTAGATTACGTTACGTTACTTACTCGCTACTATCCTACGTGCTACCTTATTAATTAATTCTAAACTAATTGCCTATCTAGGTGGCGGCTCTACTCACTATTGCGCTAATACGTTAATCCAGGTTGAATTCGTTACCAGCTTCTTGATTCGTTACCAGCTTCGCCGCACTCTTATGACTGTAGAATTAGTCGCCGTCTCATACACAGAAATTTGTCGCAATCTTGTAACCACAATTCGTCTCCGTTTCCAAGATTCTCACTGGTCTTCAACACTCCAAGTAGATCAACTTCTCAAAATCTTTAGGCTTTAATCTTTAATCCATAGAGGCAAATCGACAAAAGAGCATTCGTTAGTCTCAAGTTATCATTCATTTCCCCTTTTCGGGAATAAGGACACCCACCTTTAATCCATAGAGGCAAATCGACAATAGAGGGTTCCCGTTTGACTTTCATTGCTTAAATAGCCTCGGGCGAACGGATTATTTCGTTAATCAGTTATCCGCGCAATAATAGAATCCCGCTCTTACACGACACTCGGTGCTGGTAAGGCAGTTCACGTCATTTTGACAATTCGCGATGTGTGTGTTATTGTTTATGCCTTAATTGTTTGGCAAATTCGTGTGTGCTGGCTGACTCCGGTTGCAAGTGCGCAGTGACCAGTTAATCAGATAAGTATTTATTTAATTATCCTATCGCATAAGACAATACTTTGTGGTGTTTTTCTTTAAGTTTCAGGATGGCAGTGATGGCAGATTCCAGTCGTGAGCGCGCATTGGCCAGTGATAACTGGTCGCAGGCTTCCGAACATACTACATAAGTTATTTGTGAGTAAAAATATACCGCCACTCCCCTACGTGCCGCCGTAGTTAATCTATTTATTCTTTCTTCCTTACAGGTCCCCAAGCGCGGCCCTGGATCCGTGACAACTCCCCCCCTCTTAAAAGTGGGTTTTCCAGAGCTGAAAAGCCACTCCAAGTAACAATTTAATTACTCCGTACCGATATATTAAGACTTGGATTCGAATAATCGACAATGTTCCGATGAATAGGAATTAACATTAAAACGACGACCGAATAATCCAATTCCAATACCAGAAACTTAAACTAAATACTACAAATCCAAATTGATTCTATCTACATATATACTATCACTAATAACTACTGGTAACTACTTAACTAACAAAGTTTCAATGTAACGATCACTGAACGTACAGTTTCAAGTCTTTCGCGTGCCAGACACCTGCTCCCTTCCCAGCTCAACATTGTCATTTCTGTAAATGTAAGCTACGAGTGTATTTTTCTCCGAAAGGGTACTACTCACAGTCAACTTCTTTTCCAACACGGTCAGAGTTAGGCGGAACTATGCCACCACCTATTCTGCAATACCTCAAATCTTCTCAGAAGAAAAAGGAGAGCGCTTTCTGAATGATAAATACATGTCTTGAAGTAAAGGAGTGATCTTCCGAACACAAAGGCAAGGATTCATCCTTAACAAACTTTCCCCCTGTCTATATTAAAGACATAGTCCTAGATATAGAAGTCAAGATGGGATTTTTAAGGACGTCCTTGCGTGGCAATTCTACCACATAAAAAAAACACAAAGGAAGGACTCTTGACAAAAAAAACCAGGCCGAAGCGAAGCTTCGGCCCGGAGTCCGAAGCGTATATACCCTAGACTTGTACAGACCTAGTGGTGATGCCAAAAGTACCAATTGGTAACGACCATATGCATTAAAAGTGAGTTTCCTATACGGCCAGTTTATAGGGGAGGTTGGCAATGATTCAGTAGGATCTTGACCATTATCAAAATCAATTAACTAACTCATTCTACAAATATTTGTCGAATTTTTCAAGTCGCTAGCTTCATTCTATCGAAAGTTATTGCTTATTTGAAGTCTCACTTGTAGAGGAGGTTCCTAGGGTCCTAGGGTCGGATCTTGCTCATTATTGCCACCAACAAATAAGATCATGCTTCAAACATTTAAACGAAATTTCAATCCTCTAGCTTCACTCTATCGGAAGTTATCGCTTATTTGAAGTTTCACTTGTAGGGGAGGTAGGGGTTCCTTGGGTCGGATCTTGCTCATCATTGCTACCAACAAATAAAATCATGCTACAAACATTTATACAAAATTTCAAGTCTCTAGCTTCACTCCATCGAAAGTTATCGCTTATTTGATGTTTCATTTGTAGGGGAGGTGGGGGTTCCTTAGGTTTGATCTAACCCATCTTAAATACCAACTAACCCGATCTCACTTCAAACATTTGACCAAAACTTCAAGTCGCTGGCTTGATTCTGTCAAAAGTTATCGCTTATTGAAGTTGCATTTGTAGGGGAGGTAGAAGTTGCTTGGGTCGGATCTTACCCATTTTCAATACCAACCAAGTAGATCCTACTAACAACATTTTGTCAAATTTTCAACTCGCTAGTGTCATTTGGTCGAAAGTTATCGAATTAAAAGAATATTTAATTTTTTGAAATTTGTAGGGGAGGTAGGCGTTCCCTTGATCTGATTATGCCCAACTTACTAGAACTTAAGCATCTTCTTACTCCAGGGTTACATGCCAAAAATCAGGTGTCTACGTCAATTGGTTCAACAGTTATAGACAAAAAACCCGAAAAGTAGGGTAGTACGGGGCTCTTTGTAAGAAAATTACTGTTAGTTTTCAGCTGACCGATTTTAATTTTTTTAGGGGAGTAGAAGATTATCCTCACGAGCAATCTGCCAAACCTAGAGCTTTTTATGTTTATTTAATCGGGAGTTATAGATACATTTAATTATTTTACATATGTAGGGGAGGTAGGCGTTCTCTTGGCCTGATCATGCCCATTTTCAATACCAACCAAGTAGATTATACTTCCAACATTTGACCAAAATTTCAAGTCTCTAGCTTCATTCTATCGAAAGTTATCGTGCGAACGGACAGACAGACAGACAGACGGACAGACGGACAGACAGACAGACATGGCTTAATCGAATCAGGAGGTGACCCTGATCATTTATATATATACATTGCTATACCTCCGGAGCCTCCTTTAAGGTGTTACATATTTCCGTCGTGACAAAAACAATATACCCTATACTAAAAGTCTAGGGTATAAATATTAGGCCATGGTAGGTTCACAATACTTTACGTTAATATCATAAGCAAATAATAAAAAAAAATATTAAAATAAGAATTTTTTTTACGTAGAAAGAGAGATGAATTAAGTGAAGCATGACGTCACTTGGTGTCAGACTTCAAATCATTGAAGACTGGTATTTGTAGCCAAAGTCACGTCAGCTGTGCAAGACCAATCTAAACTATGGATTCCTTAAGGGAAAGGACCCACAATCGGGCCCCACGTTGGGCGCCATTTTTGTAATGTAATCCTGCCAAAGGTCGGAAGCAAAGCACCTGCTTGAGGGCAGCTCTGTTCGGGAGGGAAAAACACAAATAAAACGTTTTTCGTGGGTTCACAAAAAAAAAGAATCAAATTCCGACCGGGACTTGCATTACGGAGGGGTTCTCAGGTGCTATACGAAAAGGGAGCGCGTCAAGAACGCGAGAAAAAAAGATCAAAACAATGGAAAAAAAGGAACCGGAAACAACCAAGCCGCTAGTAAGCAGCACAACAAAAATTTTCGCGCTACCATGGCTACTTGCGAGCCGTAACGGAGCTCGTACCCATCCAGTTCTTCAAACAAAACTACGTGAGGGGAGACGGAGCCAAGCGAAAATTCGACATCCCCAACGACGGAAGAGGGAAGACACCACACCAATCAACTAAGAACATATGTTCTTCTACTTAGACATTTATACAATGTTTTATTACAAAAAATTTGTCCATATGTATATATAATACTGAGCTTACGTTAATAAATATTTTTTTTTCTTTAAAAATCAGTTGCGCGCCCGGTCATTTAAATCATAATATATTTATTTTCTTTTCATTTAGCCTTCGGAACTTATTTACTAATTATATATTTTTTTTCAGGCAAAATTTACGGCGGTAGTACTACTGCTATGGCGGCCGCTACAGGACGATACCACTACAACGAATACGGACACTAAATTTCTAATTACATATTTTTTTTATATATTTTGTTCAAGTAAATACCGGGAAATCATTTATAAATCACTATTTTTTCTTTTAATACGCGCACAAATAAATACTGACGAACACATACACATAACAGGAATACCTTGATTTTTTTTTTTTTTTTGTGGGAGGCGAAGCCCTAGGAATAGCAGGCCACAAATACCACTCTTCCTTCGTAATAGGGTTGGCCGGATGGATGGGACTTTTTTCGGGCGAAGTCCCAGCACTGCGACATGTAAATGCGGGCGAAGCCCCGGCACTGCTGTCGATACGGGCGACGAAGCCCTAGAACGGATTGCGGGCGAAGCCCCGACACTGCAAACTGAAAAATGCGGCACTGCTACCTGAGGATGCGGGCGAAGCCCCGGCACTTCTGTCGATACGGGCGACGAAGCCCTAGAACGGATTGCGGGCGAAGCTCCGGCACTGCAAACTGAAAAATGCGGCAGTGCCACCTGAAGATGCGGGCGAAGTCCCGGCACTGTTGTCGATACGGGCGACGAAGCCCTAGAACGGATTGCGGGCGAAGCCCCGGCTAGGGAAAATTTATCAATTTCGGGACGCTACTCCAATTATTATATTGTTAATTGACAAATTTCCCCATGTTTTTATACGTCAATTGTTTGACAATTCTCAATTGTCAAGAGTCCTTGACGGACTCACCGTCATCTGAGGCTACCTCTATACGGGGAACAGAGCGCGATAAGGCGTCAGGCACTAAATGCTCTTTCCCTTTACGATAGATGACAACAAAGTCGTATTGTTGTAGCCGAACTGCCCACCTAGCTAAACGACCGCACGGGTTGTAATATCTCCATATCCTATACGTGTGTATGTGTGTATATCTGTGTATATTTCCATAGATCCACATCTCGATGCACAGGTATATACATATATACACGTATATCATATATTGATTCCGCACTATGGCCCATGACTTTTTAGAGCCAGTGTATTTCGATTTTGGGGATAGCGGGATCCAATGATCAAATGATCAAAACCGGTCATGGTCGAGAACTGGACCTGGTAATTTTGATAAGGGGATAACGGCAGGTCTGGTTTGGAGAATCGGGAGTTTTGATGATAAATGCTTGAGGTGGACGGTCGTGTGATAGCTATCGTGGTGTCAACAACTTTTCCCGGTCGTGGCGATTCCCTTGAATTATTTATTTGCCACGAGAGAGTTGCATTCCATCCGCGAGAAAGAATCCCATCGCGGAAAAAAATTCGTGTCGCGAGTTTTTTTAAATTTAGTGGTCGAGTGTGAAAATTCGTAGTGCGGGCTATCTGGAGCCATCTTTTCCCGGCATTGGCTCGTCCTTTTGGGACGACTGTGATAACGGGTGAAGGGGGCTTGCGGAGTGTCCTGATTTCACAAAGAGTAAAAAAAAATATACATATGTATACCTAACAGGGATATTTTTCGCGCAGCCTCAGCCCGTTATCCAGCAATTGGCCCGGCAACCACCACATGGGCATATCGCCCAATATCAACGTGAGAGCAGATGAGGGTGCTCCGCTAATACGGGGAGCTCTCTGTAGCCAGGGCGCATGCATGTCGGCAACCATCTTTGTGGCGACGACGTACCCGCCGTCGCATGGAACGTGAACGTGACGTCGAAGCAGCTCGGTACCCACGACCGTGGAAAACACCATTAGTTTGTATTTCGGGCGATGACAGATGCCCCTCCAAAGCGAGTGGGCATTCAGGTAAGGGGAAATCGTTCGGTGTTGGTGGTGCGCCTCGGTGGCTCCGCTCAATCGGCCGGTAAATATGTCGTCAAAATGAGCAAAACCTTTGTGAATTGAGGTTTCATGGAAATATTATTATTGTGTTTTTTTGGAAGTGTTACGTACTAATATTCGCGCGTAGAGGTTAGCAATCGTCCGTGAAATTGACGGGAAAAAGCAATTGCAATATACATACAGCTAGTATAAGATACTTTCACTGCTCGATTGCCTTGTCATTGGTAAATCTACATTACTGAAATATCTAAACAACAACTAAGGGTGCAATTTCATCGCCTCAATTCAAAAGAAAAATGAAACCGGAATATTGAGGGCTACGCCCGCAATCCGAGGGTTTTGTAGCAAGCACTTATATTTGTACGCGAGTATCGGCTCCTTGCTTTTCTTGGTAATAAAAAAAACATAACAAAAATGTCCAACCCATCATACTCGTATAGTATCACATGCCCATTCATATTAAGTGATCGTAATGAAGCTTAGAACATATTATTGCCTATGATGTTGGTTATCCTTGGTCATCAGTACTTTTTATCTCGGACGTATTTAAGGGATGCAGGGGTGCGCTAACTGTAACTATGGAAATAAACTATTATCAACCTATTTTGAGGAGATATACTCATTCCATTATGTCCCGTATTATATGCTATTCGGAACCCACCTTCCTGAAAGTTTTCATTTTTCTAAGTGTAACGGTCTCGAAATGCAAGGGGGACAAATTACGATCTAATATTTTCTCCTCCCTCACTGTTCCCCTTTCTTCAAATTTAAAGTAAATGCCAAAAATAAAATGTACTCAACATTACCTTTCTCACAACACCCGACTTGCCTATACCAGTCGATAAACAAAATTTGACCTTAATTTCGCCCCACCCCCCTCCCCCGCTCGTTATACAATAGTTGGTCAATTACAACATATCGCCCCCTACCAATCTTTACCCTTTCATAAATGTATAACCATAATATGTAGCAATAATTGCAATTCGCACTACGAAAAACAACATGCAAGTAGTATCCGTACTCGCACTTCGAAGCCGGTAGGTGTATTTTTTGTTTGAATAGTGTAAAAATGCCAAACTTTAAGTGAATGTACTATTATTAAATATTACATGATTGTAATGAAACCTCGAGACATTATTGCCTATGGTGTTGGTTATCATTGGCCATCAATATTTTTGACCCCGGGTGTGCCTAAGGGGTGCAGGGGTGTGCTAACTGCAACAATAGAAATGTACTATTATTAACCTTTTTTGATGAGATATCAAAATTTTACGATTTATAGTTTTCTATACTAGTAAAATGCCGCTTTTCTGTAAACTTTCATATTTCTAAGTGTAACGGTCTCGAAATGCAAGGGGGGGGGGGGCAAACTCGGATCACATATTTTCCCCTCTCCCTCTTTTCCCGTTTCTTCAAATTTGAAAAAAATTCCAGAAATGGAATGTACTCGACAATACCTTTCTTACGATACCCCACTTGCCTATACCAGACGAAAAAAAAATTTTGACCTTCATTTCCCCTCTATGGGGACCCCCCCTTAAAGTTGACCTATTATGACGCATCACTTTCTCCAGAGAATTATAGTGCTTCTACATATTTTCACCGAATTTCATGCATGTAGCTTCAGCGGTTCGTGAGATATTTCATGGACAGACAGACAGACAGACAGACAGACGGACGCATGACCGATTTCATAAGGGTTTTGTTTTACTACAAAACCCTAAAAAAGGAAAAAAAGAAAAAAAAATGAAACCGGAATATAGAGGGCTACGCCCGCAATCCGAGGGTTTTGTAGCAAGCACTTATTTTGGTATGTAAGTATCGGTTCCTTGCTCTTCTTGGTACCACTTAAATGGATAAAAAAAATGATATTTAATAAAAATGTCTGACCCATCCTGTAGTATCTTAAATGCCCATTCATATTACGTGATTGTAATGAAACTTAGAACATATTATTGTCTATGGTGTTGGTTATCCTTGGACATCAGTACTTTTGATATCGGCCTTGTTTAAGAGATGCAGGGGTGCGCTAACTGTAACTATGGAAATAAGCTATTATTAACCTATTTTGAGGAGATATACACATTCCATTATTTCCCGTTTTATATGCTATTCGGAACCCACCTTCCTGAAAGTTTTCATTTTTCAAAGTGTAACGGTCTCGAAATGCAAGGGGGGACAAATTACGATCTAATATTTTCTCCTCCCTCATTTTTTCCGCTTTCTTCAAATTTAAAGTAAATGCCAAAAATAAAATGTACTCAACATTACCTCTCTCACAACACCCGACTTGCCTATACCAGTCGATAAACAAAATTTGACCTTAATTTCGCCCCACCCCCTCCCCTGCCCGTTATAGTTGGCCAACTACAACACATCGCCCCCTACCAATCTTTACCCTTTCATGAATGTAATTAACCCTAATATGTAACAATAACTGCAGTCCGCACTACGAAAAACAACTTGCAAGTAGTACTCGCACCTTCGAAGCCGGTAGGTGTATTTTTTGTATGAATAGTGTAAAAATGCCTAACTTTAAGTGAATGTACTATTATTAAATATAACATGATTGTAATGAAACTTAAAGACATTATTGTCTATGGTGTTGATTATCATTGGCCATCAATATTTTCGACCCCGGGTGTGTCTAAGGGGTGCAGGGGTGTGCTAACTGAAACAATAGAAATGTACTATTATTAACCTTTTTTGATGAGATTTCAAAATTCTAATATTTTTAGTTTTCTATGTTAGTGAAATGCCGCTTTTCTGTAAATTTTCATATTTCTAAGTGTAACGGTTTCGAAATGCAAGGGGGGGGGACAAACTCGGATGACATATTTTCCCCTCTCGCTCTTTTCCCGTTTCTTCAAATTTGAAAAAAAATTCCAGAAATGGAATGTACTTGACGGTACCTTTCTTACGATACCCCACTTGCCTATACCAGACGAAAAAAAAATTTCGACCATCATTTCCCCTCTATGGGGACCCCCCCTTAAAGTTGACCTATTACGACGTATCACTTTCTCCGGAGAATTATAGTACTTCTACATATTTTCACTAAATTTCATGCGTGTAGCTTCAGCGGTTCGTGAGATATTTCATGGACAGACAGACAGACGGACGCATGACCGATTTCATAAGGGTTTTGTTTTACTACAAAACCCTAAAAAAAAAACAAAAAAAAAAGTCTTATCGTTATACTCGACAGCTTTAGACAAGACAGGCTACGTAAATTGCGTTTCGAGAGCTACTCAGTGCCTGTTGCACGTTGAGCCGATCTGGGATACGTTAGTTGTAATGAGCCTTTCAACCGTTAGCGCGTCTTCATAGGGACTTCTTTTTTTCTCTCCGATAAATCCTGTAAACAGCTGACATCCGGAACTTTGTTATTTCTCTGACACATGTCCTCATACTGGAAACGATAGTACAGCAGATAGTAGTTTTTGAAGAGATGTTGAATTAAACATCGACATTTTAAAGGATAAGATGTCTTTTGCATTTATTGTTTAATTTTTGAAATATTGCCATAGTATCTAATCCGTTTGGGGTGTTACAAAAAAAAAAAAAAATTTAAAAAAAATAAAAAAAAATAAAAAAAAAAAATAAAATAAAAAATTAATAATACTTGTAAATAAAATAAATAAATAAATATACATACATGCATTCATGTATTTGGTCTACAACTTAATATTGAGACTTTTTTTTTGAATTTTGGGCATTTATTCATAGATTTATTCATATAACTAAATTATTCAACTCTTTTGAGTTTGGCACGAATCTTCTTCGAGTAATTTCGTCAATTCTTCGTCTTCAAACTTTTTTGGCTGGCCAGGTCGCTCTTCGTCGGTAATGTCGAAATTATCATTTTTGAACCGATGAAACCACCGAAAACACTGTGCACGCGAAAAAGCATCGTCACCGTAGCAATTTATGACTCTGAGCTGCAGTCTTCTTAGCAAAATAATGTCCAAGTAAAACTTCCCGCAAATGTTGTTTTTTTCGTGAATTTTCGAAACTTTCCATGGTCCGGTAAAATACGTTGTCAACAATCAACACGAAATGTTTATACTGACATTGACAGCTTATGAATACAAACTTCAAATGGTATGTATGTCAAAGATGGACTACCATTGGTTTATCGGTGTTGCCATCTCTAAAAAAAGTCTCATTATTAAGTTGTAGACCAAATATATATATATGTAAAAAAAAATTTAATTTACTTATACTAAATATTATGAATTCCTTGATTTTATTGGAAAATTTAAAATGAGCGGCTAAATCCTGAGTTTTCTCCCTCTCCCTCCTCTCTCTCCCTAGCGTTTGAATTTTTATTGGGGGATATTAATGGCGCCGGAAACCCATGGAAGGGAGGGCAAGGTTGCGCTGGGCCCACTGCATCCGGGGCCCATATAGAGCCGTTAAACATCTTCAGGCTCCAATGACCTGAGAGGGAAAAGGATCTGTCCTGATTGGACGGTTTTCCCCGTTAATTGTATATTTTTGGCCTTTGTGCTTTGTTAGTTTGGCTGATGCAGCCCCATGTCCCTGCACGGGACTTTGTTGATCTTTTTAGTCTTTGGGAGTTTGGTGCAAAGGCACCACCAGTAGTTTTTCTGTTTTGCGGATATTGGATTGCGGGTTTCTAGTTTTTTCGAGTTTTATTTTTTGAGTCTTTTTGTTCGGGCAGACGTGCGATACCTCCTTGTACGATGATGGAGGAGGCCGATGACTGCCGTGTTGAACCACCCCGCCACTCCCGACAGCTGAGCTGGTCTGCCAGCGCACGTCACGGGTGGTCGTCGGAGAGGGTCTTTTGCCCCTGTTGAGGTTTCTGGCCTTTACGGCCATCTCAACCCTCGCTCTCCGGTCCCCATCACTATAGGGTCTTTTAGGTTATTCAGCCATACCAAGGAATGGTGATCCGTAATGACCCGAAATTTCGAGCCTTCGACGTATGGTCTGAGCTTCTCTATAGGTATAGCCCACAAGACAGCTAAGCATTCCTTCTCGGTTGCTGAAAACTTTTGTTCCGCTTTGGACAGTGAACGACTGAGGTAGCATATAACCCTTTCTTCATCACCCTCCCCCTGGGAGAGCGCCGCACCTACACCGAAATCTGATGCATCCGTCTGGATTATAAAATCCTTATCGTAGTCCGGATTGGCTAAGATTGGCGCTGACGATAACGTTACCTTGGCTTGGACAAAAGCTCTCTTACACACGTCATCCCAAGTAAACTTCCTACCCTTTTTTAATAGAGAGGTTAATGGTGCCAGCGTAGCGAAATCTGGAGTGAACCTTCGGTACCATGATACCATTCCAAGAAACTGGCGGACGCCTTTGACGTTGGTAGGGCGACTGATCTTCAATAGGCACTCCACCTTCTCAGGGTCCACATTTAGCCCATGTTCGTTTACCACGTAGCCTAGATATTTTAGTTCCGGCCTACAAAATTGGCACTTATCTTTCGAAACTCTTAGACCCGCTCCCATAGTCTTTGGAAAACTTCTTTTAACACCGTAACATGCTTTTTGAAGTCTTGGGTGACAATAATGGTGTCATCCATATATGTAAAAACATAAGGTTCTAGGTCAGGCAGGACCGAGGACTTGGTCGATTAGACGTTGCCAAGTAGCCGGAGCATTGTGTAACCCAAACGGCATTCTCTTGAACTGAAAGAGTCCACGATTAGGAACGGTGAACGCCGTGAATTTTTTTGAGTCCTCTGCCATCGGAATCTGCCAAAAGGCTGATTTACAATCTATTGATGACAAATACTTATCGTTGTTAATTTTGTTTAATATCGAGGACATAAAGGGAATAGGATAAGCATCCCGTTCGGAAACTTCATTCACCTTCCTAAAATCAACACAGAAACGGTAAGTGCCATCCTTCTTCTTCACCAGCAAAATCGGAGATGCCCAAGGACTTGTCGATGGCTCGATCACATCATTATCCAACATGTCCTGTAGTTCAGCGTCGATATGCTTCTGAACCGCCGGAGATACCGGGTAATATCTTTGTTTAATTGGAGGGCAATCAGACTTAATTCTGTGTTCTACTACAATAAATTAGTCCGTCTTAAGCCCTCTCCCATCAGGCTAAATTCCTTTTCCAGGACACTAGAGAGCTCGAACTCTTCATCCCACTACAATCTTGATCTTCCTCTCAGATGTTCCAACGCTGAGATCTGAATATTATCCGCGAAACTCCATTGCTGCGAGTTCAGATCCATAACGATGCCAAACCGACGAATAAAGTCGGCTCCAAGTATCAGCTGATGAGGAAGAGATGGCACGACTAACAACTGGAAAACAATTGTATTTCCATTCAACGTAATTGGGACACATACTTCGCCTACGATGGGAACTCCCACATCATTGGCCATCCTGACTGCTTGGGTTTCGCAAGAGGTTAATTTCAAACCCATATCCGATAATCGACGCCAACCCTGGCAGCCAACAATTGTTTTGGAAGCCCCGGAATCCACCAGTCCTAGAAACATTTGACCAAATATGTCGGCCTCCACATGTGGTCGATTGTCCCCTAACTTTTCTGTCAGGACATAATTGACCGGAATATCCGCCGCGGCTTCCATCTCGGGTAACATGCTCACTTTGTCACCTAGTGAGCATGTTCCGCGTTTCCCGAACTATCGCTATTATTTGTCAAGCCCGATGGACCAGGCTTGCTACAATGGGGACAGGTCTTTTTCGTAACCCCCGACTTACCACAACCAAAACATTTTCGCGGTTCGGGACATTCTCTCCAAACATGACCATTGCTCTTGCACTTCCAACACTGTACCAAACGACTGGACGTACTAGGCGAAGGAACAACTACAAGGATGGAATGACAAGGAAGGTTCTAAGTGTACCATTTCTGGTTCTAAAATAGAGTTATTCCCTGACATTGAAGGGGCATCAAAAGCGTCTATCGACAATCGAGTCGCCTCTAACGATCTAACCAACGAAATCAATGTGTCAACGGAGGGAATATCGACCAAAGACAGTTGGATTTGGTAGCAAGGCGACAAATTCCGTCGCAAAATCTTTAATTTTTCTTTTTCCGTAGGCATCACCGACAACCGACTAAAAAGACACTCCATAATTGCCACAAATACACCTATGGATTCCTGCTTACCCTGCATACGACGCTTGATTTCTTCCCAAAGCCGATCGTCGTAATCGGGAGGAAGGAATTCCGCCTTTAACTCTTCCACCAGATCATCCCATGAATTTACTTTTTTGCGGTTAGCCCTAAACCACAGCAGTGCTTTACTTTCGAATAACTCGACAGCAGCTCTTAATAGGTCGCTCCTCCGAAGTCCTCTAGAAATGCGAAGTTCTTCCACTCGTTCTAGAAAGGAATTCACCAGTTTACTGCCTCCATTAAAACGAATATCCCACTTAAAGCGCGTTGACACGATCAAACTACGGTTTGACAAACCACCTACTTGAACGTGTCAACCCCTTGTCAAACTGGTTTGATGTTTTGTGCTTCTGTCAAACCGTAGTTGGACGGTGCTCAACTTTTCATCAAATGCTAGTTTGTCAAATCGTAGTTTGATCATGTCAACGCGCTCTTAGAGACATCAACCTTTTTTTTCCCCGACAGACTTAGCACTTTGTGGTGTGGATGCAGCTTGGGGTGGAACGGATACCTCAGCCTCGTCACTACTACTCTCTTCGCTGTTACTGACCTTTTCCATAAGAGCACCTAAGGCCAATATGAGTTGTGCTCTGATTTATCTATCCGACGCCATTTGTGTCTCCCCTTCGACCGGCATAGCTTCAACACGCCTAAACCCGAAATCTATTTTTGACCTAATTTTCAGGAAGTCGCCGCTAGCGGCATCCCCCTCGAAAGCTACCACTAAATTTGTAACTTCATCCACTTTAGCTAACAAGGCATCGCGATCTTGATCGTGCGTAAATGGATACGAGACGCAGACAAAAGACGTACCTGCTGCAGACTCAGCCTTCAATGCCGCACGGAGGTTTTTCCGCATAACATCCACCGTATCTTCCGGCAAGCCACGAACAACCAGCTCATAACTGAGCTCATCATTGCTGAGACGTTCAATACATGACCTCTTAATTTTCATTTTCAAAATAACACCAAATTGTACACTAAAACAATTACTACCACCACTAACAACAACACCACAACGAAAGAAAATTGTTGATCGTCTATCCGAAGATTCACTAAGTTTATCCCAAAACGTTGGGCGCCAACGTTGGGTGTAACAAATTGGCCCCACGTTGGGCGCCAATTTGTTACACCGTGCCCGCGGTCTTACGGCCGTCCGACCAACTCAGGGAGATGGGTCGTGGGCGCCACGTACCTTAAATTTCTTAGCCGCCAGTCTGGTTCTTTTCCGCGAAAAGTACGATTCGCGGAAGGGAGTATTATTTAACTGGGACCACTGACACGGCTATCGGTAGCACAACAAATCCAAGGCGCGTTACAGTCGTTTTCACAATATTTATTCCGCACGAATCAAAGTATTATTAAATTTAAAAGAAAAGCAAAAGACGACCAGTCGTAGATTACGTTACGTAACTTACTCGCTACTATCCTACGTGCTACCTTATTAATTAATTCTAAACTAATTGCCTATCTGGGTGGCGGCTCTACTCACTATTGCGCTAATACGTTAATCCAGGTTGAATTCGTTACCAGCTTCTTGATTCGTTACCAGCTTCGCCGCACTCTTATGACTGTAGAATTAGTCGCCGTCTCATACACAGAAATTTGTCGCAATCTTGTAACCACAATTCGTCTCCGTTTCCAAGATTCTCACCGGTCTTCAACACTCCAAGTAGATCAACTTCTCAAAATCTTTAGGCTTTAATCTTTAATCCATAGAGGCAAATCGACAAAAGAGCATTCGTTAGTCTCAAGTTATCATTCATTTCCCCTTTTCGGGAATAAGGACACCCATCTTTAATCCATAGAGGCAAATTGACAAAAGAGGGTTCCCGTTTGACTTTCATTGCTTAAATAGCCTCGGGCGAACGGATTATTTCGTGGATCAGTTATCCGCGCAATACTAAAATCCCGCTCTTATTGCCCCCATATACGATGCAATCCGTCGTCAGATCGATCTGACGATGGATCGCCACAAAATATCTGACGATCTCCGCTGCACATACACGGTACGATTTTCGTGCGATTGGATAACGGATGACAATTCAAAAAATATAGGTTATGTTTCACTCCCAATATAACCAAAATTGATTTTCGTTAACTATTTGGATTTGTGAGTCATTTTCGTATACTACATATTTGATATTTGTATTACAGATCCATTAAAATCACCAGAATCGGTCAAATTTCACAATTGAATAATTTGATAAATTGACATTTACTTGCGATAATCACATACACCGTCCAATCGATCGTCAGACCGACGGATTGCAATAAAATCACACCAAAAAATCGGAAGATAAAATTTGATCGTCAGATCGGTGAAATCGGGGGGGGGGGGGGGGGCGCCCCCTGGAACGGCAGTGGTCACTGACCATTGCCAACCAACGTCAAGCCGCCAGTGATGGCGGTGCGATGATTTGGTTGAGGTACCCCTGTGGTGTGGGGTGTGAAAAAAAAAATACCACGGCCTTTCCCTTTGAGGGCCTGTCGTTAAAACCGACAATCAAAGGACAGGATGTATATGCCAGCAACTTGCACTATCCGAAATCTTTATATGCTAACGAAACGCCAACTATGCCTCGGATAAGGACTGACTCAACGGTTACGACTTTTAGCTATCGTACAATGACAAAGATTGGATTCTGGAATGTGCGTACTCTCCTGGACAATGGATCAGAAGGTCCCCAGAACGCACGATTTCTTCAATTAGAGAGTGAATTTCTGAGGTACAAATTAAATATCTTAGGAGTTAGTGAGATAAGATGGTGGAACAGCAGAGAATTCATCTCTCCAACGGGCAGCACTGTAATGTTGTACTCCGGTAAAGCTACCGGTAGTCGTCGTGAGTCAGGTGTGGGGCTCCTTTTAACCAGAGCCGCGCGAAACTGTCTCTTATCCTGGGAACTGGTCTCTGACAGGGTCTTGACCGCCAGGTTCCGGACCAAAATGAGGAACATCTCAATAATACAATGTTATGCCCCTACTGAACCCGACGATGTCTTGGCAAAAGACTCCTTCTACGAAGAACTAAACGCCGTTCAGAGCAGAACACATAAAGGTGACATTATAATGGTTATGGGTGATTTGAATGCGAAAGTTGGCGCTGATAACTATGGGCTCAGACATGTGATGGGGAGACACGGTCTTGGTGATCGTAATGACAACGGTGAAAGATTTGTAGAGTTCTGCAACTTTCACAGTCTCTTCATCGGTGGTACTATGTTTGAGCATAAGGACCACCACAAAATCAGTTGGTCCTCTGTTGATCGGCGCAGAACAGAAAATCAGATCGACCATTTTGCCATTAGTAAAAGATCCAAGAGTTGCCTCCTGGACGTGCGAAACAAGAAGGGCGCCGATATTGGGATGGGAAGAGACCATTATCTTATGATCGCTAATGTTCGATTGCGTATTGCAGCCGTGCGCCGCCCTAGCGACGAAAGATCCAGGCCCCGCAAATTCAACACCGCTCGACTAAAAAATCTATTTTAGCTGTCTTACAACAATATAATGACCATCTTGCGCAAAAAGCGGCTGAGATAACTAGTCACCCAGATAGTGACATAAACGAAAACTGGGATGCCATAAAAAATGCGTACATTGATAGCGCAAATACCATCCTTGGCCCTAAACCGGATTGCCGGAATAAGCCCTGCATGTCCGACGCTTCATGGCAGCGGATTGTAGAAAGAAAGGAGCTGAAAGTTCGTTTGGCTGCAGCATCAGACGACAATCGAAGCAGCATCGAACTCCTTTACCGTCAGAAAGCTCGAGAAGTTCAGCGTAGTGTGCGACGCGATAAAAGAGTTTATGCCAATTCTCTTTTAGCGTCAGCAGAAGAAGCCGCTAGAAGTAACAACTTAAACGCCGTATACGGTGTCATCAAGGAGTTTACAGGTGGTCGTAACTCCTGCCAACATCCGGTGAAAGATAGTGATGGAAAGCTACTTATCTTGGAAGAAGATCAAATGAGGTGGTGGAAAGAACACTTCGCCGCGGTCTTAAACCGTGTAACCTCTGGTGAAGTTCCCCCTCATATAGATAATTTAGCTAACCATCAAAATGTGCGTATACGGTCCACTGCCCCGACTAAAGAGGAAATAGTCACTGCAATTATTGCACTAAAACGAGGAAAGGCCGCCGGACTTGACGGCATCCCTGCCGAACTTTATCAAGCAGCGCCAAGCGTAACTGCCGATTTGCTGCACCCACTTGTTGATAAAGCGTGGAATACAAAGACCTTTCCCACTGAGTGGAAGGAAGGTTTGATCATCAAACTTCCAAAGAAGGGTAGCCTCACAGACTGTAATAATTGGAGAGGCATTTGTGTGCTTCCTGCCGTTGCCAAGATAATAGCTAAAATCGTCCTGGAAAGACTAAAGGCCCACTTAGAAAGCACAATTGATGAAGAGCAGGCTGGCTTTCGATCCGGATTCTCCTGTGTCGATCACATTAACACCTTGCGAAACATCATCGAGCAATGCACTGAATACGATTCTCCGCTTCACTTGCTTTTCATCGATTTCGAAAAGGCTTTCGATAGTGTGAACCGGGATTCTATATGGGCGGCCTTGCGCAGGAGAGGCATCCCTGAGAAGCTTGTGGCTATTATTAAGGCAACCTATGACGGCGCGAAATGTCGCGTTCTGCATAAAGGTAAGATGTCGGGGGACTTTGAGATTCGCAGTGGAGTTCGGCAGGGGTGCATCCTCTCACCGATCCTATTCCTCATTGTGATCGGCGATGTGTTGCATGCAGCCCTATCCGGACTCGACAGAGGAATTCAATGGACTTTGACATCTTATCTACAACATCTTGACTACGCTGACGACATATGCCTACTCTCCCACAAAATCATGGATCTGTCCGCAATGGCGTTAGATCTCGAGAGGGAGGCAAGCAAGGTTGAGCTAAAGATTAATACCAACAAGACCAAGGTTCTTAGCCCGCCGTTGCGAAAAAGAAATCCGACACCTATTGCCATCAATATTAATGGGCAGCCTGTGGAGAAGGTGGACAACTTCGTCTACCTGGGTAGCATTGTTGCCGAAAATGGTGGTACGGAGCAGGACATCGCTCGTCGTATCAACCAGGCTAAACGCGCATACGGCATGCTGTCCAAAATCTGGCAGGGCAGTTATCTCAGCATCAAGACCAAGCTGGGCCTGTTTCGCTCCCTGGTACTATCAGTGCTTTTGTATGGGAGCAGTACATGGAAAGTTTCCGTAGGAGTTACCAGAAAGCTGCAAGTTTTCGTCAACTCATGTCTTCGTCGAATTTTAAGAATTTTCTGGCCCGAAACAATATCAAATGAAGAGCTAAGTCGGCGTACGGGTCAGATGCCAATCGACGAATGGATACGCAGGCGAAAATGGCAGTGGATAGGTCACACATTGCGGAAGAGTGATAACTGCATTGCTTTGCATGCCATGAAATGGAACCCCATTTCCAACCAAGGCCGACCAAGAGGAGGTCCTCGAATCACATGGCGTCGATCTATGGCAAAGGAGTGTCAGGTACTGGGTAAGTCTTTTGGGGAGTTGCGCCCCATTGCCCAGAACAGAGTACGATGGCGCGCAGGAGTAGTTGACGCGCTATGCCCCGCTAGGGGTTAAGGCAAAGTAGTAGTACATACACGGTGCAATCGATCTGACGATCAAAATATCGTCAGATCGATCTGACGATGGATTGGATCGGGGGGCTATTACACGACACTCGGGTCTGGTAAGGCAGTTCACGTCATTTTGACAATTCGCGATGTGTGTGTGTTATTGTGTGGGTTCAGAAGATACTGAGCAACTTCCACTCAACAGATTATGATCAATTGATCACCGAGCAGGAAAAATTTCTGCTCACCGCTCGCACTTTTCTTCTTCTTCTTTCTCCTTGACTTTCGTATGAAGTGTGTGTGACAACGAGAGTCGCGTTCAGCAGGCACAGACTGCATAGTCGACAAGTTCCGGAGCTGTTCGCGAGCAGTTCGTGCTCTTCGGTAACTTCGGAACGCAGGCATTGTTTGTCTTAATTGTTTGGCAAATTCGTGTGTGCTGGCTGACTCCGGTTGCAAGTGCGCAGTAACCAGTTAATCAGATAAGTATTTATTTAATTATCCTATCGCATAAAACAATACTTTGTGGTGTTTTTCTTTAAGTTTCAGGATGGCAGTGATGGCAGATTCCAGTCGTGAGCGCACATTGGCCAGTGATAACCGGACGAGTATCTGGTCGCAGGCATCCGAACATACTACATAAGTTATTTGTGAGTAAAAATATACCGCCACCCCCCTAAGTGCCGCCGTAGTTAATCTATTTATTCTTTCTTCCTTACAGGTCCTCAAGCGCGGCCCTGGATCCGTGACAAGACGTACGGCACCAATTCAGCGTAACTCGGCGTAGCAACATTTTCGAATTCGAAGTCACTTCTATTGAAATTTCCTTCCCGTCTTCGTTTTGAATATCTGATGGGATCAATTAAGATCACAGCGATCAAGCGAACAGGTATAGGCGGCAGACACGCAAAAAAAATGTTGAGCCAACCAACTCCAAATAATGATAGTCGTGCTCCGCTCCGACAACCTGAACGATAATGCGGTAATGGCACGTCGGCAAGCCACCCTGGGTAGCAGAAAAAAAAAACAGTTCCACAAATTGCTCGTCTCTCACGGGATTTTCTCGAGATATTTCTGAA
This sequence comes from Chloromyia formosa, assembly GCA_964017055.1. NCBI lineage: Eukaryota > Metazoa > Arthropoda > Insecta > Diptera > Stratiomyidae > Chloromyia > Chloromyia formosa. Next base: position 48,346,711 of record OZ024817.1, read on the forward strand.
ATAACGCCATCGACCACTGTAACTATTGTACGTCAGGTTGAGGACGAATCTTCCCGGCGGCTTTTCTTTTTTCATGATCAGATATCCCGAAACCCTACCGATGGTATTGGCGGGTGATAAGCAACTCCCCATTTGACGGCTGTCATTGTCAAGGCGCGTCACTCATCACTGAGCCAACATGAAGTTGACGCCAAGTGATGGGTGCGCGCGAAGATTTGAAAAAAAGGTGTTCATACATATTCTTGCAGCGACAAAATCAGTAGAGTTGTGGCGCAGAAGAAATCGGTTAGTCAAGGGCAATACCAAAACATTTCCATATTCACCTCTTCAATAAGCTGCTCCGTGTAGTACTCCAGAGCAATGGTGTAGATTCGACAGACCTAGTGATTGGGCGGTTCCGGTGGTTTGTGATGGATCAGAGGTAACGCCTCTTGAATGACCATTTTTTTAATTGAAGAGGTGACGTATTCACTGCTTGGACGGTCGTTTCCAGCTGTCACGGCTGCAGAACACACACAAATCATTAGTCCTACGAATATTGTAGCCAATCCGACCCAACCTACCGAGTGTGTGGCAATCGCTTAAACAAGAGCAGCACCAACTTGCAGTGATCCAAATTATTGTCCGTATGATTGGCGGTAATCTGTACATCGTACGAGACGTGCTGAAACATTTTCACATAAAAATCCTGTTTAGCGGTGGTTTCACCCTCCGGCACCCGAAGTGCGGGCGTCAGCGCAGACACCCCGCCCCATTGCTCGATGGGTTGAGTTTGAAATGTTAAGATTATGAAGGGAAGTCAGTGGAAATTAGTGTAATACAGAGAGAGCAATTTTAAGTGTCTGCCTCCTCAAAATTCCAGGCGCATTTCTCAATTTTGTAGGCTTCATGCTGAAATAAGAGCGAGTTAGAAGAAGAGTGACCTTTTCAAGAGTTTACTCACTTGCACATGGAAGTTGTTGGGATACAGAGTCTTGGCCGTAATTATCCATGCCTTGGCTGTAAATGGATCAGTTTCGTCGGCCTACACGTGTCCGTGAAACGAGTTTCACCGGCCTTTGCTCCGGGAATACTACCAGCCTTCGACACCAGCGAATCGATCAGTGTGGACTTTCCGTAGTCGAAGTGAGCAATGACGGGTATTCCACTTTTTGTTCATCAATGCACGAATTTCGTCTACAGTGAAATTCACCATTTTGGATGTTGGACGATTTTCGACCGACGATTTAAAAATACAACACAGAAATATAAATACAACGCGCCCGCAATGGCGAAAACAAACAAACAAGCTGACATTTGTTGAATTGTTGATCAGCTTATTATCTGACAAATAAGCATAGTGTTGTCATAGCAGAGACGCAATCCGTTGACACAGTACCTGCAGTTCAATATGCGAATGGACACGCTATGCCTGCGCTACGAAGTCTGCCCTGCCTACGTCCAAGATGCGGCCGGCCTATTAGAGCGCGTTGACATGATCAAACTACGATTTGACAAACTAGCATTTGATGAAAAGTTAAGCACCGTCCAGCTACGGTTTGACAGAAGCACAAGACATCAAATCAGTTTGACAAGGGGTTGACACGTTCAAGTAGGTGGTTAGTCAAACCGTAGTTTGATCTTGTCAACGCACTTTTAGTCGAGCATTTGAAATATTGACAGATTCGCATCTTTGGTTACAAACCATTTGACACGACACGCGAACGTGTGCCAACGTGCGCACAGCTTTAACGTTGTATTCGTCGTAAACTTCTGTTATGAACCATATTATGGTCTGGTAGTGCTGCTCCCACCGGCAGATCGAAGCAGCACCTGATGAGTAGTGATCTGTTGGTGGTACGAAACCAGAGGCCGAGGCTCCCATTACACCTGGACCCAGGTACGACCGCCTGGGCGTCTGATCCGTCCGCCAACCATTCCATCCTTATCGACAATTTTTTTTATTCCGCATTTTTACTTCCCCTGTTTGTGTTGTCTTCCCCAGACCTATGAATTTTTGTTAATACGTAAAGGACAGGGGCAACGAGCGGCGAAAACCCCGCCCACATCGCCCGAACTGAGCTACAGCAAGCATGGGTCGCTGCTTAGCTCGTTGAGGGGCCTTTTTCTTCGCCAGATGGCACGGCCCGACCTTCACGGTCGTTATGCTACCTAAGGCTCCGTCCCCACGGGCATCTTCGGATGCCCACCAAACCGTCCGGTACATATTTGGCGCCCAACGTGGGGCCCATTTCTGGTACAGAACAGGACTAAGTAGAACCTCTTTGGGTTCCTTTTTAGTCTTTCCACACAAGCACATTAAGGCTACTTGCTCTAAGTCTTAGGACTTCAGTGACGTGTACTCCATACAAGCGAGTCAAGCGCCGCTTGACTTAACAATTGCAAAAATTTTTCTCAACATTTCATTAAAACTATACATTCCTTTATATGATACATTTACACAGTACTCTCTTTTTACACAAGGCATAACATAACATAAACATTCAATACAGTACAATGCCAATACAAAGCGCATTGCTCTTCTTCAACGCAATTCGCATCCATTTTTACCCCTATCTGCTTGCGAGCTACAACGTATCAAAGCCAAACGGGTTGTTACCCCAACAGAAACGTTGGGGTTTGCGGTTTGTTCTCCTTCACTTCAATTCGATATTTGAACTCGCTCGGTGCAACGAATCAAAGCCAACCAGTTGGTTGGAGAACAGAGCTATTTGTTGCGAAACATAATAATCGGTTTAGACTGTATGCTGGAATCGGTCAATATCAATACAATTTTCCTATGTTGCTTTAAAATGTATTTCAATTTAATAGGCAATATGCAAGCGCTACATTTTCAGCTTTTACGAGTATGATGAATCAGCAACAACTGTCTGAAACATTTGTAGCCGGATTCTTTATACATGAAGAATGATTACGGTGGATATAGGCGTATGAAATAAATGTATCTACGCATATTGGGAAGTCGTCTTATTTATGTTAAAAAAGTGTAATTTTTCCTTACCTTTTTTTTCGGATACTACACATGTTAGAAACTTAATTCTTTTTGCAAATTATAAAGATTTACTTGAACTTTCTTCTGTTTAAAGATTACAAAAATGATAATTGTTTATACCTTTTCTCGGCTGATAAAAAAATATTCCAATAATTAATTTAGATTTCGACGTATATCAATGTTAGGAAAATAATTTTTAATCAAAAGGGAGCTAATTGGTGGTAGTAATGGTGGTAATGGTGAAGAATATACAGTTAGCTACACTTTATAATTTTCGTTTGCTTTTTTTCTGGTAGTTTCTCGTATTATTGCATACGTAAATTTTAAATAATAGTCCAGGTTTTTAGATCTTAGAGCTAAAGAAGGGAGTACGTTGCCTCCGAAAAAACTGTTTTCTACAAACACGAATAAAAAAATCGTAAGGGAAAAACCTGGGCCAATATTTAACATTTACACTTTATTGTTTCTGAGAAAAAACGCCAAAAATTTTAAAACCTGAACTTTTCACGAGAGCTTTATTTGTGACGTTTTTTGACTTTGGATTCCCCTTAATAAGTAGCTTTAATAAATTCCGAAATTCGAGGAATTCAATCTCTAGTCCGGGAGAAATATCCGTTGGTAAAATTTGTTCCGTCTTTCGCCCATCTCCTGTACTTACTAGCATTTTTCCTAAAACAAATATTTTGCAGTTCTGTTTAAAAATTGGTGTGAAAACTATTTCACACGGTAGCTGTTTGATGAAATATATTCATTCATTCATGAAAGGTGATGCACTGAGTTTGGGTCGAAAACTAATTTAGGAGATTTTCTTGGGGAAATAATCGTTTTACTTTCAAAAATTAGCAAAAGATCTCAAAATGTAAAAAATAGCACTTTTAGAGCGTTGTATTTTTTTATAAATTTCCTAGCGCTTGACCAGATTAAAAAGTCACTGCACGTCACTGGGACATTTTTTACGCGTATTTTCCCTTCGAGTAGCTGTGCTTTCCTCTGTAGCACCCCAATCCTTCCTATAGAGTAGATTATCCTTTTAGAATCAGTTCATCAAGGCAATCCTGGTGTTGTGTTTGTCTTTTGTGGTTTAGCCACGTATTTAAGGCCTCCATAAATGCTTTGAATTGCCGGCATTTGGAGCATCTTCGGTGACCGGACGAAGTGCGGAGGAGCCCTGGATACCTTTTTGTTTGCCATGATTATCCTTCTAAGTAACTTAAACCTGCCATACACACACCGATCGATCGGCCGATTCGTCGCCCGATGTCGATATCGGCCGATGGATCGGCCTGTGTATGTGCTTATCGTTGACGATTTTTTTGACAGTTCCATTTAATTTTTATCATCTGATATTTTTGTGGTGATCCATCGGCCGATCGATCGGGCGACGCATCGCATAATGTATGGCGGCTATTAAACAGTATTGCATTTTTCTATTATTCATCTGCTCAGCAGCTTACAGAGTTTATGAGTGAATTACGGCAAGGAATGCAGTGTTGCCCCTCTGCTGGCCTCAAAATTCTTTGTAACCTGTTGATCATCTGAATAATTGGGAAATGTATTTCTTTTTTTTTTTTTGCTTTGCTAATTTTTCCCCTCTACAATAGTTGTCGGCTGATTCCGGTACCCACCTCGCTTTTGTTTTTTTTTTTCTATTTTTAGCAGAACACTATCCTCAGCTTCTTCTTCTTGGCAGGCCTCGAAGTAGGAGCTACCCTGTAATGAACCATATTATGGTCTGGTAGTGCTGCTCCCACCGGCAAATCGAAGCAGCATCTGATGAGTAGTGATCTGTTGGTGGTACGAAACCAGAGGCCGAGGCTCCCATTACACCCGGACCCAGGTACGACCGCCTGGGCGTCTGATCCGTCCGCCAACCATTCCATCCTTATCGACAATTTTTTTTATTCCGCATTTTTACTTCCCCTGTTTGTGTTGTCTTCCCCAGGCCTATGAATTTTTGTTAATACGTAAAGGACAGGGGCAACGAGCGGCAAAAACCCCGCCCACATCGCCCGAACTGAGCTACAGCAAGCATAGGCCGCTGCTTAGCTCGTTGAGGGGCCTTTTTCTTCGCCAGATGGCACGGCCCGACCTTCACGGTCGTTATGCTACCTAAGGCTCCGTCCCCACGGGCATCTTCGGATGCCCACCAAACTGTCCGGTACACTTCTGTCATCCCCATAGAAAAATGACAGAAGTTTACAATTTTAGGACAAATACGACGTTTACGACGTGAGCATGAGTCCCCTTATAATCTTCTTTCAGAAATGGTCGGTCCTAGTGACCAAATGAAAACGGGACAACAATAATAATAATAATAGGGGGATTCATGCTCACGTTGTAAACGTCGTATTTGTCGTAACGTTGTAAGCTTCTGTCATTTTATTATGGAGATGACAGAAGTTTTCGACGAATACGACGTTTACGACACTAAGCGTGAATCCCCCTAATATTAATTGCTAAGAGCGCGTTGACACGATCAAACTACGGTTTGACAAACCACCTACTTGAACGTGTCAACCCCTTGTCAAACTGGTTTGATGTCTTATGCTTCTGTCAAACCGTAGTTGGACGGTGCTCAACTTTTCATCAAATGCTAGTTTGTCAAATCGTAGTTTGATCATGTCAACGCGCTCTAAAGAATGCACCGGATACGGAAATAAAAACTTCTCACCTTCACTCACTACCATAGATATATATTAAACAGATCGGTAATAGTACTATCCCCACTCTGTTCTTCAGGTTATTTTCGAACCAACCCGCGCATGCGCTCTGCTACCCATTTGCACGCGGTCGCTATAAGTTAGGTTAATGTCGTGACGCCATCGGCCACTCAGCCATAATTTTGACATTTGCGAAGCATTTGGTCCCTCGCTCCTCGGGCCCCTGGGTCAAATGTTAATACGTGTTGTGTGTGTTTCACTGCGCAGACGCGAATATGTCAACCATAACTCGATATTCAAATTTTTACCCCCACTTTGTGCCTATTTCCTATCTGTTCAATATATGCTCATTACGTTTATATCGCGGGACTATCTTCGAGATCTATCTAAATCGATCTAACTCTCGACGATATAAACGTATCGGTTTAGTTAGTTTTGGCTTATCTCCACTTGCGATGCGGAACTGGACTAAAAAATTGGGACTATGTCGCTGTCATCGGTAATGTTGGCGCGGTGGTCGACGTTTCTTTGTTGTTGGTTTTTTTGTGTTCGGCGTTTGTTTTGTTTCCAATTTGAGGAAAGCAGTGCGTGATCACGGGCAAGAAAAAGGCCCTAACCAGATTGAACCCAGAAAGCAGCAGCAGCGGCAGCACCAACAACAACAACAGGTAGATCTGTCGCGATGACAGATCTACTTGTTGTTGTTCCTTCTGCCGCTGCTGCTGCATTCTGCGTTCAATCCGGTTTCGGCCAGTCTTTTTCTGTCGTAAAATCCATAGCTGTCAAATTTATCTTTGCTGTCAACGGAGAAAGTAGAACTACCTCTCCGTATGGTCGGTATAAACACTCCACCAAGTACTAACACTAAAACGATTTAGTTAAATCGCCTTTTAGTTCCACGGTATAAACATGGCCACTATGAATTTTTATATTTTTGTCCTTAAACATGTTCATCTATTTCTGCTTTGAAAAGTAATACTCCACCTTCGTATGTAGAAATCAATAATTTAATTAATAATTTATAAACAAAAATATACTTTGCACTTACCAAATAGCCAGTGCAAAATATATTCGTACGGTGCGCACCGGAACTGTCAAAAAACTCATCGCATCGTTGCGGAATCGCATTTTTGCAATTCAGCATGGTGCGTACCAGAAAAATTTAGTTCACTCTTGCGGAATCACATTTCTTCGGTGCGCACTGATTTCGATGCGCACTGAAAAAAAGATACAAAGTATCTACACTGCATGCAGATACATCAGAACATGGATATGTCTTTCCACTGCGTGGAACCTGTTGTGTTGAAGATATCGACGTAAGTTTTATAAAGATCCCAGTATAGTTATACTGGATGAAATCATTCGACAAAACACGTCCCACGCTTTCGGTAGGCATAAGACAAATCCATGTACCGATGTATCTGCATGCAGTGTAGATACTTTGTATCATTTTCAGGACATACCGTCCCGCATAGTGTACAGGAGAATACAAATTAACCCAACCGTTGCCCCGTGTGTGGATCAAGCGATCATACACTCTACATATTTTATATGCGCCTGTGCTTCGTTAGTACGTAAATCCGCGATCGATCGCGTCAAGCCGCGGTCTAGCTAAACACACTTACTATTAGATACTTAGATAGTACTCTAAACACACTTACTATTAGATACTTAGATAGTACTCGTCTAAGTCTAAAGACGGTAAGCGCGACAACACAATTTTATTGCATTAACGTTTACGTTATCCGCGCTGCACAAACTGCATCATTTGCACTATTCTCCTCACTAAATCAGAATTGTGCACTGTTAGTGTCACCATACACTGTCGATCTCGAACCTGGCACAAATTTCCTCTGACACACACACACACTTCACATAGGTGTGAAGAAAACCGGTCCACCTGTACTAGGTTCGTGTTCGAGTTCGACAGTGTATGGTGACACTTAGTTGATATATCATCGATCGTGATAGTACGCGGTATGCACGATACAAGTACGGTTGTAAGTTCCTTACATCTCACGGGAAAAATACGTTGGTGACCTTGGTGACACTGATTTCAGTCGGCTGGATGGGATTGGCCATCACCAGAAAGGGGTGGATCCGCTGCGGAAGTGTAGTCCAAGGTCCGTGGAGCAAGCATCACTTTCGCACTGTCGCCGATGACGAAGCAACATCCATCCATAAAACTTCTTCGACTCAACCGTATCTCCATTGCGTGCATACGAGTGTGTGTGTGTGAAGTTGAAGCTATTTCCCGACCTACCCCAACGATATTCTTATTGAGTCAGGTTAGTGACTAATTGATGAAAACAAAAAGATTGGTGTGAAGGAGAAGCCATAGCGCTGTGCACGAGTGAGGGAGACAGGTTGTCTGGATGTGGCTGGTGTTGTAAGCAGATTTGAATCACGAGGGGATGGCAGTTGAATGATGTTGACTTGTGTTATGGGTGCCTGGTTGTATAGTCAGTTCATGACGCGATGTTTTTCGATTTTCGTGAGTTCCCTTTGATGACTATTGACTGAGGATCGGCCACTACATTCATATAACTCGGAAAAATTTTCAATGGGCTTGTTTCATCTTCTGACCCCCGAGTAGAGAAACAGACATTTCGTCTGACGGACAGATTTTTAGGATGACCCCCAGCTATAAGACACATCCATATCAAAAACCACTCTTGCGAAAACTAGCCCCTGGTTGCCAGTTTGGAAGGAGGCCGACTCACACACTCTCAGCGACCTGCTTCCAGGCTTTGTACTCGTATGTAGATGATTTTGGTCCATGTCTAAAAAAATATTTGTATTGAGTTCCAATTCTTTTTCAAACCCCTATTCATTGATATGGATGTGTGGGTCGGAGGATTGAGAAAAACAGAATTTGGGGAGGATCCACCCTGATGGAAGGCTGGTAGGGACGGGAGATCGATTGTTGACTTTGGGTGCGTCCGAGGATTTTTGATTTTGGTTCTTTGAAAGAAAGTATTTTTTCCACTGGAGAGGTCGGTTTGATTGAGAAAGTTTGTGCAAAAGAAAGGAAGTTTGGACGGTTTGTTTTTTGGCGAAGAGTGGACAGAAAGAAAAACGATGGAAAAGTGTGACGTGCGAAAAGCAAAACTGTTGTTCTGTTATAGATTTGAAAGAACCAAAAGAAAAATCTCGGAGTCTATTTGACGCGTGTGTGTCAACGACAAACACCCATGTAAAGATTATTTTTCGCTATTTGTCGAATTAATTCTTATTTTCTGGCCGCCCATCTGAATGATTTCCGTTTGGAGTTTCTTTGAATTGAGCGTGATAAACAGCAAAGTTTTCCTTATGACCGTATTTGTCTGACCAGCGACTGCGCCAAGATTTGTTGTGTCGAATAAAACCCATATTTCGGGATTCCAATTGTAGAGTGACGGTTTTTCTTGAAAGGAGGATCTGAAGCACAGTGATTTCGAGTTTATTAAGTTTACTTTCTTTAGCTTTGCATTTCTTTTCTTCATTAATTTAATTTTTTGCTATGAATTTGTTTTAAATTGAATTAATATTTAATGAAGTGGTGGATTGAAACTGAGGGCGACCGATTGTTCATCGGTGGACAATCAACTGTGAGCAATTTTCCTATATACCTCATTTTCGTTATTATACCCTAGTTAGGGTTTTGTAGTAAAACAAAACCCTTATGAAATCGGTCAAAAGTCTGTCTGTCCGTCTGTCCATGGAATATCTCAGGAACGGCTGAAGCTACATATATGAAATTTGGTAGAAATGTGTAGAATTACTATAATTCGCCGGAGAAAGCGAATCGTTGTAATAGGTCAACTTAAAGGGGAGGTCCCCATAGAGGGGAAATGAAGGTCGAAATTTTTTTTTCGTTTAGTACAGGCAAGTGGGGTATCATAAGAAAGCTACCGTCGAGCACATTCCATTTTTGAAATTTTTTTCAAATTTGAAGGAACGGGAAAAGAGGGAGAGGGGAAATAATGTCGTCCGAGTTTGTCCCCCCCCCCCCCTTGCATTTCGAGACCGTTATACTTAGAGATATGAAAATTTACAGAAAAGCGCCATTTTACTAGTGTAGAAAACCTAGATTTCTAGAATTTTGAAATTTCATCAGAAAAGGTTAATAATAGTACATTTCTATAGTTTCAGTTAGCACAACCCTGCACCCCTTACGCGTACCCGAGGTCAAAAATATTGATATTCAATGATAACCAACATCATAGGCAATAATATCTTTAAGTTTCATTATAATCACATAATATTTAATAATAGTACATTCATTTAAAGTTCGGCATTTTGACACTATCCACACAAAAAATACACCTACCCGCCTCATAGGTGTGAGTACTACTATACTTTCATGTTGTTTTTCGTAGTGCGAATTGCAGTTATTTAATTAATCATTTTTTAAAGGGTAAAGATTGGTTGGGGGCGCTGCGTCTTAATTGGCCAACTTTACCGGGTGGAAGGGGGGGGGGGGGTCCACATAGAGGCGAAATTAAGGTCAAATTTTTTTATCGACTGATATAAGCAAATGAGGTGTCGTGAGAAAGGTAATGATGAGTACATTCAATTTTTTCGCATTTTCTCGAAATTTATAGAAAGGGGAACTGTGGGGGAGGAGAAAATATTAGTTCGTAATTTGACCCCCCCTTTCCTGCATTTTGAGACCGTTATACTTAGAATTATGAAAACTTACAGGAAGTGGGTTTCGAAAAACATATAAAATGGAAAATAGTGGAATTTGTATATCTTCTCAGAATAGGTCAATAATAGTTTATTTGTATAGTTACAGTTAGCACACCCTTGCACGCCTTAAACACGTTCGAGGTCAAAAGTACTGATGGCCAACGATAACCAACACCTTAAGCGATAATATGTTCTAAGTTTCGTTACAATCACGTAATTTAAATTAGCATGTAAAATGTAAGTGGGTAAGACATTTTAATTACGTTTTTTTCTATCCATCTGAGTGATATCAAGAAGAGCAAGGAGCCGATATTTATATACCAAAATAAGCGCTTGCTACAAAACCCTCGGATTGCGGGCGTAGCCCTCTATATTCCGGTTTCATTTTTATATTGAATTGATAATTAAAACTTTATTATTTTCCTTTTTGTTGGATATTTATCCCCAAATTTGATTATCTTTTATTTTTCGGAAATACATAATTATAATGATTAACTAATTTTTTCCTCATACTGGGTTCTTCCGTGTCCCGAAGGATGGACACATTCCTTTCCTCCTCCTGATTCCTCCGTAGTTTGTTTTTATGTTTAATTAAAGGTGGCTAATCTAGGACCAGAGTGCTTTGGCTCACAAACTGATGACCATTTGCTGGTCTGGGACCTGTGCCACCGAGCCATAAGAATTCTGGTAAAAAAAAATAATTTTGTTGCAATGACGACGACTTGACATTTTTTAAACTAAAAAAAAAATTAAAAAAAAAAATATGGTCACAGTTAGGCCGCTCCAATTTGAAGAATCGGAATGAATAATTGAAAAGCACTTTTCACGTAGGAAGAACTGCTCGATTCCTGCGAATTTAATTAAGGTTATCTTTACGAACACAAGTAAACACACAAAGTATACTACCTCGAGAAAAATACTTGTAATTAGTGCACTAGTTTCTTCGGTAGTTTCATAAGTATTTAGCTTGTTTCCAAATAAGTTAGCTATGCCACGAAGATGCCAACAAAAAACTGATGTCAACTGCACTAGACTATCAGCCTCGTTAGCTGTACTGTGATGGTTCTTTATAAGAATTAATTCTGCAATTTTATGCATCTTGCTGACTATCAAAGCAGTTGTTTCTGCCAAGCATCTAAGAGCTTTATTATATACCTCCTTTGCCTCATCATGTTCCATACTTTTCAAATTAGTCGTATTTTCACTCCAACACCTTAAAGTAAGAAAATTGTGGAAAATTTTATACATTAATTATATTCAGTATCACCTTATCAGTTCCGTGAAGTCTACATCAACTCCCAAATCTTCAGAAGCCCAAATAAGTTTGTCTTTGAGTTGATCAGCATCGCTCAAGTAATCACTTTCATCATCTAATTCGCCCAAGTCGCAAAGTTCTTTCACTTCATTTAATGTCTCTTGCATATCAGCAAAAGCTTTTCCAGATAAAGGCTCTAATAATGATTGCAACTTCAAAGACGATTGTTTCGAAAGCATTTCAAGCGCTTCCAGGTGAACCAACCCATGATAATGATCAAAAAGCATTTCGAAATGCAATTGTTTTTTGTATGTATTTTTTTGAATTTCTTTTAATTTGTTCTCAGTCTCTTCAGATTTTTCTTTCGCTTCTCTCAGCATCTGAAAAATAAGCAATCTGCATTTACCAATTCTAACATTTTTATTCCAATAAAACTCACTTGACTTAGCACTGGCTTATCGTTATCCAATCCTAAAAACTTTCTTTTATTTAGTAACAAAGGATCATTTTCTTGCAGTATGGTCATAGTCTTCTTGCCGATACCCTCCAGAGTGTCTAAACCCCCTGTTAATACTTTGTTTCCAATTGACGTGACACCTGTAGATACAATATAAATGCAATGTTAAAGGTAAACCAATTACAAAGATACAGGCAAATCTGGGGCAACGCCATCATATGACCGGCAAATTAAACTTGTTGAACATTCAAACTATTCAATTTACAGGATAAGGCCCTTTATAGTCTACAGTTAAAGAACATTGTTCTTTGGTCTTGATTATACAACTCCAGCACATACGGCCAACCGCGAGCGACTTGTCTCTGTTGTTCAGTGACCGCGTTCTCCAATTCCGGAAACCGGCAATTGTAGGCGTCAGCATCAACTGCATCTTCCAAACTTGCTCTCGGTTTTACTCTCAGCGTTGCTCCGCTAGCGTCTTTTCAATATCCGTTTAGACATGCGGCTGTTGTATATTTGATGAATATTTCCTATTGCCCATTGCTATCGTTGTCGTAACGATTCTTGAAACATCTAGCTCATCGTATAGGTCAAACAATTCATTATGATTATGTACTAGTTCTTCAACGGCAGGCGAGCTTCGAGGCATAATACAATATAATAAGAGTCCAAGGCTATTTATTAAGGGATTGGAAAGAAAATTTACTCCCAAAGACCTCCATCAAGATATCTGCAGCCTTAACCATGGCTTGATAGAAAAAGATCGACTTGAAGTTGTATTTTTCAAAGAGATAAGGGGGGAAATGAATTGCTTTCAGTCAATGATTCGATGTATAAAAGGCAGTACATTAAAATCGATTATAACAGCTACTTCGTAAAAAAAAGATTTTAATATTACAAGATGCTTTGAATGCCAAAAATTTGGACGCCATGTGATGATTCCGATATATGTATGCGCCAAAAATGATGGCCATCATAACACCAAAGATTGCAAGTCGAGTATCCAAAAATGTGCCAACTGCATTAGTAAAGGCTGGCCTGTTGAAATCATTTTCCCATACAGCGGACTCAAAAGAATGCCCAGAATATGCAAAGAGAAATCAAGTTTCAACTAGGAGCACAAATTAATTAATCAAATAATTTATTATGACTAACATACTAGTTTACATGAACTTAAAATTATAATATGTACGCTAAGCTCACGAGATCGAGACATACTTGCAATTTAATACAGATTTGGACATTTTAGTATTTTGGGTGACATGGTTGAGTAAAGAGGAAACTCAATTTTTCAACATCCCTGGGTTGAACGCTACTTTCTGTTTGAATTAACTTTTCATTCGCTTTCTAATAATCATATGCTTACAATATTTATACCCTTCACGGATGTGATAGGGTATATTAACTCTGTCATGAATTTGCAACGCACAGAAGAAAGCATCTCCGACCATATAAACTATATATATTCTTGGTCAGTATGATGAGACGAGTCGATTAAGCTTTGTCCGTCTGTCCGTCTGGTTCTATGCAAACTGGTCCCTCAGTTTTAAAGCCATCGAGCTGAAATTTCGTACAAAGCCTTCTTTATATTGCACGCTGTAAATATGTTGGAACCAACGGAATCGGACCACTACGTCAACCACTACGTCATATAGCTGCCAAAGGAACGACCGGTCCAAAAATTCATCTTTGTGAGAAAAACTTTTTTATTTCTAAAGATACTTTTTTCAAATTTCAAAATAATCCATAATATTTTTAGCCAAATCACATTCCTGAATTTCCTTGAAATCGGGCTACTCTATCATATAGCTGTCATAGAAACGACCGTTCCAAAGCAAGTTTTTGTTAGAAAAATTTTTTTATTTCTAGAGATATCTTTACGAAATTTCATATTATTCAATTAAATTAACTGCACTGGGCCCCGGTGCGATTCCGGGGATTTACGTGTCGGACTATGAGCCCACTCAGCTGTTAAATGAGTACCCATTATGGGGTAAATAACTCGGTTGAGCGTGTTGCTGATCACATACCTCTGTACAAAAAACCGTCACGATTTAGAAAATGAGATGATGCTAACTCATCTCGAGGCCGTGGTTCAAATTGGACTGTTGCGCCAGTTATTTTTATTTTAATTAAATTTACTTTTACTACTAATTTCAAAGTGGCAAATGCGCCGTAAGTCACAACGATGGTATGATATCGCTTCGCGTGAAGAGTATCATACCTTCGGCAAGTTTATTTATAATTTTAGTAGAACTTGTGCCGAGAGCGATGTTCAGTTCGTGTGAATCTAACAATTTTAATACGTCGTGAGAATCTAACAATTTTAATACGAGTAGTTTATTAAAGGATGGATTTAATTAGGACTTAACGAGTTATGAAAAGAAAAATTAAATTAAGAAAGAAAATTAAAATATAATGTATTAAAAACGGAAATTTTAAAATTCAGTAAACGTCATTTTTTTATCGAGATACTTAGATATTTTACAATTCAAACATTATTATTAAAACAAAAAAAAATATTTACTGGAAAAAGTTTCTTTATCCAGGAAGTTAGAAACGCATCTAGGTAATGTTAACTATTAACTTATTAGTAAATTGTTTTAATTTCGATTTGATATTTATATAACTCAAATTTAGTTTAACTTTTGGAGGAAGATTATTAAAAATCCGCGGTCCTAAAACCGACAGATGCCTAGTAGTACTTACTTTTCTGCAACGAGTAATGGTTATAAGACCAAGTAATTGTCTTCTAGTTCGGTAACCCGTGATGTGCCAAGACAAATTAGCTTTGGTTTAGATACATGAACTTTAAAGAATTTTATAAATATTGTATATCTGTTTAATATTCATTACTCTAAATTCATTATAAGCATTAGATGTGGAGGAAAATTTAGATTTTTTGAGGCTAATTTTAACAATTCTATTTCGTAGTGCTGCATCCCAGATGATAATTCCATATTGCAGAAATTACTGAACCAGTGAAAAATAAACCATTCTTATCGTATTTGTTTCAATGTTCTATCTTATCTCAAGAAATGCATATGTCCTAGGTATTTAACATATTCAAGCTGGTTTATGCTTCAACCATTGTCCGTAGCATTCGAGGGGGTGTTATTCGGAGATATTCATTAAATCGTGCTATTCAGCTAAGATTATAATAACTGACACCATTTTTTGTACAATTGTTGTAGAATTATCCTTAAAGAATAAAAAAATAAAAAATAAAAAAATAAAGCCTCGTTTTCCAAGCTGTTTTCCGCACCTTGGGGCTTTATATAGGCACTTCTTATCGTTCACCATCTGGGCCTGCGATAGATTTCATCAATCACATAGATGGACTTTATGTCACTAATTCAAGCTTACTAATAGCAGATACTAACATAGATGTACTAACAGAGAGAACGTTCGAGTAACTCGAGGAGTGAACATCGCTCGTCAGTTAGCTCGCTAAAACAAGTTTAAGTTAGTATTGGAATAAATAGTAGTCTATAGACAATAGTCTAGACGAAAGTTTTAGTTAAATTATCATTCCCAACGAAGAGGATTTACAGTTACGAATCTGTGTATAGACAGTTATCTAGCCATTGTCTAGACGGCTGTCTAGACAGTGGTCTGGACGGGCCGTTCTGAAAAACCGTCTAGACTCACGTATGGATGAGGACGATGAGAGTCTACTGGAGCAGCCAGGCCTATTGCGCCTCTACGAGCCGCTTCAAACATCAAGAATGACAACCGACCCCAAGGAGGCGAAGGGGGTTAAAAGGCCCCACAGTACACAAGTGGATGACGATTATGACTCTGATGAATCACTGGCTAGCAACGGTACGATCTTGTCAACCGCATCATCGCTCCTAAGGAAGAACATCCAGCAGGAAAACGAAAAGTTGAAGCGAGAGATAAGACAACTTGAAAAAGGAAAAACTCGAAATGGACCACGTGGTCCGCGATCTGAAAAAACAAGTTGAAGAGCTGCGCGCAATGTTTGTTGTTCCGATTATACATGGAACGGACAACTCACTTTCTGGCCCACCAGCACAAGCGACACGATCATCACATGTTGCTCCTTATGGGGGCCCATTAACGTCAGCATCACCAGCTATCGTAGTGCAAAAGACGGCAGATGCCCCAACAGCAGTCGCTGCCAAACCAGCGGCTAAATCACCAACAGGCACCAACTCGTCTCTAACCTCAATTAAACATGCCGCAAAGTCTGCCAAATCACCTGCAATACCGGCTAAACTAGCGGCCAAAACTTCAGCGATCCCGAAAACTGCACCACCGTCAGCGGCAGCAAAATCTTTTGTAGCTCTTGACATGACATCAGCCACCGCGACGACGATGACCAAGACATCAACAGGTGAAACGATAGATATGGACGCGTTGTTGTCAGTACCGGACACCCACTTTGAATTTGACACTAATAGTGATGACGTCAACACAGCTGTAGAGACGTTCAATTTCGTTTCTAGAAAGAAGCGCTCGATGAAAGGAACAGCCATACAAGTCAAGGTATGTGAGCCAAGTCAGCAAGATACTCCTTCCCCCTCCCCCAACGCAAGCCTCTCGCAAACAGAGAAAAAATAAAAAATTCCCCCCATTGTATGCCACAATGTCGATGTGCCTAACATTTTGAGAAAACTCAAAAATACTAGTATCACAGTAGTGGCAAAAAGCTTGAATCGCTTCCGATCGCATATGATGTGCAACTCGGCCAATGATCATGAAAAACTATTTGGTTTCCTTAAAAGTGAAGGTCTGCATGCAACGACACGCACCCCCAAAATCAGGATGCTAAAATCCCTAGTTCTCAAAGGTCTTGATTATCGTTGGGATCCTCAAGAAATAGTGGACGATATTTCGTCCAACTATCCAAACATACTGCTTAATGGAGTTTCACATTTCATTACCAAGAGAGATAAGGCCGAAAACCGGAAGAACCCAGAATACGGTCAAATTTCAACCTCTGGTTTATTTATAGTTAGATTTCAGCCCTCTCAAGACCTAGCTGAAGTCCGAAAAATTAAATATATCCTCTCTCAATCAATTCATTGGGAGAGAATTATACAATAAATAAAGAAATAGTTCAGTGCTACAATTGTCAAAACTTTGGCCATGTAGCAACGAACTGCAGCATTCTGCATCGATGCGTCAAATGCACCGCTTTTCACCAACCGGGTGAATGCGAAAAGAGAACAGACGAAAAAGCCGACTGCTGCAACTGCGGCAATGGGGGTCAACCTGCCAATTATAAGGGATGTCCGGCGTACAAAGATTGGACGGCCGCAAGAAACAAATCCAATCAAACGACACAGCGCCTTAACGGCCAAACGAATAAAAAGTCGCCCACCAGCCAAAGCATCCCTACGAATTATGTCCGCAATGGGGTCTCATTCGCTAATGCTGCAGGAAGTCCACGTACGACTCCTAATCCCACACATATATCAACTAACGTCGACCAGCTCCTTCGAGCGGTATTAGCATCGTCTGCACAGGCAGAGACAAAGTTGGCCACGATTGCGGTCGTATTAAACTCCGTTAATGGAGCTTAAAATGGCCGCTTTCAAAGCAAGATCTCTGATCTCGCACGCCCAAAGAGCAGCCGCTTAGGAGTTAATCAACTCAATTAACGCTGATATTTTCTGTATCACGGAAACGCATTTTGTGCTAGGAGATCTAAACTCACGACATACTGCGTGGGGTGACACAACCTGCAATGTTAACGGTAAAGCACTGTTCAAATGGTTGAATGACTCTCCATCATCTCTCCCAGGACGCCGACAAGATTGATTAGCCCATCAATTCTGGATTACTTCCTGATCTCCCATGATCTGATGCACCTTAGTATCTCCCCCAGCTGTGCAGCCATCCTAGACATGTCAGACCATCTTGCAGTCATCTTGAATTTGCAAATAGGTTCCATAGCGGAGTTATTACAGTGCCCTCCTACCTCCTTTTTGCCCTATAAGGAGACGGACTGGGATGCATTTGGAGAAAGCGTTAGGCGAGCCCTAAGACCAACAGTGTTCCCATGCAATAGAAATTTACGAAACGATGAAATCGATTCGCTAATCACGAGCTTTAACGATTCTATTACTAAGGCAATCGGTGAGAACACAACTCGCATCACTCCCTCCAAATTAAAGCACGACCCTCTCCCGGCGGAGATTGTGCTCCTATTGAAAATTCTGCAACTAAAGAGGCGCAAACTAAAAAACTCCTATCATAGGTATGGTAACCGGATCAGTGACGAATATCATTCAATCATTCAAGAAATTAACTTTTTGAGCAAAATAATTGCGAAGATAATAGAAGACTAACGGATCGACTTTCGAGTATAAAACCCGGCCCCCAAATGTTTAAAGAGATCAACTTTCTCTCTGGCAAGTTTAACGTGACAGAACCTAAAATAACCTTAAATGGGATACAGGTTAACAGTAAAGAGGAACAGCTACAACTTTTTCAGGAAATTTTCAGTGGCAGCTTAATATGCCTCCTCCTGACGACAGCTTTGAAACAACAGGGCGGGCGAGGTTAGAGGTCTCCAACTTTGAATCTGCCAACCTAAGAACGATATATACATTTTCTTCCCAAAATAAATCAGACAACCCTCCCGACAGCAGTATCTTGATTACTCCGGGCTATCTACAAACTCTAATAAAGACCTTAAACAATAAGAAATCCTTCGGGGTGGATGATATCTCTAATCTTGTCATAAAGAAGCTACCGGGGGCAGCCATCAAGCTACTAGTAGTGATATTTAACAATTGTCTAAACTAAACAATGGATACTTCCCTGACACGTGGAAAGTTGCTAAAATCATCCCTATACACAAAAAAGGCAAAAGTCATGAGCCGTGTAACTTTTGTCCAATCTCTATGCTCTCGAATGTGGGCAAACTATTCGAGAAGGTCTGGCTGAACCTTATTTTAAGACATTGTGAAGACGCTAACATCATCCCCAGCCATCAATTCGGGTTTCGTGCCAAACACGGAACTCAACATGCTCTCACCTATTTGCACGACACAGTGCTAGGCAATCTTGACAATGGAAATATTCCAACAGTCGTCTGTGCGTTAGACCTTGAAAAGCCTTTGATTGTGTGTAGATCAAGGCCTGATCTATAAACTCATAAAGTTCAGATTTCCGTCTTCGGTAATTCGAATTGCCATTAGTTTCTTCACAAACAGGAAATACCAAGTCGCGCATGGAAAATATGTCGGGTCACAATCCCTGAACAAAAAGGCAAATAGAGTTATTGTCCAAGTCGGCAATAGTACCATCCACGCCTCGGTCTCAATGCGTTATTTAGGTGTCTTATTCAATAAGTTCCTCAAATTCAACCCTCACGTCAAGAATAGTATTCAAAAGGCATATCTCAACTTCAATAAAATTCGGTTTTTATTTTCACGGCCGGTTGGATTATACCAGAGAGTCAAGATTATTGCATATAAAACCCTTCTCCGCCCCATCCTCACCTATGCTTGCTCGACTTGGCTCACTTGCTCAAAATCATTTATGGAGCTCGCGTCGCGTCTCAAAAGAAAAATTCTACGGTATTGCACCGGCAAACACCGACGATTTTGGACAACCACCAAAAAATATTATCGGTCAAGCTACATCTACAGCTGCGCGAATCTGAATACCCTCGAAGGCAGAATCCTTGAACTCACGCAAAGATTCTTTAAGGCAGCGGGTGACCATCCAAATGCCAATATTAAGAACATCCATTAAAAAGCTATGGCTCGCGACGACATCACACTCAGTGAGTCGATGGCGTACCCTAGACCGAGCGACATCTTAAAGTCTGGCAGTTCGATGGTTTTCCGCAATTTGTATAATTATAGAGGACGCAAGTATCGAAGACATTGACCGGAGATACTAGACAGACGATTGAATTTCAGACAGACGTGACTTGACAGAAATTCAAAATAAAGAGCAAATAATTATTAAGCTCCTTTTTTTTAACTAGGAATAAGATTAGATTAAGTTTTATATATATAGGTATAAAAAAAAATATAAAAAACAGGATAAAGTAGTTAAAGTATTAAGCTAAGCAAGCTAGAATCTACATAAGTCTCAAGACATGTTAATAACTTAAAAAATAAAATAAATGAGGAACAAAAATATTAAATGTAGAGAGGCAAAAGGGCAGATATGCAAAGGGGAGGCCAAATATACATAGCCGCCCCAAACATAAGTTAGAATAAGTTAGACACGTAAGACAATAAATGTTATTATAAAGGCTAAAAAAATAAAACCTCCTTTGAAACTGACCTGATGTACTAACAGATGAATGCTATACAGCCGTGTATAAAGAAAATCTTGAGTCGAATGGGCCATTAATAACTAATAATTAATTACCTACGCGCATATGTTCCACAGATTTCCCTAGTCCGACTGGCCTGATCTAAATCATAAAATAATAAATCTGTCGATTGTTCACCTAAAAAAAAACAAGCATGTAAAAGTCAGTATTAAATGCCTGAATCATTCTCTATAAGCGTCAAATAGTCGACTTACTAAAAGCCAAAGCTTCAGTGATTCAGTGACCTTTCCGACATTATCCCTAAGGGCGTTGTCTCTCTGTTTACTTTTTACGAGTGGAATTACTTCAAACAGTTTAGTTTGCAGTATATGCTGATTGCTCCAACACAGATTCTCTATGATTATTACCAATAACACCAGCTTCGTTTGAATTAATTAATACTCGAAGATAGTTTCGCGGTATAAACGAGGCCACTAACGCAACAATAGGCGTGTTTTTTTTGTACTGTGGTGGGGGTTAACCAATTAACCTTACCGCAGTGCAAAAAAAACACGTCTATAGTTAGGCCGGCCCGGTTGTTGAAGAGGACTCTACACCGAAGTTCGAGGCAGCAAGCTTGATCTGAGGAGTATCCTCAAGTGGCCGAAGGAGGAACCTCCACGTGGTATCAACTGGGAAACGCCAACTTATACGGCTTGCTAGCTAGAGATGGTAGGCTGATCTTTCCAGGCACTTATACACTCCACCAATGACAACTACCTTCCTGGGCAATCAATGCACTGTGTAGGTGCTGGTAGAGTGTTAGATTCTTATCTTTTCAGGACCGGTAAGAAGGCCCAAAAACGGTATGACATGGACGAAACAAAGGACAATTCGCGGGTAGGGATATCTACCCAAGTGTCGGTAGGAGTCGTGGCTGCGACTACCGGCGAGGGCTCGGGAGGTGTAAGCGCCTCCTTAGTCGCCAGTGGCCACCCAACAATAGTCGAGTCAGCGGGCAAACCAGGCGGCTCAGATGTTTATACTACTGGTTTGAAAAAACAACGCGCAAGACACATCTTCACACTGGATACCGAGCTTGACAGTGATCGCTCAGATCGAGGAGAAGACACAGCATTGAGCCAAGCGGAAGAGGACCGCCTGTTAGGCACCGAATCGTCTGGTGAGGGTTCTGAATGGCAGGCGATTAGAAGGCCCAGATCTTCGAAGGAGGGTACTGAACGGCATTCGACCGAAAGGCCCAACCCTGAGGAGGACACTGAACGGCGCTCGGCCAAAAGGTCCAAATCATCGAATGAGGAGCGCAGGCCCCTTAGTGTCACCATACACTGTCGAACTCGAACTCGAGCACGAACCTGGTACAAATGTCCTCTGACACACATATACACTTCACATAGGTGTGAAGAAAACCGGTCAACTTGTACTAGGTTCGTGTTCGAGTTCGAGCTCGAGTTCGACAGTGTATGGTGACACTTAGACGCTATAAGGCCACACTAAGGATTAACGAAAGACTTGGCAACAGACAACTTCTGACCCCGAAAGAGGCGGAGGATTTATCATGGGCCAAAGAAACTATCGAAGAAAGCAGGAAATACTTAGAGACGAGAGCAGACCTTGCGAGTAGCGACTCGCAGTTCCACAACAAGGTCGAGCAAAGAGAAATACAGAAGCTTACGGTAAAAAGGCAGCGCTCAGAAGAGGATCAACGAGCATCTTCGAGCAAAAGGCAATGCCCGGCGGCGGGAAAGCCAGGGGCTAGCCAGACGCCTACAAGACAGCCAACCAAGCAAACGACGGCGAGTACCTCCAGGAAGGCCGGAAAGGCCAGAAAAGAGATGAGTGCAGCCGAAGCAGCAAAACGACACCTGGTGGTAGCGCTCATTGACCGTAGCGACCATCTCGGCAAGATGAACCAGGAAAGGTGGTCAGCGGTGGAAGTGAGGCTGATGGACCAACTCATACAGCGATTGTCAGACGCGAACAACCCTATGCCATCGTTTGATGGAGCTGGGTGGTTCAAAGGCGTCAAAATGATTGGCTGCAAGGACGATGCTACGCTGAAGTGGTGCAGAGACCCTGTGCCGACACTGGACGGTTTATGGGAGGGGGCCAAGCTGGAAATAGTTGACCGTGACAACATTCCAGCTGTACCCAAGGCGAAGGTCCTAATTCCGAGGGTCGTACCCGCAGACATTTCGCTCCAACTGTTCCAGAGACAGAACTCCGACGTACCGACGGATGATTGGTTGGTCCTACATACTGGTGAACCGACAGCGGAAGGAGGACAAACCTTCATCCTACAATAGCCTCAATGCCCTTCTGGACTCTGACAGAAGCACGAACGACCTGACAGTTATTCATGTGGAGGGCGCTCTAGGACGATCCCTTATGCTCGCATCAGCATACATGGCTCACGACAAACCCGCGCCGCCGCACGAGCTGCACACATTGCTTGATTGCGCAACCGGAAGGAAAGCGAACATAGTGATAGACAGCGACGCCAACGCACACCACACGATATGGAGAAGTAAGGACGACAACAAGAGAGGTGAGTCATTACTACTTTATAATTTGAAAATAGCTAATCGTGGAGGGGAACCAACCTACAGGGGACCTACTAGCGAGAACGTACTAGATGTAACACTACACTCAAACGGTGATACGTGTGATGTTCAGAACTGGAGGCTCCCGGATAGACCCTCATTCTCGGACCACATGTACATAAGCTTTGAGGTAGGATTCACAACCATGAATGAAACGAAGAAACACAGAAACCCGAGGACAGCCAACTGGGAGGCGTACAGCCAAATTGTAGATACCAAACTTTCCAGTAGGCGCCCGGAGTACATACGTAACATTAAAAGTCTGGAGCGCACGACCCAGACTCTAACCAACATACTTACTAAAGCATTTAATACTACAAGTACACAATGCAGTTCACTGTTTTTTAGCCCGGTTTCTGAAAGTGAAATAATTCAAGTGATAAACGAGCTAAAACCTTGCGTAAGCCCTGGTTCTGATGGTCTACATTCCAAATATTTGAAGGAAAATGCTTCACATATTTCTAAACCTTTAGCATTTTTAGTAAATAATTGCTTGAGCCACGGATATTTTCCAACAGAACTTAAACAAGCCGTAGTGATACCACTCCATAAAGGAATGATAAGGAAAATCTTAATAATTATCGGCCAATTTCACTTCTGCCCAGCATTTCCAAAATATTTGAAAAGACCATTAAAACTAGATTAGTAAAATTTCTAGAAGAAAGAAATATCATATCCGATTCCCAATATGGTTTCAGATACTCTAGGAGCACCGAAGATGCAATTTATGCGGTTACCAAAAAAGTTGTATCCAACTTGGATAATGGTCAAGCATGTCTAGAAATATTCTTATATTTTCAGAAAGCCTTTGATACTGTGGATCACAAAATGCTGCTTATGAAAATGTATAATATTGGAATAAGGGGCCTGGCTTTAGATCTTTTCAGATCTTATTTAAATGGGAGAAAACAATCAGTGCGCCTGAATCAGCATACAAGCTCAGCACTCGACATAACAATTGGAGTTCCGCAAGGAACTGTTTTAGGGCCAATCCTGTTCCTTATATATAAATGACCTTTTGAGATTAAATTTGCAAAATTGTTCTGTGTTTGCGTTCGCAGATGACACCCTAGCCATTTTTAATGGAGAAAAATGGGAGAAAACATTCGAATATGCAAGAAAGGGCATGCAAGATATCAACACCTGGCTTAAAGCTAATTTAGTTTCCATAAATACTCAGAAAACAATTTTGGTTCGTTTTTGTCTTACTACCAATAGAAAAATACCTGCACGGGTAGAAATTGTAATTGTACATATATAGAAATAAAGAATAGCGTTAAATATCTTGGTATAACAATTGATAAACATCTACGTTGGAGTGAACACATTTCATATATAGGTATATGCAGTCGATTGCGAAAAACAATCTATCATCTACGTTGGAGTGAACACATTTCATATATAGGTATATGCAGTCGATTGCGAAAAACAATCTATAAGTTTGTCGAACTGAGATCGATTCTATCTATTGCCAGAATAAGAATGATCTTTATTGCTTTGGTTCAATCCATAATAGACTACGGAATTTTAACCTGGGGTGGTCTTTCACAAAGCTATTTAAAACCATTAGAATTACTACATAAAAAGATTATTAAAATTTGTTTGAGGAAACCAATTTTATATCCAACACAGCATTTATACAGAGACTTTGTAGTTTTGACTATAGCGAATATGCATAAATTAAAGATTCTAAAATTTGTGTATAAACACCCTAATGAATTTCCACTCGAAGAGGAAACCAGATATTTAACACGTAATTAGAAGAGTACTCAAACAACCAAGATATAATACATGCGTTGCACAACACCATGCTTTTTATTATGGACCACGTTTGTTTAACAGTTTACCAGAAATCATTTCTAGACGTACTAATTTTTACTGTTTTTCGAAATCAATTAAAAAATATTTGTTAGATTCCAGTATATAACCAATTTAACAAGTTTTTAGAGTTTGAATTATAACTAACATGAAAAAAAATTACTCTCTAATTTATTAACGTGAATAAACCACTTTGATAAATAGTATATAAAATATTCTATTTGAACAATCTCACACCACGAGCTATGCTCATTGTGAGATGACCAAAATCAGTCAGAATTACACATTTCATTATCCTAAATCCTAACTATTTCTATCTTTATTTTCCTGATGTTAATATTTTGTATTTTAGAACCTAATCAATTTAATTTTTTTTGTATTCAAACAGAATCAAATAAATAAATAAATAAATAATGTCCTCTCAGAAAACCCCCTTAGAAGACCCAACCACTATGGTGGAACAAGGAGATTAGGGAAGCCCGCTGCAAGGTAAGGAAGCTGTTCAGCAACGCCACGGGGCATGACGAAGCATGGGGCGAGTACAGGAACTCGTTAAAAGCATTTAAGAAACAATTAAGAGCGGCTAAGAGACTTTTGCAGCCAAATTGAAAGCACGACGGAAGAAAAGCCATCTTCAAAAATCCGATACCACCCTCCACCCTCAACAAGGAGGATGTAGGTTGGACACAAGACAGCGCAGATACACTAGATGAACTTCTGAACACACACTTCCTTGGCTGCGAGGACCATCACACCCTCGTAACACGGCCGGAAAAAAAAAACAGAAAATTGCGACGCAAGAAGATGCAACATTCCGGGGCTATTCACATGCAGACGCGTAAAATGGGCGATAAGCTCCCTTGACGCGTACAAATCGGCAGGCCCTGACGGAATCATACCGGCAATGCTGCGAAAACCCATGGACACAATAGCTCCTTGGGTGATTGCCATACTAAAGGGATGTCTCCGACTAGGTGTAATGATCCACCTGTAATGAACCATATTATGGTCTGGTGGTGCTGCTCCCACCGGCAGATCGAAGCAGCACCTGATGAGTAGTGATCTGTTGGTGGTACGAAACCAGAGGCCGCGGGTCCCATTACACCCGGACCCAGCTTCGACCGCTTGGGCGTCTGATCCGTCCGCCAACCATTCCATCCTTATCGACTATTTTTTTTCATTCCCCATTTTTACCTCCCCTGTTTGTGTTGTCTTCCCCAGGCCTATGAATTTTTGTTAATACGTAAAGGACAGGGGCAACGAGTGGCGAAAACCCCGCCCACATCTCCCGAGCTGAGCTACAGCAAGCATAGGCCGCTGCTTAGCTCGTTGAGGGGCCTTTTTCTTCGCTAGATGGCACGGCCCGACCTTCACGGTCATTATGCTACCTTAGGCTCCGCCCCCACGGGCATCTTCGGATGTCCACCAAACCGTCCGTTACATAGGCTACGTACCTCTGGTGTGGAGGGAGTCTAGAGTGGTGTTTATCCCCAAAGCAGGCAAAGGCAGCCATGCCAATCCTAAGGACTTTAGACCTATCAGTCTAACGTCCTTTTTGCTAAAAACAATGGAAAAGTGCATAGATGGATACATTAGGGAAACCATCCACGCTTCGTATCTAGAACTCAGCACGCTTACATAAAGGGGAAATCGGTAGAAACCGCTCTATACGAGGTGGTCTCAATGATCGAAACATCCCTTCAATATAAAGAATTCACTCTCGGTACATTCCTGGACATAGCAGGGGCTTTCAAGAACGTCACTATGGAGGCTATAGTGGAGGCCCTGGAACTTCCCGAGGTGAATGCTACTCTAAGGAAATGGATCGAAGCACTACTCTCGAACAGGCTAGTAACGTCTGAATGGGGGAGGTGGTAAAGCCACCAAGAGTACGATGAGAGGCACTCCGCAAGGAGGAGTGCTATCGCCGCTCCTATGGATACTGGTACTGAACAATCTACTAACATCCCTCGAATCGTCCGGAATACGTGCGGTAGCCTATGCAGACGATGTTGTGATACTCGTATCAGGCAAACACCCGAACACACTGTCAGAACTTACAACTATGGCTCTCAGTAAGATACTAAGGTGGACGGATAGAAGAGGTCTAAGTGCAAATCCTCGGAAAACTGAACTAGTCCTCTTCACAAGGAGAACCAGAATTCAGGAATTTATCCTGCCAAAGATGGGTGACACCGAGTTAACTTTGTCAACCCATGCAAAGTATTGTACTTAGGGATGATCCTGGATAGTAGACTTAACTGGGGTCGTAACGTCGAGGAACGAAACAGGAAAACCAGCATCGCCTTTTACACCTGCAAAAGCATGCTTGGCAAAAAGTGGGGTCTCAGTGCGGTCTGGTGGACAGCACTCAACACGAAAAGAATCTTACAGAAAATGGAGATGGTACAGAAACTATGTTGCTTAGGGATCACCGGGCCCTTAAGAACAGTATCTTCACTCTCTCTGAACACCCTTCTAAACCTGCTTCCGATCGGCCTATATCTGAAGAATGAGGCAGCTAAATGTGCCCTAAGACTTAGAGAGGCAGGATACTTCAAAGAGAGGCCATATGGCCACCGCAGTATTAGGCTGCCATCTATTAATACTGACTATATGAAACTACAAGTAGGTTTCAACACAAACTTCGTGGTCAATATACCCGATAGGGAGCAGATCCCAGTAGTTGATCATGGCCGCAGAAAGGCGCTGAACTTCTACACGGATGGCTCCAAGATGGAAGCCGGAGTTGGAGCAGCAGTCTACTCGTCGGAAATTCCATGCAACCTTTCCTACAGACTGCTGAATGAGTGCAGCATTTTCCAGGCGGAGGTGCTTGCGATCCAAAAGGCAGCTGAGGTGATGATATAATCCCGGAAAAAGGGTGGAATCGTCATACACACGGACAGTCAAGCAGCACTAAAGGCGCTACAGTCCGTCACAATCAAGTCGAAGACAGTGCATAACTGCCTAATAGCTCTACAAGCTCTGCGATCAGCTAGGACGCTGGAACTCTGGTAGGTTCCGGGCCATAGCGGGGTTCTAGGTAACGAAATAGCGGATGGACTAGCCAAACAGGGAGCTATCCTCGAACAAGGGACAACCCTAGAGCTGCTGACACCAATACAAACATGTAAGAAAATAATGGACGACAGTATGGGCCTGATAGGGGAACATGGCCACAGACTAAAGCTAATAACCAGCGATGGCTGCAGGAATTGCCAAATACCAAACACGAAAGAAACTCTAAAGCACCTCCTCTGCGATTGTCCTGCACTCGCTAGAAGGAGATTAAAGTGCCTAGGAGCTCACTTCTTCAACGATCTTGAAGGAGTCGCAGGACTCAGCTGGAGAAGCCTCTTGAGCTTCGCCAACGAGTCAGGTTCCTTCAAGCTCAACGACGATCTTCTGGTAGGGGCCAGCAACGACACGGAATGAGTACTTGTTATATGTGGTATCGCTATGGACCTCAGCGGTCTATGCGGAGTCGTCTAGGCTGCCACCCTACCTAACCTAACCTAGGCCGGCCGCACATCGCGTCGTAGGCAGGGCAGCCCGCGCAGCGCGCACATTACATTGTTATTGTAAAATCTGATTTTGACAATTGTTACAACAATTCCATGTGCGCGATGCGTAGGCTGCCCTGCCTACGACGTAATGTGCGGCCGGCCTAACATAGAGGGTGCGTCCTCAGGTAGCGGATAGAGGATAATAATAATAGATATATCGGGTGAATTCCGTTGCATGGAACTCGTTTGGCGAGAATTTTCCACCAATGCTGTGCTGAATCGGGGGTCGAGACCTTTCGAGAGCTTTCGTTCCTGCGGGAGTCGGTTCTTCGTACCGGAACGACCCGTTTTTGAACGTCCAAGAGCTGCCAAAAAAACTCAATGCAAGAAGAATTGCAGTATTCGAAGCATCGCTACCACAGCAAAAACAACAAGCTTTCGAGAGGGAGATCACACCGCCCGAGCCACATCGGCGCAATTGTGAGAAGAAAGTTTTATCCGCACCGGGGAGTCCAATTTCACCCACCTGTGGAGTCACTTCGGTGCTGAGCGGTGATTGACTTTAAGCGGTATTGAAGGCGGGATATTTTCATCCGCCGGCGCCGTGTCGCGATCATGACTTCGATCCGTTGCCTGAGAATTATCTACGGGTTCCTTTTTTGTATATGCTGTACAAGGATATCGACGACACAGGAACGTCTCTGATTCGTCATCCCTGCCGGTAGCGAATTTGGAGCTAATTGCGTTTGTCGTCGTCGGAAACATCGACGCGATCGCCGCGAGCCGTTTGTTTTTTTTTTTTTTGGTTTCGCTATCTCCGGCCCGTACTAGTACCGTACCCGTCGCATCGTCACAACAAAATTGCCGGGACGGGTATCTGATTGAGTCCTCGAATCCTTCCCGCCATTATAAACATTAGCGCAGTGCCGCGGTGAAGTGCCATTCGCCACGCCGGACCGTGTTCCGAAGTATCAACCAAAACACAGTGTGGCAGGGCCAAGTCAACCGTAAATGCCATGATATGAGTCTACCGCCTGAGAGATTCGTCTTCGAAAGCTATAACAACAATTAGTGAGTCAGTTGCCCTTACAGTGGTCTAGTTGTAGTCACATGTAGTACTCACCATTAAAATTTCCACAACGAATGCTCGTGTAAAACAGTGTTGCCGCGTTCGTTGTTTTGTTTCTTTAGTTAACTGCCATTAGTTTATCCTTATCGTTTTCTTACACAATCACTTAGTTCCAGTGCACCTGTTCCGGAATGGCCATTGAGGATATAGGAACTGCTTTCTAATTATTGGCAGTTTTTTTTCTTTTTATACCCTTCACGAATGTGATAGGGTATATTATTGTAACTTTGAAATCAAAAACGGATACTTTGTCTAATGATTTCAAATTTAATATGGACTATCACAAAGTGCAAATATCGTCAATCGAGTTTATATATTAACTTTGTCATGAAATTTGCAACGCACAGAAGGAAGCATTTACGACCATAGAAAGTATATAATTTATTTTATTGTAAATAAAATAATAATAATACTTGTAATATTCTTGGTCAGTATGATGAGGTGAGTCGATTAGGTCGTCTGTCTATCTGCTTCTATGCAAACTAGTTCCTCAGTTTTGAAGTTATCGAGCTGAAATTTTGTACATAATTCGCCACGGATCTACTGATTCCTTTGTATTGTAGATTACAAGTAGGGTTTCCTTATCTTTACCCCAGGAAATTCCTGCTAAAGCTTTAAGGACTTTGTTCCTGCCTCTCACTTTGATGCATACTGTTGAAGCATGGGCTGAAGAGGTGGTCATGCTGTCAAGAGTAGCGCCGAGGACTTTTGGGTGGTTAGTGGTGGGTATAAATTGACCGTCTACTATAATATCTAGCTGCATATTTACTTCCTTGGTCCAAGTGGTGAATAGAGTTACGGTAGACTTCGGGGCTGATAACTTCAGGTTCTCGCTGTCGAAGGTGTTGAGACTATGCTGTTAACTACCTTGACCCCTCCAGGGGCATGGACGCGTCAACATCTCTAGAATTTCTATGCCTTGTTGACGTTTCGATAGCATATCTAATTTTCGGAAGTGCAGTTGCTAGCATGCACCTCCTATCCATGCCGTCTTTATACTGACAAGCTCGGAGCACTGTGAGAGTTCTATCAGTACTCACAGGCAGGTTTTGATCGCGCCGAGATTTGAATTCCGAGCTCTAGATTAGTATCGTAGAGCGGTGATCGAAGGACCACGCCCACCGAGCGCGATATGAGATCATGAAGATAGCTGTTTATCCGTTCGCACATTTGGGTGATGTTATTCCCAATCGCTAGGATAGTTGTTGTAGCAATAGTTACAAGTTCGTTGTGTGAGTGTGTTAAATGTTGTTATTGTTCTTCGTCTTCCTCGGTGTTAAGAGACGATAGCTGCCTACGGGGTTCTCCCACAACAACCTAGGAGTCAGGTGTGTGGGTGCAGCTGGCCAGTTAAAAATGGGGTCCACATCGTGAGGTGTACCATTCACTACGTTTAGACCGCGGGACTATCTTCGAGATCTAACTAAATCGATCTAACTGTCGACGATATAAACGTATCGATTTAGTTAGTTTTGGACTTGGCTTATCTCTACTTGCGATGCGGAACTGGACTAAAAAAATTGGGACTATGTCGCTGTCACCGCTAATGTTGACTCGGTGGTTGACGTTCCTTTGTTGTGTTTTTTTTTGTTCGGCGTTTGTTTTGTTTCCAATTTCAGGAAAGCAGTGCGTGATCACGGGCAGGAAAAAGTCTTTTTCTGTCGTAAAATTTATATCTGTAAAATTTATCTGTGCTGTCAACGGAGAAAGAAGAAGTACCTCTCCGTATGGTCGGTATAAACACTCCACCAACAAATACTAACACTAAAATGATTTAGTTAAATCGCCTTTTAGTTCCACGGTCTAAACGTGGCCATTGTAGGCGGGGCATGTGTTCCTGACATCCCGGTCAATGCGAGATAGGTAGGAGTTAAGCCGCGAGCATCAGCCCGACAGAAGTTACTACTTTGCCTTAATCCCTAGCGGGGCATAGCGCGTCAACTACTCCTGCGCGCCATCGTACTCTGTTCTGGGCAATGGGGCGCAACTCCCCAAAAGACTTACCCAGTACCTGACACTCCTTTGCCACAGATCGACGCCATGTGATTCGAGGACCCCCTCTTGGTCGGCCTTGGTTGCAAATGGGGTTCCATTTCATGGCATGCAAAGCAATGCAGTTATCACTCTTCCGCAATGTGTGACCTATCCACTGCCATTTTCGCCTGCGTATCAATTCGTCGATTGGCATCTGACCCGTACGCCGACTTAGCTCTTCATTTGATATTGTTTCGGGCCAGAAAATTCTTAAAATTCGACAAAGACATGAGTTGACGAAAACTTGCAGCTTTCTAGTAACTCCTACGGAAACTTTCCATGTACTGCTCCCATACAAAAGCACTGATAGTACCAGAGAGCGAAACAGACCCAGCTTGGTCTTGATGCTGAGATAACTGCCCTGCCAGATTTTGGACAGCATGCCGTATGCGCGTTTAGCCTGGTTGATACGACGAGCGATGTCCTGCTCCGTACCACCATTTTCGGCAACAATGCTACCCAGGTAGACGAAGTTGTCCACCTTCTCCACAGGCTGCCCATTAATATTGATGGCAATAGGTGTCGGATTTCTTTTTCGCAACGGCGGGCTAAGAACCTTGGTCTTGTTGGTATTAATCTTTAGCCCAACCTTGCTTGCCTCCCTCTCGAGATCTAACGCCATTGCGGACAGATCCATGATTTTGTGGGAGAGTAAGAGTTGTAAGATGTCAAAGTCCTGCCTAACTCCACTGCGAATCTTAAAGTCCCCCGACACCTTACCTTTATGCAGAACGCGACATTTCGCGCCGTCATAGGTTGCCTTAATAATAGCCACAAGCTTCTCAGGGATGCCTCTCCTGCGCAAGGCCGCCCATATAGAATCCCGGTTCACACTATCGAAAGCCTTTTCGAAATCGATGAAAAGCAAGTGAAGCGGAGAATCGTATTTAGCGCATTGCTCGATGATGATTCGCAAGGTGTTAATGTGATCGACACAGGAGAATCCGGCCTGCCAGCCTGCTCTCCATCAATTGTGCTTTCTAAGTGGGCCTTTAGTCTTTCCAGGACGATTTTACCTATTATCTTGGCAACGGCAGGAAGCACACAAATGCATCTCCAATTATTACAGTCTGTGAGGCTACCCTTCTTTGGAAGTTTGATGATCAAACCTTCCTTCCACTCAGTGGGAAAGGTCTTTGTATTCCACGCTTTATCAACAAGTGGGTGCAGCAAATCGGCAGTTACGCTTGGCGCTGCTTGATAAAGTTCGGCAGGGATGCCGTCAAGTTCGGCGGCCTTTCCTCGTTTTAGTGCAATAATTGCAGTGACTATTTCCTCTTTAGTCGGGGCAGTGGACCGTATACGCACATTTTGATGGTTAGCTAAATTATCTATATGAGGGGGGACTTCACCAGAGGTTACACGGTTCAAGACCGCGGCGAAGTGTTCTTTCCACCGCCTCATTTGATCTTCTTCCAAGATAAGTAGCTTTCCATCACTATCTTTCACCGGATGTTGGTAGGAGTTACGACCACCTGTAAACTCCTTGATGACACCGTATACGGCGTTTAAGTTGTTACTTCTAGCGGCTTCTTCTGCTGACGCTAAAAGAGAATTGGCATAAACTCTTTTATCGCGTCGCACACTACGCTGAACTTCTCGAGCTTTCTGACGGTAAAGGAGTTCGATGCTGCTTCGATTGTCGTCTGATGATGCAGCCAAACGAACTTTCAGCTCCTTTCTTTCAACAATCCGCTGCCATGAAGCGTCGGACATCCAGGGCTTAATATAAGATTACCCTCACTAGCAATATACTAAAGCCAGAGGTTTTCATGATTTTTGAATCGGGAGTTATAAATAAATAAATAACTGGCGCAACAGTCCAATTTGAACCATGGCCTCGAGATGAGTTAGCATCATCTCATTTCCTAGATCGTGACGGTCTTGTGCAGAGGTGTGTGATCAGCAACACGCTCAACCGAGTTATTTACCCCATAAATGGGTACTCGTTTAACAGCTGAGTGGGCTCATAGTCCGACACGTAAATCCCCTTTTTTTATCGAAAACTACCGTATTCAGTAGGAATCGAACCGGGGCCCAGTGCTTAGAAGGCGAACGTGCTAACCGTTGCGCCATCCGGACTACAATCGGGAGTTATAGATACATTTAATTATTTTACATATGTAGGGGAGGTAGGCGTTCTCTTAGCCTGATCATGCCCAATTTCAGTACCATCCAACTAGATCATACTACAAACATTTGACCAAATTTCAAATTTCAAGGCTCTAGCTTCATTCTATCGAAAGTTAATAGGGGTACCGGTTAATTCGTGTGGTTTTCTAACACAAAATTGAAGCTTTATTGTGAAAAAAAAAAATGGTTACAAATTTAATATTCAAAGTATTGTCCATCGCAAGCTATAACTTTTTCCCATTTTTGTGGCAATTCACGAATACCCTTTCTGAAAAATTCGGCCGGCTTCTCCGCTATCCACGAATCGATCCAATTTTTGACTTCTTCATAATTGGAGAAGTGCTGGTCAGCCAGGCCATGTTGCATTGATCGGAAGAGATAGTAATCGGATGGCGCAAGGTCTGGACTATACGGCGGGTGGGGTAGGACATCCCATTTGAGCGTTTCAAGGTAGGTTTTGACGACCTGTGCAACATGTGGCCGATCATTGTCATGTTGCAAAATTACCTTGTCGTGCCTTTGTTCATATTCCGGCCGTTTTTCGCGCAGTGCTCGGCTCAAACGCATCAATTGTCGTCGGTAGACTTCCCCTGTGATCGTTTCATTCGGTTGCAACAGCTCATAATAAATCACACCCAGCTGGTCCCACCAAATACACAGCATAACCTTCAGGCCATGAATATTCTGAACGGCCGTCGATGATGATGCATGGCCGGAGTATCCATACGTTGCCCGACGTTTTGGATTATCGTAATGGACCCACTTTTCATCGCCAGTGACAATTCGATGCAAAAAATTTTTTCTTTTGTGCCGTTGAAGCAGTTGTTCACACGTGAAAAATCGGCGTTCGACGTCTCTTGGCTTCAATTCATACGGCACCCAATGGCCTACCTTCCGGATCATTCCCATTGCTTTTAGGCGATCGGAAATGGTTTGTTGAGCGACGCCAAGTGATTTTGCAAGTTCTTTTTGCGTTTGGGATGGATCTTGGTCGAGCAGTGTCTCCAATTCGTGATCTTCAAACTTTTTTGGCTGTCCGGGCCGTTCATCGTCCTCCAAGTCAAAATTGCCACTTTTAAACCGTGCAACCGTCCACCAAAATACGATGACTTTCGGCAGCCTTTTTCTTCATATTGAAGTAATGAAGAAGTACTCCCCGCAAAAACACTTTATTGGGCACAAAATTCGACATTTTCAGAGTAAAAAAAGTAAAAAAAAATGAAGTTACGCCATCTGTTAGAAAACCGCACAAATTAACCGGTACCCCTATTATCGTGCGAACGGACAGACAGACAAACTATGGCTATGGCTAAATCGAATCAGGAGGTAACCCTGATCATTTATATATATACATTGCTATACCTCCGGAGCCTCCTTTAAAGTGTTACATATTTTCGTCGTGACAAAAACAATATACTATAAGTCTAGGGTATAAAAATTATTGAATTTGAAAATTGGCTTGAAAATGACTTTTCTCAAAAGTTTGATAATTTCTATTCCACAGTTCCAGCAGAATATCAGAATCACCAGAATATCACCACGTAAGAAATGTAGAAATGCGATAGATCCTTTACAAAATGTACGGCGGATATTTCGGGAGATTATAGATGTTATTCTCGGGCAAATTCGAGATCGATTCCATTCGTTTAAAGATCTTTCATTTTTAGAGTTGCTTGAACCGAATTATTTTTCTAAATTCAAGTCAAATTTTCCCGATAAAAATTTTGACACACTTATTGAATATCACGGTCAATTTTTCGACAGAATAAAGTTAAAAAATGAGCTAAAAGTTATTTATTCTTTAGATGAGTTTAAAAACGCGAATTCGAATAAAATTCTCGATAATTTTCAAAAACGGCCTTATGCCGCAAATGGTTTTAAGCAAGTTAATATTTTAGCAAAATTACCAACGTCAATTCCAGTCACAGTGGCAACTGCGGAAAGGTCATTTTCAACACTAAAGCGCGTTCACACATTTTTAAGAAATCGCCAACCCAAGAACGATTTTCGGATCTTGCTTTAATTGCCGTTGAAAAGGATCTTCTTATACAAATGCGAAGAGAAAACGATTTTTTCACAATGTGATTGAAGAGTTTTTGCTTAAAGAACGGCGCATAGATTTGGAATACAAATAAATGGCGAAAGAATATTTATTTATTTTCAAAAATACCCATGAATTTTTTTAGTCTTAATTAATTATTTATCATTTTTTTTATTAATAATATTTTTTTTTGTATTCCGATTATATGTATGTATGTGCTAATATTTTATTTATATCTTTCCTGATTTCTTCCTTAAGGCTTAAAGACGCTTGGTATAAATGTTTTTGTGACTGTCCGTATTCTATTGTACAGTCCATTTTTGTTTATGCTAAATCGGCTTTAGGGCGCCCAACTGCTTGACTATGTAAAATTTCCACTGCACGTCACTGGTATGTAGTATACACACTGCGTAGCATAACTATAATCGCATCACATATTCTGATAATTTTAGTATTTTATGAGATATTTTGATGAAATTAATTACAGCATATTAAAGCGATATAATTTAACTTCTTTTTTGCCAAATCGGAGCTATCTATCCTTTAAATTGGTCTAATTACACCAATTAACATTTTGTTAGTGAGTACTTTCAGAAGGTGGCAAAAGAGCAGAAACCGCTCGCGAGCAGTTGCGGAGCTGCTCGGTTTGGAGTCTGCACCTGCTGAACGCTACTTCACCAGCTGACAAATCGACCAGCTGAAAGCTGACGATGACAATTTTAGACGTCAAGTGCCGAAAAGTGGAAAATACATGAATCCCACGCTGTCCATGATGAAAATCCAAAAAAAAACGAGAAAACAAAACAGAAACGGCGAAAACACCAAGAAAACACAACCTAAACACAACAAAACCAATTTGACAACTGTCAAAAGTCGAAACTCGCAACATGAGCGTGAGGTTGAAAAGAAGAAGAAGAACCTGAGCACTGATCACTGATCAGTGAGCAGAAATATTTCTTGCTCGGTGAAATTTGATCATGCCCACCCGAGCAGAAGTTGCTCGGTCACTTCTGAACCCGCTCGTTCTAAACATGTTCGCTGAGCGGAAGTTGCTCAGTTCCTTCTGAACGCACACAGTGTGTCATAACTATAGCCGCAATACATTTGCACACTGCAGTATAGCCATATTTTTTGTTTTCTTTGATGAAAATGCAAACGCATTGAACTTCGTTCATTCAGTACCGTTATATTTTTTGTTTTGTCATTCATTCTCGAACAAGAAAGTCGAAAAAGGCAAAATTTTAGCCTTTTTGGATTAAAAATTGAGATACCGCGAAATTGGACGAAAATTGAGGCGTTCGGACAGAGTCATCCGAAATTTCGTCAATAACCAAAACGAATACGGGAAGAAAAAAACGGGAGACCCAAAATCCAAGCTATCTGAAAGAGACAAGCGCCGCATTTTGAACACCGCAAGTAACTCTGTGAAAAGTCTATCAACGATAGCTAACGGGAGTAGGGTGAAGGTATCTAAATCTACAATAAGTAGAGTTTAAAGATGACAGTCAGAACGCATTAAACGGCAAAAACTCCTTACGATGCCCAAATTACATCTTCGGCAAAAACAAGCCCAAATGGCGTTTGGAAGGAAAAATTTGCAGACAAACTGGAAAAAGATGATTCACTACTGCGGTATGTACTTTTGTTTTGTTCTATTTTCTTATTTTGTTCTATTTTCTTAACTTTCCTTTTTCAGGTGATTTTTTCGGATGAAAAAAATTCAATACAATCACGGTCGAAACGGATTCAACAGCTATTGGAGGGATCTGTGGAAGAAACCTCGATATTTCTCCAAGAGAAATTTCGGAGGAGGTTCCGTAATGGCGTGGGGAGCATTTTGCTCTGACGGAACAGTTGATTTAGCATTTCCCAGTACACGAATAACTTCTGAAAGATAAATTGTTACCTTTTTTGGAAAGGAAAGACGACACAGAACTGATTTTCCAACAGGATAACACGCCTGTTCATACCAGTCGTCTTACTAAAAGTTGGTTACAGTCAAATGGAATCAATGTTATGGAATGGCCCGGTTGTTCCCCTGATCAAAATCCTATAGGAAACTTTTGTAGAGCATTAATGCGTCACGTATACTGGGAAAATCGACAATATGTATCAAAGTGAGTTTCATCTGAAGGAAGCGGTTATCGATGCGTTGAGATCGGTAACCGAAAAATTTAGAATGAATTTGGTGGACAGTATGTCAGATAGGCTCTTTGAGCTTATTTGAAACAGGGGAGGTCCTACCCAATATTGATTTTCTTTATTTTCCTTTTTATACCCTTCACGGATGTGTTAATATATCCTATATTAACTTTGCCATGAAGTTTGCAACGCACAGAAGGAAACATCTCCGACCGCGCTCGGTGGCCGTGATCGTTCGGTCACCGCTCTACGATACTAATCTAAAGCTCAGAGATCACATCTCGGCGCGGTCAAAAACTGCCTGTGAGTATTAATAGAACTCTCACAGTACCCCGAGCTTGTCAGTATAAAGACGGCGCGGATAGGAGGCACATGTTAGCAACTGCACTTCCGAAAAGTAGATATGCTATTGAAACATCAACAAGGCATAGAATTGCTACAGATGTTGACGCGAGTTAAGGCACACCTTTATCTCTGCCAACCTTTGACCCTATGTGTATGAATAAATATTTTGGAAAACGAATATTAAGAAAATAGAGATAAGAAAAGATGCATTTTCGAGACATGTGTATTGGAGATAAGAAACATGTATTAGGAATAGAGATAAGCTAGTGTTAATGTATTATGTGTAAGAAATATATAAATACCGAGGATACTTTATAACGGGGTAGTCAAGTGAAGTGAATTTTGGAAAGCGATCACGCTGATAGAAAATAAAATGTAACCAACATTAAACATGATGTTTTTTATTTCACAAGTCAACTGAAATTAATTCGCGCCCATGCCCTATAAACCTGGTCGGTATGACGAGACGAGTCGATTAAGCTTTGTCCGTCTGTCTGTCTGTGTCTATGCAAACTAGCCCCTCAGTTTTAAAGCTGTTGGGCTGAAAATTTGTACAAAGCCTTCTTTTTATTGCACGCTGTATACATGTCGGAGCCAATGGAATCGGACCACTATCTCATATAGCTGCCATAGGAACGACCGGTCCAAAAATTCGTCTTTGTGAGAAAAACTTTTAATTTCTGAAGATATCTTTACCACGTCCCTAAATTTGGTTGAAAACCGCCTACTATTTCATATACCTCTCACAGGAACAGTGAAATCGGTACAAGTTTTAGTACTAATTTCAGAACATTCCTGTTTCGCAAAAATTATGAGAGTTCTCTCTATTCGATTAGAGAGAACTTTCACAAAACTCGAGAAATTTCCGCTTTAGAACCTGCTAATTCTCTACCACCTAAAGTGGAAATGAATTACCTAAAGCGGAAATCACGCAATTAAGGAATTTTGAAAATTCTCTCTAAATGCAATGGAGAGAATTCTCCTAATATTCACGAAACAGAAATGTTGCCTAATTTCAAATGTACCATAGGTATCATATCTTTATGTAGATTTTGCCATATTTTTCTGAAGTGCGGTTATAGTTATGCAACTTAGGGAACACTTTTCTGCAATATAAAAAAATAAGTTTGAAATAAATGAATTGTTTGTTAAATTATTTGTTTTCTTTTCTTTCTTTTCTAAAGTATGGCATATTTGTTATAGCTTTAGGTTCTTTTAAACTTCACATATCACCTGTTTCATAGTGCTGTTATAGTTATGACAGGCTCCGATGTTGTTAAAAAAAAATATGTATTTTTTTCCTAAGAATACTTGGAAAAAAAAAATTTACTCCATGAAGACTTTCAACCGATAAATTCGAAAACCGAGTAACGGTTTAAATCAAAACTTCTACTGTTTAAGCATAACCCCCAAAAAATTAGCTACACGAAACCCAACTCGCTCACATGCGTGTGACCAGGCTTATGATTTTTTAAAGCGAGTGGAGTACAAATTTATGCCGCGCGAGCGATCAAGTGTTAAGGACTTTTACACTAAAACGAATCCCAGAGTTATTGCTATGTAAAGACGGGAAAAAATGGAAATTTTGCAAGGTCCCTAACTTTTGTCATTTATCGTAGAAAAACACTTACCAAGATAAAATTTGTACGAAATTTTGTGCTCTACAAAAATGCATTTTACTTAATTTGCGTTAAAATGGGCTCTAACTAGTGTTGCACAGAACCGTGGAACCGGCCCAAGAAAGAACCGGGAATCGGTTCCAAAAGAACCGAGAATCGATCGGTTCTAGAAGAACCGAGATCCGATTCCAGAAGAACCGAAAATCGATTCAAGGAGAACTGGCAATCGATTTCACTATAGCCGAAAACTGAAAAAAAAAACCTTTTAAACCGACTAGATCGGACCGGATCGGAAAATTCACGGTTCTTTGGACACGCTAGCACATGCAAAGCATCGCTTTAGCTCGGACCGGAAGACTATATCTATATTTATTTTGGTTATATAATAACATATCTCTGTTACTGAAATCATTATCAGCGATTAGAA
Organism: Chloromyia formosa; assembly: GCA_964017055.1. Lineage (NCBI taxonomy): Eukaryota > Metazoa > Arthropoda > Insecta > Diptera > Stratiomyidae > Chloromyia > Chloromyia formosa. The sequence continues at coordinate 48,386,818 of OZ024817.1, forward strand.
ATCGATCTCATTTTAAACTGATTTTTGAAGAAAAAATCAATTATTCGACTCTCCCTCGATAACGAGTTTCGACCCCGGAGTTGGTTTTCTTTACGTTTCTTGACCGAAGGAATCGATTGGCATCATTAGATATTTTTAGTGTCATATAAATATATAGAAATATATATATATACGCAAAATGTTGTGGACACGATAACAGTCGAACGGAAGTAGTAAGCGAAGTGAAACTCTTCCAGTTAATAGATGTGAAGAGCCAGCTGCTATTAAAATCCAGCAGTATCGATAAAGCGGTTAAAAAGTTACGGCTGTATAACGGCAAAAGTATCTATGTAAGCCTAATAACTCCATAGTGGAAAAGGCTAGCCCGACCAAATTTGTTCAGTAGGTAGACGTCAATAAGGACTAGCCTATAATTGAAAATCAGAAAAAATCCATCAAGCTGTTAAAAAGTTGCCGCTATATAACGGCATAATTTTATAAACAAAATAACCACATAACGGAAGAAGCTAGCTCGGCGAAACCTATCCACTTGGTGGATGTTAAGGAGGACTAAGATCCTATCTAATTTCAGAAAAACCGATCAAACGGTTCAGAGGTTACAGCTATATAACCACAAAATTTTCTAAGCAAAATAACGCAAGAAGCTAGCTGAGTGAAACTTTTCTAATTAGTGGGCGATCATCAGGACTGGGCTCATATTTAATTTCAGCAACATCAATGAGACAGTTCCAGAGTTACAGCTATATAACAGCAAAATTTTGGGAACACAATTAATCTGCAATATAACGGAAAAGCTAGTTGAGCGAAACTTGTCCAATTAGTGAGAGTTTGTGAGTAATAGCTTCCGGTAGAGTTTCAAGAAAATACACGGTACAGTCGAAAGGTTACAATAATATAACATCAAAAAAGAATGAGCAAAAATTTATCTACACGAAAGCCATTTAGTTGATGAAGCTTAAAATGAAACCGAAGATAAATTAATATGATAAAATCAATCGAACAGTTCAAAAGTTCCATTATCTGAAAATATCGCCCGCATACCGAAATACATAATTCTGCAGTCTCAGTTTGACTACCGGCGTTTCGGTTTCGAATCCCGTCGACGACGACGTTCTGTAATGAACCATATTCTGGTCTGGTTGTGCTGCTCCCACCGGCAAATCGAAGCAGCACCTGATGAGTAGTGATCTGTTGGTGGTACGAAACCAGAGGCCGAGGGTCCCATTACACCCGGACCCAGATTCGACCGCTTCGGCGTCTGATCCGTCCGCCAACCATTCCATCCATATCGACTATTTTTCTTTCATTCCCCATTTTTACCTCCCCTGGTTGTGTTGTCTTCCCTATGCCTATGAATTTTTGTTAATACGTAAAAGACAGGGGCAACGAGCGGCGAAAACCCCGCCCACATCTCCCGAACTGAGCTACAGCAAGCATAGGCCGCTGCTTAGCTCGTTGAGGAGCCTTTTTCTTCGCCAGTTGGCATGGCCCGACCTTCACGGTCAATTAAGCTACCTTAGGCTCCGTCCCCACGGGCATTTTCGGATGCCCCCCAGACCGTCCGTTACATATTTGGCACCCAACGTGGGGCCCATTTCTGGTCAAGAACAGGACTAAAAAGGACCTCATTGGGTTTCTTTTTGGTCCTTCCACCGCTATGCATCCCCACAAGCACATTAACGCTACTTGCTCTAAGTCTTACGACTTAAGAGTATTTTCCCCTCAAGTAGCTGTGCTTTCCTCTGTAGCACCCCCATCCTTCCTATAGAGTAGTTTATCCTTTTAGTTTCAGTTCAACAAGGCATTCCTGGTGTTGTGTTTGTCTTTTGTGGTTTAGCCACGTACCTAAGGCCTCCATAAATGCTTTGAATTGCCGGCAATTGGAGCATCTTCGGTGACCGGACGAAGCGCGGAGGAGCCCTGGGTACCTTTCTGTTGCCAGGATTGTCTTTACACTTCATTAATATTTTTGATTACATTATTGCATTTGTTTCTATTGTTGAGATGCTCAACAGTTTTCAGAGATAATGAGCGAATTATTGCAAGGAATGCAGTGTTGCGCCTCTGCTATCCTCGTGATTCTCTGGACTCTGTTGATCATCTGAACAATGGAGAAATGTAGTATTTTTTTTTCTTTTGCTATTTTTTTCCTCTACAATGGTTACCGTCTAGCACGTTTGACGTTTGTGTGTGCAAAAGCGCGTGGAAAAGTTTCTCGTGATAAAAATCGGTGAAATAGCTGCTTAAAATTCGTTAAATCGGGAAAACAAGTGCACTGTTCAGTTTGCGTGAATCAAAAAAGGAAAGAAAAGGAAATTCCATCGAATTGTTTCGTTGGCTACGCTGCCGTGTTCATTCATAACCTCTCTAGCAATTCAAAGTTAGTGCTGTGGTCATTAGTGTTGCCTGGGGCTCCGTTGATGTACACCAAGACCACCCGGCCGGTTCCAAATCGATTGCCATGTATTTGTCAACAATTATCGAGTGCCGGCACGCGTGTGTTTTGTGCTTGTCTATTCCCTGGTGGCGGAAGAGACTCAATCGTCGCGTTTGACAACTAAACGCAGTTGTTTCAGATTGCGCCTTTGGTCTGTCTTTGCGAGTGTTAGAATTTACCCATCGTGTGTCGACACGCAAGTGGTCTATGCTGGTTTTTGCCGGTGGTAGAAAAGGCTCTGTTGTCGTGTTTGACAACTGATTCAATCGCCTTCGAATGTGCCTTTGTTTTGTTTGGTTTTTATGCAAATCAATTGCGTGAACGAAACGCATAAAACAAAAGGGTCCAAGAAGGGACGAGTGTCCTCTGGTGCGTGGCTCGGTGTGGATTTATGTCCTATTCAGGAGGTAAGCAATTGGTTGACCTCTTGCAGTGCAATTCCTCTGGCGAGGCGTTGCATTTTTGTTTCATTGACTGTGCAGTGATCAACATCAAGGTAAGTTTTTCTTTTCTTAATAAAGAGATTGACGTTTCGCGGTTCGGAGCCGTTAAATTCATCGGATTAAAGCAATGAAGACTTCCACAAAATGAAATCGCGAGTCACGTACGACGACCCTAAGGGTGATGTGTTATCATCACCCACATCAAACACGGATGCACATCAACCAAATTTTATGGTGTAGCTACCGGATATAGATAACGATCCTTTTCCTTTGCAATTGTTAAACACGTAGATCAATTCTTAGAAGACATGATCACGCGAGTTCGTAAAGTCAATAAATTAAAAGAGGAATATCCGTTTGTGTAGAAATTAACATTTCCATTTGAATTAAATATTAAGAGGCCGAGGTTTCGTAAAATTGGAAGGACCTCAGCCCAGGCAGATTTAAGTGAGAGTTACGCGAGACAACATCCTTTTTGTATTGAACTCCTTAGAGTTTTAGTTTAGTAAAATACATTAGTTCACAAACGTGTAAAAATTAATGTTCCTAGTGAGTAACTATTAATTGTTAAATAAAAATAATTTTAATTAATATGTTGAATTCTTATTCCGCAACGGGTAGTAATTATTTGTTGTTTTTTGATAGTTTTTCTCGTGAAAAAACTTGAATGGCGCAGTCGGTAGGATAGAAAGTGAGTAGAAAACTAAGACCTTTCTATCCATTAACGAACGAATTAACACGTGAAAACTAAAACTAACTAACTAAGTGGAGTGATATGACTTTTTGCAAGTGTGTGAAAATAGAAAACACCAAGAACCCGAACTTAAACCGAAAAAAAAAGACATAACTGTACTTAAGTACGAAAGTGAAAAAAAAAATATTATTATAATATACTCTAATTTTCAAGGATTTGCATTGTCCCGCAGGCAGAATTTTAAAAGAATTCGCCTCCTTGCGATACATACATTTGTACCGACAAGGGTAAAACTTAAAGTGCTAAAAACCGGTGAACAGGAGGAATCGTCCCTGTGACACCTAAAATAAAGTGATTGCTGTTTGTCGGCATCTGTCATTGGTAATTAGTATAAACTTATTCTCATTATTTGTCTTCTATCATTCCATAAAAAAAAAAAAAAAAAAATGGCAATCTCATTCACGGAGCTATTGCGAGAAGCGAGGGCTATGCCAGTATTTGTGGGAGACGATGGATTTCAACTTCATGGCTACATACGGGAAGTAGAGGCCATAATGCGATTAGTACCGGAAGGAGCAAATGCCACATACATATCAGAGATACTGTATTCGAAATTGCAAGGACGAGCTGCAACCGTTGGCAGAAGAGTGCAGGAAAAAACGTGGGAAAACATGAAAGAAGCACTGATTAAGGCATTTGGAGTACAGGAACCGTACTTAAAATTAAAGGAGCAGGCGGATCGATTCAGCAGCAGAGATGTCCATAGTTTATTCAAATATTTATTAAAATTTTTAGATAAATTAAATTCAAAATATGTGCTTGATACCGCTAATCCAGTAGAATTCAAACCATCAAATAACGAAAGTAGTATTTTAGATAAATTTTTAAGTAAAATTAATCGATCTGATGCCATGTACCTGAGGACAAAAGGCGTCACTTCTTTGGACGAAGCCTATAATGAGTTATTACAAACAGGTTATGACAACTACAAGGACAACCGAAATAACTATCAGAATGGGCAATCAAATAGAGACAATAGATATACAAATAGAAACAAATTCAATAACAGGACACAAGACGATGTTGTACACAGACGGACTAACAACTCTTACAGAAACGATAACTGGAACCAAAATAATCAAAATAATAATTGGAGTCAAAATAACAGATTCCCGAACCATAGCAATTTTCAAAACCATAACCAAAATTCAGATAGGTCTAGGCAAAATAGGAATTATGTGGAACAAATAAATAGAAATCAGGCAGAACTAATGGATACATACCCCATTGGAACTGAACCAACAAATTTTCGTATACGTGCCTCAGAAACAGAAATCTTCCCATAATAACAGTTCACATAAATAACAAACCAATAAAAGCTTTAGTAGACTCGGGATCAACTACATCAATTTTAGACATTAAAAAACTGGGTAGTTATCCGAAAACTAAGATAAGTAATCAGAAATTCAGGACTATTGCAGGAACACAGGAATTTAAATATGAGACAATAGCAGAAACACCACCAGAGATAGGAGTAAGGGACTACACAAGATTGAGATTGACTGATTTAAACCACCAACTCTTCGATGCCATCATAGGGACCAATATTTTAGATATAACAAACTCGGTGATAGATTTTAATAATAAAATTGTGACATTTGGGGAAAATGTTATACCGTTTATAGGATCTGCGAACGTAGATGCCAGTTTTAGTATTCAGTATGATGAGATTCATACTATGGAACCCATGGAGGAATTAAAAGTTAGTATGGAAAATCTTAATGGGGAAGAACAGAATGAATTAAGGAAACTTTTGAAGATAAATAGAAATAGTTTCTATTTGGAGGGAGATTTCCTATCGGCAACAAATGTAGTGCAGCATGAAATTAAAACTACTACAGAAGAGCCGATATATTCAAAGATGTATCGTAATCCTCAGATACACGATAAAGAAATCGAAAGACAAGTACGAGAAATGTTGAATCAGGGAATCATCAGAGAGAGTAATTCACCTTATAATTCACCAATTGTCATAGTTGCGAAAAAAACAGATAATTCTGGAAAAGTCAAATGGAGATTGGCTATAGATTATCGGAAACTTAATGCAGTTACAATTGATGACAAATTTCCCATTCCTAACATTGATGGAATCTTAGACAAGCTAGGTCGTGCACAATATTTTACCACGTTAGACTTAGCAAAAGGTTTCCATCAAATTCAGATGAAGAAAGGAGACATTCCCAAAACGGCATTTTCAACATCCAGAGGACATTACGAATATACTCGAATGCCATTCGGATTGAAAAATGCACCGGCAACTTTTCAACGCCTTATCAACCATGTACTAAAAGATCTCATTAATAAGATTTGTTTAGTATACCTGGAAGATATTATTATATTTGGGACGTCTTTAACAGAGCATACACAAAATATAAAATACAAAAAGTTTTTAATAAATTAAGTGAAGCTATTTTAACTTAAAGGTACAAGCAGACAAATGTCAATTCTTTAAAAGAGAAACACAATTCCTAGGGCATACAATTGGGGTAGATGGTATTAAACCAAACAATGACAAAATTATAAAAGTCACAAATATTAAATTACCAAAGAATGCAAAGGAAATAAAATCTTTCCTTGGCCTAACAGGGTTTTATAGAAAATTTATTAAAGATTATGCTAAAGTAGCGCAACCTCTAACGAAATACTTGAAAAAAGATATGAAAATTAACATACACGACAGCGAATATGTCGGAGCGTTTGAAAAATTAAAGATTCTGCTTACTTCTGCACCTATCCTAAAACATCCTGACTTTTCTCAAAGATTTAAAGTGACCACTGACGCAAGTAATTACGCTATTGGTGCCGTGCTAAGTCAGAATGGACATCCAATTTGTTATATTAGTAGGACTCTCAACGAACATGAGAGAAAATATGCCACCATTGAGAAAGAAATGTTAGCAATTGTATGGGCTGTAAATTATTTAAGACCATACCTATACGGTAGAGAATTTGATTTGTTAACTGACCACCAACCCATAAAGTGGTTATACCAAAAATTTAAAGGTAAAGATATTGAACCAAAGCTTCAAAGATGGATTCTAAAACTCGGGGATTATAATATTAAATTGGAATATATTAAAGGTAAAGACAACATTCCCGCCGATTTTCTATCCAGGCTTTGTGAATCAGGTGAAATCAATGTTATTACTGGAAGTCAATCACAAAATAAAAGTAAAATTGAGATTAAATCTATTCGTAAATTACCTAATATAGTTCAGGGAACATCAGTTTCAAGTCGCACATCAAATGAAGATTTTGAAATAGAATTACCATCAGGGATAAGTAAAACGAAGGTAGATAATCCAAGAGATACCACTGTCCACTCTCAAGAAGAAAATCATGACGATCATATTCTGATTAAAGATGATATTTTAAACAAATACAAACAGCAAATACTATTAGTCGATGAAATTGAGAAAAGACATCAAATAAAGCTAGGCAAAAGAAAAAGAGTTATTTTATCATGGAAAAACTTGAGGGAACAAATAGATATTTTAAAGAAATCATTAGGGCCAGGGAAGGTAGCAATCTTCAGCGAGGTGAGCGATTCGAGATTTAATGAATTGCAACAACTTTTAATCGATTTATTTGACAGAAGTAAAGTTAAATTCATAAGAGTAACCAAAATTATCAGAGAAGCAGAAAGTGAAGAAGAGCTTCTCCAAATAATTAAAAACTATCATGAGAAGGATACAGGTCACGCTGGAATCATGGAGAACTTCCAAGGTTTAAAAAGACAAATATACTATCCGAGACTAAAAGAGTACATTCATAGGTACATTAATCTTTGCGAAACTTGTAACAAAATGAAAGTGGACAGAAAACCTATTAAACCAATGTTAGAATTATCAGATACTGCGAAGACTGCCAATGAAATTTTCCATATGGACTTATTTTTCATAGACGGTTTGATTATACTTACGGCAATAGACAAATTTTCTAAATTTGCAACAGGTACTGTCATTCAATCAAAGAATATGACAGATATCAGGGAAGGTTTATTGACAATCTTAGCCACGCTAGGTAGACCAAAACAGATAGTAGCAGATGGAGATTTTGACTCAATCCTTTTGAAAGAAGTTTATTTAGTAAAAGACATTCAGATACATATTACAAAACCGAATTCGCATACGGGGAATGCCGATATTGAGCGATTCCATGAAACAATTCAGGAAAAAATGAGGTCAGGGTGTAACCAAATTCCAAATCAAACAACTAAAGAAAAATTCTTTGAAGCTCTGGAATTTTATAATAGACAGATTCATTCTACTACATTAGAAAAACCTATTGATGTGCATGTAGGGAAGATAGATAAAAATATTATATACGAAAGGACACTCAAAGTAAAACAACGTATGCTAGAAAAGGAAAATAAAAAGAAAGAAAGTTACACTGAAAATCGAGTAGAAATTTTAGTTAAAAACCCTAAAGCCGCTAGAAATAAATTACAACCCAGATTCAAAAAACAAAAATATTCCAATCGAATTGCTAAAGTTAACATAAGAAGACCTAAAAAGAAAATTTTAATTTCAGATTCTATACGGGAAGCAGGAAATCAAAACACTGGCATCACAAAAAAATGACTATACTAATAATGAAGATAATACTTCTGGCATCTCTATTGCACCTAATGTCGGGGATACTAGTAGTTGACGAAGTAAAAACCAATTCAGGCTATGCAGAAATCAAAATGGACGAAGTGCAACTAGTGAAGGAAAGACGTATGGTACTACATAGAATAGACTTAGGAATCATAGAACTAGCAATAGAAGAAATTAGGAAAATGAATTCTTTAGGAACTGTTGACCATAGACAGGGAGTCATTAACCAAGAACTATATGACTTGGAACACCAATTGTATACTCTATTACCTAGGGAATATCGTCGAAAGAATGACAACAAAAATCGATTTTCACAGAACTTCTTAGACGACATTTTAGACATGACAACCACTGAAGCAAAAAAAGTAAACACAGAAAGTCTATCAGCCCGACGAAGAAGAGGTTTGATGAACCCCGTAGGGACTTTATATAATTGGATGTTTGGTATAATGGACGCGAATGATAGGCAAGATATTGAAAATCACCTCCAGGCAATAGATCAGAATAATCATGCATTAATACAGATAACAAACAAACAAATAACGATAAATAATAGATTTGAAGAACAAATGAAGAAAGTTATTTCAACAGTTAAAATTGATAGAAATATAATAGAAACCACCATCAAACACGCCACAAGTCGTTGGCAGACAGAACTATCATACCTTGCAACAGTTGTAAATATCCATATTATACAAAATGAACTAGAAATTATTCAAGATAACATTATGTCAGCACGCTTCGGAACAATGAGTAGAAATATGCTTACTTCAGAGGAAGTAATTGACCACGATATTAATATTGATAAAATTAAACACTTAGAAATAGCATTAGCAATAGGAAATAGAAATCCAAAAGAAATACTGTTTGTCGTTAAAATTCCCCATACATTAATAACAACTTTTAAATATAACGTAGCACCTATTCCAAACGATGACCTGTATGAAATAGAATTCGAATCGGAGAATATTGTAAAGATCAATAATGTAAGTTATACATATAAACAAGAAAACAATGTGAAAGATTTAAAAGAAAGTAGATTATGTTTTTATACCAACGACCAATGTAATATGATTAAGAGAACCAAAGGATCAATTGTAGAACTGGAAACTGGAACTATCTTAGCGAGAAACTCAAAAATAAAATGGAGCAATACTTGCGATGAAAGGAATAATGACCTAGAAGGAAACTATCTCTTCAGTTTTAATAATTGTTCAGTAACTTTAAATAATAGTACTTTCAACAACAGATTACCCGAATATAAAGCTAGAATTATAATACCAATAATTAATAATTTTAATTATTCAGATTTTTCGAAACAGACCATTTGGCAAGAAATGAATGATTTCTACTTAGATAAACTGGAAGAAATCAAGGAAATTAAATACATCAAACGGGATAATATAATTACAAATATTTCAATTACCACAATCTTCATAATCGTCCTACTTGCATTTTCTGCTTATTTTTACGTAAAAAGAAAAACATTAAAAATAAAAATAAATACTATTACAAATAAATTCGAGGACGAATTTGTATCAAAAGGGGGTGGAGCCACGTACGACGACCCTAAGGGTGATGTGTTATCATCACCCACATCAAACACGGATGCACATCAACCAAATTTTATGGTGTAGCTACCGGATATAGATAACGATCCTTTTCCTTTGCAATTGTTAAACACGTAGATCAATTCTTAGAAGACATGATCACGCGAGTTCGTAAAGTCAATAAATTAAAAGAGGAATATCCGTTTGTGTAGAAATTAACATTTCCATTTGAATTAAATATTAAGAGGCCGAGGTTTCGTAAGATTGGAAGGACCTCAGCCCAGGCAGATTTAAGTGAGAGTTACGCGAGACAACATCCTTTTTGTATTGAACTCCTTAGAGTTTTAGTTTAGTACATTAGTTCACAAACGTGTAAAAATTAATGTTCCTAGTGAGTAACTATTAATTGTTAAATAAAAATAATTTTAATTAATATGTTGAATTCTTATTCCGCAACGGGTAGTAATTATTTGTTGTTTTTTGATAGTTTTTCTCGTGAAAAACTTGAATCGCGCTCATGCCATTTTGTTTATTTGTCCGTAGCTATCCGGATTTCAAAATGAGCAACAACAACAACGGTACACGCAAACCGAAAACGACGCATTCGAGCTCTCGAGACGGTCGGTCAGAGGCACCAGACTCACCTTCCGCCGCCGTCCCAGACGAGCTTTATCTGTCAGATATTGACGCACCTCGTCGTGAAAGGGACAGCACTGGCTGTCCTAGCTCGACTAGAAATATGTCTGAAGAGCAGCCAGCTCCTCGCAGCGTCCGTTCCAGGAATAACCACCCGGGCCTGCCTCATCCAGACTCTCCAAGCGGTCTACGTGATCCTCTTCGCCGTGGACTTGGTGGCGCAGCCTGTAAGCGCTACCTGAGGTATCTCTCCCATGGACATGCTCCTGCAAAAGCGAGAGAGCTTGCTGTAAAGCACGCACCTCCTCCACCCCCTCCGAAACGACAAAGATCCGAAGAGGATGAATCAGCTGGTCCAGCACCAGTCACTGCAGCGACTAGCAAAAAGCCGCAAACTACTTCCCAGACATCGCCACCTTTATCTGGCAATAATGCTCCTGTAGCGCCTGTTACTCCACCAATACGCTCGGCCCCAGGTGGGCGCAATATGAGCACACAACGCGAGGGTCCTCCTCAGTCAACGGCTACTCGAGCCCGAATAGCATCCTCTGTGGCATCAGCCACAGCCTCATCGGCACCTGTCGAAGCGGCAAGAGGGTCCTATTCGCAGGTAGCAGAGTCCATTAGAGTAGCCATCCTGTCCAGTAGCTACCCGGAGATCATGCTTTCTTCGGAACAGCTGGCCTTGGTACAGGATGCCCTGATAGACGCGATATATAGTATTAGAGCGCGAAGTATCAGCCCTCAATTCGGAAGAATCCTTTTCCGACCCGGGTTCATTATCATCGAGTGCTGCAATTCTGCGACTGCCGACTGGCTGAAAGGTATTACGCCCACACTCACACCCTGGGATGGTGCCTCTTTGCGAGCGGCCAATGGGGACGACATTCCGCGGTCAACGATCGTCCATATATATTTTCCGCGGGCATCTAACTCTTCCGCGGCTGCTGCGATCGACCTTCTAGGTCGACAAAATCCTGGCCTCCAAGATCAGGAATGGAGGATAATTAGAGAGGTTCAGGAAGGAGAGGGACTCTCTACTATCGTCTCCATAGATCCGCAGTCGATGCTGACGATAGAAAAGAGCAATTTCCAGCTCTTTTATCTCCTCGGAAGAATGCCCGTGTATCCAAAAAACTGGAAACTCGGTGAAAAGAAGGCGCCTGCGAGTAGCAACAGCAACAAATATCGGCCCAGTACCTCAGAAATCAGCTCAAGACAGAACCCCGCGTCTAACGCGGCTGTGAGCATTCATGGGGTCACATCTGTATCCAATGCTGTTGCTTCAACTAATGCTCTCGCCCATGAACCAACGACGACATCAATACCACCCAGAGACACAGGGAGCAACTATGCCCCTTCTTCTGTCTTCTCCGGTGCCTCAACATCATCAGCGCGATACACAATGTCATCCGAAGTACAAGTATCAACCAGGGAGAATGATCAGCCATCCATCTACTCCATGGAAGTATTCCCGATGGTGTGCTTTGATTCGGATGATGTACCCGTGGTACAAGCCAACCTACACCACGCCAAAGCCGCCTCGGACACTCTAGCTGCCAGGTTCTCACGGGAAAAATTGGGAGTAGCCCTCATACAGGAACCTTGGCAGCATAATGGCATCATTAAAGGACTCTCAGTAAGTAATGCTAAGTAATACTATAGACAGAAATGTCAGTCGACCTAGGTCGTGCATCATTCTGGATTAAGTACATTTGTCTTTCAGAATTTACCTCTAGTGATTTAGTGGCGATTACCATCAGCGTCACCATGGGAGGTATCACACAGCAGCTAGTCATCGTGTCCGCCTACTTCGCTGGAGACTCCGACATCCCGTCAGCAACAATACAACGGCTGACAGAGTACTGCCGAGCAGAAGGAAGGTATCTTATATTTCGCTGCGATGCAAATGCCCATAACATAGTATGGGGAAGCAAAGATACGAACAACAGAGGTGAGTACCTCTTAGAACTTATTAACACCCTTGACCTAGACATTTTCAACAATGGTACACGCCCAACCTTTGTCACTAGGGCAAGGCAAGAGGTGCTCGATCTTACGTTTGGCAGCTACCCTTTATCGAGTCGGATACGCAACTGGCGTGTCTCCGACGAACCCTCGCTCTCAGACCACATGCATATTCGGTTCGATATCGTAGCACAATCGTCAGTGACAGTTGAGAGACGTATTCCAAAACAAACGGACTGGCCGAAATACGCTGAGGCACTTCGCGACAAACTCTCAATGATTGAGACGTCTGCCTCAGGAGCCCTTAGTCTTGAAAGACTGACCATGGATGTCACCTCAGCTATCCTGTCGTCTTACGAGGAAAATTGTCCTCTAAGGACTACTAAGAAGAGCAGGGGAGTTCCGTGGTGGAACACAGAACTCTCTCGCTTAAGGAAAGGTACAAGGCAATTGTTCAATAGAGCAAAGCATAATGGTGAGTGGGATCTATATCGCTCCACACTGACTGAGTACAATAAAAAGATTAGAGCAGCTAAACACAATAGCAGGACGCACTTCTGTGAAGGCGTACAGAATACTAATACGGCAGCCAGACTGCATCGCGTTCTGGCCAAGAAAGGGTCTAATTCAGTAAGCACACTCAAAAGAGGAGATGGAAGTACCAGAGAAGACTCTCGGAGCACAGGAAAGCTTCTTCTTGAGACGCATTTCCCCGGGTGTATCATCGAACATGAAGATAGCAGCAATCTAGACAATCACTTTATGCCCCTCAGGGCTAACCGGTGTACCTGGTCAGCTGCAAATAAAATCTTTACATGCGAAAAAGTTCAGTGGGCAATTGGAACATTCGAGCCCTCCAAATCGCCTAGCACTGACGGAATATTTCCAGCCCTTCTGCAACAAGGGCAACAGTCACTTGTACCATTCCTCCTAAGCATCTTTAGGTGCAGTTTTGCTTTGGGCTACATTCTGTAATGAACCATAATCTGGTCTGGTTGTGCTGCTCCCACCGGCAGATCGAGGCAGCACCTGATGAGTAAGGATCTGTCGGTGGTACGAAACCAGAGGCCGAGGGTCCCATTAACCTGAACCCAGGTGTGATCGCGTGTGCGTCTGATCCGTCCGCCAACCATTCCATCCTTCTCGACTATTTTTTTTTGATTCCCAATTTTTACTTCCCCTGTTTGTCTTCCCCAGGCCTATGATTTTTTGTTAATACGTAGAGGAGCCTTTTTCTTCGCCAGATGGCATGGCCCGACCTGCACGGTCTTTATGCTACCTAGGCTCCGTCACCACGGGCATCTCCGGATGCCCACCAAACCGTCCGTTACAATTCCCAAAACCTGGAGGTCAGTGAGAGTGGTATTCATTCCTAAAATGGGCAACAGACCCATGGATGATCCTAAATCCTACAGACCAATCAGCCTGACATCTTTTATGCTAAAGGCAATGGAAAAGATCATTGATGCTCATATCAAGAGCTCGCTCCTCGTGAGTAACCCCCTTCACCCTAGACAATTTGCCTATCAGGCCGGCAAATCCACTGAATGCGCTCTCCACAACCTTGTTGGTGAAATTAAAGCGGCTTTGACAGCGAAAGAAACAGCTCTATGCGCGTTTCTTGATATCGAAGGTGCCTTTGACAACACCTCCTTCGATTCCATTGACAGCGATCTCATAGCAAAAAGTGCCGACAGTACTACGGCAGTCTGGGTGAAACGCATGCTCTCTTCCAGAAGGGACTGAAGTTGGAGATACCTCTCTCACAGCAAATGTCATGCGAGGATGCCCCCAAGGGGGTGTTTTGTCCCCCCTGTTGTGGTGCATCGTTGTAGACACTCTCATGTGGAGATTATCCGCACTTGGATTCTCAACACAAGGATACGCGGACGACCTGGTTATTAGTGTCAGGGGTAAATTTGAAGAAGTTTTACCCGACATCATCCAGAAAGCTTTGCGTGTAGTCCAGGAATGGTGTGATACTAACGGACTTAGGGTCAGCCCATCCAAAGCCGTTATTGTTCCATTCACGAAGAAAAGAAAGCTTAGGGCAATGAAATGCCCCACTTTGTACAACTCTCCAGTACAAATGGCAAATTACGTCAAATATCTGGGAGTCACACTTGATAGCGAGCTACTCTGGGCAGAACACCTTAGAGTAACATCAGAAAAGGCCACAAAAGCCTTGTGGATCTGCCGGCAGGACGTGGGACATCAAGCCCCACATTGTCCTCTGGATTTACAAAGCTATTGTTCGGCCAATTGTTGATTATGGAGCAGTCGTTTGGTGGAAAAGAGCGACCACCTTAGTTGGTAAGGATACTCTCACCAAAATACAAAGGCTTGCATGCCACATAATAACGGGAACCATGCGCTCCTGTCCTACTGCGGCGCTTGAGGCTTTGCTTGACCTTCCGCCACTGCATATTCACATTGAAGCAGAGGCAAAAATTGCAATAGCAAGGCTAAAAGCCTGCAATGTACAAATCAGACTGAATCCGGAACAAAATACGCTCAACATGCCATCTGATCACCAGACTAGGGAGCTATGCTTCGAGCATACCTTCCGGTCAATTGTCTGGAATAGAGAGCAGTGGGCGGAGTCCTTCAGCTCTCTTCATTCTGACACAATAAAATGGTTCACGGACGGGTCCAAAACGGATAAAGGATCAGGTTCGGGCATTGTCGGCCCAGGACACAGAATTTTCATCTCCATGGGAAATTTCCCCACTGTCTTCCAGGCGGAAGTGCATGCCATTGAGGTCTGTGCACGACTGTGCCAGGCCATAAGCTACACTAACAAGAACATAGGAATCTTTACCGATAGCCAGGCGGCCATAATGGCACTGACTAGTCCATCGGTTCACTCAAGGCTAGTTAAGTCTTGTCAAGATATCCTTAACATCGTCGGGGCCTCCAACAACCTCACTATCTACTGGGTTCCTGGGCATTCCAATATTGTAGGTAATGAACAAGCAGACGAGCTTGCCAGACAGGCATCTGAGGCCCCCAACATTAGTCCAAACCCTTTCTGCGGTATACCTATCTGTCTTGTCAGGCAGCGGATTAGGGAATGGGAGCGTGAGAGAGCTGCCTCTCTGTGGGAAGCTCTCCCAGGTATGAGACAATCAAAATTGTTCATTGCTACTCTCATAACCGGTCCCTTGATCTACTCAGCCTGAGCAGAAACAGGGTCAGAATTATATGTGGACTTCTCACAGGTCACTCCCGTCTTCGAGGTCACCTCAAAACGATGCGCATCGTTTCGGATGCAAGCTGTCGTTTCTGTGAGGCCGGCGACGAAACCCCAGAACACATCCTCTGTGAATGTGAGGCTCTAGCTTGCCGTCGAACTGTTTGCTTCGGCATTGCCTATCCTATGGCCGAGAACGTGGCCTCGATCAAGCTCGGCCATCTCAGTCGATTTATCGAGATGAGCGGATTGGATTCGCAGATTTAGTCCTGCTCTCCAGGATTCGGGTATAGCACAATAGACTTATAGTCGCAGTGCTTGTGGCTCTTTTATTGGCCACGACCCATCTATAATCTAATCTACCGGCTAGCTCAGGAGCCCAGTTCTTTTTTTTTCGTTTTTGCAGCACACTCTGTCTTCAGCTTCTACTTCTTGGCTGGCCTCGAAGTAGAAGCTGCCCTGTAATGAACCATATTCTGGTCTGGTTGTGCTGCTCCACCGGCAGATCGAAGCAGCACCTGATGAGTAGTGATCTGTTGGTGGTACGAAACCAGAGGCCGAGGGTCCCATTACACCCGGACCCAGATTCGACCGCTTCGGCGTCTGATCCGTCTGCCAACCATTCCATCCTTATCGACTATTTTTCTTTCATTCCCCATTTTTACCTCCCCTGTTTGTGTTGTCTTCCCCAAGCCTATGCATTTTTGTTAATACGTAAAGGACAGGGGCAACGAGCGGCGAAAACCCCGCCCACATCTCCCGAACTGAGCTACAGCAAGCATAGGCCACTGCTTAGCTCGTTGAGGAGCCTTTTTCTTCGCCAGATGGCATGGCCCGACCTTCACGGTCAATTAAGCTACCTTAGGCTCCGTCCCCACGGGCATCTTCGGATGCCCCCCAGACCGTCCGTTACAGTTCGTGGCCATGGATGTGCAGGAGGTGAATGCTGGCAACTGCATTCTCCGAAACTAGTTTATGCTGTCGAAACGTCAACTGGGCCACATGGAACCGATGACGCGGTATGCCCCACAAGGGGTTAGGGCAATTGAGAGAGAGAGCTGTACCTGGTACCAACAAATAAATAAATAACTGGCGCAACAGTCTAATTTGAACCACGGCCTCGAGATGAGTTAGCATCATCTCATTTTCTAGATCGTGACGGTTTTTTTTGTGCAGAGGTATGTGATCAGCAACACGCTCAACCGAGTTATTTACCCCATAAATTTAACAGCTGAGTGGGCTCATAGTCCGACACGTAAATCCCCGGAATCGAACCGGGGCCCAGTGCGTTGAAGGCGAACGTGCTAACCGTTGCGCCATCCGGACTACAACAACTACAGTAAATATCCCACCCATATCATAATTATACATAAACTCATAAATGATTCCGAATTAGCCCTTATCAAAAATCCCGTTCCTCTACTTCACTGCGCCAGGTGTCCTTTATTTTTTATTTTTTACTAAACAACATGAAATAAACAATTAATTTTATTTATATTCTTATGCGTAGTTTTTTTCTCAAACACTTAGCTAAACTGCATTATGTTTCAATTTTTATTATCAACATTTCGCAATCTATTAAACAGTTCTTTTCGAAATTCTCTTAATGTTTACATCAGCTCAAAGGTATTGCAAAATGAAAATAATAACGCACACATACCAACTTTGTGCGAAGAACTGACAATAAATACATAGTACATTTAAAAAAAATGCGATCGTAAAGTTCTACTGCTTTCCAAAATGCGATCATGAAGTTCCTCTGCTTTCCAAAAACGATAAGAGAAAGTACATATATGTACATATATGGAATTTGTTTGTACAATTTGAAACAAAGGCTCAGACGTCGTGTGTGCAAAATTGACCACGAATGAGAATAATTTACTCGTTACACTCGTTTAAAAGTGTCTAAAGCTTAGTATTGTGTTCTACGGAACGAAATGTAGCGAAAATTCTCCTACGGAATGGAACGGAAAAAAAATCCGCCATTGAACACCAGATGTCTCAAATATCAATATTTTCCAATGATATCCGCTAAATTATTCGCATTTGTCATAAAATTGCTAAAATCAGTGACAATGGTATTGAGAAAAAAAACAGAAATTTATTGCCTTGGCATGTTCTTTGAGTACATTAATGCTGTTGAATCGCAAAAAATGGAAAAAACGATCAAAATTGGATTCATATTTGAAGGAACGACCAGTGAAAGGACGGTTTTCAACTGATGTAAGAGCTCGACAATCCTGAATATAGTAAATTACTATTGCCAATGACAATCAATTTTAAAAAGGTTTTTAGTTTTCAGATATGCGATCAAGTAAAAAACGCTTTGTAGAAAACTTTCGAATTGATCCAAGAACATTTGATGAGCTGTTGAATTTAGTTGAACCATTCCTATTAGCCAAACGTGAGACACACCCGGACAATGCCATAACACCAAAGCAGAAACTCGCCGCTACTTTAGAGTGAGAATTTATAATGCGTTTGATCTATTATTTCAATACTGAAATGGCTCTTTAAATTAAACAGATATTTTGGAAGTGGGACGCTTCAAAGGCATGTAGCATCTATTTACAGAATAAGCAAACAACATTTTGGAACCATCTTGACAGATGTGTGTGATGCTATAATTGCCGCACTAAATGATCAATTCCCTAAATTAATGAAAGAAGAAATGGTTGATGCTGCTAATGGTTTCCAAAATAGGTGGCAGTTTCCAAACTGCTTGGGAGCAATCGATGGGAAACATGTAAGCATCAAATGCCCATCCAATGCGGGAAGCCTGTTCTACAATTATAAGGTCAGATTCTCTTTCGATACCAGCTTCGATTTTTTGCTAATGCTAACAATTTAACAGGGATTCCATAGCATAGCACTCCTTGCTGTGGCCGATGCTCGTTACCGATTCACTTTTCTTGATGTGGGAGCTTACGGAAGCGAAAGCGATGCTTCCATTTTAGCAAATGGTAAATTAGGCAAAGCAATTTTCGACGAGCGGTTGAATTTTCCTGCTGATGCAAGAGTAAACGGAGAAAAGCTTCCTTTTTTCTTCGTAGGAGATGATGCATTCCCACTGCATAAACGCATAATGAAGCCATATGTGCCAAAAAGAACCATTCCCCTTTCAGATGCACAACGAATCTTTAACTACAGACTAAGCAGAGCCAGACGTTGTATTGAAAACGCTTTCGGAATATTGTGTTCACGTTTCTACTGTCTTGCGCGTATTATGCACTGCTCCCCTGGAAAAGCATCGAAAATTGTTACCGCATGTTGTTTCCTCCATAATTTTTTAATTTCAAGGAATCACGGTTCATACTGTCCATCACAGTATGCAGATTATGTCGACCATGAAGGTAATTTGGTGAAAGGAGATTGGAGGCAAAATATTCCAGAAAATTCCATGTTCAATGCCGATATCAATTTCTCCCAAGGCAGGCCCAGCAATATGGCGAATCTCATCGGACAAAGTCTTGAAATATATGTTAACTCGACTTTAGGAGCTGTACCATGGCAGCAACAATCTTGCGGATTAGAATGAAATAATAAATGCTATTTTTGAAATAGAAATTATTGGTTTTTATTTTTAAATGCCTCTGCAGCCATGGCTACGAATTTTACATTTAATTCTACCACAGTCTCTTCCGGTAATTTCTGGCAAAGGCTGTCCAGATTGGACCACATTCCGAAATATTTCAAATTTTCTCCAGCACTTTGTGCAACTTCCGTCACCAGTGAAATAATTTTCGATGTTTTTTCTTCAAACGTATCTTCTTTTCGCTTATTCGCTTGTGGTGTGCCCTTCTATGACGGAACAGAGCATTAATATCAATAAAAATAATGAATACCTGTACTTACATAAGAATATGTTGTTTCCTGTTTGTTGTTTGAACCATCACCAGCATCTTCGTCGTCAACTTCTATTATAGTTGAGAAAGTCCTACAAATGATTACATATACAAATCTGAAGATGTGAACTTAAATTACTACTTACGTTCGTTGGGATGAAGTCGTTTCTAAAAATGACAAAGAATCTAAAAATTCAATGCTGGCATCATCTTCTACCAAGTCAACGTCGTATTCGAGAAGGCTTTCGACTTCTAAGCCGCTGCCAGACTTGAGTTTTTCGGACCTCTTCTTTTTAAAATAACGCTGGCTGTCCTTCAATGATCTCCAAGCGTGTTTACATTCTTCTACTGTAAATTTAATATAAAATATAAATTAGTCCTGAATACCCGTAGTGTTATTTATATTTAACTTACCAGATTTGTCCATTTCTCTGGAAATCTGAAGCCAATTCTTTCGAACGAAGTCGACATTTCTATGGTCTCGATTCTTAAGGCTCCAGATTGCCTCATATTTTTTGACTATTTCTGCAAGTCTTTTTTCTGTTCGCTCGAAAAATTATTACGTTTTCTTTCTTTCTTCTTTTCCATCGTCGCGATAATAAATCGAAATAATTAAATGTTCTGTCACCATATCAACAATGTCAAACTTTTCGTCGTTTTAAAAGGTACTATGTCCTTTTAAATTTATTTCGGCGCATTCAGAGCCACCTATTATTTAGTAGGAAGTATTGAATTTTTAAATTATGAACAGAGTACTACAGTGCGAAATGAAAATGTTCGTTGACGGAATGTAACGAAATATTCAGAATATTTATATGGGATTTGACATTTCGTTTCGCTGTGAATACAATACTAAGCTTAAGCACGAAAACAATTCCGAACACTCATTTCGCTCGCTCTGCGTTTTGGTCAGTTTAAACATACCAAACATTCAGTATAAATCATTAAAAAAAAAAAAATAAGAAAAAAAAAAATTAAAAGTATTTTTTTTTTAAGTCGCCACACACTAGCGTTTGTTGCACACGGTGACCGTGGTCGTTCGATCACCGCTCTACAATACTAATCTAGAGCTCGGAGTTCAAATCTCGGCGCGATCAAAAACTGCCTGTGGATACTAATAGAACTTACAGTGCTCCGAGTTTGTCAGTATAAAGACGGAGGTGCATGCTAGCAACTGCACTTTCGAAAAGTAGATATGCTATCGAAACGTCAATAAGGCATACAAATGCTAGAGATGTTGACGCGCCCATGCCTTAGGAGGGGTCAGGACAAACACACACTAGCATCCAAAATCCAGTTTTTCCCTCGTCCAATCCCAAACTCGTAGTGTGTGGGGTTCAAGTTGAGAGCTCCGGAATCCACCGCAGTCCAAGTTGCATATTCCACTTGCCCAAAATCCACCCGACTACCGTGACGTTTGTGCGCGAAACCCGAAGTTAACGAAGTTTAACTTTCGTTATGTTTTGGTTTGCCAGTGTTAAATAGCAACAAAGAAAACGTTTTTGTGTTGGCGGCCGACATAGTGTTTATGCAAGGCTTTTGCAATACAATTGACGGTGCGTGAAATTAAATCGGATAAGTGAAAATTGAGTTCGTCATCGAACTTGACTTTTAAAATGCCGTCTGGCTCGCAATAGATTGGCTTGCATGTCCTCGAAATTTGGACGGGGGACACTTGGAGTGCGTACATTTTCTCCCACGTCCAAATGGACGCTAGTGTGTGGCAGCCTTTAGGGTGACACGAGCGACAGAAAATCCGAGGGAAGGATCACTACGTTTAGACCGCAGGACTATCTTCGAGATCTAACTAAATCGATCTAACTCTCGACGATATAAACGTATCGGTTTAGTTAGTTTTGGACTTGGGTTTTCTCTACTTGCGATGCGGAACTGGACTAAAAAAATTGGGACTAGTCGCTGTCATCGCTAATAGCTGCCATGCATTATCCGTCCGCCACAAAATGTCAGCTGATCAAAATTTATATGGAACTGTCAAAAAATCGTCAACGATAAGTGCATACACAGGCCAATCCATCGGCCGATATCGATATCGGGCGACGGATCGGCCGATCGATCGGTGTGTGTATGGCACGTTTAATGTTGACTCTGTGGTTGACGTTTCTTTGTTGTCTTTCTTTTTTTGGCTCAGCGTTTGCTTTGTTTGCAATTTCAGGAAAGCAGTGCGTGATCACGGGCAAGAAAGTCTTTTTCTGTCGTAAAATTTATATCTGTAAAATTTATCTGTGCTGTCAACGGAGAAAGAAGAAGTATGGTCGGTATAAACACTCCACTAAATACTAACACTAAAACGATTTAGTTAAATCGCCTTTTAGTTCCACGGTCTAAACGTGGCCTGATTGTTTTCACCCCGGAAACTAAAAATATCCCTTAAACCTGTATTTCTCGATGTAGAATAGTAAAGTGGCGACCGAGAACTTACGACTACTGAGCGCGTCAAATTATTTATGTATGTCCATTGGCCATAATTGATGCGACTAATTTTCCCCATACAAAACTTGTTAACCTATTATTGTAGTCTAAATCAGATCTCACAATTCATATTTCATTTACCTGTAAGTATGTTTCCAACACTGCTTCTTATTGTGTCCTCCTTATTGTCGTAATTATTAACATCCATTTTCGAACCGCCAGAGGCAACATCCCCAACAAAGTTTTCGACCTTCTTTTTTTCTTCCTCTTTTCTTATGCGTGCCATTTCTTGTGGATCGGGTATTCCTATGCTGCTTTCAAAAGCACTAACCAACCCACTGCTAACTTGTGACGTCAGTGTGGTAACACCTTCAGTTGCATTTGACAAAAATGATACAACACCTCCCCAAGGTTTCCAGCTCCATGAAGGTTCGTTTTTGCCCAGAACTTCTCGTCCAGTTTCTTTGTTCTCGGTTTCACGTTCTTTTCGAGGGTTAGGGGTTCCCTTAATTTGTTTATTCAGCTTATTGAGTACGGGGAAAATATCGTACCTAGTAACAGTGCCACTAGCTGCTGGAGACTTTAGACCAGTTTGCGATAACCCCGAAACACTTTTTGTTCTCGGTGGCTCCGTCGCAGTACTGACGTCTCCGTTGCCATTATCGTCCCAGTCATCAAAGTCATTCCATCCTATGCAACATAATCATCAGCACTTAATAAACAAAAATGCAACGAATACCTTCACTGCTGCTTTTAACCTGAGCGTCCTTGGGTGCTTCACTTTCCACCTTGGTAGTCTTGCAATTACCGGTCAAGTCGTTCGATGTTATTTGGTCGACTGTCGAGTCCACATTGTTTTTGTTGATTTGCGATTTTCTGACCAAAGTCCCCTTTTGTAAGGTAGGCGACGAGGCATATTCATCCGCACTTAAGAAAGAATCACTGTCCGAACCTGACATTTTTCACAATGCAGATCTAGGGACAAGCAGAAATGGAACGGGTATTTAGCAAAATATTCGGAACCAATGAAGAAGAAGACGCCGAAACATTTTGGGAGCCATTCCATAGAGGAAGTAGATAAGAGGTGGAACTCAGTACAAATAATTTTGTAGATAGGGAGGGACGCACTTACTCCAACGCACACAAACTTACCCCGTTGAGCTGAAAACGACAGATTAGGAAGAAATAACCCTTTAGAGCGATAAGGACAAAAGCAATTCCGAACAGCTGCTCAAAAGTCAAATTGGGCCCAATCAGTTTTAGTTGCGATTGTATAAGGTCATTTTGACAAGCGCCCGTCATATACGTATTGATACTAGTTGCTAATAATTTATTTAGCTATTGACTGCAAAACTTGGTGATTAATTATTAAAAATAGTTTAATGTCACGTAATTTGTGGTAAATATAAAGTGAATTTAAATTTAACTGGAAAACTGTGAGTTACCTGCTTTTTTTTCCGCTTCTTGTTTTCACCCACATAGAATAGCCGTTAACGGGACTTTTTTGTCTTTGCTCTAATTGATTGTTTGTTTAAGCTTTTTTTTCTTAATATAATGTCCCAATTAAGTGCACAAGTGCTTGACAAGCCGGAGGAGATCTGTCCGAAGTGTAAACAGGGTGTCAAGAAAGATCATAAGGCACTCTGTTGCGACGGCTTTTGCAAAAAATGGTACCACATAGACTGCATCAAAATAACTCCTAAAGAGTATGAGCAAAACCATCTACAAACAAAGCCTGGAAGCAGGTCGCTGAGAGTGTGTGAGTCGGCCTCCTTTCAAACTAACAACCGGCACTAGCTCCGATGACCAAGTTCCGAATGGCTCCGACTTCAATTCGGCACGAACATGGTGGTGTCTCAAATTGAAATTGTTCAAACATGTACATCTATTGATTGATTATTAATTATCACAACCAAAAGATGATATGCCTGAAACTTCAATTTGATTCGTATGTTCACTTCCCGCACCTCGCACTTCACTTTCACAAGTAACATAATTAGAGAAACAAAAAAATATATTTGGTGCGACGAAAAATTAATTCACCCGAACAAATCGCCATATTGCTTTTTATCCGCACTTGCCACACACGACACAAAAAGTAAACAAACTACTTCTACATTCACTTTAAACGCAAAAACGAACACTGAATTCATCGGCTTTGCATATATTTTTTATTTGAGCACATGACCAACACTTCACTGCACAACATATTTAAGTTTCACGCCGCAAACCAACCGAGAACCGACATTTTTCGATTAAAATGTCGCGCGGGATCACTCGCCGTCCATACACCGCCATACAAATTTGCGACTGACATCGGCCTCCTTTGAGCTATTGTTGTGTGCGTGACCAGGTCTGCTTCCAGGCTTTAAATGTAGATGGTTTTGGTATGAGGCAATGAAAACCTCAAGCTCCATAAGAGGATGTTTGTGGCTATGTAGTAGTGACCTATTAAAATGGACTAAATTTATTAAAAGCGAGTCCCAAGTTGCACAATTGTTCGACATCACAATGAATGTCGAAAGCAAAGTTGACACTATCATCAATAGTCAACTTAGATCTATTGAGGAAAAGCTAGATACAGCAATCAATAAAATTGATGACGTTAAGTTATTGAACTCGGTGAAACTGAGCTCTGAAACAATGTCTTACGCCGCAATTTTAAAACGTGAAGACCAAACGGAACAGAAATCCAAAGTCTTTAACGGGGGAGTAATAATTAAACCTAAATTAGCTCAAAGCAGTGACATTACGATGTCAACTGTAAAAGAAAAATTTAGACCCCGTGAGGCTCAAACTCCTATCACTTACACTAAACATCTTAGAGATGGGGGGGTTCTGTTAAAAACCAACAGCGAACAGAATCGTAATAAGCTTCTGGAAAGGCTGAAGGAAAAAATAAATGACAACTATCTTAAGAAATTTCTAAGGATAGACTCCCAAAATTGGCTATCTATGGACTAAACAAAAAATATACTCTAGATGAGCTAACACAAGAAGTAGTCTCTCTGAATCATGGACTTAGTGCAGGATTAGTCTTAAGGTCTCTTCATTATAGAAGATATAAAAACTATGACAATCGGTACACAGCTATAATCGAGGTAACAGGAGATTTTTACTCACGTCTGGCTAACAAGTACATAAACATCGACTATGCAAGCTACTTTTGTGCGGATTTCATCGATGTGAAAAGGTGTTACAAGTGTCAAAGGTATGGACATATTGTCAAATATTCTAAAGAAACTCGTGACATATGTCCTAAGTGTGCTGGTAACCACCGAGCATCCGATTGTCAAGCTCCGACCAAAAAGTGTGCAAATTGCATAACTAAAAATAGATCTGACGTTCTCCATAGTGCAGATAGTAAAGATTGTCCGGAGTTTAAAATAGCAGTAAATATATCAGCTAGCAAGATCAATTATTTCTCATCTAATTCTCAATGAATCAACATACCTTAAAAATTTTCTATGCAAATGCTAGAAGCATTAGGAATAAACTACCAGAGATTGAAATCATGGCAGTAGAGGTAGGAAAAGCTGACATAATAATAATTAACGAAACATGGATATATGCTGACGAAGTCGAGTTTTTTAACCAAATGGGGTACAATGCCACCTTCAATTGTCGAAATACAACTGGAGGCGGTACAGCAATTTATGTCAAAAATAATATCCAGTTTAAAATTATGCTAAACTCGCCCCAATATAACACACTCATACTGGAACTCGGAACAACAAGTGTTCCCATTAGAATAGGTACATATTATAGGGCCCCTACTGACGAAACCCAAGATTTCATTGAACATTTAGATGAGTTGTACCACCAATACAGTAATCTAACTTTTCTGGCTGACTCAAATTTAGATATCTTGGACAAAAACAATACTGTCTGCAAAGAATATATGGACATGTTATCCATGAATCATATTAAGATCGTAAATGACTGTGAACCAACTAGAGTCACATCCACTTCAGCTACACTTATCGATCACATTGCAACCTCACTAAACACTTCAACTCACGATTTCATTTTCGAGCTGCAAGATCAAGACGGCCTTGATCATAAAGTAACCCTATTGCAAATTAGAGAACTTAGAGTGGTAAAAAAGCGAATGGAAGCCATTTATATAAAAGTGCTTGATAAAGTTTCTTTCACAGAAAGACTGAGAGATAGACTAAACAATCTAAATGAAGATTTAGTTGACTTTCCTCAACTGATTGATATTGTCAAGTTTACAAAAATCGAATCAACGACTTTAAAAAAAGTTCGCACAAGACATCAATCATGGATAACTTTCGAAATAATAGAAACAATTAAAAAGAAAAACATTGCTTACAAGAAACTTAAACAAGACCCAACAAATGATAGTAAACAAGCTGCTTATAAATTTCTTAAAAATAAAGCTTCCAAACTCGTACATCAAGCTAAGACCAACTCTCTAACCCAGCAATATGAGGATGCCTCTGGAAATAGTAGAAAATTATGGCAAATTATTAACAACGAATTGTCTGCAAATGCTAATCGCAGAAATGAACCTAAAAGTGAAGCCACAGCTAGTGGCATGAACGCGTTCTTTACATCAGTTGGAAATCAAAATCAAAATAATGACTTATCTGAGAATATTAGAAGATTTCCCAACATTTTTAATGAACATACCATATTCTTGGAACCAACCAGTGTAGAGGAACTGACGGGAATTATAAAAACCCTTCGCAATGTATCTGCTGGCATCAAAGCCACTGACCTTCAATTAGTGTGTGATACTATTTCGCCACTTCTGTGAAAAATTATCAACAATCACCTCTGTGAAGGTACATTCCCGGATGTGTTGAAAATCACCAAAATTAAGCCGGTATTTAAAAATGGCAGTCCTGACGATCCATCAAACTATAGGCCTATAGCTCTTACTAGCGTTTTTAGTAAAATATTTGAAAAGGTGTTTAATTCCAGAATTTTTAGATTCATTAATGAAACAGTTGGTTTCGACAAACATCAATACGGATTCATAGCTGAAAGCAACACAACATCGGCACTTACTGATGCACTTCACTTCATCAACACTGAGCTCGATAAATCAAAATATGTCTCGGCAATTTTCATAGACTTGAGCAAAGCTTTTGATACGGTTAACCATTCAGTCATGTCAGAAGTGTTATATGAACTTGGCATCAGAGGAGTTGCTGGTAATTTTATTAAAAACTATTTGAAAGACAGACCAGTTATCACTGAATTTCAAAATGAGACAAGTGAGGAAATGTTGCTGAATTCGGGGGTTCCACAGGGCTCTATCTTAGGCCCTACATTGTATCTCCTATACGTTAATAATCTTAGCAATTGTGGTCTCACCGGCAAATATGTCACCTATGCAGATGATACACTTCTACTTTATTCTCACTTTGGGCAAAGAGATGCGGAACAAATGATTAATAACGATATGATTATCTATCATCAGTGGCTTCAAAGTAATAAACTAAACATAAATATTAGTAAGACCCGATTCATGCTTTTTAAACAAAAAAATAAAGCCGACATTGAATTAAATATAAAGTTTGATAACCAGTCCATTGAAACAGTGAATAAGATGAAATATCTAGGTCTTACTATACTCAATTGCCCTAACCCCTTGTGGGGCATAGCGCGTCAACTGTTCCATGTGGCCCAGTCGACGTTTCGTCGGCATAAACAGGTTTCGGAGAATGCAGTTGCCAGCATGCACCTCCTGCACATCCATGGCCACGAACGTCGTCGTGGACGGGATTCGAACCCGAAACACCGGTAGTCGAACATGAAACTGATGCCTCAACACACTGCGCTACAGGTCGCCCCGGTCTTACTATAGATGAGAAGCTAACATGGAATGATCATATCGATCAAATCAAATCAAAGTTAAGCCCATTAATTGCCTTGCTTAGACGAAGAAAGTACCTTAATACTCAGCTTAAAAATATGATTTTTTATGCACACATTATGTCCATTGTGAATTATGGAATATTTAGCTGGAGTCAGACTTCGGCTAGAAATATTTCAACTATCAGTAGAATGATCAACAAAGCTGTTGATTCACAATTTACATCCAAGAACACCTACTATAGAAATTTATGAGCTATCCGGCAAACTTCCGTTAGAAAAAATTATAGTTCTAGAAAAAATGAAAACAATCTGGAAGATGTGAATAACAGAACTAAAACATCTATTTCACTAACGTTGAACAGAGAGGTTCATAGCTATAGCACTCGAAACGCTGCAAACTTCCGAACACCCTCAGCTAAAAAAAAAAAGAGTTTTTAAGAATGATTTCCCCCTCGAAGGGGCCCAAAAAGCGTGATTCGCCGGTTTCGACCGCTGGTGCGAAGCGCGTCTCATCAGACGCCTCTGCTCCGCGCATCGCACCAGTGGGAGAGGCGTGACCGGGAATGACCCAAGACAGATGTTGTTTTGCCTTATATAGGCCGACCAACACGACATGGGTGTGAATCCATACCGAATGCAAACTGCAACGTGCAGCTTGTAGGTATGGAATTCATTTCATTGTTCTGGCTTGGCGCCAGTGGCAATTTACAAACAAAGTTTTTTGCCGGGCGACGGCCATCGACTATCATACAACGTGCATGATGCTTAACATGCCGTCGCCCTTACCAGCCATTAGTGTGGCTACACGTAATGAAAAAAGAGTTTTTAAGAATGATTTCCCCCTCGAAGGGGGCCCAAAAGCGTGAAAAAAACTTGCGTGAAAACTAACATGCATTAACCCACGCGATTTATACCCTAAAAGAAAATGCCGAAGATTATCACTGGTTCTGCATAAATTGTATCATACTTACAATACATTACTTACATACCTCGAAAATGTTGAACGACTGCCGGTTAAGTGTGCATATTTGTAGACTCAGGATTTCTTGACTCAACTCAAATATTATGCATATGAAATTGAGTGAATTATCAAATGCGATGATTTTTATAAACGTCAGACTGATTTTCACTGAAGATGGCGGCTGCTGGTGAGTGGAGTGGAGTTTTTCGCAAATTTTATGCATACCAAATTGAGTGAAATTCTGCCAACTCAGCTTTACTCCACTCGACTCACTTTATGCATACCACCCATTGGCTGGTATGAAGAATAATGTACTAAATGTAGTAAAGATAAGTTTACTACATATTATGTACTAGAGATATGGTTTGGTGTGAATAAACGGTTGTTTACTACACTACAACTTTCGAACTTACTTCAAAAATGGCGAGTTTTGTCGATTTAATATGAATAAAACCTGACTATACTACATTTTTCATGTAGTAAACAAAATGCAACCTACACTTGTGTTTACTACAGTTGAGTTTCGTAATTCTATGCGAATTGGTGCATTTTTTGGCGATTTCAAGATAAGTAAACCGACGCCATGAAGATGTGGTTTAACAATCAATATATGAGTACAGTTTGGAGCTCCAATCGAGTTAGGGAAAGTAAATTTGCGTTGCCATATTTCTTTGGCCCGAATCATTTCTTCTTCTGTAGTCGGAAATCTAAACCAGACATCAACCCTTGCAATAATTTTTTCACAAACATCCCAAATGATTTTACTGGCCGTTGTTTGGTGAATTCCGATATCCTCTCCAATACCGACCTTTGTAAAAAGTAAAACTTCATTAGAAATAAATTTTAAAGCAAACAAAATGTTATGCATTTATTATAAAAGGACTGTCGTTCGTTGGTTTCATAAATAAATATAATATTTCTTTTTATACCTGGAAGCCAGGATCGCCAATATATCGTAGAAATGTTCTCATTCTTTGAGAATTCATTAAGCGACCACCTCTGGTTTCACCACTTTCTTCACCCATAAAATAATCAGCCAACCAATGCACGTTTTCCGCCGTAAATCTGTACAGGGACTTAAAATTATCTTCAGTAGCTACACGACGGCTAGAATATTTTTTTTGTTGGCGAGGCTGTATTAGGCTAAGAAACATCGCCATGGTAAAAACAATAACGCAAACGGCGATACTATCTGTCAATACGTGACACATGCTACATTTTATTTTCGAAGTAGCATTTGCTGTAACTTCGAAAAATGGTTTTTATTCATACGATCCTTGAACTTTTTCGGTAGAGTTTACTTTTGAGTAGTTACTACAAATTTTAGAATTTGCTAGTTTTTATTCATACCAGCCATTGTGTACCGACAGTGGAATTCAATACATATGCAACAAATCCAATAGGAACAACCATCGTCTCAGTTGTACTGAGTTCCACCTCTTATCTACTTCCTCTATGATGGTTGTTCCTATTGGATTTGTTGCATATGTATTGAATTCCACTGTCGGTACACAATGGAATTGCGGAAAGCAGATAGCAAAACCACCGCGCCATATGTTTCCTGTTACCAGAAAGAGATAGGACTATCACAGCAGATCGATCAGGTAAAACCAAAACCATCTACATTCAAAGCCTGGAAGCAGGCCTGGTCACGCACACAACAATGGGTGGTATGCATAAAGTGAGTCGAGTGGAGTAAAACTGAGTTGACAGAATTCCACTCAATTTTCACTATGGAGCGGAGAGTAGTTTTATGCATACAACTTTTTCACTCGATTCACCGAACATAGCAGACTCAGGAATGTCCTCAATAGACTTCACTCTTGAGTATATCCTCATTATTATGCATACCACCCAAAACCATCTATAGAACAAGCCTGGAACCAGGATTTCAGTTCAGTGCACCGGCCTACTATTTGACGGCTGTTACGCTCCCAGGCTACTTTTGACAGCTCTCACAAAGAGCAGAGAGCACTGTCATATTTCTTGACGTCTGTGTCTTGTGTATGGTGGATTCGCAAAAGTTTTTCAAATGTTCTCAAGAAAATTGCCGACCTGTCGCAAGGATTGTTGCTCGGTGGCTTGAAACTACTCTACGACAATGCTGTTCGTGATATGAAAGTGGAGCGTAGTAAGCTGGGCTGGCGATTCGTTAATTTCGACAAGAATTTGGATGCAATGCAAAAGTCATTAGTAGTTTGGGTGCGCCAAAAGTGCCGAAAGTTCTTTGGTCCGATATTGGCGGTTTGGCAAAGTTGAAGGATGAAATTCAGAGCAGTGTACATAAGTTTGCCATTGAAACACGTTAATCTGTTGGGTAAGTATCTAAGGCGATCCGGCATGTTACTTTATGGACCGCCAAGAACTGGAAAAACTGTTTGCTAAAGCGGTTGCGACTGAATGTTAGTTTCCTGTTGGTCCAGGGGCCGGAACTTTTGAACATGTACGTCGGTCAAAGTGAGCACAACATCCGGAAATTGTTCTCGCAGCTCCGTGTGTCCTGTTTTTGGACAAATTGGATTCACTGGCTCCGAATCGTGGTGTTGCTGGCGACTCAGGCGGTTTTATGGATTGGTTGGTTAGTCAACTGTTGGCCGAAATGGACGGCATGAACGATCCATCGAAACAAATTTTCATCCTAGCCGCGACCAATCGACCTGATCTTATTGATCCGGTTCTCTTGCGACCCGGACGTTTTGATAAGCTGTTCTTTGTTGGACCGTGCACAACGAAAGGGAAAGCTACCTACTAGAACGATCAACAAGATATCTGCCCTCTTGAAGTAAGTTCTCAATCGGAAAATACCACTTGTTTCACGTCGTATGCCCGTTTGCCGATAGCGTCCCCTAACCTAACTGCCTTCGTATTTTTCAGGTTCTTTTAGTTCCAATCAGTCAATCGGGAAAACCAAAAATTGCCAAAGATCAAGAAAGTTTCCAGCGATAGCGACAGCGATTCTGGCCCCGAAGACGTAAGTAATCTGCCTATTAACTTTCTACTTAAATTACAATGTACTCCTTCGTCGGATCTTTCAGAGAAATCCACCGGCAAAGAAGTTGAAGGACACCTCGGATGATAGCAAGAAGAGCAGCAGCGTTTCCGGCAACAGCGGTGAAAAGGAGTGGGTGCTGGAGAAGATGCGTCTGGTGCGTATAAACGAGTTCCGCGGTCGCAAGATGGTCGACATTTGCGAGCATTATGAAAAAGATGGCAAAATTCTTCCCGGGCGCAAGTGGATCTCGCTGCCTGCTGTTCAGTGGCGGAAATTGCTCGAGCATGCTGACGCAATTACCAAGGCGCTGGACTAGTTTCGCCGCGCTATGCGCATAACCGGCTGCCGCTGGAACGAGGTAAAATTCTCCAATGTGAATTGTGCTTTACAGCTTGTGAAACGTTTGCTGATGTCAAAAGACATTACCGCACAACACACAATAGACGGGGCTATGTAGTGTGTTGCACAACGAGAAAATTCTATAAACGTGTTTTCCTTTACGAACACATACAAAAACATAAAAATCCGGACACATTTAAGTAAGTTTTCCATTAGTTTGCCGTGTAATATGCTTCTAATGCATTCTTTATTAGGTGCCATTTTTTCGACAAAGTCTACTGCAGCGCATCTGTTCTGAGAAGTCATTTATTAACGCATGACGCCTCTTTCGAGAAATTGTACCAGTGCGATAAGTGCCCGCGACGATTTGCCAAACTATCCGTTCTAATCACCACAAAATTATACATATTCCCAAGGAGGAACATTCTTTCTCCTGTGATATCTGTGGTAAATCGTAAGTGTTTTGCTAAATAGCAGTATCATTGGCTAGCGCGCTCAACAAAATTTGTTTCAGGTTTCCTTCCAAAAACACAATGCAGACACAGGAAATCGGTTCACGAAAAGGCTTATTCGAAAATGTGTCACATTTGTGCTAAAGTCATTAACGGCAAAACACTTTTCGCCAAACATCAGTTAGAACACGTTGGCATTGTTGATCCAAAGATGCAATGCGAACAGTGTGGCATGTGGCTAAAAAATGCATTCCGCTTGAAAATCCATACGAAAAAGCATCACAGCGCGGAGAATTTGGGCGAACATATCTGCCATATTTGTCAGAAAGTTTCAAGTTCGAGTGTTGGACTAAAGAGTCATATCCGCTATGTGCATTCGGCTCAGCGTAAATTCGTATGTAGTGTTTGCGAAAAAGGCTTCAAGACAGCGTTAAATTTGAAGGTAAGATTTGCAATATTGCACTCATTCGAATACGGAGTCGCAGTGGAGAAATTGAATTGTTTCGTTTTAGGAACACATTACAACGCACACGGGCGACATCTTGTATACATGTCCGCACTGTCCGAAAACGTTCAATTCAAGTGCTAACATGCATTCACATCGAAAGAAAATGCATCGTCAAGAGTGGGAGGACAGTAAAAGAAGTCGCGGACTTCCCGTCAACACAAAGGGTAAGAGGGTTATACAAATCATCCAACCAGAGGATGGAGTCTTACAATTGGCGGAGAACAGAGTTCCGAAGATGCCGAAGACGGACCACCGGAATTGCTCTTCATTCATGGTGGACACACGGCCAAGATCTCTGACTTTTCGTGGAATCCCAGCGAGCCGTGCATTATTTGGAGAATATTCACAATGACGATGGCATGCCGGCAACTGATGTTGAAGCAGGAACAGCGTAAATTATCAAGTTATTTGGAGAGAGAGATGAAAACAGTTTTTTTTTGTTTTGTATTCCATTTATGTATGAAACGATGCGGATCACTTAGACATTAAATAAAACACAAAATTGGAATTCCGACCGGTAGGTATTCCTTATGTACGCTCGTATATTTTTATACTAACCAGCAACAATGCCTTGCATATTACAGATGCTGAAAAAGTCGGCGTTGGGAATATTTGCGAACCGACAGCCGGGGGGGCAAAGACCTTTTCCATAGTCCTCCGCGTGGGCGCCCCCTGGTAACGGCAGTGTATCAATTCGCTGACGGCCAATGTCTTAGCGATAAGACAGTTTGGAAAAGGCAGATAGCTGTAGCCTGAATGGCTGACAAACACCTAAGCGTCTCAGGTCTAGTAGGATGGAATGACTTGCGTAGTTGGACCTGCTACATAGTTGTGTGGGCTCCAGCACGTTTATTAAACCATCTGAAGCAGCTATCTCCGAGGCCATCCCCCGAATGGGGTTAAGCGACGTGCTGACAACTCGTCCTTGTAAAAACCACTCCATGTCAAGAAACCTGGAACAAAAGCCTCGGATTGGACGGATCAACAACGACGACCACGCAAACGAATAAAGGATTATTCTTTCGGATCCTGGAATGTACGCTCCCTGAACAAACCGGGGGCCGAGAAGGCCCTCCTTCAACAGGTCGAAAAGTACAAACTGAGCATTACTGCAGTCCAGGAAACAAATTGGCTTGGCAGCGAGATTAATGACAAGAAATCGCACACAATTTTTACAAGTGGCAAACCATCGGGCCGCAAGGAGTTTGGAGTAGCATTTATAGTGAACAATCACCTCAAACCGCATATTACTGACTTCAAACCCATAAATGAACGGCTGTGTGCGATTCGCATCAAGACTCGATTCTTCAATCTCTGGCTCATCAATGTGCATGCCCCCACTGAAGTTAAAGAAGACGCAGTAAAAGACGAGTTCTACGCCCGCCTTGAAACTCTCTTCGACTCACTTCCAACAAACGACGTCAAATTGCTGCTGGGAGACTTTAACGCGAAAGTCGGGAATGAAAGTTGGCATCGGGGAACCTCTGGAGGCCACAGCCTCCATGAAGAATGTAACGATAACGGCCAGCGACTTATCGACTTCGCCTGCAGCAGGAATCTAGTCGTAAGCTCTACGTGTTTCCCGCATCGACGCATTCACAAGCAGACCTGGAAGTCTCCAGACGCACATACCGTCAACCAAATTGACCAGGTCCTCATTTGCAGGAGATGGGCGTCTAGTGTCATGGATGTCCGCTCCTATCGAGGAGCAAACTGCGACTCAGATCATCACTTGGTGAAGACGACCTACAGATGTAGAATCTCCTCAGTGCACCAGTCAAGAATCAGCCCTCCCAAAATCTTTGCGGTTGATAAGCTCTTGAGTGATGCTACAGCGGTGGCGTATACTACCGCCCTTGAGGAAAAACTATCACCTATGCTACACAACATCAGCAACACAGGCGTCCATGGGTTCTGGGAAGAACTCAAGGGTACCATCAAGGATGTCGCAGAGAAGGTCGTGGGATATAAAGCCCGGCGAGCGCGAAATGACTGGTTCGACGAAGAATGCAAAAATTCACTTGACGCGAAAAACGAGGCCTACAGACAATGGATTCAACGAGGAACCAGAGCCAGAAGAGAAAAATATTCGAGCTACGGCGAATATCGAATAGAATAATTAGACGTAAGAAACGTAAATACTTTGACGAGCAGTTGCTGAACATAAACGAAAACTTAGCTAATAGGAACACCAGACAAGCGTACAAACTAGTAAATACAATCAAGAACGGCTACCAACCCAGGACTAGCCTTTGTAAGGACAAGGATGGAAACATCATCAGCGACACCGATGGTATTAACAAACGATGGGCCTCTTATTTTGAAGAGCTTCTAAACCGACCATCTAACATCCCCACACAGGAAGCTCTCGATGATATTGTTGATCTAGGCCCACCCATTCAACCCCCGACAGTAGAGGAAGTTGTTCTCGCGTTGCGGTCACTAAAACTAAGGCTCTAAAAAGGTGAGTACGCTCGGCGGCCATTTTGTGGGCATCGAATGGAGATTACAGCTGACTGCAGTGGAGATCTGTCATTCGCTAAAGACCTGGACCCGGTGTTTCTTGTTGTATGGCTGTATGCCGATGTGTACTCCACTTTTTAGAGCCTCACCGATACCGATTAGCCAAAAATGCCAAGTTGTGCAGTTCCAAACTGCAAAAGCAGATCAAACCAAGGTTTTCGTTTGTTCAGATTTCCGGCAGATGCTACGCGAAGAGGAGAATGGACAAGGAACACACGACGGACAAATTGGGAACCGAATGATTATTCACGTATTTGTGAGGTAAACGCTTTTACATTAGCACTTTCAGAAAGTGGAGTAAAGTGATTATTTTGTGCAGGTACATTTCGAGGAATGTCAATTTAAAAATGGTCAGAAAAATAAAGAGAACAAACTGGTTACAGATGCTGTGCCAACGTTATTTGATGTTCCGAATCTTCCACGAAGAATCACTCGTGCACCAAGAAAATCAATAATCAAGGTTTGTTAGTGGAAGAATGTTTTCATGGAATTACTTTTGTTAATTTTCCGTCATCGTCACTTGCCGCTTGTTAATGAGACTGTTTTTTATTTTTCAGAAAATCAAACAAGTTAGAGAAACAACCGCACAAGAATTACCCTCTATACAGAGAACAGCGTGCAAGATACCCGGCTTCGATGACAAATCCACTCCAAAAATAGCTCGAATTGACCATTCTTATTGCAAGTTACCTGATTATACATACAATGGAGATGAGCAGGTTTCGATTGATCCTACAAACTCTTTGGACGAAAACTGCATTTCGGGGATTACTGAAAATGAGGTATACAATGACATCGAATCCAATGGAAAATTTATTTTTAATTTATTGCTTATTCGACATATTTTTCAGGGCAATCAACAGAAGCACGAACATTCAGAAATTATGGCTGAAACAGCGTGCAAGAGACCCGGATTCGACGACAAATCCACTCCAAAAACAGCTCGAATTGACCATTCTTATTGCAAGTTACCTGATTATACTTACAATGGAGATCAACAGGTTTCGATTGATCCTACAAACTCTCCGGACGAAAACTACATTTCGGAGATTCCTGAAAATGAGGTATATAATGACATCGTATCCAATGGAAAATTTATTTTTAATTTATTGCTTATTCGACATATTTTTCAGGGCAATCAACAGAAGCACGAACATCCAGAAATTATCGCTAAAACAGTAAGAGAAGCACTGGTGAAAGAAAACGAAGATGTACGTCGAGAAATTGGCACTCTGAAAGAAGTACTCACCTACTCATTGGAAGAAGAAGTCGCTAAGTTGACTCGGGAATTGGAAACCATCAAAGCTGCTCTACGTACATTTCTTAATGAAGAGCAAATAAAAAAGATAGTTGACGGTAAAGTGAATCATTGGTCAAACGAATCAATCATCAGAGGTCTAAAGCTTAGACTAGGATTGTCAGTTCATGGATATGAATTTTTACGAGATAGCGGCTACCCTGCACCAGCGTACAGTACACTTAATCGTAGAATACAAAATATCAAATTGCAATTTGGAATTTTTGACAATGTTCTTGAGCTATTAAAGCACAAAATAAAATTGATGAGCAAAGAGGATAGATATTGTGTTTTGTCGTACGATGAAATGATCATATCTGACACGTTGGATTATGACAAAAATAGCGGAGTAATTGTTGGCCACGTCACATTAGGAGACGATTTAGTCGTAGGAGACAAAATTTTTTTGGTGGTAGTTCGAGGAATAAGGAACCCATGGAAACAAGCCATAGCATGTCACGTCACTCCAAAAAAAGGATTTAATTCGAAGCACTTAAAAAATTTCATTCTGAAATGCATAACAGCAGTTGAGGAAAGTGGGCTTTACGTTACCCTTTTGTCTTCGGATCTTGATGGCAGAAATCGATCTTTGTGGACTTCTCTCGGAATTCAAATTGAGAAAAATGGTGTCAGGAACAATAGTTTTGATTTCAGAGGGCACGCCGTTTATGTAACTCCAGATGTATGGCACATATTGAAAAATTTGAAATCGGCCATGTTGAGACAATCTATTTTGTTACCTGCTGCTTATGTGGAAGCAGAGCATCTTCCGACCAATCTCGTTAGCGGCGACTACGTAAAATTGCTGTGGGAGTATGAAATCAATAACGGTAAAGAGATAAGGAGGCTGTATCATTTACGCGCCTCGGACATTGACCCTTCACCATTCGAAAAAATGAATGTGGGGCCTGCGATACGTTTTTTTTCATTGCAAACTGCAAGCGCATTGGAGATTGCAGTTGAAGACCATATTTTGGATGAAGATGCTCTTTCGACAGCGCATTTCATTCGTAAGATATACGAGTGGTATTCGCTATTGACTTCTAAAGTCAGGAAAACTTCCATCACCTCACGAAACAGCGATAGGAACTACATTTTCCTCCACGGCATGATTGAGTTGTTTAACGATATTGTTTTCGAGAAGGGATGGAAACCTCTGAACTATGCCGGGGTTTTAGCTACTCTATCTTTCACCGACATCGCGGAAATCCTGCTTGCAAACAATTTCGATTTCATCCTGGGGAGCCGATTCACTCAAGATGCAACCGAAAATATTTTTTCTCAAATTCGCCGGAAAGCAGGGAAAATGCCATCAGCTTTGCAGTCCTTAACCGCACTCAGGCTGATTTCAATAGCTCAATTCGTTTCGGATGTCAAGCGCTCGAACTACTGCAGCGACTCAGATGAGTATTTGCTTGATTTCTGTTCAGCAAATAACAAGGAAAATCAATCAAGTAATACAACTGACAAATTGTGTTCATCCTCCGGAGTCAGGCAGCGTGAATCTGATTTAACGATAGAAAGGCTGCCTTTCGAAATCCTAGCCAGAAAAATCAGCCAGTATGATATAAAGACTCTGTTTCATATCGCGGGAAGTACGACCAATGCAGTACTGAAAAAGCCCCTCTGTGCGAACTGCGTCGCATTTTTGTCGACCCAAAATTTGCCAGACACGTCCTTTTTCAACGAGTCTAAAAAATTGAGCGAAAACTTGGATCGCGGTGGATTGAGGCAACCATGCAAGGAAACGTTCCAATTAATTCTAAACTGCGCTCACTTTTATAATGAGCACAAAGATTTAATTTTGCAATTTGGGACTTCGAAGATAATGAGTGAACTAGTAGCAAAACTTGATGGATTGATTCCTAAATGCAAATACGGGTGTGAATTAACCAAAAAGCTAGTCCACCATTTTACCATCATACGTTCCTACGGTGTGAAGAACTTTTCCGAAAACACAAAAAAACAAAAGGCTAATGTATTCGGGTCTGCATCCTTGAAACAAGGAAGAAAATAAGTTGTTTGATCTTGGTCAATAAAATGTGTGATATTTTAATTACAATATTCCTGAAGCATACATATTTATACTACAAAAAAGTAAAACTTATAAGTATTTGTTACAATTACAACATATGAGCTTAATGCTGACAGTTAAGCAAATGAAATAAACTACTTTGTTAAAAACGTTTGTCGATTATAAATTGTCGTGACTTTCAGCTTCTGGTGAATTTTTCGTTTACAAAAGTCATATGTTGAGCGCACGTTGATCACGTTCGCGTGTTTTATGTCAAACGGATTGAATCTTTGCTTGAATGACACTCCATCAGTTTAACAAATGCTCGAGCACCATCGTATTAAAAAAAATAGGTTGATTTATGTCCTTTACAATAGATAATTAGGCAAGAAATAAGCGACGAAACAAACGAGCGGACAGTATGAGACATATAGCCGCACACATTTCTTACCTAATTGCTCGTTTAAATACACAAGAGTTAACACACATTGGTGTAACGAAAACCACCGAATCTTTGTCAAACTGACGGAGTTTCATCCTAGCAAAGATCCGTTTTACATAAAACACGCGAACGCGAATATGCACTCGGCCTTATAATTACTTTACATTATATTTTTGCATGTACTCTGCAACTGCTGGATAGTTAGAGTATAATCTTGCAATAGAGCGCAGACGTTTCAACTGTTGTTTCAAAACCTCAGTTTCATGCAAAAGTGCAACAATCGAGTCCTCTGTGTGCGCATTTTTTTCCTGTTTCTCATTGTCCTGTAATAAACCATTGTTTAGATTTGTAAAAATTATCAATTGATATCAAAATACATATACATACGTTTGTTGCTTTTGATGTAGACGATTCTCCACTGCTAATACATGCCGTTGCATTTTTTCTTCTCACAGGCATTTGTACTCTGCTGTGAAGTAAAATAACATCATTAGGAAATAGCGTTTTACAAAATTCTACCTCGGACGGACGATACACCCGAATGATCATTCAACGAATTATTCATGGGAATGATGATGCTCCAATATTAGAATGATAATTCGCGAGGACGGACACAGAATCGAATTATAATTCGAATGGGAATGACCATCCGGGTGAATCGTCTGTCCGAGGTCGAAATTGTAAGTTGGAGTAAACTTCGCATTCTTTCAGCAACTAATTTCACATGATAAGGGAACACTAATTGCTTTACCGACAAAAATTGGTATCTATTGATACGCGATAAACACACTTGCAGTGATAACGACTAAATTTACCTTGATTTTCTCTTAAATAGAATGTGTTGACTTCGCCTGCATTGACTACAGCAGACAGCACTAATGTTGACAGCTGAGAACTGTCATGTGTACATGCATGCCACACTCCATTGGTTGCCCACAAAATGGCGTCGAGTGTACCTTCCTTTTTAGTGCTCTACTAAAACGAAATAAAGCGCCGGGCGCTGACGAGATCCCAGCTGAACTGCTAAGATTCGGTGGAACGAGTCTAGTTGATGCCATACATCAATTACTCCTGCGAGTATGGGAGAACGAGGAGATCCCAGACGATTGGCGCAGAAGCATCATCTGACCAATTCATAAAAAGGGAGATAAACTGCGGTGTGAGAATTACAGGGGCATCTCACTAGTTTGTACGTCCTATAAAATTTTGATGAAAATTCTGGAAAATAGAACAAAACCGTACGCAGAACGAATCATTGGCGAATATCAAAGCGGTTTCAGACCTGGTCGCTCCACAACCGATCAGCTCTTCTCAGTCAAACTGATACTCCAGAGGTGCTGGGAATACAACGTAAACGTATACCAAATCTTTGTCGACTTCAAGCAGGCATACGACAGTATCGATCGTGGAGTACTGTACAACATCATGCTGCAATTTGGTATACCAGCAAAATTAGTGCGACTGACAAAGATGACGATGACCAACTCCGTCTCACAAGTCAGGATCCAGAATAGACTTACTGATCTATTTGAAACACGCACTGGTTTGAAACAGGGCGATGGACTGGCACCGACGCTCTTCAACCTAGCACTGGAATACGTTATTCGGGCCATGAATATGGACAACAGCAAGACGCTACTCATCAAGTCGACACAATTAGCAGCGTACGCCGACGACATCAACATCATGTCCCGAAGATTGGCTGACGCAGAAGAACTTCTGCATACGCTCGATACCGCTGCAAAGGAAGTTGGATTACGTATTAACGAGGGTAAAACTAAAATAATGATGCAATCGGTGACAAGGACACCTGCACAACCGAGCATCAACGTGGGGGACCTCAACATCGAGTTCGTGAACAACTTCATCTACCTGGGTTGCAACCTGTCAAGGGACGCCAACGAAACTGACGAAATCAAGCGACGGATACAGTTAGCTAATAAGACTTTTTTCTCGGTTCTCCCCATAATGAAATCGAAACATGTGCACAGAAACACGAAGCTCCGCGTGTACAAAACCATTATACGACCAGTGCTATGCTATGGCTGCGAAGCATGGACCCTAACTCAAGCCTCCGAAAACATGCTAGACACTTTCGAACGTAAGGTTCTACGGCGAATTTTCGGGGCTGTTTGCGATCGAGATGGATGGCGCATCCGGTACAACCATGAGTTGTATGAAATGTACGATGAGCTGCAAGTCTCGAAAATCGTCAAACTACAACGACTTCAATGGGCAGGGCATGTACAAAGAATGGACGATGATCGCATGCCTAAGAGAGTAATGAATGCAGAACGAGTCGACGGAGCGAGACTGCGAGGACGACCGAGATCTCGTTGGGAGAGCTCAGTAGGTGTGGACGCCGCGCAGCTGCTGGGCTCCCAAAATTGGAGGACGCGGTCACGTGACCGAGATAATTGGAGGACAATGATCCAGGCGGCCAAGGCCCGACGTCGGGCTGTCGCGCCACGATGATGATGATGATGACAGCCGGTTTTAGTGGCTTCCCGGAACGCACTAAATTGAATTTGGTCGATGCCATACACAAGGCACGAATTGAAGTTGACGAGGAAGGATCAAAAGCCGTGACAGCGACCGCGACAAATTTGAAGAAAACAATGTTATTTCGTTCGCCAGGAAGTCTAATGAAAAAGAATGCTTTTTATGTATGTTTTCCAAAACGTAGAAAACCTTCCGTTTTGGCGATGTATTTTCTCAAATATTAAAAATTACTCATCCCGCGTTAGTAAAATTAAGAATAAATTTGTTATCTGGTTCTCGAGATAAAATCAATTTTTTTAATAAATGGACTCCGAGGAAAATATGTTAATATCCTAATACGCTGGAACAAAAAGTTGCTCATGATTTTATTCCCTTTTTCGGTGAAATTCTTGGAAGTAGTTAAGAGTTTCAGTGTTTTATTGGCTCAGGTAATATCGAATTATGTTTACAAATACTGAGAACTTTTCAAAAACATGTAGATTTTATTATTGTAGAAGGAGCGAAACGTAACACATTTTAAAACATTAGTTTCCACCATAACGTTAAATTTGACTACATAGAACTAAACATGATTGATAGAGTCACTTGTTTTTCTGTCTTTGTTTTTGATACTACCGTCGGTGTTTACCAGTATGTTGTGTAGTTTTCAATTAAATTTGGCATTGTTTAGCAGGTGATAGATCCTCAACAAGGTGCTAGAAGACATCTCAACGACCGAACTTCTATCGAACCATCAATTTCATAGGACGTGCGGAAAAAAAATTTCCCCTATTTCCACCGTTCTATGAAATTGATGGTTCGATGGAAGTTCGGTCGTGGTTATGCTCGTTCATCTGTAGCGGCCGATAGAGGAAGGCCATGGATTCCGGGAAGTGAGTCGTCGGCTCTGGGGGTTCCAGGAGACAGGACAACTCACAAGAAGACGAGGACAGGGTTTAAGAGCAACACCTTATAGCAAAGGCAGATTTATACGTTTAAGCGCACTCAGAAATCGTCAAAATACGGCAGCTTCCATACAAAATGACCTCAGATACGCCACAGTAACCCGTATTTCGACACAGACCGTTCGTGATCGTTTGAGGGAAAGCGGCCTCTGCTTCCCCGATATCCATTAAAAGTGCCGCGATTAACAAGAAAGCACAAAATCGCACGACATCGGTTGCCAGGAACCACTGCAATTAGAGTATGCGGCTTTGGGGGAGAGTTTTCTTGAATGAATTTTGTCTGTGCGGAAATGATGGTCGAACCAGGGTCTGGGGAGATGAAACGAACGTTTCCCACCCACTTTCGTCAACCTAAAAGAAAGCATTAGGAAATTTTTAAAATTCGTGTTTCAAATTTAAATTTAATAAATTAAAATTAATAAATTTAATTTAATTATTAAAAAAAAGTAACGTTGTTTTATTAACAGAAGTTTGTCCGGGAATGTGCAACAACTGATCACTTAAATCGCACAACCAGAATGTTGTCATTCCCGGAACTCCCATTAAAATTTCATTGTTCCTATGAGAATGAGAATAGAAATTTATAAAATCTGTTAAAATCCTACTTACGTTGAGGGATACCGTTTATACTCTTTTGAGTACATTTAGCATTCCTGGAACAAAATAATTAAAAAAAAACATCCATTCTAATGCCGGAACATTATGTCAAGTGGCGGCATTTTTGTCCTCCTCACAGCACTATTTTCAGGACACTTGTCACAGAACGGCAACCACACCTCATGGGGTACCTCCAGTTGAACCGGACAAACACAACTTCAGCGTACTTACCTAGATAATAAGGCATCAAGAATCAAAATAAAAAGTTGCTTCT
Organism: Chloromyia formosa; assembly: GCA_964017055.1. NCBI lineage: Eukaryota > Metazoa > Arthropoda > Insecta > Diptera > Stratiomyidae > Chloromyia > Chloromyia formosa. The sequence continues at coordinate 48,430,370 of OZ024817.1, forward strand.
TAAATTGAAGTCGTTCAGGCATAATCGTCAATTGATTGACTTCTTAAACAACCAATAAAACGTTATGCCGGATACTTCAACTTAATATCCGCATTTTCGCACTAATTCCACTTCACGAACCGAAAAAAATTAAAATCTAATATTTCAATATTTTCAATTAAATTCGACCGAAATTCACAACATTTAACAGCCGCCATATTGTCACTGCGGCTCTCTCACAAATTTATCACGTGCCACCCGAATGTAAACAACACTTTTCCACGGCAACTTAAAACACGCGAATTTCGTCGAAAATTTAGGTTTTTCCGCAATTTTTTCTTTTCACACTTAGCGCGACACTCCATTTCACAACATATCCACTTTTCACTGCGCGAATCGACCGAGAACCCACATTTTTCGCGTAAAATGTTCCGCCGAACCACTCGCGTTCCATAAGACACCGTGCAAATTTTCGTTTGACATCGGCCTACTTTGCCTAGTAGTTGTGTCTGTGACCGGCCTACTTCCACGCTTGTTCTTTAGAAGGTTTTGATACCACCCATTAGCTCAAAGGAGGCCGATGTCAGTCGAAAATTTGTATGGCGGTGTATGGACGGCGAGTGATTCCGCGCGACATTTTAATCAAAAAATGTCGGTTTTCGGTCAGTTTGCGGCGTGAAAGTGGAATATGTTGTGCAGTGAAGTGTTGGTGATGTGCTTAAATGGAAAAATATGCAAAACCGGTGAATTGAGTGTTCGTTTTTGCGTTTGAAGTGAATGTGGAAATTGTTCGTTTACTTTTTGTGTCGCGTGTATCAAGTGCGGATAAAAAGCAATATGGCGATTTGTGCGGGTGAATTAATTTTTTGTCGCACCAAATATATTTTTTTGTTTCTCTGATTATGTTACTTGTGAAAGTGAAGTGCGAGATGCGGGAAGTGAACATACGAATCAAATTGAAGTTTCAGGCATGTCATCTTTTGGTTGTGATAATTAATAATCAATCAATAGATGTACATGTTTGAATAATTTCAATTTGAGACACCACCATGTTCGTGCCGAAGTGATGTCGGAGCCATTCGGAACTTGGTCATCGGAGCTAGTGCCGGTTGTCAGTTTGAAAGGAGGCCGACTCACACACTCTCAGCGACCTGCTTCCAGGCTTTGTATGTAGATGGTTTTGGTAAAACCAAAAGTGCGTTCATTCTCTAGTTTTTCGATTCTGGCAATACTAAATATCTGTCAAATCGCACGCATACAGGGAAATCTAACCAAAACCATGCACGCACACATACGTAACCTATCCACCGTGTTTTTTTTTTTAATTGTTTTTTTACAGGGATGAAGGGATCAGTGTGCTATGGCCAGCTATGGCGCTATCTTTATCATTTCAGTGAATTCAAAAGCTGCTTTCATCATTTCCCTGGGAGGGAAAAGGGAAATGGGGGAGGTAAAACATTAAACATACGAAACAGAACAAAAAGAAAATAGATGTCAGCAGATACTACAAATGGAACTAAGAATGGATTTTGGTTAACAGATACCTCAACCCCAAACATATATTAATTGGGAATGAAATTATTAGGCGCCACAGACACAGACAAAATAAAAACATTAAAACATTGAAGTTGATTTTAATACTTGTTTCGCCTCCCAGACAGTGTAGTAGTGTAGTGTAGTGTGTAGTGTAGTAAAAGGAATTTTTCAAAGTAAAATATGTTATTTTAATTAACGCGGTTAACGCTAACTAAACCATAGTTGGTGAAGGCAAGTTGCAATGTTGATTAATTATAATTACAACTAAAACTGGTTAAACTGTAAGTGCCGCTTTAATTTTCTTTTAAACATTTCGTATGATGTTAGTGTACGAGTCTCCGTGGGTAATGAGTTGAAACATACTATCGATGATCTAATTGGGTCGGTTAGAATTCTGTTGGTATTAGCTGAGGGTTTTTTGCCGGGCGACGGCCATCGACTATCATACAACGTGCATGATGCTTAACATGCCGTCGCCCTTACCAGCCATTAGTGTGGCTACACGTAACGAAAAAAGAGTTTTTAAGAATGATTTCCCCCTCGAAGGGGGCCCAAAAAGCGTGATTCGCCGGTTTCGACCGCTGGTGCGAAGCGCGTCTCATCAGACGCCTCTGCTCCGCGCATCGCACCTGTGGGAGAGGCGTGACCGGGAATGACCCAAGACAGATGTTGTTTTGCCTTATATAGGCCAACCAACACGACATGGGTGTGAATCCATACCGAATGCAAACTGCAACGTGCAGCTTGTAGGTATGGAATTCATTTCATTGTTCTTGCTTGGCGCCAGTGGCAATTTACAAACAAAGTTTTTTGCCGGGCGACGGCCATCGACTATCATACAACGTGCATGATGCTTAACATACCGTCGCCCTTACCAGCCATTAGTGTGGCTACACGTAACGAAAAAAGAGTTCTTAAGAATGATTTCCCCCTCGAAGGGGGCCCAAAAAGCGTGATTCGCCGGTTTCGACCGCTGGTGCGAAGCGCGTCTCATCAGACGCCTCTGCTCCGCGCATCGCACCTGTGGGAGAGGCGTGACCGGGAATGACCCAAGACAGATGTTGTTTTGCCTTATATAGGCCGACCAACACAACATGGGTGTGAATCCATACCGAATGCAAACTGCAACGTGCAGCTTGTAGGTATGGAATTCATTTCATTATTCTGGCTTGGCGCCAGTGGCAATTTACAAACAAAGTTGGCGACGGCCATCGACTATCATACAACGTGCATGATGTTTAACATGCCGTCGCCCTTACCAGCCATTAGTGTGGCTACACGTAATTAAAAAAGAGTTTTTAAGAATGATTTCCCCCTCGAAGGGGGCCCAAAAGCGTGAAAAAATCTTTGTTTGTAAATTGCCACTGGCGCCAAGCCAGAACAATGAAATGAATTCCATACCTACAAGCTGCATGTTGCAGTTTGCATTCGTTATGGATTCACACCCATGTCGTGTTGGTCGGCCTATATAAGGCAAAACAACATCTGTCTTGGGTCATTCCCGGTCACGCCTCTCCCACTGGTGCGATGCGCGGAGCAGAGGCGTCTGATGAGACGCGCTTCGCACCAGCGGTCGAAACCGGCGAATCACGCTTTTTGGGCCCCCTTCGAGGGGGAAATCATTCTTAAGAACTCTTTTTTCGTTACGTGTAGCCACACTAATGGCTGGTAAGGGCGACGGCATGTTAAGCATCATGCACGTTGTATGATAGTCGATGGCCGTCGCCCGGCAAAAAACTTTGTTTGTAAATTGCCACTGGCGCCAAGCAAGAACAATGAAATGAATTCCATACCTACAAGCTGCACGTTGCAGTTTGCATTCGGTATGGATTCACACCCATGTCGTGTTGGTCGGCCTATATAAGGCAAAACAACATCTGTCTTGGGTCATTCCCGGTCACGCCTCTCCCACAGGTGCGATGCGCGGAGCAGAGGCGTCTGATGAGACGCGCTTCGCACCAGCGGTCGAAACCGGCGAATCACGCTTTTTGGGCCCCCTTCGAGGGGGAAATCATTCTTAAGAACTCTTTTTTCGTTACGTGTAGCCACACTAATGGCTGGTAAGGGCGACGGTATGTTAAGCATCATGCACGTTGTATGATAGTCGATGGCCGTCGCCCGGCAAAAAACTTTGTTTGTAAATTGCCACTGGCGCCAAGCAAGAACAATGAAATGAATTCCATACCTACAAGCTGCACGTTGCAGTTTGCATTCGGTATGGATTCACACCCATGTCGTGTTGGTCGGCCTATATAAGGCAAAACAACATCTGTCTTGGGTCATTCCCGGTCACGCCTCTCCCACAGGTGCGATGCGCGGAGCAGAGGCGTCTGATGAGACGCGCTTCGCACCAGCGGTCGAAACCGGCGAATCACGCTTTTTGGGCCCCCTTCGAGGGGGAAATCATTCTTAAAAACTCTTTTTTCGTTACGTGTAGCCACACTAATGGCTGGTAAGGGCGACGGCATGTTAAGCATCATGCACGTTGTATGATAGTCGATGGCCGTCGCCCGGCAAAAAACTTTGTTTGTAAATTGCCACTGGCGCCAAGCCAGAACAATGAAATGAATTCCATACCTACAAGCTGCACGTTGCAGTTTGCATTCGGTATGGATTCACACCCATGTCGTGTTGGTCGGCCTATATAAGGCAAAACAACATCTGTCTTGGGTCATTCCCGGTCACGCCTCTCCCACTGGTGCGATGCGCGGAGCAGAGGCGTCTGATGAGACGCGCTTCGCACCAGCGGTCGAAACCGGCGAATCACGCTTTTTGGGCCCCCTTCGAGGGGGAAATCATTCTTAAAAACTCTTTTTTCATTACGTGTAGCCACACTAGTGGCTGGTAAGGGCGACGGCATGTTAAGCATCATGCACGTTGTATGATAGTCGATGCCGTCGCCCGGCAAAAATCCCTCAGCTAATACCAACAGAATTCTAACCGACCCAATTAGATCATCGATAGTATGTTTCAACTCATTACCCACGGAGACTCGTACACTAACATCATACGAAATGTTTAAAAGAAAATTAAAGCGGCACTTACAGTTTAACCAGTTTTAGTTGTAATTATAATTAATCAACATTGCAACTTGCCTTCACCAACTATGGTTTAGTTAGCGTTAACCGCGTTAATTAAAATAACATATTTTACTTTGAAAAATTACTTTTTTCGCATTCCCTCTATACCAGTGTTACTACACTGTCTGGGAGGCGAAACAAGTATTAAAATCAACTTCAATGTTTTAATGTTTTTATTTTGTCTGTGTCTGTGGCGCCTAATAATTTCATTCCCAATTAATATATGTTTGGGGTTGAGGTATCTGTTAACCAAAATCCATTCTTAGTTCCATTTGTAGTATCTGCTGACATCTATTTTCTTTTTGTTCTGTTTCGTATGTTTAATGTTTTACCTCCCCCATTTCCCTTTTCCCTCCCAGGGAAATGATGAAAGCAGCTTTTGAATTCACTGAAATGATAAAGATAGCGCCATAGCTGGCCATAGCACACTGATCCCTTCATCCCTGTAAAAAAACAATTAAAAAAAAAACACGGTGGATAGGTTACGTATGTGTGCGTGCATGGTTTTGGTTAGATTTCCCTGTATGCGTGCGATTTGACAGATATTTAGTATTGCCAGAATCGAAAAACTAGAGAATGAACGCACTTTTGGTTTTACCAAAACCATCTACATACAAAGCCTGGAAGCAGGTCGCTGAGAGTGTGTGAGTCGGCCTCCTTTCAAACTGACAACCGGCACTAGCTCCGATGACCAAGTTCCGAATGGCTCCGACATCACTTCGGCACGAACATGGTGGTGTCTCAAATTGAAATTGTTCAAACATGTACATCTATTGATTGATTATTAATTATCACAACCAAAAGATGACATGCCTGAAACTTCAATTTGATTCGTATGTTCACTTCCCGCATCTCGCACTTCACTTTCACAAGTAACATAATCAGAGAAACAAAAAAATATATTTGGTGCGACAAAAAATTAATTCACCCGCACAAATCGCCATATTGCTTTTTATCCGCACTTGATACACGCGACACAAAAAGTAAACGAACAATTTCCACATTCACTTCAAACGCAAAAACGAACACTCAATTCACCGGTTTTGCATATTTTTCCATTTAAGCACATCACCAACACTTCACTGCACAACATATTCCACTTTCACGCCGCAAACTGACCGAAAACCGACATTTTTTGATTAAAATGTCGCGCGGAATCACTCGCCGTCCATACACCGCCATACAAATTTTCGACTGACATCGGCCTCCTTTGAGCTATTGTTGTGTGCGTGACCAGGCCTGCTTCCAGGCTTTGAATGTAGATGGTTTTGGTTTTACCTGATCGATCTGCTGTGATAGTCCTATCTCTTTCTGGTAAACGGAAACATATGGCGCGGTGGTTTTGCTATCTGCTTTCCGCAATTCCATTTTGTACCGACAGTGGAATTCAATACATATGCAACAAATCCAATAGGAACAACCATCATAGAGGAAGTAGATAAGAGGTGGAACTCAGTACAACTGAGACGATGGTTGTTCCTATTGGATTTGTTGCATATGTATTGAATTCCACTATCGGTACACAATGGCTGGTATGAATAAAAACTAGCAAATTCTAAAATTTGTAGTAACTACTCAAAAGTAAACTCTACCGAAAAAGTTCAAGGATCGTATGAATAAAAACCATTTTTCGAAGTTACAGCAAATGCTACTTCGAAAATAAAATGTAGCATGTGTCACGTATTGACAGATAGTATCGCCGTTTGCGTTATTGTTTTTACCATGGCGATGTTTCTTAGCCTAATACAGCCTCGCCAAAAAAAAAAATATTCTAGCCGTCGTGTAGCTACTGAAGATAATTTTAAGTCCCTGTACAGATTTACGGCGGAAAACGTGCATTGGCTGATTATTTTATGGGTGAAGAAAGTGGTGAAACCAGAGGTGGTCGCTTAATGAATTCTCAAAGAATGAGAACATTTCTACGATATATTGGCGATCCTGGCTTCCAGGTATAAAAAGAAATATTATATTTATTTATGAAACCAACGAACGACAGTCCTTTTATAATAAATGCATAACATTTTGTTTGCTTTAAAATTTATTTCTAATGAAGTTATACTTTTTACAAAGGTCGGTGTTGGAGAGGATATCGGAATTCACCAAACAACGGCCAGTAAAATCATTTGGGATGTTTGTGAAAAAATTATTGCAAGGGTTGATGTCTGGTTTAGATTTCCGACTACAGAAGAAGAAATGATTCGGGCCAAAGAAATATGGCAACGCAAATTTACTTTCCCTAACTCGATAGGAGCTCCAAACTGTACTCATATATTGATTGTTAAACCACATCTTCATGGCGTCGGTTTACTTATCTTGAAATCGCCAAAAAATGCACCAATTCGCATAGAATTACGAAACTCAACTGTAGTAAACACAAGTGTAGGTTGCATTTTGTTTACTACATGAAAAATGTAGTATAGTCAGGTTTTATTCATATTAAATCGACAAAACTCGCCATTTTTGAAGTAAGTTCGAAAGTTGTAGTGTAGTAAACAACCGTTTATTCACACCAAACCATATCTCTAGTACATAATATGTAGTAAACTTATCTTTACTACATTTAGTACATTATTCTTCATACCAGCCAATGGGTGGTATGCATAAAGTGAGTCGAGTGGAGTAAAGCTGAGTTGGCAGAATTTCACTCAATTTGGTATGCATAAAATTTGCGAAAAACTCCACTCCACTCACCAGCAGCCGCCATCTTCAGTGAAAATCAGTCTGACGTTTATAAAAATCATCGCATTTGATAATTCACTCAATTTAATATGCATAATATTTGAGTTGAGTCAAGAAATCCTGAGTCTACAAATATGCACACTTAACCGGCAGTCGTTCAACATTTTCGAGGTATGTAAGTAATGTATTGTAAGTATGATACAATTTATGCAGAACCAGTGATAATCTTCGGCATTTTCTTTTAGGGTATAAATCGCGTGGGTTAATGCATGTTACACGTTGCCGGCCAAGGATTTCCATCAACTGGACTAGTCCAGAGCAGTCGCCATTGTGCTGATGGGGTCATTTACGAAGCCGGGCAAAAATTTTGTTCCACTTCAGCAACTTTTCCTGGATGCCAAGTCAGCAAAAAACTGTGAAGGGGTAGAGCGAGTTGTCTGCGACATCAAGAATCCGTTTCGTTTGCAATATTGCACGCAGCAAATTGTTGTGTCTCGCGCGATGGCTAAGCTATGTCGGAATACGTATCTTTTTCCCCAACTTAGAACAATTTGAGAATCACGTGAGTAATTTTAAATATAGGGTACAGGATCTACGCTCGTTGCGAAATGTTTTCTGTTTGTTGTTGGCCAACGGAAAACATTAAATTTGAAGTGTATTTCTCATCGTTTGTGTCTTGTTTCGTGTTTCTCTCCAGTTTTCAACGTTGAATCTGTAACAAAAACTGCATTTAACTGTACATTAAAAACGTTGAGAATTCTCGCTCGGCCCTCAGGGAAATGAGCAGTTTCTTCAATTACCATTGGTTGAGCTTCCCAATGATTCAACGGGCAACTGCATGGCTGCATAAGTTTGTCCGCCAGGGGGCAATCGGTGCCAAGTATGAGATTGGAACTGCACAGAGAGAAATAGGGAACAATTCATTCTTAGGCGGCTATTGCAACTATAAAAGTTCTTTGAAAATGTCGTGCTACAAAGATATTTGTAAAAGAACTTTTATAGTGTAATAGCCGCCTTAGACAATTTATTTGCAACAAAAGGACTTTCGATTGCTTTATTATTTATTTATTGAGTATACGACTATCAGATTCAATTTTCTGTTTCAATTAGTTTTTATCCATTTTGAATAGGGTCTATGAATTCTACTCTACTTCGGTTTTGTTAGCAGCTTTCTATCAGTTCTCTATCTGATTTATTTTACATCAGTGCGCAGAATCTCTAAATCGAAACTGATGCAGAACTGAAAAAAAATTGACGGCAAAATGATGGAGAATTGAGGCAGAACGGATAGAATCCTAAAAGAGAACAGATAAAAAACTGATAGAAAACCAGGCCGAAGCTTCGCTTCGGCCCGGAGTCCGAAGCGTATATACCCTAGACTTGTACAGACTTAGTGGTGATACCAAAAGTACCAATTGGTAACGACCATATGCATTAAAAGTGAGTTTCCTGTATGGCCAGTTTATAGGGGAGGTTGGCAATCATTCAGTAGGATCTTGACCATTATCAAAATCAATTAACTAACCCATTCTACAAATATATGTCGAATTTTTCAAGTCGCTAGCTTCATTCTATCGAAAGTTATTGCTTATTTGAAGTCTCACTTGTAGAGGAGGTAGGGGTTCCTTGGGTCGGATCTTGCTCATTATTGCCACCAACAAATAAGATCATGCTTCCAACATTTAAACAAAATTTCAAGCCTCTAGCTTCACTCTATCGAAAGTTGTCGCTTATTTGAAGTTTCACTTGTAGGGGAGGTAGGGGTTCCTTAGGTCGGATGTTGCTCATCATTGCTACCAACAAATAAGATCATGCTACAAACATTTGTACAAAATTTCAAGTCCCTAGCTTCACTCCATCGAAAGTTATCGCTTATTTGAAGTTTCATTTGTAGGGGAGGTAGGGGTTCCTTAGGTTTGATCTAACCCATTTTAAATACCAACTAACCCGATCTCACTTCAAACATTTGACCAAAACTTCAAGTCGCTGGCTTGATTCTGTCAAAAGTTATCGCTTATTGAAGTTGCATTTGTAGGGGAGGTAGGGGTTGCTTGAGTCAGATCTTACTCATTTTCAATGCCAAGCAAGAAGATCCTACTAACAACATTTTGTCAAATTTTCAACTCGCTAGTGTCATTTTATCGAAAGTTATCGTAATTAAAAGAATATTTAATTTTTATGAAATTTGTAGGGGAGGTAGGCGTTCCTTTGATCTGATTACGCCCAACTTACTAGAACTTAAACACCTTCTTACTCCAAGGTTACTTGCCAAAAATCAGGTGTCTACGTCAATTTGTTCAAGAGTTATAGACAAAAAAACCGAAAAGTAGGGTAGTACGGGGCTCTTTGTAAGAAAATTACCGTTAGTTTTCAGCTGATCGATTTTATTTTTTTAGGGGAGTAGAAGATTATCCTTACGAGCAATTTGCCAAAGCTAGAGCTTTTTATGTTTATTTAATCGGGAGTTATAGATACATTTAATTATTTTACATATATAGGGGAGGTAGGCGTTCTCTTGGCCTGATCACGCCCATTTTCAATACCAACCAAGTAGATTATACTTCCAACATTTGACCAAAATTTCAAGTCTCTAACTTCATTCTATCGAAAGTTATCGTGCGAACGGACAGACAGACAGACAGACGGACAGACGGACAGACAGACAGACAGACAGACAGACATGGCTAAATCGAATCAGGAGGTGACCCTGATCATTTATATATTTACATTGCTATACCTCCGGAGCCTCCTTTAAGGTGTTACATATTTTCGTCGTGACAAAAACAATATACCCTATACTAAAAGTCTAGGGTATAAATATAAAGAAAATAGTGGAGAATGAATAGAAAAATAATAGCTAAACTGATGGAGAATGTTGCAGATGCATGAAGCTGTCAAATATATGAGATGGGGAACGCCGCCAAGGCGGGTTGATGTCCAATCTATTGTGGATTATCGCGATATGGACTGACTTCCAATGAAGAAGAAGACACAGGAAGTAGTCATATCGAAAAATTTGGGAACCATTCGCCTATATGTGGTTGTCACACGACCACTATTACATTTTAACAAATGGCGTAGGTGATCATATTTTTGGGGACTGGGAAAATTTGATACGAGTTACGAAATTTATTAGGCCGGCCGCATCTTGGACGTAGGCAGGGCAGCGCGCACATAGCATTGTTGTTGTAACAATAGTCAAAATCTGAATTTACAACAATAATGCCATGTGCGCGCTGCGCTGCCCTGCCTACGTCCAAGATGCGGCCGGCCTTATTGTTGCAAGTATGAATATTGTTTAAAGTTCGCAACAGACGATCGATCAAACCGTTCGTGACCACCATCGAACCACATGAACTTCATAGGACGTGCTGAATGAAATTTTCATCACTTCCACTTTTTTATAAACGTTTTTAGAGCAGATGCAGTCGCTATGGTGCTCAGTTTATTTTATATTAATATATTCGCCACAGCAATCGTACCGAACCGTTCGTCACTACACGCAATTGAGAAAGTAGTTTCACACCACAGGCGAAATCACTTGATTTGGCAGGTTGTGTGAACCGCAAAATCACATTTGAATGGATCTCACATTTTCATACAAAATTATCTGACCAGATTTGGCCCTTTCTAATTAATTGACCATTAGTAAAAGCAAAACTTTCCTACTTTCTTTCACCCACACATCACACTTTAAACGCTACGCCACTGAAACAAAAGTAAATCAGCTGATAACCCACGTGGGCAACTTTTATTTTCATTTGATGGCTGATGGACCGCGAGCAAAAACATTTAGTTTCCGAAAAAGATCTTTACACTATGGGAATTTGAAATACATAGAGCGAAACTACACTAAATTTTGAAAGCAATCAGGGTATTTACCTGAGAACCGACACTCAACTTTATCGAGAATTTCATCTGTTTCGCGCAAACTACAACTGCACACCATATTTCAGTGATATTTACACGATTTTGCACATTGAATCAACTTACTGAGTACACTAAATCGACATTGAAACATTAATTTACAGTTCCGGTGGCAATTACAATTAAACTAACCGCGTTTTCACTCAAAAATCAATCAATTTTCACTGATAACACACAATTGGATTTCAATCAGCACGAAAATGGCGTCTAGAATTGTCATCAAAAGTAAAAACAGCTGATGGTAGCCAAAAAAAGAAAACAACAGTTTGGTTCCCTACACATACAGCACACACATACGTTGGTCTCCATCCTCTTCTTTTGTATATCAATGCTGACTTCAGAGAAAGCTAGAAACGTCATGGGCCAAGATAGTCGCGTATGGTGCAGCTATTCTGTTGGGATATAGTTCCTACTCTTGGTAAAGGTGCGTTCCCATTAGGCGATTTTTGTGGAAACAGACTAGCCGAGACACAAAAATCCCATGGGAGATAAACTCGTTGTTGTTCACACGTGTCAACAAAAAACTTTTGAACATTGACGGTTTCGCAATGGCATCGCAAGAGGTCGTACGTGGAATAGCGACGGGTCTGTCAGTTTTGGTAAAAAAACGAAATAGAAACAATTTTGTTTATTTTAAAGTTGCTACACTCCACCAGGTTTTATTTCGCCGATTTGTAACTACCTACGTTTCCTTTCTTTTAACAGCAATTCGAGAAAGCCGCAGAAGATGTCAAGAACTTGAAATCATCACCATCGGATACAGACTTAGAGCGCGTTGACATGATCAAACTACGATTTGACAAACTAGAATTTCATGAAAAGTTCAGCACCGTCCAACTACGGTTTGACAGAAGCACAAGACATCAAACCAGTTTGACAAGGGGTTGACACGTTCAAGTAGGTGGTTTGTCAAACCGTAGTTTGATCGCGTCAACGCGCTTTTAATGGAACTTTATGCCAATTTCAAACAGGCGACCATTGGAGACTGCAATACTGGTACGATTCCTGACAATTCGTGACCAAGGCTAACAGTCTCATTTAATCAATTGGATTAAATTAACGCACAGCACGATCATCCCACCATGTAGATATAGCGAAAATTAAAACATACACACACTAAAACGTCTACGCAAAATTTGCAATCATTTTATCGTGACGCTATTCTTACAGTTAGAATGAATGCAACAAAGTTGTAAAAATAACATACTCAGTGATTTTATTTTGGATTGCAGAAAACTTTTTTAAGCATTTTATGTCTTTTTATTTAATAAACTGGTGTTTTTTTTATATCTTAATAAAAGCATCTTAATCAATTATAATACACTTCATAATATCCATGTGATAAATGCAAATAAAAAAAAAATCTATTCCGAGAGATACTGTTACTATGCTTCGTCCGGTTTTTGGTTCCTTTTGTAAAATTCCCGTTGCAATTCTCGCAAATTCATTTCTAGCGTGGCTACCTCCTCGAACCGAAGATCTTGACGTACCTGCTTGATGTATCTTTTTGTGATGTTGATTTGTTCAACAAGCGGGTCATTTGATGAGGACGTTGTGGTTTGCTGGTACGCACTCCAATTGCCCAGGGTGCTCATTGCCGACTAGAATACAAACAAATTAATTGAATTTAACTATGCAGCGTGAATAAACGGTCCTACCCCATAAGCGGCATTCCCCCCATTGCTCATTATCGCATTATTGCTACTTGCACCCAAGGCGTACGTTCATGTGGCTCGAGAGCCAGCCTTCGTTCACGCTCGATACGTTGCTCGGTTTTCAAGCGCCGTTTATCACGAATCCTGTTCCTGTTCATCTGGCAATGATGGAATTGACAACATTTCCTTCTTAATCATCCGGATACAGGCCAATCGGACCGCTTTCTTCAGCGCTTCTTCACGACTGCCTTGCGCACACGGTAGGCTCAATATCGCCTTACCCAAACTGTCAATTTTCCCGGCAACGTGTCCGATTTTTCCGCGCAATGCACTCGCATCGGCAAGAGTGAAAATCGTGTCGCCATCATAGAGGCATTTGATAATTTTCGAGTACATTGGAATGTGAGGAGTTATATCCTTTTGCAGTTCTTTGATTCGTTCGTAGGATAGTGTTAGTGTCACCATACACTGTCGATCTCGATCTCGAACCTGGTACAAATATCCTGTGGCACACACACACACTTCACATAGGTGTGAAGAAAACCGGTCCACTTGTACTAAGTTTGTGCTCAAGTTCGACAGTGTATGGTGACACTTATGGGCGGTCGTCATGTTCGACTGTCTTGCATTTCATTTCGTGTTTCGAAGAGACGCAGGCAGTGGTCTCACACACGAACACCTTCTTCTTTTTGCTTAGTGTCGTCGGATGTTTTGTTAATGTCGTCCGAAGCTTGGGCTAAGATCGCCAGTTGTACTGAAAGTGATCGTTGAAATAGTAATAATTGTGTATGCACGGAATTACTAAGCAAATTCATATTTGAGATAGACGGAGCAATCCTTGCACATGACTGTCCCACACAGTCGGCAATGAAGCTGTCGTCGGGTGAAATTAAAAGATTTAGCACAGTTCGGGCATAGTTTAACAGATGATCCGTCCAGCCACGGTAAGTCTACAAACAAGTTAATTTAGTTGCCATCGATCACAAGGACTAACCCAAATCCCACCTTTTGATCATGAAGCTTCCGCTGGACCGGATCCGTGGGTTTATCTTTCAACAATTTTTCTATCCTAATTATCAGCTTGTTGGTTTCGCTAGCGTATCGTTCCAGGCGAGGAGTTCTGCAAATACAATTGCCCATTATTACATGCTCCAATTATTACAAATGCAGACACTCACCTGATTGCATTCAAATAGGAGAAATGATCACATTCCACGCCGACCGTTTGCTCATCACTTCACCACTATACACAACAGAAGTACACAATTATAGCACGCTCGCAACACGTCTACAACCAATCGCTTCCTGAGTCAGAAAAAAGGTCTCTTCAGGTGCGAACGACGAACGAAATACATGATCACAAAAATCTTTCCACTTATCATTTTGCATAGCGCGTGAGATGTTCGAGTCACAGATGCGAATTGTCAAAATGACAATAACAGGATGACAGTGAGTGGATAATCAATTCGATATTTTTTTCACTCTGAAGTGGAGAGTAGTTTTATGCATACGAATTTTTCACTCGACTCACTGAACATCGCAGACTCAGAAATGCACTCAATAGTCTCCACTCTTGAGTATATCCTCATTATTATGCATACCACCCAATAAAATTGCGGAAAGCAAATAGTAAAACCACCGCGTCATATGTTTCCGTTTACCAGAAAGAGATAAGACTATCACAGCAGATCGATCGGGTAATACCAAAAGTGCGTTCATTCTCTTGTTTTCGATTCTGGCAATACTAAGTATCTGTCAAATCGCACGCATACAGGGAAATCTAATCAAAACCATGCACGCTCGCATACGTAACCTATAAACCGTGTTACTTAAACAATCGCAACTAAAACTGATTGGACCCTATTTGACTTTTGAGCAGCTGTTCGGAATTGCTATTGTCCTTATCGCTCTAAAGGGCCATTACCTCCTAATTGTAGCTGTCGTTTTCGGCTCAACGGGGTAAGTTTGTGTGCGTCGGAGTAAGTGCGTCCCTGTCTACAAAGTTATTTGTACTGAGTTCTACCTCTTATCTACTTCCTCTATGCAACCATCGTCTCAGTTGTACTGAGTGCCACCTCTTATCTAGTTCCTCTATGCCTCTACGGCCATTCCCTACGATGAAAGAATACAGGATGTAATCTAGCAAAACCATATTCATTCAAAGCCTGGAAGCAGACCTGGTCACGCACCCAAAAATAGCTCAAAGGAGGCCGATGTCAGTCGGAAGTTTGTATGGCGGTGTATGGACCGTGAGTGGTCCCTCGCGACATTTTAATCGACAAATGTCGGTTCTCGGTCGGTTTGCGGCGTGAGAGTGGAATATGTTGTGCAGTGAAGTGTTGGTGATGTGCTCAAATGAAAAAAATATGTGAAATCGGGGAATTTAGTGTTCGTTTTTGCGTTTGATGGCTGAATTGTAGTATGCGCGAACAACGCGGTTTCTGCTGTCAAATAAAGATGAACCAATGTATTTCAGATGGCGATAAATATACTGTGCGCGAACAACACGTCACTCACGTCGCGAAAGTTGAGACGAGTTCAACTTTGTCACAATCAACGAGCCGCGAAGTGTCAATTCACAATATGTGTTTTAGGCTGCGCGCATGTTGGCTCACGTCGGCGCCATCTAGATATACAAGCCTGCGCTTAGCTGGTTTTGACGGCTAAATTACGCAATTATTTCCTGTGATGAAGCACCGCCATCTTTATTCTCAGCCCAGAGTGTCAAAGTAATGACGTCATGACAAGCAGTGAACCATATGTAAACAAAGTGAAGAGCGCGTGCAGTCGACCTCTTGAAATCTGGCGATTTTCGTGCGTAGAAGTGATTTTAGTGTCGCGATTTTAAATGCAATTGAAAGTAGTGCTTATTACTGATATTTGAAAATGAAAAAAAAAACGCAAGGTGCCGCGAACTTCCGACCAAAATGAACTGCTCGAAAGTGTGCGAGACATGAATGTGGTTATGAAAGTGCGACACGGAAAATTTGGCATTTTTCGTTAATTTTCCGCCAATTTGGCTAGTGTGAATGGTGCAGCACTACCATGGGACGAATCCTTGGGCCGGTGAGTTCAGCGGAAACTCCCGGAAGGGCTCCAAAAAGTGAATTCAAAGTGGTTGTCAAATGACAACATTACAGGTGATTTCCGGCCTTTTCATCGGAATTCATAGAGTAAGTATACGTTTTTTGTTGTGCTAAAATTTTAGTGGATTGATGCGCCCCAAAATACGGGTCTTGCACGCGTTGTTGACGAGCCAGACGAAAGTTTCACTGCAGCTGACAAGACTTGATGCCTTGCGGTGAAACTTTCGTCTGGTTCGTCAACATCGTCGTCAAAATCCGCATTTTGGGGCGCATCAATCCACTAAAATCTTAGCACAACAAGAAATGTATACTTACCATATGAATTCCGATGAAAAGGCCGGAAATAACTTGTATTGTTGTCATTTGACAACCACTTTGAATTCACTTTTTGGGGCACTTCCGGGAGTTTCAGCTGAATTCACCGGCCCGAGGGTTCGATCCAAGGTAGTGCTGTACCATTCACACTAGCCAAATTGCCGGAAAATTAACGAAAAATCCGAAATTTCCCGTGTCGCACTTTCCTAACCTCGCACTTTTCAATATACCATTTTACTCGATATTTCCCGGCACTTCACGTTTTTTTCACTTTCACACGGCACTGATAGCCACTTCTTTTATTTTCACTTAAAGTCCCGACACTAAACTCACTTTTACGCACAAATATCGTGAAATTTTACCGGGCGACCGCGCGAGTTCACACTTGGTTGACTGCTTGTCATGTCGTTAGTGCTTTGACAATCGGCTGACACTCCCGCCTGAGAGTAAAGATGCCAGTGGATGAAGCCATCGTATCCACAATCCAGTGGTCGGCGACTGATGGCGGCGAGTCCCCGGTATTTGTGCGTTTCGTGTTAAGTTTTCGTTTTCCGCGTTTAGTGTTTATTTGTTAGTAAAATTTCATCTAGTGATCCGGAAAAACAAACACGTGCGCGATGAAAGTGTGTCGTGCGGCCAAAAGATGTATTTTGTCAAGTGTGAACTGTTCCACGATGCTCTGCGACTGATCCCCGGGGCTGCGGCTTCAACCAAATTGGTGCAAGTGTCCAGAAAGTGTGTTTTCAGGGGACTAAAATGCCGTTTGGCGCAATTTCAATTGCAAACATATATCGTGCCGGGGACATCGTCGTGTGCAGTCACTGCCTTGGCGAAGGAAATAATGACGTACGCGATCAGCTGAGCGCAGGCCTGTCTATCTAGATGGCATTGCTCACGTTCGCGTGTCGCGTTCACGTGTTTGCTGTCAAACGGTTTGGGTCTATGGTTTGCAACCAAAGATGCGAATCTGTCAATATGACAAATGCTCGACTATTGTCGTATTAACAAATTGGGTTCAATGGCTGGTATGAAGAATAATGTACTAAATGTAGTAAAGATAAGTTTACTACATATTATGTACTTGAGGTATGGTTTGGTATGAATAAACGGTTGTTTACTACACTACAACTTTCGAACTTACTTCAAAAATGGCGAGTTTTGTCGATTCAATATGAATAAAACCTGACTATACTACATTTTTCATGTAGTAAACAAAATGCAACCTACACTTGTGTTTACTACAGTTGAGTTTCGTAATTCTATGCGAATTGGTGCATTTTTTGGCGATTTCAAGATAAGTAAGCCGACGTTCCCATTGCAAATGCAATTGCTGAAGGCATTTCCCGTTTATTCTAGTGTCGGAAAGATACGTCATCGCCAGCACGAGCTCAGATTTGCGAGGAGCAGCCGCGCCGACGTGAAAATAAGTCGCACCACCCGATAAATTGCCATGGGAGAAAAATCTTGGAGGCCGGTGCCAGCCATCATCATACTCCAGACTTCGAAGACGTCGTGGAAAGTGCAAACGATGCAAAACCGTCTCAATCCTATCGGATTAGTGACGTGCTATTTAGCAAAGCACTACAAATGTGTGGCTCGGTTTTTAAAAAAAGCTATGAATGAGATGATTGACTTCATCTTATTAGAAAATGGAATAATTGTAAACGAACAACAGATTTCAAAAAAAATTAAACAACATGAAGAATTTCGCCAAATACGAGAGTCGTGAACCGAACCAGGCCAAGAGCAATCTAAGCTCGTAAATATTCCATTGGCGTCACACGTTGCTTGTACGTTAAAAGATGTTAATCCCTTGCGATTAACAAATTCGTCGCCATGGGTTTAACAATCAATATATGTGTACAGTCTGGAGCTCCTATCGAGTTAGGGAAAGTAAATTTGCGTCGCCATATTTCTTTGGCCCGAATCATTTCTTCTTCTGTAGTCGGAAATCTAAACCAGTCATCAACCCTTGCAATAATTTTTTCACAAACATCCCAAATGATTTTACTGGCCGTTGTTTGGTGAATTCCGATATCCTCTCCAACACCCACCTTTGCAAAAAAGTATAACTTCATTAGAAATAAATTTTAAAACAAACAAAATGTTATGCATTTATTATAAAAGGACTGTCGTTCGTTGGTTTCATAAATAAATATAATATTTCTTTTTATACCTGGAAGCCAGGATCGCCAACATATCGTAGAAATGTTCTCATTCTTTGAGAATTCATTAAACGACCACCTCTGGTTTCACCACTTTCTTTACCCATAAAATAATCAGCCAACCAATGCACGTTTTCCGCCGTAAATCTGTACAGGGACTTAAAATTATCTTCAGTGGCTACACGACGGCTAGAATATTTTTTTTGTTGGCGAGGCTGTATTAGGCTTAGAAACATCGCCATGGTAAAAACAATAGGTATAGTTTGGTATGAATAAACTGTTGTTTACTACACTACTACAACTTTCGAACTTACTACAAAAATGGCGACTTTTGTCGATTTAATATGAATAAAACCTGACTATACTACATTTTTCATGTAGTAAACAAAATGCAACCTACACTTGTGTTTACTACAGTTGAGTTTCGTAATTCTATGCGAATTGGTGCATTTTTTGGCGATTTCAAGGTAAGTAAACCGACGTTCCCATTGCAAATGCAATTACTGAAGACATTTTCCATTCATTCTAGTGTCGGAAAGATACGTCACCGCCAGCACGAGCTCAGATTCGCGAGGATCAACCGCGCCGACGTAAAAAAAAAGCACCACTCGATAAATTGCCGTGGGAGAAAAATCTTGGGTGCCGGTGCCAGCCATCATCATAAATGGAATCTCCAGACTTTGAAGAGGTACTGCAAAGTGCAAACGATGCAAAACCGTCTCAATCCTATCGGATTAGTGACGTGTTATTTAGCAAAGCGCTACAAATATGTGGCTCGGTTTTACTTAAGAAAAGCCAGACGCCGTCCGTCGGTTTCATAAATAAATATAATATTTCTTTTTATACCTGGGAGCCAGGATCACCAACATATCGTAGAAATGTTCCCATTCTTTGAGAATTCATTAGCGGCCACCTCAGGTTTCACCACTTTCTTCACCCATAAAATAATCAGCCAACTAATGCACGTTTTCCGCCGTAAATCTGTACAGGGACTTAAAATTATCTTCAGTAGCTACACGACGGCTAGAATATTTTTTTTGTTGGCGAGGCTGTATTACGCTTATAAACATCGCCATGGTAAAAACAACGCAAACGGCGATACTATCTGTCAATACGTGACACATGCTACATTTGATTTTCGAAGTAGCATTTGCTGTAACTTCGAAAAATGGTTTTTATTCATACGACCCTTGAACTTTTTCGGTAGAGTTTACTTTTGAGTAGTTACTATAAATTTTAGAATTTGCTAGTTTTTATTCATACCAGCCAATGAATTCAATTTGGTGATACGACAAAAGCCGAGCATTTGTCAAATTGACAGATTCGCATCCTTGGTTACAATCCATAGACTCAAACTGTTTGACATAAAACACGTGAACGCGACACGTGGACGTGTGCCAACTTGCGCGCAGCCTTAAAACTGTGGGTGATCATCTGTTTTGTTGTAAGTTACTGTTATGCGCTTGAAAGTGCATGTTTCTATTCTTGATTCAAAAAAGTGTTTCAAGTTTGTTAGGAAGCCAGTTTTTCACAGCTCGAATGTGTCAAAAGAACGCGAACAAGAGATTTGACTATAACAGGCTGAATAGCTGATTTTCGTTGACTGCGACTTGTGGACGTAATTCGCGCACAGTATAATTCCGAGATGAAATGAATGTGGAAATTGATTGTTGACATTTTGTGTCGGGTATGGCAACGAAGTCAAGTATCCGTCTCAAAGTTATTACACTAAATCGGGAGTTATTACGGAGACCAGAGTTATGCATTACACTATGGCATTACAATCCTTTTAGGATTTAGCCAACCCGAACACATACACGCATCGCCTGTGCGGTTCAGCTCACCGAACTTATATCAGGGTTTATGCACGTGTGTTCAAAGGAGAAGGAAAAAAAAGTGCGGATAGAAAGCAATATGGCGATTTGTGCGGGTGAATTAATTTTTTTCATTTGAAGAGAGAGAATCAGAGGAAATGAAAAAGAGCGAGAGAAACGAAGCAATTCGGCACAAGTGAGGAAGGGGGATGAACATTTGACATCTCTTTTGCTTCTATATGGACCGGGCGGGTGTTCCGCGGCAGAGAGACAGACTGGAATGTTATAGTTCCAATAGGAAAAGTAGGAGAGGGGATGACATCTTACGTGCTTCCTGTGCTTTTATATAGACAGCGCGGGTGTTGCGCAGTGGAGGGCGTGTGTCTCTCTGTTTACTTTTTACGACTAGAATTGCTTCAAATAGTTTAGTGTCGAGTATGTGCGGATTGCTCCTCCATAGTTATTCTCTATGTTTTTTTCCCACCAAACATATTTTTTGTTTCTCTGATTATTTTACTTGTGAAGTGCGAGGTGCGGGGAGTGAATATACGAATCAATTTGAAGTTTCAGGCATGTCATCTTTTGGTTGTGATAATTAGTAATCAATCAATAGATGTACATGTTTGAACAATTTCAATTTGAGACACCACCATTTTCGTGCCGAAGTTAAGTCGGAGCCATTCGAAACTTGGTCATCGGAGCTAGTGCCGGTTGTCGGTTTGAAAGGAGGCCGACTCACACACTCTCAGCGAACTGCTTCCAGCCCACCAAACAAAATGATTCGCCGGGGATGTATGAGCGAATTGCCAAAATGAAAAATTTCTTCGCCGGCGAACTCGCTAGCGGTTTGCAAATAATTCGCCTGAGAAAAATAATGCACCTCGTAGGCGAATTGCCGCGACGAACCGTAAGCAATATGCCGTTATTCATCAAAGAAGATTAGTCAGGACAAATTGTGTATGATTCGCCCTAACAACTTTTTTCTGTGAACTTGTCGATTTAGAATCAATTCTTTGATGGAAAGTTGAGCACCATCCTACTTTCCTTTGATGGGACGCTAGAGACTTCAAAGCACTTTGAAAGGGGGTTGACACGTTCAAAGTAACTTCAAAGTGGGTTGTCAACGTACTTTGTCAAAGTGTACTTTGAACGTGTCAACCGGCCCTTTGCCAAGTCGTACTTTGACTAAGTGTACTTTGAGCATGTCAACCGGCCTTTATGAATCGTAGAAGGTTCGGCCTGATAAAACGTTAACGATTTGCCGTTATAAATCGTAAATTATTGGTTTTGTCAAAACTTATCCGGATCGATGTTCTTTCGCTGCAATGTTTCTATAAACATAAAATTTGCTTCTAATTTCATGAAATATTTTAATAAGATATCAGTACATATGATTATACAGAAAATTGAAAATTTTTGCTGATTCAAATTGGACTTCAAGTACAGATAATCTTAGATTATATTATATTAAAAATAGAAAGTATTATAATTTCAGGAGCTTAACTCCTGTTTGATTGTCTGGCGTGCCTTTTCGCAATTCGATCTCCTGCGTAATGAAAATGTTTCATCACAACCTAGTCGAAAATGTCCGGTGCGCAATTAAATATTTCCTTGAAGGCAACTGTGGGGAACAATACACATGTTATTATACAGATAAATATGCATTTGGAAAAATTAAAAATAGGTTACTTACTTCTAAAACATGCCATACTCACACCGATCGATCGGCCGATCCGTCGCCCGATGGATCGGCCTGTGTATGAGCTTATCGTTGACGATTTTTTTTACAGTTCCGTATAATTTTTGATCAGCTGACATTTTGTAGCGATCCATCGGCCGATCGATCGGGCGACGGATCGGATAATGTATGGTGGCTATAAGAGCCAGTACAAAGCTCATCTCTCGTAAGCTCTTTTTAGTTTTTTTCCCCAGCCAGGAAAATTTTGTAGCGAGTTCGTCGGTGAAAATCGATTTAATGCAATCTCGAAGAAATTGCGGAGAACTGGAGCGACTGCCAATTGGAAGTTTGGGAAGGAGTCTCTCCCAATACGTTCAAAATATTGCGAACTTCCCTTTTAACTTTTCTTCTCGACATTGTATTTTTATAGATTTATTTGTAAAGTTAATATTATAAGGATTTTGCTTACATCGTTGATTTCTTCAATATTTCACGAACTTTTCACTAATTCTCTTTTGTTTGGTGGGCAATTTTTCCTTTACCTCGGAATTATACTGTGTGCGAATTAAGTACGTCCTCAAGTCGCAGTCAACGAAAATCAGCAGTTTAGTCAAATGTCTTGTTCGCGTTCTTTTGACACATTTGAGCTGTGAAAAACTGGCTTTCTAACAAACTTGAAACACTTTTTTGAATCAAGAATAGAAACATGCACTTCCAAGCGCATAATAACTTACAACAAAACAAATGATCACCCACAGTTTTAAAACACATGTATATTGATTGTGAATTGACACTTCGCGGCTCGTTGATTGCGACAAAGTTGAACTCGTCTCAACTTTTGCGACGTGGGCGACGTGTTGTTCGCGCACAGTATACTTATCGCCATCTGAAATACATTGGTTCAACTTTATTTGACAACAGAAGCCGCGTTGTTCGCGAAAACTATAATTCAGCCATTAACTATTTTACCGTTTAACTCAATCGCGATTCACTACAAAATGTGCACAGATTCATTACGAAAATCAGCGACTAAGCAAATATTCTTCATCATGGCCAACCAACTGCATGTCCTACGAATATAATTCGTCTAGACGAAGAAAATTCGAACCGACTATTCTTCATTATGGCGAAAATTCGCCAAATTGTTTGGTGGGGCTTTGTATGTATAGATGGTTTTAAATCTACCCAGCATACCAAGCGGACCGCCAGTGAATTACCAGCGAGTCACTTTGGCGTGCAAAACCTTCGCTAGCGAATTCACTAACGACTCGCCAGTAATACCTTTGTCGTTCGAAATTGACGTTCGAGGCGAATGTTCTTTTTCGAATCACTAGCGAGTCACCCTGAGCGAATAATATAACCAGTCTATATATTCGCTGAAGCGAAGGTTTCTCGACTCATCAGTTATCCGGGAAAAAAGGGTCGACGCGAAAGTAAATTTCGAACGATAGAGTTATTACCTGCGAGTCTTTGGTGAAGGTTTTAGCGAAGGTTTTCTTCGCCAAAATGACTCGCTGGATATTTACATACTGGAGATTCGGTTGGCATGCAGGGTAGCTATTACCGGCGAGTCGTTGGTGAAGTTTTTAGCGAAGGTTTTCTCCGCTAAATTGACTCACTGGTAATTCACTTGCGGTTCACCTGGCATGGATGCTAATATATTTGCTACACGTGAACGAGAGCGATTCTCTTTAATAGTACGTTTTTGTCGACTTTAGCTGCAAATAAAGCAAACAGTAGGTTAAGAAATTAGGTCTAACTTATTTAACAATAACAATTACAAACAATTACATACCAATATTGCAGCACAAATTAGCTTGTAAGCAAATTGTATTATTGTAACCTAGATTAATAAGCTATATATACGGCCAACAAATAAATGTATTTTTGCCCACTGTAAAAATTGTTTTTATGTTGAATAGCTTGTAGCTAGCCGCTACAAAGTTTGGTCCGTCGAGCCGTTATTTAACAATTATACGTTGGTCGTCCAGTCCGAATTGTGCTGTTGTTAAAAGTTTAAACGTTACTGTTGTGTCGTGACTGGTTCTTGTATTGTCGTGATATCGAGTCCGAATTGTACTTTTCGTTGAAGTCCAAGGCATCGATCTTGTTGTGTCGCGCCTGGTTCCTGTCGAGACATCGAATCCGAATTATATTTTTCGTTAAATTCCAAGGCATCGTTTATGGTGTGTCGTGCCTGGTTCCTGTATTGTCGTTCCTGTATTCGTGCCTGGTTCCTGTAGTCGTGCCTGGTTCTTGCATTGCTTGGTTCCTGTATTCGTGCCTGGTTCCTGTTAATTTCCTGTATTGTCGTTCTTCCTGTTACATCGTGCTTCGTTCCTGTATTCGTGCCTGGTTCTTGCATTGTCGTTCTTCCTGTCGCATCGTGCTTGGTTCCTGTATTCGTGCCTGGTTCCAGTTCATTTCCGGTATTGTCGTTCTTAGCTCCTGTCCTGTGCAGTGTTCCAAAACTAGTTAAATTTGGTGAGTCTTCTATTGGTATTATAAATTAAATTATTATATTATTAACTAAAAATTTAAAATGGCTGAAAATGCAATTCAAGCCCCAAAGGATATTTTCGATAAACTAAAGTACGTATATATCAACGCAACAAAATTGAAGGTTTCTAGTCGAACCAAATCTAAATTAGAAAAAATTAGAAGCGAAATTCAAGCTCTGTGGGTAACTTTTCTTACGAACTATAGAGAGCTACAAAAGTTAGAAAACAAGCAAATTGCATACTTTGTAGATATAATAAATTTGGTGGGGCGTTAAAAATTTATCAAAAGACAATTGCGTTTGCTGATGAAAATTTGGTTGTCGCCTCCGAGATGGTCGATAATGAAGATGAAACCTCGAAACCTTCAGGATCTAGTGCGGTGGCTTCCTTTGAGGAGGCCATAAATAATTTAATACAAGCCATGGCTGGCGCAAAAACCACTAGTGAAAATAAAGTACGTATTAAGCCCATTGAAATGGAAAAATTCAAGGGGGATATTGGACGATATGTCTGTTTCAAAAATTTAGTAAAACAAGTTTTGGAGGATCAGAACATTTCTGACCTGCAAAAATTGGTTCACCTTAAATCCTACTTGGAAGGTGAGCCATTAGAGTTAGTGTCTCATCTGGCCCTAGAAGCAGAGAATTACACTGCTTCTTGGAAGCTTTTGGATGAGAGATATGATAACCATCGATTCACAGGCCTACAATGGTTTTCCTCTCTATGATCTGAGTAACTTTTTTTATAGTTTTTGATGTGCTGATTTCGAGAAAAATAATAAAAAAATTCCATCACGTCAGGATTATTTGATATTAAATATTTAAGATTTTATTTAAAATTGTCGGGGCGTGTACATTTGAAAAGCTGTAAAACTTTATTAAATTAGTTCAGACTAATTTTTAATGCATTTTATTACTTTTACGGGACAAACAAATTAGTTCTATTTCGTAATTTGTTAATTACTAGCTAATAAGTACAGGTGATTCGCATTTACCACGTCGTAAACAGGTCATTTTAGGCTCATTTAGTAATGAGCTAAGTAATATACGATCATTAGGTGAAATTACTTTAAAATGTCATCGCGAAGTTGTTTAAATTCTCCAGACGGTTTCTGCTATATTTGCGGGAAATTTATGGTGATAAAACAACGAAATAACATTACAGACTTTGTGGAAAATGTTTACAAAAGTTATTTTGGACATATCATCAGTAACCAGGACAAGTCTTGGACTCCTCATAAAGTATGCTCGACCTGTTTACTAGAACTTCGGAAATGGTCAAAAGGGCAGAAAAATAGCTTCAAGGTACTTTCGCCTATGTTATGGAGGGAGCCTAGAGACCATGTCGAAGATTGTTACTTTTGTTGCTGTAATGTCACTGGACGTAATTCAAAAAATAAAAAAGACATAAGCTATCCAAATGTATCATCAGTTACGCCTGCAGTTTTCAGGGATTCAGAAATAGCGCAGCCCCCGTATCCCGTCATACAAATTGGAGATTCTACCAGTGAATTAAATGACCGGAATGTATCTCAATCTGATCCTGAATTTCATATAGATTTTGATGAGTGCCAGATATTTTCGCAGCCAGATTTAAACGATTTGACGAGAGATTTGAACCTCCCCAAATATGCAGCTGAACTCCTCGGATCACGATTACACTGGTACTTCATTTTCATGGTACCGTCACAGAGAAAAAGATTTTTTTCCATTTTTCGCTGAAGATCAAGATTTAGTATACTGTAAAGATATTCCCGGCTTAGTGAAGATGTTCGACATTGAATACGATCCCAGCGACTGGAGATTGTTTATTGACTCGTCAAAAAGAAGTTTGAAAGCAGTCCTTCTACATAATGGTAATACGTATGCCTCACTACCTGTTGCACATTCTGTCCATTTAAAAGAATGTTATGAAAATCTAGAAAAGCTTTTGGCTAATATAGCTTACGAACAGCATAGTTGGATGGTTTGCGGAGATTTTAAAATTATAGGCATGCTACTGGGCCAACAAGGTGGTTATACGAAATACCCGTGCTTTGTTTGCGAGTGGGATAGCCGGAATAGAGAACAGCACTGGACCAAAAAGGAATGGCCTCCTAGAAGTGAACTAACCCCCGGAATCAAAAACGTAGTTAAACAGAATTTGGTTCCCAGAGAAAAAGTTTTGCTGCCGCCTTTACACATCAAATTGGGTATAATGAAGCAGTTTGCGAAGGCTTTAAATAAAGATGGCGACGGTTTCAAATATCTACATTCAGTTTTTCCATCGTTATCAGAAGCTAAATTAAAAGAAGGAATTTTCGTCGGCCCTGAGATAAGAAAATTGATGTCGGAGGAAAACTTTGACGAAAAACTCAATGATGTCGAGTTACAAGCATGGAAATCCTTTAAGGAAGTGGTGCAAGACTTTTTGGGGAACAATAAAAGCTCCAACTATAAAGAAATTGTAGCCAAAATGATAACGAATTTGGGTATAATGGGCTGTAATATGAGCATTAAACTTCATTTCCTGAATTCACACATTGAATACTTCCCAGAAAATCTGGGAGCCGTTAGCGAAGAACAAGGCGAAAGGTTTCACCAAAATTTGAAAGAACTTGAAACCAGGTATCAAGGGAGATGGAATTCCACCATGATGGCGGACTAATGTTGGTTACTGAAGCGCGACGATCCAAACCGGAAATTTAAGAGAAAATCTCACAACAGAAGCTTTGTGGAAAAAAGGGCCAGGTTCCATAAACAAAATTGATATGTAATTTTGCTTAATAATATGTTGTTATTATATTTTAATAGTTTTCTAAGTTAAAAAATAAGTACTTTTTTAAATATATATTTTTTTCTGCGTGAAAAAGTGTTTTTAATCGATTTTCTATCTGTCGCTTTTCTGAAAAATCTGGAGGTGATGGAAAAAAACTGAGTTCATATTCGTAATCAGCGTATCAAAATACCCCAAAATCAGTTGTCAGATTCTAGAGAGGACGTCATGACCTTCAATTTGCAGGCCTGTGTGGTGGAAACCTATGTGTTCCAACTGTTGGACTTGCCCTCTTGTGTTCCAAGGGAAGTCAGCACTATAAAGAAACTTCTAGATGGTATACGAGAAGTTTTACAAAACTTGCGAATTGCCAAGGTTAATATCTCAGGATGGGATCCTATATTATTTCCCATAATATACCGTAAGCTTGACACAGCTTCTAAACTTGACTTTGAGGATTCCGTCAGTGATAACAAGAAGCTGCCAACAATCGTTGAAATCGAAAATTTTATGGAATCACGAATCTTGAAATTCCAGAGCTACAAGTTGGCCAATTGCAATACTGGTACAACCAATAAATCCACAAAACCTGGGAAAGTGGTGACTAATGTTAGTCAAACTAACAACAAAACAAAGGGGGCTTGTGCTGCTTGTAAGTCAGCAGGTCACAATGTTTTAACCTGTGGCAAGTTTTTAAATTCAAAAAATAGAGCAGCGTTCTTAAAAAGTCTTAATATCTGTGTCAGGTGCACTAAGCACCCGTATAAGGGGAAGAATGAGAAAGTGCTACCTTGCTACGTAGGCGATAAAATAAAATGCAAAATATGCTCGGCCAATCATATGACCGAATTGCACGTTGAAGGCAGTAATTGGAAGGTGAACAGTAAACAAAACAATCATGACAAGGCCATAGATTCTAGGCCAGCAAGCGATATGAATGCTCTAGATCCAAATGCGTCGTGTTACAATCCGTCGACATCGTTTGTGACACACAACCCAAATACTGAATTTAGTCAAGTGATTTTGCAACTGCAGTTGTTTATGCCGAAAATAATGGAAAGCGTTACAACTGCAGAGTACTTTTAGATCAGTGCTCTCAAAGCTCTTATATTTCTGAGGAGCTTGTACAGAAGCTTCGATTGAAAAAGCACTCGACCAATGTAGAAGTATTTGGTATAGGAGGTACTCTCATTAATACTATTCATAGTGTTGTCACTCTGAAAGTTCGCTCAGCTAAAAATTTGGAAGATGTATTCAACGTGAGTGCATATGTGGTGAAGCGTGTGTCGAGAAATTTTTATTAACACTGAAACCAATGCAATTATGCAAAAGTGGCTGCATATGACTTGGCTGACAAGTATTATTTTAAACCAACTAATGTGCAGATGTTGCTGGGAGGCAGCTTATTTGAACAAATCATTGACAAGCTAACTCCTCCCATAAAAATTCAGAATATGTTACTTCAGCCTTCGGCATTTGGTTGGCTGGTTTCTGGCGAATGTGCCAAGAGACCATACGAAATGGTATCTTTTCTAACTACCACAGAGGAAGTAAAAGAAGTAGAGGAGAATTTAAGGAAATTCTGGGAAATTTCAACCCCAGAAGAAGTTGCTAGTCAGGACTACAACAATGATATATCAACAAACATTTTTTATGAAAAATATAGAAGAGATGAGCAGGGAAGATTTTGTGTTCCCTATCTATTTAAGGAAAATAATTTTTTTTTGGGAAATTCTTACGACAAAGCAAAACGCTTATTTCTTGCTCAGGAAAGGAGACTATCTGTTTGTCCTGAACGGAAGCGTTCGGTCAATAACTTTTTGGAAGAATATGTTAGGCTAGGACATATGCAGTTAGTCAAAGAAAAGTTTGACACTGAGGTACGTGACGGGTCTGTTTATTATGTGCCGTATCATGCTATCTTTCGGCATGACAGCTTGACCACCAAAGTCCGTGTTGTTTTTAATGGATCGTTTCCTTCCAGTAATGGTTTGTCTTTCAATGATGTGGTTCATGTTGGACCCAACCTGCTCCCAAAGGTGTTTGATATGATTTTGCAATACCGGCAATATCCTATCTTATTTACGAGTGATGTTACTAAAATGTACCGACAGATAGGTATTATAGAAGAACATCGAAACATATTGAGAATTTTGTGGAGGGCTACATCTGATGAACCGGTCTGCGAATATATTGTAATTTGGTGACCGTCACTTACGGAATCTCGTGTGCTCCATTTCAAGCGATCAAAACTATGAAGAAGTTTGCAAATTTAACACCTACTTTGGAATCGCAACAAGCAATTGCCGAAAACTTTTATATGGACGATTTGGTTTCGGGGGCGTACACCGTAGAAGACGCCCAGAAACTTGTTGTTGATATACGCGACACATTGTCGGCTGCTCAACTTCGTCTGACTAAATGGTGGAGTAACAAGCCCCGGGAAGTTTCAGCTGATTTAGGTGATGAAGAAAAATTGAGTAATCTAATCGAGGGCGAGATAAACTCCGTTTCGTTGGTAGGTGTTGAATGGGATCCGAGTATGGACTACTTTGGGGTAAAAATTCCAAAATCAGAGATAACTCAGTTTACGAAAAGAGGAATCCTGGCAAGAAATTCGGAGTTCTTTGACCCTTTGGGCACAGTTCTTCCATTTATAATGCTCTTAAGGATATTGATGCAACGATTGTGGCTCGTAAAATGTGACTGGGATGAAGAAATTCCCACCCAATTAAAGGAAAAGTTTATTAAAGTGTACTCTGAGCGTCATATGTTAAAGGACATTCGTGTCAAGAGGCATATGGGGAACTGTAAAGAGGGATCAAGTCAGCTTATAGGATTCTCGGATGCCAGTAAAAATGGCATTGCAGCTGTTGTATACCTATATATGCGAACTGAAGTTGGCGATGATTTCGATGTACGATTTGTAACTGCCAAGGGCAAGGTAACACCTCCTGAAAATATCACTATCCCAAAGGCGGAACTGGAAGGATTAACATTGGTAGCAACTTTAGTAAAGGATATAAAGGGGGCTCTAACTCAAGTAAATATTGATAAAGTTGTTGCATTTACCGACAGTCAAGTTTGTCTAGGTTGGATTAGGAGAGAAGAGACTTCCGGAAATAAAAGAATCGAGTGGAGAAAATTTTAGCGATTTTTAACGTCTCAGATATACACTACGTCCCCTCCGACCAAAACCCAAGTGATTTGGGCAGTAGGGGTTGTCTTTTGAGTAAATTGAAGGACAAGCAGGATTTCTGGTTTAATGGTCCCGATTGGTTGAAAAACAAGGGATTTCCGAATTTCGTAGCGTTGACAGTTACTAAACAGTTGACCATGTGCACTGAAATGGCCACAGAAGTTAGAAACTATTTCGTTAACGATGTATTCAACCGATATTCATCTTGATCAAAGTTAGTACGGGTTGTCGCTTATGTGAAACGTGCCGCTCTCTTGTTCAAAAAACGCAACTACAACCCCCAGGGGCGTCTAACATTAGACGAATTGAAGTTGGCAGAGAGTTGGGATTCAGCAAGGGGTGAGCTTCCCCAGCGAATTCAAATTTTTAAATGAGGCCAAATTGTTACCTAAGTCTAGCTCAATTTTTAAGTTAAATCCATTTATTGACGAACATGGAGTAATTCGAGTGGGTGGTAGATTAGAGAATGCCGCTTTTTTGAGTTTTTCGGAAAAATTTCCAGTTATTTTGAAAAAAGACTGCTACATTGTTGAGTTGCTCGTCCGCTACGCACATGCTCCAACTGCACACGGAGGCCATAATCTAACATTGAAGTTTTTGAGAACGCAATACTGGATAACAGGGATAAGAAGAGTTGTGAAAACCGTTATCTATGGTTGTGTCAAATGTAAAAGGCACAGAGCTCAAGTTAGCACACCTCAGATGGGTCAATTACCTAAGGAGAGGATTACGCCTGCTCCCACTTTTGGATCAACAGGAGTAGACATGGCAGGCCCATTTACAATAAAAACATCAAGGTTGAAATTTGCCAAAGTTATCAATTGTTGGCTGGTCATCTTCGTTTGTATGGTCACCAAAGCTGTCCACTTTGAACTGTGTACAGAACTTAGTTCAGACAACTTTATTGCCGCTTTGAGAAGGTTCTGCGCCAGGAGAGGGAAACCTTCAGTGATATTTTCAGATAATGGCACGAACTTTCGAGGAGCACAGCGTATATTGTACGATAATTTGAGGCAATGTAAGGGTAGCTGCCACGACACGCTATCATCCATGGGCATAGTTTGGAAATTCAACCCACCTCTAAGTCCTAACTTCGGTGGATTGTGGGAAAGAAGTATTCAATCATTCAAGAAAATTTTAAAGAAAATTGCAAATCCAAAATGTTTAACGTATGAAGAATTTTATACTGTTGTATGCACTATTGAAGGGATTCTAAACAGTAGGCCACTATGTTCAATCACTGATGATATTGAAAGTTCCTTTGTATTAACTCCAGGTCATTTTTTGGTTCAGCGTGAATTGATGTTTCCACCAGAACCTAATCTTAACGATAAACCTGTTCCCCTAACCAGGAGATGGTCATTTGTCCAATGGGTACAACAACAATTCTGGAACCAATGGAAGGAGGAATGTCTTAATCAAATGCAAAAATTCAACAAGTGGGTTAAAGGTGTTCCTAATTTCAAACCAGGAGATGTTGTAATTTTAAAACAGGAGAACACTCCAACAGCGCATTGGCCATTGAGAGTAGTCGAAGTTAAGGTCGGCGATAAATTCAAAGTCAGACCTGTTTCAAGGTTAGTGGAGATTGTCCGGGAAGCATATACAAAGGAACGAGTTACAAGATCAAGAAGTGGGATTGGTCCAGTAACCTTATTTGCTCTGCTTACTTTAGCGATCCCAGAGATCCCAGGCTTCGAGAATGTACCTCTGAACACAAGTTCATGCTATATGAAGCGAATGGTTGAGGTAAATGTTCAAAGTGACCTTTGGGTTTTAAAAGTTAACACAAACATGAATATCACCGAAGATTTCTTTACCTTGAAAGAGGAAATGAAGACACTAGAAGAACAATGTAGCGAGATTCAGTTTGAAGAATGCGAGAACATGCATGTAATGTTTTCTCTAGAAGGAAATAGGCTAAGGCGTAAATTTTTTGGAAAAAGAAGTGTCAGAAGTATTGCGTTAGCAGCTTTGTCTGCAGTCGGTGTTATGTCGGGTGTTGGATATGAGAACTATCAACAAGTTGAAATAAAACAATTAAAAAACAGGATTCAGTCTATCAACGAAAACGTCGGAAAACTTCACACAACAGTAATCAATAACTTGAATAGAGAGATAGAACTTTCTAAACACATGAACAATGGTACAATGTTATTAAATAGCATTAGTAATCAAAGTTCCATTCTCTTTACTATAAGTTCCATCCAGAGCCATTTGGCATATTTAAAGGACAAATATGAAATGAAACCGGAATATAGAGGGCTACGCCCGCAATCCGAGGGTTTTGTAGCAAGCGCTTATTTTGGTATATAAATATCGGCTCCTTGCTCTTCTTGATACCACTCAGATGGACAAAAAAACATAATTACAATAAAATGCCTTACTCATTTACATTTTACATGCCAATTCATATTACGTGATTGTAACAAAACTTAGAACATATTATTGCCTAAGGTGTTGGTTATCGTTGGCCATCAGTACTTTTGACCTCGAAAGTGTTTAAGGCATGCAGGGGTGTGCTAACTGTAACTACAGAAATAAACTATTATTTACCTATTCTGAGAAGATATACAGATTCCATTATTTTCCATTTTATATGCTATTCGGAACCCACCTTCCTGTAAGTTTTCATAATTCTAACAGTCTCGAAATGCCACGGGGGGGGGGGGGGGGGATTACGAACTAATATTTTCTCCTCCCCCACTATTCACCTTTCTACAAATTTCAAGAAAATGCGAAAAAATGGAATGTACTCAACATTACCTTTCTCACGACACCTCACTTGCCTATACCAGTCGTTAAAAAAAAATTTGACCTTAATTTCACCTCTATGTGGACCCCTCCCCCTTCCAGCCGGTAAAGTTTGCCAATTACGACGCAGCGCCCCCAACTAATCTTTACCCTTCCAGAAATGATTAATTAAATAACTGCAATTCGCACTACGAAAAACAACATGAAAGTAGTACTCACACCTATGAGGCCGGTAGGTGTAATTTTTGTGTGGATAGTGTCAAAATGCCTAACTTTAAATGAATGTACTATTATTAAATATTATGTGATTATAATGAAACTTAAAGATGTTGGTTATCATTGGCCATCAATATTTTTGGCCTTGGGTGTGCTTGAGGCGTGCAGGGGTATGCTAACTGCAACTATAGAAATGCACTATTATTAACCTTTTTTGATGAGATATCAAAATTCTACGATTTTCGGTTTTCTATACTAGTAAAATGCCGCTTTTCTGCAAATTTTCATATTTCTAAGTATAACGGTATCGAAATGCAAGGGGGGGGGGGGACAAACTCGGATCACATATTTTCCCCTCTATCTCTTTTCCCCTTTTTTCAAATTTGATGAAAATACCGGAAATGAAATGTACTCGGTGTTACCTTTCTCATGATACCCCACTTGCCTATACCAGATGAAAAAATTTTTCTGACCTTCATTTCCCCTCTATGGGGAAATTCCCTTAAAGTCAGCCTATTACAACGAATCGCTTTCTCCGGCAAATTATAATAATTCTACATACTCCCACAAAATTTCATGTATGTAGCTTCAGCCGTTCGTGAGATATTTCATGGACAGACGGACAGACGGACTGACATTTGACCGATTTCATAAGGGTTTTGTTTTTAATACAAAACCCTAAAAAGTGTGACCCTTGACACTTATAGCAAAGATGAAATAGAAGCTCAGAAATTGATGTTGAAAAAATCCAAAGAAAAGTTGCCTGTATTAGAGGAATCCGCTCTGTTAAATATATGCAAACCTGTTTTCTACATAGAAAAGGACATATTGATGATAAATTTTACTATTCCAATCGTAAAAGACGAAAAATATTACAAATACAAATGTATTTCTATACCTAACGATTTTGACGAAATAATTGATCTAAATTCAGAATTGATTGTTGACGAAAGAAACCTGACGTACTTTTTTGAACAAGGTAGCGAAAAATTGAGAGTTAATTAATTAAAAATTTATAAAAATCCAATTTTTATGACTGTTGCAGACAACAATTGTATTAGAAGCTTATTAAATTCAGAGACTGTTGAAGATTGTAAAAAGAAGAAATATGAAACAGAATTTTTTATTCAGAAGCTCACAGCCAATGTTATAATTTACAAAGGAAATATTTCTGCCTTTTGTGCAGGGAAAGAAATGAATGTATCCTACAATATTGGAATATTAACTTTAGATGAAAATTGTACTGTAATAAACCAATATGTTAAATATAAAGTTCCCAGCAAAATATATTCTACGTTAGCGGAACATTTAAGTTTAATGCCAATCAAATTTCAATTATTGCAAAGTGGACAAGTCGAATTACTTTCAGAAACTTTTTTCGAAAATTCAGCTATGACTTTTATAAATGAAAACATAATGCCAATATCATCATGTGTAATCATTCTAGTTATCCTATTAATTATAATTGTAATCATTTTAACAAAATCCAGAAAAGAGGCTGATATCGTAAATGAGATAAATAATCAGATAGTTATGCTCGACCCCGAAGACTGGTGTTCACCCAGATGAATGTATTACAAAATATATGTCAATATTTTTTTTTCGCTCGGGAGAATGTCGACTTTAGTTGCAAATAAAGCAATCAGTAGGTTAAGAAATTAGGTCTAACTTATTTAACAATAACAATTACAAACAATTACATACCAATATTGCAGCACAAATTAGCTTGTAAGCAAATTGCATTATTGTAACCTAGATTAATAAGCTATATATACGGCCAACAAATAAATGTATTTTTGCCCACTGTAAAAATTGTTTTTATGTTGAATAGCTTGTAGCTAGCCGCTACAGTTTTCATTACACCCAAATTACTTCATTTCGATGATTTTACTTCCTTAGGAATTTCGTCACCTTTTCAAATATTAGTGGTGAGTTTTCCGAATTATCGAAATAAGATAATTTGAATAAAATCGAAACGTACTACAATATAAGAGGACGTAACACCACCGTGAAAATTCGAAAATTAGATCCGAGTTGTATGAAATTGCGGAACATCATGAACATAATAGGCGTGTTTTTTGGGAATTTATCGGGTGTAGGGTAAAATAACACACGCGCTACAATAACAACATTAACCTGGATAGATTAGTAGGGTGGCTGCCCTACACTCGATAACCCCTTAATAACTTCCCCATGCATGACACGTGCTTTGTGTGGAATCTAATATGTTGGTGTAGCCACACTTGTGTTTTTGATATTCAGCCAAGTTCATTGGTAAACTAATACTACGTCTTCCTCTGATAGGCCCATGCCTATTATTAAATAATATATTTTCAATGGGATTACTAAAATTGCCAATAGAAAAAAATAATGAAACCGGAATATAGAGGGCTACGCCCGCAATCCGAGGGTTTTATAGCAAGCACTTATATTTGTACGCAAGTATCGGCTCCTTGCTTCTCTTGGTACCACTTAGATGGATAAAAAAATATAATAACCAGGCCGAAGCGAAGCTTATATACCCTAGACTTGTACAGACCTAGTGGTGATACCAAAAGTCCCAATTGGCAACGACCATATGTACTAGAAGTGGGTCTCCTATATGGCCAGTTCATAGGGGAGTTTGGCACTCATTCAGTGGGATCTTGACCATTCTCAAAATCAATTAACTGACCCATTCTACAAATATTTGTCGCAGTTTTCAAGTTGCTAGTTTCATTCTATCGAAAGTTAACGCTTATTTGAAGTTTCACTTGTAGGGGAGGTAGGGTTTCCTTGGGTGGGATCTTGCCCATCATTGCCACCAACCAATTAGATCCCCCTACAAACATTTAAAAAAAAAATTTCAAGTCTCAAGCTTCACTCTATCGAAAGTTATCGCTTATTTGAAGTTTCATTTGTAGGAGAAGTAGGGGTTTCGTTGGTCGGATTTTACGTATTTTCAATATTAGCCAACTGGATCATACTACAAACATTTGACCAAAATTTCAAGTCGATAGCTTTATTTTGTCGTTAAGTTATCGCTTATTTTAAGTTTCATTTCTAGAGGAGGTAGGGGTTCCTTAAGTCGGATCTTACCCATCTTTAATGTCAACTAACTCAATCTCACTTTAAACATTTGACCAAAATTTCAAGTTGCTGGCTTCATTCTATCAAAAGTTATCGCTTATTTGAAGTTTCATTTGTAGGGGAGCTGGGGGTTCCTTGGGTCGGATCTTGCCCATTTTCAATACCAACAAAGTAGGTCTTACTAGCAACATTTTGTCAAATTTTCAGCTTGCTAGTATAATTTTTTCGAAAGTTATCGTAATTAAGGGAATATTTAATTTTTTGAAATTTGTAGGGGAGGTAGGCGTTCCTTTGATCTGATTATGCCCAACTTACAAAACCTTAAGCAGCTTCTCACTTCAAGGTTACATGCCAAAAATCAGGTGCCTACGTCAATTGGTTCAGGAGTTATATACAAAAAACCTGAAAATTAGGGTAGTACGGGGTTCTTTGTAAGAAAATTACCGTTAGTTTCCAACTGATCGATTTTATTTTCCCAGGAGAGTATAAGATTACCCTCATGAGTAATCTACCTAAGCTAGAGCTTTTCACGTTTATTTAATCGGGAGTTATAGATACATTTATGTATTTTACATATGTAGGGGAGGTAGGCGTTCTCTTGGCCTGATCATGCCCATTTTCAACACCATCCAACTAGATTACACTACCAATATTTGATCAAAATTTCAAGGCTCTAGCTTCATTCTATCGAAAGTTATCGTGCGAACGGACAGACAGACGGACAGACAGACAGAC
This sequence comes from Chloromyia formosa, assembly GCA_964017055.1. Lineage (NCBI taxonomy): Eukaryota > Metazoa > Arthropoda > Insecta > Diptera > Stratiomyidae > Chloromyia > Chloromyia formosa. Next base: position 48,467,512 of record OZ024817.1, read on the forward strand.
AGACAGACAGACAGACAGACAGACGGACAGACAGACAGACAGACAGACATGGCTAAATCGAATCAGGAGGTGACCCTGATCATTTATATATATACATTGCTATACCTCCGGAGCCTCCTTTAAGGTGTTACATATTTCCGTCGTGACAAAAACAATATACCCTATACTAAAAGTCTAGGGTATAAAAATGTCTGACCCATCATATAGTATCTTACATGCCCATTCATATTAGGCGATTGTACTGAAACTTAGAACATATTGATGTTGGTTATCCTTGGCCATCTGTACTTTTTATCTCGAACGTGTTTAAGGGATGCAAGGGTGCGCTAACAGTAACTATGGAAATAAACTATTATTAACCTATTTTGAGGAGATATACAAATTCCATTATTTCCCGTTTTATATACTATTCGGAACCCACCTTCCTGAAAGTTTTCATTTTTCTAAGTGTAACGGTCTCGAAATGCAAGGGGGACAAATTACGATCTAATATTTTCTCCTCCCTCACTGTTCTCCTTTCTACAAATTTAAGGTACAATAAATGCCAAAAATAAAATGTACTCAACATTACCATTCTCACAACACCCGACTTGCATATACCAGTCGATAAACTAAATTTGACCTTAATTTCGCCCCACCCCCTCCCCCGCTCGTTATAGTTGGCCAATTACAACACATCGCCCCCTACCAATCTTTACCCTTTCATAAATGTAATTAACCAAAATATGTAACAATAACTGCAATTCGCACTACGAAAAACAACATGCAAGTAGTACTCGCACCTTCGAAGCCGGTAGGTGTATTTTTTGTATGAATAGTGTAAAAATGCCTAACTTTAAGTGAATGTACTATTATTAAATATTACACGATTGTAATGAAACTTAGAGACGTTATTGCCTATGGTGTTGGTTATCATTGGCCATCACTATTTTTGGTCTCGGGTGTGCCTAAATGGTGCAGGGGTGTGCTAACTGCAACAATAGAAATGTACTATTATTAACCTTTTTTGATAAGATTTTGAAATTCTATTATTTTTAGTTTTCAATGTTAGCAAAATGCCGCTTTTCTATAAATTTTCATATTTCTAAGTGTAACGGTCTCGAAATGCAAGGGGGGGGGGGGGGGACAAACTCGGACCACATATTTTCCCCTCTCCCTCTTTTCCCGTTTCTTCAAATTTGAAAAGAATTCCAGAAATGGAATGTACTCGACGGTACCTTTCTTACGATACCCCACTTGCCTATACCAGACGAAAAAAAAATTTCGACCTTCATTTCCCCTCTATGGGGACCCCCCCTTTAAGTTGACCTATTACGACGCATCACTTTCTCCAGAAAATTATAGTACTTCCACATATTTTCACCAAATTTCATGTATGTAGCTTCAGCGGTTCGTGAGATATTTCATGGACAGACAGACAGACAGACAGACGGACGCATGACCGATTTCATAAGGGTTTTGTTTTACTACAAAACCCTAAAAAGGAAAAAAAGATAAGAATTTGCTGGGGATCGAACCCGCGACCTATTTGGATAAAGTTGTACTTGTGGCTGATAAATAACTCGTTTGAAAGATGTTTCTTAATTTAAAGCGGCACGTCGAGTTAATAAACGTCGGCTGTAGCAATAAATAAACGATCCAATAATCAAACTAATATTTCATCCGAATGTATAATTTATTTTCACCACATATGAGGTGCACCACATGACATCAAGGTGGACAACTTGACGATGCGGAATTTAACCTGGATGCTACCTTAAAGCGTTTTTTTTTTGCGCAACCAGGGCAGGGAAACTCCACGGTTACGCAAAAAACACGCCCAATCTTGCTACTACGAGTACTGCTTCTAATTTGCCTTCAATCTCTCAGAGGGATAGGCGCATCAATTTTGTCTTCCATTAGCTTGTTTTCAACACTCGCATCGATCCTTGAGTACTCATCGGGTGTAAATTTTTTTTTTTAGTTTTGCAACTCAAATGCATTTCATTTTTTTTTGTGAGAAGTTTCTTTTATGTTTCGCGTGGAATATACCTTTCAAAATTTGAAATTATTGATTTGTTTTTAATGGTTGATGGAAAGAACCCCCTCTACCCTTCAACGTAGCCTTATCAGTCAACTAATGTTTAAACCCATCATATCCAAAACATTCTTTAAATTCATATGTCAATTGCCAATTTGTAGTTTTGGTGTCACCACTAGGGTGTATACTGTACATGCTCCGCACTTCTTTAACTTGTGTGGAGTGTGCTTGCATTGAGATATTAGCACTGCTGAAAGTAATTGATGATGAATATTTTTTTTTATTTGCATGTTGTGAATAAAATTTTTAATTTTGGAAAAATAATAAAGGAATTTGATTCATTTTGTTTCATTCTTTTTTTGCGTGTTTGTCTTTTTTTTTGTATTCTATCATTTGCGTATTGGAAAAACCGCATTGAGGTCCCATCAAAAACTTCCTCTCTGACCGAGAACTTTTGATGAAATTCGGCTGTAAAATAAACTAGGGAAGAACAAGGAGTATGTTAATTATCCATACATACGAGTATGTACATACTTTTTAGGGCGGATGTTATAATCATCCCTCTAACGCCCAATTTATCTTTAGTACCGCGCCATGAAAAAAACGTGGCCACTTCGTCCGAAAAGATTTTTCGCCACGACATCCTGATAAAATTTTTCGGTTCAACGCAATTCAACGATTTGAATGCAATAACCTGGAATATAGACTTTATGAATTTTGGCGATACTATTGAAAGTGACCAGTTATTACAAGGGCTTCATATTTTCCTTCATCCTGTTGGACTTCCCTCTCGAATATCATTAGCTCGTCGTTGCTTTTATACTCGTATTGGCTGCGTTCCTATTTTGAACCGTGTCGGAAGCGCGTCGACACGGTTTCATAGATACTTTGCGAGAACGGTACGATTTCAGACACCGATACCAGAATCTTTTTGAAGTGCAAAAGTATCACGAATTTTTTCCGATCCGATTACCCCTTCAACGATTCCTAGGGTTTTGACAGTTCGCTCTTGACAAGTTCTGTCACTCCATTTGTAAATAACTGTTTGTTGGGTTCAAAGTGCGTATAGTGACCGGAAAGTCTGTCCTCGTTCGTAATTTTAACGATTCCTAGGGTTTTGACAGTTCACTCTTGACAAGTTCTGTCACTCCATTTGTAAATAACTGTTTGTTGGCCTCAAAGTGCGTATAGTCACCGGAAAGTCTGTCCTCGTTCGTAATTTTATTTGAAAATTGTGTTTGAAAGTGGAAATATCCCTTATTAAGTGGCGCATGTTTGTGTGAAATATATTCATGGCGGCAAGGGAATCGTGTCGTTCACCGGAGAAATCACGTATCGGTGAAGGGACAATGGATAAGTAGCGGATTTACGATACTTTTAGGAACGCACCCATTGTCTGATTACATATTCGGGTTGTCCAACAAAATGTTTCTTCGTGTCGCGGATCTCTTTTTGCCAGCTTATGACCTCATCAGTAAGCCTTTTCCGAATATTATTTGTAGATTCCACATAATTTTCAAGTCGTTGCTCCAATGAGCTAACAACTTTCTCATGATGACTTTGCTTTTTTTGTGGGGAGGTTTTTCGGCATTCTCTGTTTTATAGCGAAATATGTATATTTTTATGGAGAAATTCTAGTTTGCAAGTTCTTTGGAGGCTATGTACTTTTATTTTCTTCCGCCATCGTCACCATTCTGGTAGTATTGCCCGATGTCGAGCCTTGGCCTTTTGTTTTTGCTATAGCAAAAATTTTGGGAGCCATTTTCTTCATGTGGTTGTGCGCACCAACACTATCTCATTTCAATGGGCTCATTCACTAAACATGAGCAGCAACGTGGCAACTACTGCCGCTCCGGAGCGACTACCTAGCTTTGTTATTGTGTGTGCTATCGGGCTTTACATGGCACATGATTCGAACAAACAGAAGGTCTTATCAAGACAAAAACTTTCGTTCTGTACGATTTTGTGAAACTTATACCAAACAACGCGACTACCACGAAACAAATACGAAATCTTTTTATTTCCGGAACTCTCGCACTTTTTGCTCCGGAGGTGTAGTCATAGAGGAAAGGTGTAGTAGCCGCTCAGCAATATGAATGAGCCCAATCGTGAAAATGACAGACGTACATATGTTTAGTTTGCGACCGGCAGGAAATGTCCCGCGAATGAAAACTATTATTTTATTACGAACGCAGGTGTACTATATTCATTCTAACACCATAGCACGGTTCCGCACATCTTAAAGGACGCGTTCAACACTTTTATGTGTGTAATGAGATTCTCATTTTCCGGAAAATCTACTTGTTTCGGCGGGCTTTTAAGGCGCGCGCTATTTTCGTGAAATTTGGGTGTTTCGCACTATATTTTACATTACAAACCCACAAAGGGAATGTAAGATTCGAATCTCGCAAGATTACCACACAATTTCACGAAATAAACTTGATTTTCTTAGATAAAATCGCACTTCAAAATCCGCGCAAGTTCAGTCGTTCAAATCAATCAAAGTCGAAGAAATGTCATCCAAGCTACTAAATTAACAGAACAGCTATTCAAAAAAATCTACTTGTTTCGGCGGGCTTTTAAGGCGCGCGCTATTTTCGTGAAATTTGGGTGTTTCGCACTATATTTTACATTACAAACCCACAAAGGGAATGTAAGATTCGAATCTCGCAAGATTACCACACAATTTCACGAAATAAACTTGATTTTCTTAGATAAAATCGCACTTCAAAATCCGCGCAAGATCAGTCGTTCAAATCAATCAAAGTCGAAGAAATGTCATCCAAGCTACTAAACTAACAGAACAGCTATTCAAGTTTGGTTCCCCACACACAAGTGTATATGTGAGTTTATACTATACTCAGATTAGGTTAGGTTAAGTTCAAATGGCTGCCGTGTGTACCACAGGCACACATAGACCAGTATAAGGTTCGTTGTGTTACCACTGAGTTATCTCCGGACCATCTTATTCATTGAACCACCCGGAGCGTGTAATGAAATGCTGAAATTTCCCAACATCGACGTTGGCTAAATCATCCAGTCCATGAAAGAAATATGAACCAAAGATTTCCTTACGCCTGCCTGACAGCGCAGGACAGGTGCAGAGGAAATGGAACGTACATCCCATCTCATCCTCATCTCCGTAGCTTCTACAGAAGTCATTGAACGGGAGCCCAAACCTCCTGGCATGCTCACCAACTGCCCAGTGACCAGTGATGACTCCCACGATCGCACTAATGTGTTGTCGTTTCAGTGATAATAATCTAGCGGAACGGTTCGCATTCAGCATGGGCCATAAAGACCTTATGGAGTGGCATGTGCCGCCGTCTCTCCATCTATTATCTGTTTTGCGGATCGCCTCAGATTTTAGTGTCTGTCTACAAGCCGCAATGGGCATATAAATATTTCGGTGAAGTTGTGACGACCTATAAATTGTACCTTGTCTAGCGAGCTCATCTGCCTTACAGTTACCCGCGAAGTTCGAAGTTGCTATGACCCGGAATCCAGCATAGAACAATGTTGAAGAAATTACCCATCGCAGTAAAAGATTGACGACATTTCGAAACTGTCTTAACGTAGTCAGACCAGGTTCAAGGGATTTGATAACAGCTTGACTATCAGTAAAAATAGTTATGTCTCTAACAGAAATGACATGCCTCCCCAGCCAAGTGAGTGTGTAACGGACCAAGTCGGACACATAAGTGTCTATTTTTGAATTTGTGTATTTTCACAAATGTACTTAATTTGGATTTACTTCAAATCATTTACATTTGTGAAAGGTCACTTCAAATTCAAAAGTAGGCATTTATGTGTCAGAATAAACCGCTGTAATTAATTTCAGGGATGGGAAGATTCTAAATTGGCGAAGCGACTTTTTGGCGGAAAAATGAGCAGGAGTGGGAAAAAGAAAAAACGACGAAGTGGAACGGATGAAAAACGGGAGTTCTATGGGAGACGCCGCCGAGTGAGGATGTATTTCGCAAAAAAAAAAGAAAAAAAAAAGGAAAAGTGTTCTGATCCTCAGTTCGATTGGTAATCGCTGCCGTCGTCAGTAAAGGCATGAGCGACGAAATGAGTCTAGTTTGCGTGTCGGTCAAGTGTCGTTCTGCGATTATTTGGTTTTGATTTTGCGTCTACATGCTAATCAAAGAAAAGAACCGTCCTCGGAGACCCACCCATAGCGTCGTCATTATTGGTTTCCCCCCTTTTTGCTGGTGCTAATATCCATGAAGGGTGAATGTCTGTCCGTTCACACGTAACGGCTGTCGGATTCGATAGACGGACGATCCCCGTGTCAGAAAGGACAACACAACCACCCGCATGCAACCAGTGGCCCCTTGTGTATAAAGTGTATACCGCCTGCCGAGAATATCCCTATCGACGGGTGGCAGATCCGCCATTCGAAAAGTGGTATTATTTACGTCCAATAAGTCATGCATACAGAGTGTCCTTCGGATGCGGTATAGATTATGAGTCTCGGCGAGTTTTGCTTCCTGTCGATCGGTCATCTTGTTCACGTCTACGTGTCATGTTTGTTTAAAAGCCAGTATATGCATTGAATGCAAGCATCATCAGCATCATCTGCGTCATCGTCAGCAATAGTTCAACGCCAATTAAATGCCTATCACAGTGTGTGTCATAAAAATGTGCAAACAAAAAAATATATATAAAATTTTATTTTAAATCTTCCGTTGAAAGCCGTAATTTATCTTGAAATGTGTAATTAATAATATAATTGTGTTACTATTGGGTCTTTCGAACGTGTATAATAACTTTAATATTTCAGCAGCTCCTGTGTCTGCGGTGGCCACCAGCAATTCAGGGGTAAGTGCCTTATATTGATTTTGTTAGCCGTATCCAACTGCTTCTTCCTTGCTTGCTACGTTTTTGTTGTCTCTTTGCGCAGCCGAAAAGCCCAAAATTTAGTGCATGCAATTAGTTAAATTTTTGAGATCGCGTTTTGTATAAGAAAAAAAAAAATTGAAATAAAAATGTCTTTGGTTCGTTGAACTACTGAATTTCCTTTGAGGAACTTACCCCACCTCCCTTTCAGGTTGGCGTCAAAGATGGTTTGAGTAGTTAAATTTTTAACTGTCGCTCCGTTATGGGAGGCCCCCACCAATTTTTCTATTTCGGCCAAGGGGGCCTCAAGGTCGGGTTCTCTCTTTTACTTTCAGCGGGTATAGAAGGCCGGGGTCCATCGCCATCTGGGCCCTGGAGCACAAGAGATGGCACCTGCGCTGGCTGGCGCCACGCTTTCTCTATTTTCCCCAAATTTTATACCCCCATATTGTGTTGTCTTCCCCAGGCCTGTGATTCCCTTTAAATATGTATGTACAGGGGCAGCGAGCGGCGAAAACCCCGCCCATATCTCCCGAACTGAGCTACAGTAAGCACAGGCCGCCGCTTAGCTCGTTGAGGAGCCAACTTTGGCAGCTGTCACTACAGGACCTTAACGGTCAAAATGGCTCCGTCCCGTTGACAACTTTGGGTGTCTCCATCGTCCTTTACAAGTGTCTCCATAATCGCCGTCATCTCGGCCTGAAACACACTGCAGTAGTTAGGGAGATGAAACGAGATATTTATACAGGGTTACTGGTAACTCGACGTGTTCCTTGCAAGGCGTTATGCCCGGTTCACATTATTCCAGTAACCAATCCAGTCCAGTAATTCAGTCCAGCGCTGGATTGCTACTGGAATAATGTGAACCGGCACTGGACAGCTATCCAATCCAGCAATCCAGTCCAGTAATCCAGTCCAGTGACTGGATTGTCGGTCTACTATTTCATTCCAGCTCGCCTAGAAATCATTGTTACTATAGTTACCGAATAAACAACACACTCGCAGGACTACTGGACTGGAATCATGTAGACGATATGATCCAGTCCAGCACTGGACTGGATTGCTGGACTGGATTGCTGGACTGGATTACTGGACTGGAATAATGTGAACCGGGCATTATAATAGAGTCAAAATGCAACAAAATAAAGCCACAAATGTTCTACCGATTTTCAGTGGTTACTGAGATATTTGAACTTTTGGGATTTTAAAAAACAAACACGGATTTAGCCATTTAAAGTATGAATTAAAAAAAACTGCTTAGTAACTGGGTCAAAACTTATTTTTTTCTCTTAGCCAACATTGTGGCAGATACTTCCCAATCATTCATTTTTTACTTATTTTTAAATGTAGTATTACTCAAAAAAATTATATGACACAAAGTGTACAAACCATTACACAAACATGTCCGTCTTGTAGCTTTCCAAAAAGGTATAAATATCAATAGAAATCCTTCAAATAATTGAAGGAACTTGCATTAACTTTAACGGGGAACCATTATTCGATTTTTAGGTTTAAAAAAAAACACGGATTTAGCCATTTAAAATAAGAATTAAAAAAAAAATACTTAGAAATCTACTTTCTTCTCATAGCCAACACTATCCAAAAAATTTCTCAATCATTAAAAATTTCAAAAATACTTCATCTCTCGAATTTTATAATTAAAAATCTTTAAAAAAAAATATTTGTTTGACTTGATTTAAAATGAATTATTACTCAAACAAATTATATGGCACAAAGCGTACAAACCATTAGGAAAACATGCCCATCTTGTCAGCTTTCCAAAAAGGTATAAATGTCAATTCAAACCCTTCAAATAATTGAAGTAAAGCCATTAATCGATTTGAAAAAAATAAAACAATTGCATAAATTCATACAAATTTCGAACATAAAGTTTCTTCTTTTCATTCAGTGTATTGAACCTTTTTATTGCCTAACTGCATAATTTAAAGGAGTAATCATAAAGTAATTGACAAGAGTGCTTAAAGGTATGTAACGCAAAGTCATAAAATAATTCGCATTGGATAAAATATTACAGGTAAAAGTGATCTAATGAATGGAAAATATGTAGGTAGTTTAAAGAAGCGTCATACAGTAATTAACAATAGGCTTTATAAAAGTTGGTATTTGTATAGAATAATTCTAATAAAAACTGATGCAATGAATGAAAAGAAGAAACTTAATGTTCGAAATTTGTATGAATTTATGCAGTTGCCTTATTTTTCTCAATTAATGGCTTTCCTTCAATTATTTGAAGGGTTTGAATTGACATTTATACCTGTTTGGAAAGCTGACAAGATGGGCATGTTTTCCTAATGGTTTGTACGCTTTGTGCCATATAATTTTTTTGAGTAATAATTCATTTTAAATCAAGTCAAACAAATATTTTATTTTTAAGATTTTTAATTAAAAATTTCGAGAGATGAAGTATTTTTGAAATTTTTAATGATTGAGAATTTTTTTGCATAGTGTTGGCTATGAGAAGAAAGTAGATTTCTAAGTATTTTTTTTTTAATTCTTATTTTAAATGGCTAAATCCGTGTTTCTTTTTTAAAAACCTAAAAATTCAAATATCTCAGTAACCACTGAAAATCGGTAGAACATTTGTGGCTTTATTTTGTTGCATTTTGACTCTATTATAACGCCTTGCAAGGAACACGTCGAGCTACCAGTAACCCTGTATTTAGCCTATCGGAATGGATTCCGGCTCCTACTCCATCGTTATTCTTGGAGCCATCCGTGTAAAACTCCACAGAGTCCGGCAGCGAGAGCGCATTCTCTTTCCATTGATTGCGTGAAGGGATTATGCTTAAAAAATTCTTGTCAAGGAAATATTTAGGAGCGGTGTAGTCAGTGCTTGCAGGAACATCCAGGTTGCTCAAGATAGCCGCGTGTCCAGTACCCAATATACTCCACCGACCCATATCGTGAAGAGGTATGGCCGTACTTGCAGCCATCTGTTCGCCATAAATGTCCAACGGAAGCAGGTTGAGCAGCATGTTCAGAGCGGCAGATGGAGTGGTTCTTAGAGCCCCACAAATTGCCACACTAGCCAGTCTTTGCACCTTCCCCAGCAATTTACGGTTGGCCTCTATCCTTAGAGCAGTCCACCATACAACTACCCCATACATTAGAATGGGACGGAGAACCGCCACGTACAACCAATACAGAACATTCGGCTGCAAGCCCCATTTTTCGCCTATGTCTCTTTTACAAGAGTATAAAGCAATGGTGGCTGTTGCGTACGATAGCTCAAAAAATATTTGTTACCAATCAAATTGTTCGACGGACCAATTTACTTTTGTTGTAAATGATGACAGCCTCCTACTCGGCTACAATCCTGATGGCAAAACCTTTATTTTATTGCTCCTTTCATTCTTCACAATATCACTATTTACTGCACTATTATATAAAATTCACTTTTGAAACGTTATAATAACTCACTTTATTATAGATCAAAAAATTAGTACTTCAAAAATAAAATATAAACTTCGATATAAATTATGTGATGATAATTTCAACAAATTCAATATAAAATTGCGAATCAAGACTTTAGACAAAGACTGCGAAAAAAACTGTGTCGTTACCAGCTGATTCCTTGCTTATATATGAAAAAAATGACTGAAAATAGCGGTTGCCCGTTATCTACAAATTTGCCCTCAATACGATAAATTTGTATCTTACTGTACGCGGTACATGTAAAAACGAAACTGCGCGAAATGTCAAAGTTGACAAATGTGTGACAGTTCTCCAAATAAACAAACAAGTAAGTATTTTATATGGACCATAAATGTTCAATCACGTAATTAATAATGCTTTTTGCTGCTTTGGAACATTCCTGTTTCGCGAATTATAAGGGAATTCTCTCTATTGCATTTAGAGAGAATCCTTAATTGCGCCATTTCCGCTTTAGGTAGTCCATTTCCGCTTTAGGTGGTAACATCCTAGAAGCCACGCGGGGGGATTTGTTAGTCCTAAAGTGCGTTGACATGATCAAACTAGGGTTTGACAAACCACCTATTTGAACGTGTGAACCCGTTGTCAAACTGGTTTGAAGTCTTGTGCTCCTGTCAAACCGTAGTTGGACGGTGCTCAACTTTTCATCAAATGCTAGTTTGTCAAACCGTAGTTTGATCATGTCAACGCGCTTTAAAGCGGAAATTTCTTGAGTTTTATGGAAATTCTCTCTAATCAAATAGAGAGAATTCTCCTAATTTTTGCGAAACAGGAATGTTCCGGGATTTATAATTCCTAAAGTGCCGCATGCTACCATATCATCGAATACGGAATATGTTTTGTTTGTTTTTTAAAATTCACGGGAAAATTTTCTCGAAAAAATAATTTTGGGCCAGTATAAAACTTTTGTATTGTATTCATGGTACTTTTCATTTAACGGCGGACTGTATACCAGGCTTATAGAAAACAAAAACAAACAACATATTTGATGATATGACAACATGCGTCACCAAAGATACTTTAAAATGAAATCCAATTTCAGGCAAATTGGTTACCAGAATCGATGCATGATCGAAGATATTTCGATTTCTTCCACATCAGAGACAAACCGATGACAAAGGTCGGTATATAATCGAAAACATTTAAATTTTTCCAGTTTCGGAAGCAAACCCATGAATGGAACCGCTATAGGATCGAAAACTTTTCGATTCCACTGGGTATCGGAGACAAATCTATTGCTAGAAATGTACCGCGCTCATACTGACAGCGACATTTTAATTATGTCTGGGCCATTTTTGGCCCCTTGGATTGGTCTGGCTGCTTACAAAAAGTCTTGAAATAGTTCCCTAAGTATCATATATAAAAATAAAGAATCAGACTATTAGTAAAATTAAAATTTTTTGCGAGTTTTAAAGCGTCTGGTGGCAATAACCGCCCGCGGGAAGTGTCTGGCAGTGTTGATTATTAGCTTTTGACAATATTCTGTAAAACATACGTAAAAATCAGCACTCAGAATTTAAGAAAAGTTAATAATTTTTTTACGGATCTTTGGCACCTCGTAGCTGTAAATTGGCCGTCGGCCCAAGCTAACAAGTATGCATATGTTCAAAGTACATACTAACACTACTCAATCCCACACATTTTGTTACTCAGAAAATAAGTAACGTCTGGCGGCCCTGGGATCTTGGACTAGTACGCGGTACATGTAAAATGATACAAGGTATCTACACTGCATGCAGATACATCAGAACATGGATATGTTTTTGGCTACCGACTGCGTGGAACCTGTTGTGTTGAAGATGTCGACGTAAGTTTTATAAAGATCCCAGTATAGTTATACTGGATGAAATCATTCGACAAAACACGCCCCACGCTTTCGGCAGGCATAAGACATATCCATGTACCGATGTATCTGCATGCAGTGTAGATACTTTGTATCATTTTCAAGACATACCGTCCCGCATAGTGTACAAGAGAATACAAATTAACCCAACCGTTGCCCCGTGTGTGGATCAAGCTATCATACACTCTTCATATTTTATATGCGCCTGTGCTTTGTTAGTACGAAAATCCGCGATCGATCGCGTCAAGCCGCGGTCTAGCTAAACACATACTTACTATTAGATACTTAGATAGTACTCGTCTAAGTCTAAAGACGGTAAGCGCGACAACACAATTTTATTGCATTAACGTTTACGTTATCCGCGCTGCACAAACTGCATCATTTGCACTATTCTCCTCACTAAAACGGAATTGTGCACTGTTAGTTGATATATCATCGATCGTGATAGTACGCGGTATGCGCGATACAAGTACGGTCGTAAGTTCCTTACATCTCACGGGAAAAACACGTTGGTGACTTTGGTGACACTGATTTCAGTCGGCTGGATGGGATTGGCCATCATAAGAAAGGGGTAGATCCGCCGCGGAAGACCATAAATGTTCAATCTCTTAATTAATAATGCTTTTATTTTCCTTTTCAGTGGTCGTCGTGTGATCTTTCAGGTGATAGCCGACTGGGACGTGAATTCATTTATCAGGTAATAAGACAGACAGACAGACAGTTTTAAATGAATTCTTTCGAAGTGATGCTTTGTGGTGTTTTTGATTTCAGCCGTCATCGTGGGATTTGTTCCTCAACAGACAGGATAGCTTCAAATGGATGTATAGATGCACTAATGCACAATAGTTGTACGGCAGCTTCGACATCCATGGTGAGTATGCTTCTGAACAGTGGCTTTATTCACCCGTTCCTGTAGATTGGGCTTCCATCCCAACTTCCTATCTAGGATAAGTCCCAAGAATTTCGCCTGATCAGCGAAAACCAACCTCGTTCCATTTAGCGTCGGAGGTTCGACTGGAGGTATTCTGTACCTTCTTGTGACGAGAACTAGTTCCGTTTTATTCGGATTTAAGGTCAAACCTCAGTGTTCAGCCCATGCGATTAGTAGTGAGAGGGCATATTGTAAAACTTCACTAAGAACACTAGGAAATTTTCCTGATATAGCAATAGCAATATCATCTGCATAAGCACATATCCTGCAACCTAGCCTTTCCAGGTCCAAAAGCAGCCCATTTACAGCCAGGTTCCAAAGCAGAGGAGAGCATCCCGCCTTGTACCTCTGCTTACCCTTCTACGCTCCGTCGATGAGCCCAAACTAGTATGTATCACCCTAGTCGTTAATAGAAGGTTAACAAGTCTGCAGATCGAGTCGTCCATCTGCAGAGCAGAGAGTGCATCAATGATAGCACTAGGTTTGACGTTGTTAAAGGCACTTTCGATTTCAAGAAAAACAGCCATAGTATACTCCTTGAAGCTCAAGGATGTCTCAATATAGCTCACAATAGAGTGTAGAGTAGTGTCCACAGACTTTCCCTTCCAGTATGCATGCTGTGAATCAGATAGAAGGTTAGATGGAATGGTGGCACGTAAGTGGATATCAATCAGTCTTTCAAACAGTTTTAAAAGAAATGATGATAAGCTAATAGGCCTCAGATCACTGGGACGCGCGTGCGAGCTTTTACTTGCTTTCGGTATGAAGACCACTCTAACTTCAGTCCATAGCTTTGGAATGTGAACTAGAGTCAAACAGGCCCGGAAAATGGTCTCAATCCATGGAGCCACAATGTCAGATGATTTCTGCAGATCAGCCGGAATAATTCCGTCCGGTCCCGCCGATTTAAAGGGTTCGAAGCTTGTGATAGTCCAAAAAATCTTTTCTTTCGATAGCATATTTGTGGAGTCGCACGGGGCGGTGTCGGCCACAGGCGAATGCTCCACCGAAACATAAGGTGAGCTACCCGGGAAGTGTGTATCAAGCAGGACCTCAATCATTTCCTTCCTTGAAGAAGTCTACGAACCGTCCTCTTTCAGCAGATAGCTGGGAATGGATGGATTTGTGGCCAGAACTTTGCGAAGCCGAGAGGTGTCACTATACCCCTCAATACGCTCACAAAAAAGCTTCCAAGAATTACGTTTAGCTTTTCTTAATTCCTTCCTAAATAATCCAAGACTTTTTTTATAGGAACTCCAATCAGATTCCAGCCTCGATGATTTTGCCTTATTAAAGGACCTTCTACAGGTTATTCTAAGTTCGGAGATCATAGAATTCCACCAAACTGGTTTTGCTTTACCTCTTTGTCTGCTGTCAGGACATGATTTCTTAGCAGCCTTATTCAGTGCGCCCGTTAGTGTATGCACCATATCATCTAGTTCTAGCTTATTTCGCGGCTGGGCTGGAAGAGGGGGTAAACTTCCCAGAAGAATTTCTCGATGTTTAGTCCAGTTAGCACGCTTCCTGTTTAAAATGACTGGCTTAGTCTCTGGAGTATCATCGAGGCTGAATTGAATGTAGCGGTGATCAGAGAGAGAGAGAGAGAGAGTGATCAGTCGACACTAGAGATGGTATGCTCTTTTCATACCTGCGATTTTTTCACCGCTCTTTTAAAAAAGCAGTAGCATATTGTGATTGAAAACTGAAAAGAGCTGCTATTGGAAGAGCAGAAATAATGAGTACTGCATACTACGTATTATTTACGGTCTATCGCCAATACAATTCTCGCCACTTCGTTTTAGCTCGCTAGGATCGCAACGCAAGGTTTTTGTTGTTATTCGTATCTCTTTTCTATGAAAACAAATTGAAAAAAAAAAGAACTCGGGCGAAATACCACGAGCAAAAAACCACGGGCAAAAAAAAACACGGGAAAAAAACCACACATTAAACCAATGTGAAAACACTAACAACGCTATACGCCACGAACAACAACAACAAAAACAATGCTGTACAGAAATGAATTGAATGCGAGCATTCTTGCATCATCTACGTTTCTTGATAGTGTCGGCGCCAGAGCCCGACAATCATTTCGCGCGAATTAAGGATCGTGGTGATCCTTATTGCAAAAAAAACTAATTTTTTGGTTTAACAATTTATTTGAGCAGCGTTGCTGCTATGAACTTCCAGAATACAATGACAATCTTCCAATATTCAGTTACAATTTATTTGTTATAATTGATGACATTGTCATCCGGCATGTGTTGGAATTAGGTTACAATAATGAATTGGCATGTGTCGGAATTGGATTACGAAATTATTTAATTTGCACTTTTGATACACAGTTCGATGCTCTGTTACCGGCACGTGTAATGATGGTGTTAGGGTGTAATGGTGGTGTTAGGGTGATGATCTCGTAACTCCTCCCCCCTTAGTGAGAGGCGACGGCCAGAGAAACTGGATCCTGGTCGGTTCACAAGACGAGGTTGTAGCAGGAAGTGAGTCTCTCGGAGAAGTGAGTATGATGCTGGATCTTCGACGAATTAAAAATTGAAGAATGATGATGATGATAATGATGGCGCCAACAGATGAAATAGTTGTGGTGAGGTATTCCTTTCGTAGTACGTAAGTATCTGGGAAGTTAAGAGATGGGTTTCTCGAAAATTGGTATGTTCCAAGCTGTTGGAGTTGGAGTCTGTTGATGATGGGAGATGTGAAATTTATTTGGTTAAATGATGTTGGATAAATATTGATTTCGTCCCAAAAAGTTGTTGATCTGGCGTTATAGGTGATTTCGTTTACGGAAATTTGGCAATTCGTGAATCGTATTAAAATACTTCCTTTTATTTTGATGGTGTTTGGTCCACAGGTGGTGTTGATTGTGGTTTCGGGGATGTTGATGAGAAGAAGGTGGTTAGGTTCTGCCTCGAAGATTTCAACTTCTTTGTCGCGATCATGTAGTTCGCATTGGGCTGGTTCGTTGTTGATCAGTTTTGCGATGCACTTCGACTGAGCGGTCCTTTTCCAATTCGGTGTTTGATGGCAGTAGAAGGTCCTTTCGATGTTTTTACATCTCTCGTCAAAACTTTGGATGTGCTCTTTGTTTAGGATGAGGTAGGGTTTTGTTTGGATTGTTTTTGTTTTTTGGATGGGTAAAGGGATAACATGGAATAATGTATAAGGATCTTTAGGCATAGATGGGATTCTGATATTGAAGATGATATTTGTACCATTTGAGTAGGCTTGAAGGTCTAATAACTCGTAAATTTGTTCAATTGATGTGATAGTAACATTTTGATTTTCGAATATGTAATTTACTTCTGTGATTTCATGCGGGCTAAGTATCATTTTTGGAATTATATTTAATCTGGCTAAAATGATAGCCTCGGAAATACCTTTGAGATGTTCGTTCAGTAAATCAATGTTGTAGTTGATCTGATTTAGATATTGGGAGTATTTGAAAATTTTGTAATCGTTTTTGATTTGATTTCGGGAGTTTTCGTTGAGATATTTGAGGTAATTAGTAATTGTTTCCTGTTGTTGGTTAATATGCTTAGTTAAGTTTCCGAATCGTTCAATCATCTGTGTATTCAATTTTGTTTGTTGGCTAAATTCTGATTTTAGTTTGTTCTCACTACTCAGTATTGAATTAATTTGTCTATTAATTCTTTCAGCATCATTTACGTCTAAGTTACCAGTGATACCCTTGATGATCGTACCTAGTCCATTTATTAATCCTCGTTTGGTTCGCTTCTGAGGTAGTATAAAAAGGAGTTTGTTGTTAACTTCCGTAAGTTTGTTCCTAGTTATTTTCAAGGTTTCTTCCAGTTCCGTGATGTTGTCAAATGTTCGGAGTGATTCGTTTATTCGGTCGATGTTGTCCTTATATTCGTCTAGTCGTATTATGTGTATTAAGTTGTCGTATGAGGTGATTAATCGTGCGTATCCAAGTCTGATAGGTAAAAGTCCGTTTTTAGTTGTCAGGTCCAGAACGTCCATTTTCTGTCCGAGGGTTCCCAGAATGTACCTGAAATTTTCGAGGTCTCTTAATCTTTGATTTGTGGATTTTCTTGTTTTTATCAGTAGTAATAGTGATAACATTGTCCTTTTTTTTTTTTTATGTCGTGTAAATCTACGGGTTAGTTTATTTCTCCTGCATTCTTTGCGGTATACTATGGATCCTTCATTAATAGTTTTGGGGTCTTCTCTGTTACTGTTTAACCTGTCTAATTTCTTTCTTGATATTTCATCTAATCTAGCTTTAATTTCGGGGTATAGTTTATTCCGGAATTCATTAAGGGTTTCTAAATACTCGTGATTGCTATTGAAGTTTGCGTTTTTGTTGAATTTGTATGTCCTGCCATAGAATAGCTCAAAAGGTGTGTAGTTAGTGGAAGAGTGTATGGCGTTATTATAGGTTATGATGACTTCATTTAGAATGTCTTCCGGATCTTTGTCTCTGTGTTTGTGATAAATTATCCTGTATGTTTCTGTTATGGTTGAATTTAATCTTTCAACCGGAGCATTACTGCTAGTTTGTTGGAATGAAGTGATATGATGGTGTATATCATATTGTTTGCAGAAATCTGCAAATATTGAGGAGGTAAATTCTGTTCCCTGATCCGTGACAAAGGTGGCAATGTTTTCAGGAGCGCCGTGGAGGCTAATGAAATGTTTCAGTGCTTTGATAATTGATAAACTATTTCGAGCAGTTAGGATATAAGCTGCCGCAAACTTAGAAAATCTGTCGATTAGTGTGAGGACGTATTGTTTGTCGACTGTGTAGATATCCATATGCAACGTTTCGAGGGGTTTCTTTGGTGATTCAGAAAATTGGAATTTAGGTTTTTGAGGGTTTCGATCGTATTTGAGTGTCTGGCATTGCTCACAGTTGTTAATTATTTGTGTGATCTTAGGTTTCATATAGGGGAAATAGTACTCCCTTTTAAGGTGAGCAAGGGTTTCGTTTATACCGCGATGGTTATTTTTCGTGTGGTAGTTGTTAATGAGTGCGTCTTGTTCATCGACTTCTACGATTTCCTTTAATAGTTCCATACACCTAATAAGTTTAAAGTTTTTAGAGTGAGAAAAATGATTTGAATAGGCGTCTTGGATAAGTTTGAAAATTTCGTCTGAAGTTAGAATTGCAGTTAGTCGATTGGGTGCCACAAATTTTTTGAAAATGTCTATGATTGTTGATTCAGTGTATTCCGGCATGCGAATTATTCGCCGTTGTTTGTTCCTAAAAGGCATTTTTAGTTCTGATTGTGGACTTCTGTTTGAAGCTTCAAGTACAAGTTGGAGAGAAAATTCGTTGAGCGGTTGCTCGGAAATTGGAATGCCACTGTTAAGATCCTCGTCTGCGGAGTGTATAGTAGTTCCCCTAGTACTTTGCGTCGATTCGTTCGCGTTATCGACATTTTCGTTGGTGTTGATTTCAACCTTCTTTGATGGAATTTTAATTCGACTTAGAGCGTCAGCGTTGCTGTTCTGTATTCCCTTTTTATAGACTACTTCGTAGTCGTATTCTTCAAGTTTTAACCGCCAACGTATTAGTCTAGAATTTGGGTCCTTTAGACTCATCATCCAGGTGAGAGGCTTGTGGTCGGTCACGATTTTGAACTTGCGACCGAATAAATATGGTCGAAAATATTTAGTGGCCCATACTATGGCCAAAAATTCCTTTTCTATGGTAGAGTAGTTAACCTCTGAATCGGTTAACGTTCTACTAGCGAAGCATATTGGCTTATCGCTACCGATAGGGCCTTGCGATAAAACGGCGCCAATAGCGAAGTTGCTCGCGTCCGTCGTCAAGACAAAAGGTTTGCTAAAATCTGGGTGTTGTAAAAGCGGATCATTCATCAGAATGTCTTTACAACAATTGAACGCTGTGACATACCGACTGTTGAAATCTATGGTACGGCCCTTTTTCAAGCATTCCGTCAAGGGCTTTGTTAGTTTTGCAAAGTCCTTGATAAATTTTCGATAATAACCAAGCAGTCCAAGAAATGATTTTATTTCTTTGGTGGTTTTGGGGATAGGAAAGTCAATTATTGCTTGCACTTTATCGGGGTTCGGTTTGATACCTTCAGTCGTGACTAGGTGACCCAGGAAAGTTATTTCCTTTTTCAGAAACTCCGATTTGTCGAGTTGTACTTTGAGATTTGCGGTTCGCAACTTAAGGAACACCTTCTTCAGATTCTCGACATGTTCTTGCAAGGAGGTGGAAAATATTATAATATCGTCTAAATAGACGAGGCAGACACTGCCCTGCAGTTCCTTGAGGACGTTGTCCATTACTCTTTGGAAGGTTGAGGGAGCGTTTTTAAGCCCGAAGGGCATACGCACGTACTCATAGTGCCCTCCTTCAACCGAGAAAGCAGTTTTTGGAATGTCTTGTGGGTCCATCTCTATTTGATGAAACCCGCTCGCAAGATCAAGGGTGGAAAAATACATCGATTTGCCAAGTTTGTCCAAGATGTCATTTATGTTTGGAAGCGGATATCTATCGCTAATTGTCTTTTCATTCAATTTGCGATAATCTATCACTAGTCTCCATTTTTGCTTCCCACTAGCGTCTGGTTTTTTTGGCACAATCCAGACTGGAGAGCTCCAGGGTGAATAACTTGGGCGTATGATGCCTTGTTCGAGCATGGTTGAGATTTGCTTCCGAACTTCCTCTTTATGGACAAATGGGTACCTGTAGGATTTTGTGTAAATAGGATTTTCATCGGTTGTCCTTATCCTATGTTTCACTTGATTAGTGAAACTCAGATTTTGCTCTTCCCGATGAAAGACGTCGTCAAATTCACGACAAAGTTTAAAGAGTTCTTTCTTTTCTTCAAGGTTTAAATGGGAAACGCGAAGTAAGTCTATAATGTCTTTTGGAGCCGAAAGAGTCGTGTTTTCTGTGTCGTAGCTTACGTTAAGGTTATTTATTTGTTCATATTTGAGAGAAAGGTTTTCTACCATTAGTGGATGTTCGAGGAATAGAGTTTGTTCTGAATGTGAAGTATTCATTACTTCAATCATAGCATGCCATTCGATTGCGGTGTATAGTCCTTCGGAGATTGTGAGGTCGTCTGACAATTTGGTGGACTTGATATAAATGTCACCATTTCTGGTGTCGACTGGTAATTTGATGATTGTTTTGGATCTAGGTCCAAGAGTATATTTCTGGGAAGTGAAATTAGGTTTGAATTTCAAAGGGATAGAAGTGTTATTTGTAATTAGTGTATTGTTACTAAGATCGATTTTGCCGCCAATTGCACTTAGGACATCTATGCCAATTAGCCCGTCGAAATAACCATGAAATTTAAAGATCAAGAATCTTGCGCTACCTGGTTGATTGAATTCCAGAAAGTATGGAAGCGTGACTTCTTTATTTATTTCATGCTTCGCAAGAACAGTGATAATAGAAATGGGTTTGGTTAGTTTAATATCCTGTGGGTTTACGTATTCAGGATTAATGAAAGAGGAAGATGCACCGGTGTCGATTAAGAATTTTAATGGTCGACCAAAGGGAGATGAGATGTTTATGTACGGGAGGGTATTACCGTGCTTGTTAACGTCTAAGTACCCGATTGGTCGCTCGAGGCGCTGGATGGAAAATTTGCATCATCTACTTCGGCATTGTATACTCCACTTCCATTACTTCCATAGTTTTGTTGTTCGTTCCCGTTGGGAATATAATAGGCAGCATTGTCTTCATCCTCATAATAATATTGGGAGTAATAGTTTTCTACATTATACAGGTCACTGCTAGGGTTCCCTGTTTGTTGGAACTCTGTGTCATTGCCCGAGTTTAATGGGCCATGATCTTGTTCTGCAGCATTAAATAGTTCTTCTGAGACGAATTTCGGAGGACCAGTTTGCTTGAAAAACCCACTTCGATGTTGATTATACTGAGGCTGATTTCCTCTTATAGCACCTGACAATGTATCCATGGGTTCTGGTTTGGGGAGTGAACCATTGTTTGGTTTATTTAACATGGGCTGGGCGTGCCGAAAGTTTGTAGGGAATTGGTTTTGTGAATTGTAAAAATTTGGGAAGTTTGGTTGTCTGTTGGGTATAGCTTGGTTTCCCCGTTGGAAATTATGAAAATTTGTTTGTCTCGAAATAGGTTGGTTACCCCATTGGAACGGTTGTTGGAAGAAGGGTCTCTGTTGTGGAAATGAGATTGGAGGCAGGAGTCTCTGCTGCGGAAATGGGATTGGAGGCAAGGACCTCTGCTGTGGAAATGGGACTGGAGGCTTTAGGGGTCGAAATAGACTGTTTGCACTGGATAACTTTGGAGGTTGATGCTTTTGGTCTGAATTTAAATGGTATTTATCAGTTTTGGAGTAATATATGTTTTGCTCCTTTATGCAATATGCATACGCGGTAGCTAGCGTGTCTGGCTTCATGGCCCGGATCGTTGAACCAAGGGGTTCTCTTAAACCAGACAAAAATGTATTCAGACACATTTCAGAAAATAACGATTTCTTTGAACTCACAACATTTATGTCTTTCTCATGGATGTTCACATGATTATTCATACTTGACAGCAATTCAACAATTTCACTGTAAAATTTTTGAATCGAATCACTTCCTTGTTTTAGATTGTGTAAATCTTTTATAAGTGACGTCTCGGTTCTTTTATCCGCGTAATGTAAGATGAGGTTTCCTCTGATGGCACTCCAATCTAATGGGGTTCCATACATGTTGAGGATTTCGTTTGCATCCCCGACTATTTTATTCCTTATGGCCCTTAATAGAAGTTGGCCATAGGGTGTGCCATTTGTAACCTGAATGAGGCATAGAATTTCTTCGACGTTGTCGAGGAAATCGAACAATAATCTGGGGTTTCCTTCGAACTTTGGAAGGTCCTTAATCGCATCGGGAACCCGCAGTGAGTTGAATATATCCATACCGGTGAGGGTAATTGGATTGGGACATGGGTCCGGGTTTGCCATTTCCGACACGGTAACTTCACTATTCCCTGATTTTATATTATCACGAATATCAATCAAATCACTTAGCTTTGATAAACTGAACGAGCGAACGAAATTTCTGGTTGTTTGGTCACTTTCACTTCCAAAAATGGTACTCAAATTTTCACTATTATTTCCTAGTTCTTCTCTCGAGTTATTAAGCCTATTTCTAAAGATACTTTGGAGCGTGGAGTAAGGTTTGAAGGAGGAGGATTTCTTTTTAGGAACAAGAGGCATTGATCCAAAGTTTTCAACTTACAGGAGAAGTATGGCAGCTGTCCTCATTACGGTTGTTCCAGTTGTAAAGCTCGTCTGGTGTAGTGTCTGCTTTTAGAAGCGATGTCCTCTCGCCAAGCCTGCTTTCAGTCGCAACGATGATCCCTCGTCACTTGCACTTCACACTACCGCGAAAATTTTCCAAATCGTAAGCGATTTCCTCTCGCGAACCCGATGAACCGTCGGTATCTACGATTTTAAAAAAGAATCCGCACGAACTCGATGAAATCACGTCCTCCGCCTTTTAGTTAAACGACTGCGCCAATTAAGGATCGTGGTGATCCTTATTGCAAAAAAAACTAATTTTTTGGTTTAACAATTTATTTGAGCAGCGTTGCTGCTATGAACTTCCAGAATACAATGACAATCTTCCAATATTCAGTTACAATTTATTTGTTATAATTGATGACATTGTCATCCGGCATGTGTTGGAATTAGGTTACAATAATGAATTGGCATGTGTCGGAATTGGATTACGAAATTATTTAATTTGCACTTTTGATACACAGTTCGATGCTCTGTTACCGGCACGTGTAATGATGGTGTTAGGGTGTAATGGTGGTGTTAGGGTGATGATCTCGTAACTCGCGCACTACCAGCTCTAAACTCGCCGATCTGCTAACACACAGCTCGCAATGTGCTCCTGCTCAGTTTCGTTCATCGATCAGCAATCTTCCGACGATCAGTATCAGAATTTCTGATCCGATCTCTTCCAAAGAGCAATACCAGAATTTCTCATTAGCTATCTTCGAGCAGTACTGCTCGTCGGAAGAGCTGATCGGAACTTTGCGCTTTGCGTTGCGAGCTGTTAGCAATCACTATTTTCCATTCCTTTTCAATAAAATCACTGCTATTAGAAGAGCTGCTCTTTTTCACAGATATTGAAAAAGAGCAATCGCAGTTATCACTGCGATTGAAAAAGAGCAGGTTTTTGCCATCTCTAGTCGACACCCTCCAGTCGCGTACCGCGTGCTGAATGTTCTCAGAAATCAGAGTCATATCCAGTACCTCTTGTCGAATTTTAGTAATTGTGTGGGTTTCGATATGGAACGCAGTTCACATGCACTTGTATTACTTGCATTGTATTTCTCAATGACAGTTTAATCATCATATGTCGTGTTTTGAAATCTGTATTAGATTTTCTGAACTATAAATTTAAAAAATAATAATGATAAAAATAATAAAAGTTGGTTCATTTCCAACATTACACAGAAGGAGGTTAGATTCGATTATATACTCGAACAATAGCTCCCCGCGTTCGTTCGTGTCGGTACTACCCCATACAGTATGGTGCGCATTTGCATCGCATCCGAATATAAGGCCAGTACCAAGTGTCTTCGATGAGGCAATCGAATTCCTCAAGTATTCGGGGGGAAAAGTCCCCACGTAGTCAAAAGGCAGATATGCTGAGATCAGCCAATATCTCCTGATCCCAATTTCAAGACTGACTACTACATAGTCCTTGTTACTGTGTTCTGTGACGAGAAACGCCTTAAGCGACTTCTTAAAGAGGCACATGATTCGAACAAACAGAAGGTCTTATCAAGACAAAAACTTTCGTTCTGTACGATTTTGTGAAACTTATACCAAACAACGCGACTACCACGAAACAAATACGAAATCTTTTTATTTCCGGAACTCTCGCATTTTTGCTCCGGAGGTGTAGTCATAGAGGAAAGGTGTAGTAGCCGCTCAGCAATATGAATGAGCCCAATCGTGAAAATGACAGACGTACATATGTTTAGTTTGCGACCGGCAGGAAATGTCCCGCGAATGAAAACTATTATTTTATTACGAACGCAGGTGTACTATATTCATTCTAACACCATAGCACGGTTCCGCACATCTTAAAGGACGCGTTCAACACTTTTATGTGTGTAATGAGATTCTCATTTTCCGGAAAATCTACTTGTTTCGGCGGGCTTTTAAGGCGCGCGCTATTTTCGTGAAATTTGGGTGTTTCGCACTATATTTTACATTACAAACCCACAAAGGGAATGTAAGATTCGAATCTCGCAAGATTACCACACAATTTCACGAAATAAACTTGATTTTCTTAGATAAAATCGCACTTCAAAATCCGCGCAAGATCAGTCGTTCAAATCAATCAAAGTCGAAGAAATGTCATCCAAGCTACTAAACTAACAGAACAGCTATTCAAGTTTGGTTCCCCACACACAAGTGTATATGTGAGTTTATACTATACTCAGATTAGGTTAGGTTAAGTTCAAATGGCTGCCGTGTGTACCACAGGCACACATAGACCAGTATAAGGTTCGTTGTGTTACCACTGAGTTATCTCCGGACCATCTTATTCATTGAACCACCCGGAGCGTGTAATGAAATGCTGAAATTTCCCAACATCGACGTTGGCTAAATCATCCAGTCCATGAAAGAAATATGAACCAAAGATTTCCTTACGCCTGCCTGACAGCGCAGGACAGGTGCAGAGGAAATGGAACGTACATCCCATCTCATCCTCATCTCCGTAGCTTCTACAGAAGTCATTGAACGGGAGCCCAAACCTCCTGGCATGCTCACCAACTGCCCAGTGACCAGTGATGACTCCCACGATCGCACTAATGTGTTGTCGTTTCAGTGATAATAATCTAGCGGAACGGTTCGCATTCAGCATGGGCCATAAAGACCTTATGGAGTGGCATGTGCCGCCGTCTCTCCATCTATTATCTGTTTTGCGGATCGCCTCAGATTTTAGTGTCTGTCTACAAGCCGCAATGGGCATATAAATATTTCGGTGAAGTTGTGACGACCTATAAATTGTACCTTGTCTAGCGAGCTCATCTGCCTTACAGTTACCCGCGAAGTTCGAAGTTGCTATGACCCGGAATCCAGCATAGAACAATGTTGAAGAAATTACCCATCGCAGTAAAAGATTGACGACATTTCGAAACTGTCTTAACGTAGTCAGACCAGGTTCAAGGGATTTGATAACAGCTTGACTATCAGTAAAAATAGTTATGTCTCTAACAGAAATGACATGCCTCCCCAGCCAAGTGAGTGTGTAACGGACCAAGTCGGACACATAAGTGTCTATTTTTGAATTTGTGTATTTTCACAAATGTACTTAATTTGGATTTACTTCAAATCATTTACATTTGTGAAAGGTCACTTCAAATTCAAAAGTAGGCATTTATGTGTCAGAATAAACCGCTGTAATTAATTTCAGGGATGGGAAGATTCTAAATTGGCGAAGCGACTTTTTGGCGGAAAAATGAGCAGGAGTGGGAAAAAGAAAAAACGACGAAGTGGAACGGATGAAAAACGGGAGTTCTATGGGAGACGCCGCCGAGTGAGGATGTATTTCGCAAAAAAAAAAGAAAAAAAAAAGGAAAAGTGTTCTGATCCTCAGTTCGATTGGTAATCGCTGCCGTCGTCAGTAAAGGCATGAGCGACGAAATGAGTCTAGTTTGCGTGTCGGTCAAGTGTCGTTCTGCGATTATTTGGTTTTGATTTTGCGTCTACATGCTAATCAAAGAAAAGAACCGTCCTCGGAGACCCACCCATAGCGTCGTCATTATTGGTTTCCCCCCTTTTTGCTGGTGCTAATATCCATGAAGGGTGAATGTCTGTCCGTTCACACGTAACGGCTGTCGGATTCGATAGACGGACGATCCCCGTGTCAGAAAGGACAACACAACCACCCGCATGCAACCAGTGGCCCCTTGTGTATAAAGTGTATACCGCCTGCCGAGAATATCCCTATCGACGGGTGGCAGATCCGCCATTCGAAAAGTGGTATTATTTACGTCCAATAAGTCATGCATACAGAGTGTCCTTCGGATGCGGTATAGATTATGAGTCTCGGCGAGTTTTGCTTCCTGTCGATCGGTCATCTTGTTCACGTCTACGTGTCATGTTTGTTTAAAAGCCAGTATATGCATTGAATGCAAGCATCATCAGCATCATCTGCGTCATCGTCAGCAATAGTTCAACGCCAATTAAATGCCTATCACAGTGTGTGTCATAAAAATGTGCAAACAAAAAAATATATATAAAATTTTATTTTAAATCTTCCGTTGAAAGCCGTAATTTATCTTGAAATGTGTAATTAATAATATAATTGTGTTACTATTGGGTCTTTCGAACGTGTATAATAACTTTAATATTTCAGCAGCTCCTGTGTCTGCGGTGGCCACCAGCAATTCAGGGGTAAGTGCCTTATATTGATTTTGTTAGCCGTATCCAACTGCTTCTTCCTTGCTTGCTACGTTTTTGTTGTCTCTTTGCGCAGCCGAAAAGCCCAAAATTTAGTGCATGCAATTAGTTAAATTTTTGAGATCGCGTTTTGTATAAGAAAAAAAAAATTGAAATAAAAATGTCTTTGGTTCGTTGAACTACTGAATTTCCTTTGAGGAACTTACCCCACCTCCCTTTCAGGTTGGCGTCAAAGATGGTTTGAGTAGTTAAATTTTTAACTGTCGCTCCGTTATGGGAGGCCCCCACCAATTTTTCTATTTCGGCCAAGGGGGCCTCAAGGTCGGGTTCTCTCTTTTACTTTCAGCGGGTATAGAAGGCCGGGGTCCATCGCCATCTGGGCCCTGGAGCACAAGAGATGGCACCTGCGCTGGCTGGCGCCACGCTTTCTCTATTTTCCCCAAATTTTATACCCCCATATTGTGTTGTCTTCCCCAGGCCTGTGATTCCCTTTAAATATGTATGGACAGGGGCAGCGAGCGGCGAAAACCCCGCCCATATCTCCCGAACTGAGCTACAGTAAGCACAGGCCGCCGCTTAGCTCGTTGAGGAGCCAACTTTGGCAGCTGTCACTACAGGACCTTAACGGTCAAAATGGCTCCGTCCCGTTGACAACTTTGGGTGTCTCCATCGTCCTTTACAAGTGTCTCCATAATCGCCGTCATCTCGGCCTGAAACACACTGCAGTAGTTAGGGAGATGAAACGAGATATTTATACAGGGTTACTGGTAACTCGACGTGTTCCTTGCAAGGCGTTATGCCCGGTTCACATTATTCCAGTAACCAATCCAGTCCAGTAATTCAGTCCAGCGCTGGATTGCTACTGGAATAATGTGAACCGGCACTGGACAGCTATCCAATCCAGCAATCCAGTCCAGTAATCCAGTCCAGTGACTGGATTGTCGGTCTACTTTTTCATTCCAGCTCGCCTAGAAATCATTGTTACTATAGTTACCGAATAAACAACACACTCGCAGGACTACTGGACTGGAATCATGTAGACGATATGATCCAGTCCAGCACTGGACTGGATTGCTGGACTGGATTGCTGGACTGGATTACTGGACTGGAATAATGTGAACCGGGCATTATAATAGAGTCAAAATGCAACAAAATAAAGCCACAAATGTTCTACCGATTTTCAGTGGTTACTGAGATATTTGAACTTTTGGGATTTTAAAAAACAAACACGGATTTAGCCATTTAAAGTATGAATTAAAAAAAACTGCTTAGTAACTGGGTCAAAACTTATTTTTTTCTCTTAGCCAACATTGTGGCAGATACTTCCCAATCATTCATTTTTTACTTATTTTTAAATGTAGTATTACTCAAAAAAATTATATGACACAAAGTGTACAAACCATTACACAAACATGTCCGTCTTGTAGCTTTCCAAAAAGGTATAAATATCAATAGAAATCCTTCAAATAATTGAAGGAACTTGCATTAACTTTAACGGGGAACCATTATTCGATTTTTAGGTTTAAAAAAAAACACGGATTTAGCCATTTAAAATAAGAATTAAAAAAAAAATACTTAGAAATCTACTTTCTTCTCATAGCCAACACTATCCAAAAAATTTCTCAATCATTAAAAATTTCAAAAATACTTCATCTCTCGAATTTTATAATTAAAAATCTTTAAAAAAAAATATTTGTTTGACTTGATTTAAAATGAATTATTACTCAAACAAATTATATGGCACAAAGCGTACAAACCATTAGGAAAACATGCCCATCTTGTCAGCTTTCCAAAAAGGTATAAATGTCAATTCAAACCCTTCAAATAATTGAAGTAAAGCCATTAATCGATTTGAAAAAAATAAAACAATTGCATAAATTCATACAAATTTCGAACATAAAGTTTCTTCTTTTCATTCAGTGTATTGAACCTTTTTATTGCCTAACTGCATAATTTAAAGGAGTAATCATAAAGTAATTGACAAGAGTGCTTAAAGGTATGTAACGCAAAGTCATAAAATAATTCGCATTGGATAAAATATTACAGGTAAAAGTGATCTAATGAATGGAAAATATGTAGGTAGTTTAAAGAAGCGTCATACAGTAATTAACAATAGTCTTTATAAAAGTTGGTATTTGTATAGAATAATTCTAATAAAAACTGATGCAATGAATGAAAAGAAGAAACTTAATGTTCGAAATTTGTATGAATTTATGCAGTTGCCTTATTTTTCTCAATTAATGGCTTTCCTTCAATTATTTGAAGGGTTTGAATTGACATTTATACCTGTTTGGAAAGCTGACAAGATGGGCATGTTTTCCTAATGGTTTGTACGCTTTGTGCCATATAATTTTTTTGAGTAATAATTCATTTTAAATCAAGTCAAACAAATATTTTATTTTTAAGATTTTTAATTAAAAATTTCGAGAGATGAAGTATTTTTGAAATTTTTAATGATTGAGAATTTTTTTGCATAGTGTTGGCTATGAGAAGAAAGTAGATTTCTAAGTATTTTTTTTTTTAATTCTTATTTTAAATGGCTAAATCCGTGTTTCTTTTTTAAAAACCTAAAAATTCAAATATCTCAGTAACCACTGAAAATCGGTAGAACATTTGTGGCTTTATTTTGTTGCATTTTGACTCTATTATAACGCCTTGCAAGGAACACGTCGAGCTACCAGTAACCCTGTATTTAGCCTATCGGAATGGATTCCGGCTCCTACTCCATCGTTATTCTTGGAGCCATCCGTGTAAAACTCCACAGAGTCCGGCAGCGAGAGCGCATTCTCTTTCCATTGATTGCGTGAAGGGATTATGCTTAAAAAATTCTTGTCAAGGAAATATTTAGGAGCGGTGTAGTCAGTGCTTGCAGGAACATCCAGGTTGCTCAAGATAGCCGCGTGTCCAGTACCCAATATACTCCACCGACCCATATCGTGAAGAGGTATGGCCGTACTTGCAGCCATCTGTTCGCCATAAATGTCCAACGGAAGCAGGTTGAGCAGCATGTTCAGAGCGGCAGATGGAGTGGTTCTTAGAGCCCCACAAATTGCCACACTAGCCAGTCTTTGCACCTTCCCCAGCAATTTACGGTTGGCCTCTATCCTTAGAGCAGTCCACCATACAACTACCCCATACATTAGAATGGGACGGAGAACCGCCACGTACAACCAATACAGAACATTCGGCTGCAAGCCCCATTTTTCGCCTATGTCTCTTTTACAAGAGTATAAAGCAATGGTGGCTGTTGCGTACGATAGCTCAAAAAATATTTGTTACCAATCAAATTGTTCGACGGACCAATTTACTTTTGTTGTAAATGATGACAGCCTCCTACTCGGCTACAATCCTGATGGCAAAACCTTTATTTTATTGCTCCTTTCATTCTTCACAATATCACTATTTACTGCACTATTATATAAAATTCACTTTTGAAACGTTATAATAACTCACTTTATTATAGATCAAAAAATTAGTACTTCAAAAATAAAATATAAACTTCGATATAAATTATGTGATGATAATTTCAACAAATTCAATATAAAATTGCGAATCAAGACTTTAGACAAAGACTGCGAAAAAAACTGTGTCGTTACCAGCTGATTCCTTGCTTATATATGAAAAAAATGACTGAAAATAGCGGTTGCCCGTTATCTACAAATTTGCCCTCAATACGATAAATTTGTATCTTACTGTACGCGGTACATGTAAAAACGAAACTGCGCGAAATGTCAAAGTTGACAAATGTGTGACAGTTCTCCAAATAAACAAACAAGTAAGTATTTTATATGGACCATAAATGTTCAATCACGTAATTAATAATGCTTTTTGCTGCTTTGGAACATTCCTGTTTCGCGAATTATAAGAGAATTCTCTCTATTGCATTTAGAGAGAATCCTTAATTGCGCCATTTCCGCTTTAGGTAGTCCATTTCCGCTTTAGGTGGTAACATCCTAGAAGCCACGCGGGGGGATTTGTTAGTCCTAAAGTGCGTTGACATGATCAAACTAGGGTTTGACAAACCACCTATTTGAACGTGTGAACCCGTTGTCAAACTGGTTTGAAGTCTTGTGCTCCTGTCAAACCGTAGTTGGACGGTGCTCAACTTTTCATCAAATGCTAGTTTGTCAAACCGTAGTTTGATCATGTCAACGCGCTTTAAAGCGGAAATTTCTTGAGTTTTATGGAAATTCTCTCTAATCAAATAGAGAGAATTCTCCTAATTTTTGCGAAACAGGAATGTTCCGGGATTTATAATTCCTAAAGTGCCGCATGCTATCATATCATCGAATACGGAATATGTTTTGTTTGTTTTTTAAAATTCACGGGAAAATTTTCTCGAAAAAATAATTTTGGGCCAGTATAAAACTTTTGTATTGTATTCATGGTACTTTTCATTTAACGGCGGACTGTATACCAGGCTTATAGAAAACAAAAGCAAACAACATATTTGATGATATGACAACATGCGTCACCAAAGATACTTTAAAATGAAATCCAATTTCAGGCAAATTGGTTACCAGAATCGATGCATGATCGAAGATATTTCGATTTCTTCCACATCAGAGACAAACCGATGACAAAGGTCGGTATATAATCGAAAACATTTAAATTTTTCCAGTTTCGGAAGCAAACCCATGAATGGAACCGCTATAGGATCGAAAACTTTTCGATTCCACTGGGTATCGGAGACAAATCTATTGCTAGAAATGTACCGCGCTCATACTGACAGCGACATTTTAATTATGTCTGGGCCATTTTTGGCCCCTTGGATTGGTCTGGCTGCTTACAAAAAGTCTTGAAATAGTTCCCTAAGTATCATATATAAAAATAAAGAATCAGACTATTAGTAAAATTAAAATTTTTTGCGAGTTTTAAAGCGTCTGGTGGCAATAACCGCCCGCGGGAAGTGTCTGGCAGTGTTGATTATTAGCTTTTGACAATATTCTGTAAAACATACGTAAAAATCAGCACTCAGAATTTAAGAAAAGTTAATAATTTTTTTACGGATCTTTGGCACCTCGTAGCTGTAAATTGGCCGTCGGCCCAAGCTAACAAGTATGCATATGTTCAAAGTACATACTAACACTACTCAATCCCACACATTTTGTTACTCAGAAAATAAGTAACGTCTGGCGGCCCTGGGATCTTGGACTAGTACGCGGTACATGTAAAATGATACAAGGTATCTACACTGCATGCAGATACATCAGAACATGGATATGTCTTTGGCTACCGACTGCGTGGAACCTGTTGTGTTGAAGATGTCGACGTAAGTTTTATAAAGATCCCAGTATAGTTATACTGGATGAAATCATTCGACAAAACACGCCCCACGCTTTCGGCAGGCATAAGACATATCCATGTACCGATGTATCTGCATGCAGTGTAGATACTTTGTATCATTTTCAAGACATACCGTCCCGCATAGTGTACAAGAGAATACAAATTAACCCAACCGTTGCCCCGTGTGTGGATCAAGCGATCATACACTCTTCATATTTTATATGCGCCTGTGCTTTGTTAGTACGAAAATCCGCGATCGATCGCGTCAAGCCGCGGTCTAGCTAAACACATACTTACTATTAGATACTTAGATAGTACTCGTCTAAGTCTAAAGACGGTAAGCGCGACAACACAATTTTATTGCATTAACGTTTACGTTATCCGCGCTGCACAAACTGCATCATTTGCACTATTCTCCTCACTAAAACGGAATTGTGCACTGTTAGTTGATATATCATCGATCGTGATAGTACGCGGTATGCGCGATACAAGTACGGTCGTAAGTTCCTTACATCTCACGGGAAAAACACGTTGGTGACTTTGGTGACACTGATTTCAGTCGGCTGGATGGGATTGGCCATCATAAGAAAGGGGTAGATCCGCCGCGGAAGACCATAAATGTTCAATCTCTTAATTAATAATGCTTTTATTTTCCTTTTCAGTGGTCGTCGTGTGATCTTGCAGGTGATAGCCGACTGGGACGTGAATTCATTTATCAGGTAATAAGACAGACAGACAGACAGTTTTAAATGAATTCTTTCGAAGTGATGCTTTGTGGTGTTTTTGATTTCAGCCGTCATCGTGGGATTTGTTCCTCAACAGACAGGATAGCTTCAAATGGATGTATAGATGCACTAATGCACAATAGTTGTACGGCTGCTTCGACATCCATGGTGAGTATGCTTCTGAACAGTGGCTTTATTCACCCGTTCCTGTAGATTGGGCTTCCATCCCAACTTCCTATCTAGGATAAGTCCCAAGAATTTCGCCTGATCAGCGAAAACCAACCTCGTTCCATTTAGCGTCGGAGGTTCGACTGGAGGTATTCTGTACCTTCTTGTGACGAGAACTAGTTCCGTTTTATTCGGATTTAAGGTCAAACCTCAGTGTTCAGCCCATGCGATTAGTAGTGAGAGGGCATATTGTAAAACTTCACTAAGAACACTAGGAAATTTTCCTGATATAGCAATAGCAATATCATCTGCATAAGCACATATCCTGCAACCTAGCCTTTCCAGGTCCAAAAGCAGCCCATTTACAGCCAGGTTCCAAAGCAGAGGAGAGCATCCCGCCTTGTACCTCTGCTTACCCTTCTACGCTCCGTCGATGAGCCCAAACTAGTATGTATCACCCTAGTCGTTAATAGAAGGTTAACAAGTCTGCAGATCGAGTCGTCCATCTGCAGAGCAGAGAGTGCATCAATGATAGCACTAGGTTTGACGTTGTTAAAGGCACTTTCGATTTCAAGAAAAACAGCCATAGTATACTCCTTGAAGCTCAAGGATGTCTCAATATAGCTCACAATAGAGTGTAGAGTAGTGTCCACAGACTTTCCCTTCCAGTATGCATGCTGTGAATCAGATAGAAGGTTAGATGGAATGGTGGCACGTAAGTGGATATCAATCAGTCTTTCAAACAGTTTTAAAAGAAATGATGATAAGCTAATAGGCCTCAGATCACTGGGACGCGCGTGCGAGCTTTTACTTGCTTTCGGTATGAAGACCACTCTAACTTCAGTCCATCGCTTTGGAATGTGAACCAGAGTCAAACAGGCCCGGAAAATGGTCTCAATCCATGGAGCCACAATGTCAGATGATTTCTGCAGATCAGCCGGAATAATTCCGTCCGGTCCCGCCGATTTAAAGGGTTCGAAGCTTGTGATAGTCCAAAGAATCTTTTCCTTCGATAGCATATTTGTGGAGTCGCACGGGGCGGTGTCGGCCACAGGCGAATGCTCCACCGAAACATAAGGTGAGCTACCCGGGAAGTGTGTATCAAGCAGGACCTCAATCATTTCCTTCCTTGAAGAAGTCTACGAACCGTCCTCTTTCAGCAGATAGCTGGGAATGGATGGATTTGTGGCCAGAACTTTGCGAAGCCGAGAGGTGTCACTATACCCCTCAATACGCTCACAAAAAAGCTTCCAAGAATTACGTTTAGCTTTTCTTAATTCCTTCCTAAATAATCCAAGACTTTTTTTATAGGAACTCCAATCAGATTCCAGCCTCGATGATTTTGCCTTATTAAAGGACCTTCTACAGGTTATTCTAAGTTCGGAGATCATAGAATTCCACCAAACTGGTTTTGCTTTACCTCTTTGTCTGCTGTCAGGACATGATTTCTTAGCAGCCTTATTCAGTGCGCCCGTTAGTGTATGCACCATATCATCTAGTTCTATCTTATTTCGCGGCTGGGCTGGAAGAGGGGGTAAACTTCCCAGAAGAATTTCTCGATGTTTAGTCCAGTTAGCACGCTTCCTGTTTAAAATGACTGGCTTAGTCTCTGGAGTATCATCGAGGCTGAATTGAATGTAGCGGTGATCAGAGAGAGAGAGAGAGAGTGATCAGTCGACACTAGAGATGGTATGCTCTTTTCATACCTGCGATTTTTTCACCGCTCTTTTAAAAAAGCAGTAGCATATTGTGATTGAAAACTGAAAAGAGCTGCTATTGGAAGAGCAGAAATAATGAGTACTGCATACTACGTATTATTTACGGTCTATCGCCAATACAATTCTCGCCACTTCGTTTTAGCTCGCTAGGATCGCAACGCAAGGTTTTTGTTGTTATTCGTATCTCTTTTCTATGAAAACAAATTGAAAAAAAAAAGAACTCGGGCGAAATACCACGAGCAAAAAACCACGGGCAAAAAAAAACACGGGAAAAAAACCACACATTAAACCAATGTGAAAACACTAACAACGCTATACGCCACGAACAACAACAACAAAAACAATGCTGTACAGAAATGAATTGAATGCGAGCATTCTTGCATCATCTACGTTTCTTGATAGTGTCGGCGCCAGAGCCCGACAATCATTTCGCGCGCACTACCAGCTCTAAACTCGCCGATCTGCTAACACACAGCTCGCAATGTGCTCCTGCTCAGTTTCGTTCATCGATCAGCAATCTTCCGACGATCAGTATCAGAATTTCTGATCCGATCTCTTCCAAAGAGCAATACCAGAATTTCTCATTAGCTATCTTCGAGCAGTACTGCTCGTCGGAAGAGCTGATCGGAACTTTGCGCTTTGCGTTGCGAGCTGTTAGCAATCACTATTTTCCATTCCTTTTCAATAAAATCACTGCTATTAGAAGAGCTGCTCTTTTTCACAGATATTGAAAAAGAGCAATCGCAGTTATCACTGCGATTGAAAAAGAGCAGGTTTTTGCCATCTCTAGTCGACACCCTCCAGTCGCGTACCGCGTGCTGAATGTTCTCAGAAATCAGAGTCATATCCAGTACCTCTTGTCGAATTTTAGTAATTGTGTGGGTTTCGATATGGAACGCAGTTCACATGCACTTGTATTACTTGCATTGTATTTCTCAATGACAGTTTAATCATCATATGTCGTGTTTTGAAATCTGTATTAGATTTTCTGAACTATAAATTTAAAAAATAATAATGATAAAAATAATAAAAGTTGGTTCATTTCCAACATTACACAGAAGGAGGTTAGATTCGATTATATACTCGAACAATAGCTCCCCGCGTTCGTTCGTGTCGGTACTACCCCATACAGTATGGTGCGCATTTGCATCGCATCCGAATATAAGGCCAGTACCAAGTGTCTTCGATGAGGCAATCGAATTCCTCAAGTATTCGGGGGGAAAAGTCCCCACGTAGTCAAAAGGCAGATATGCTGAGATCAGCCAATATCTCCTGATCCCAATTTCAAGACTGACTACTACATAGTCCTTGTTACTGTGTTCTGTGACGAGAAACGCCTTAAGCGACTTCTTAAAGAGGATGCACGATCGGGGCCTACCTTGATTCGTAACACAAAAAGTAACATACTCAGGAGACCCCAGGCCCCGTACGCGATCACAAACGACCCAGGGTTCCTGCACCAATACAATATCTTCACCACTGTTGCCCAGACGGAGAAGAAGTGCCGCAGAAGCTGCTTTCGAATGATGAATATTAATTTGTAAAAAACTTACCATGATGACTATGTTGGTTTTGTTACAATCACAGTAGCGTCGAGGTCTCCTTCGACGTCCCACTCGAAAAGGTCATCCCCAGATTCAGCAGCAGACGTACGTTCAATAGTTTCCAGCTCAGTGCAGAGGGAAATAGCATCCTCATCTGAAACAGGCCTTTCCGGCTCACGCAGCGGCTGAGCTTCAGCATCTTCACCGTGGCTCTGGACCACCTCCATAGA
The DNA here is from genome assembly GCA_964017055.1 of Chloromyia formosa. Classification (NCBI taxonomy): domain Eukaryota; kingdom Metazoa; phylum Arthropoda; class Insecta; order Diptera; family Stratiomyidae; genus Chloromyia; species Chloromyia formosa. The sequence goes on from OZ024817.1 coordinate 48,503,693, forward strand.
AATCGGCGCAGAATCTTCAACTCGCACCTTCTTTCCGTCCTTTTTGTACACTTTAAACGTTATTGATTGGAAGCCGTACTTAATCACACCTTCGGTTTTTGCTAGATCAGCCAAGGAATCTGTATTGACGACGATAACCGCACTTCAAGAATCCTCTACCGGCTTAGTAAAGCCGGTAGAGGACCACTCTCCAGTCGTGAGTACGGAGATCTCCATTGCTCGCTTGTATAAGATACAAAATCTCATTTGCATCCCTAGATTCGGCCGGAAGCCAGGTGCGAGCCCTTGGTCGAGTGAGGATCTTATCTTTCGTTACGACCTCGAGTTTAGCACTTGGCCAAACTTCTCCAACCTTACCAATAGCAGTTATAAACAGTTCGGATTACCTCTGGTCCGCGAACAGCATGAGCTTGACGCGGTCCTGGTACCAGCCACCGTCTTTGCAGATTGGAGCGGGACCAGGATGCTCTTACATCAAACTTCTGAAGTTCAAGGCTAGCTTGCACTCAACCTTCTTCCACTTCTTTATTGTGATGCTTCCGTCCGCATCGCCCCTATCAATTACCGCTAGTTCCGTCCATCCCTTCAACGCCTCCGCGTAGGAAGGAGTGGACCCACTCGTAGCGGTAGTTTTAGGCCTCTTTGAAGTCCCTAGTGACTCATCCACAGATCTATTCCTGTTGGACACAGCTTGCTGCATCGGAATATCAGCGGTCAACCCCATAGCCCATTCGAGCGATGCTTTCTGCTTCTCTGTTCTTTGTTCCTCTAGAATGCCTAAGAGGAAACTTCGGAGTCGCAGCGCACTTCGTCGCTCCCGATGACGAGCACGGGGTATAGAGGGCAAATTTCCACCCGATTTTGTGGATAAAGTTTGGTCCACCCGCAGGACCGGATCCTGCACCTCACGGCTTGGGCCAGGCTTAGCCGGGGCCAAAGTACTACTTGGAGAGGAGACGCCTTGCCGTCGATTTGGACCAGGCTGAGGCGGATCCGCAGAGCCACCCGTAGGTGGGGCATTGGACTCGGCCGTACGAATAAAGGAGCTCCCGCCACTCCCAGATACAACTCTACGAAGGCTCATAGCTGCGCGCTTGTTGGAGCCACTGTAAAAAAAATTATTTTTTCATTTTTAGTCCGACCCGGTGTAATAAATCTGATCGGCACAAGCGGCCACCGCCAGCAAAACAGATACGCACATTCAGAGTACTACCACTGAGATTATAGACTCTACTGAAATGCGTTTAATATTACGTTTACACTATACTCAGATTACTTCATCTGCCCCGGCTGATTTATATTACGTTTACACTATCCCCAGATTACTTCATCTGCGCCAGCTGAGATAATCTGCGACTGTCAAATACATACAATTTTGAACTCACCACATCCAGATTACGCAGCACATGAAGTAATCTGGGGATAGTGTAAACGTAATATTAATCTGGAACTGTCAAATACATACAATTTTAAACTCACCACACCCAGATTAAGCAGCAGATGAAGTAATCTGGGGATAGTGTAAACGTAATATAACAATCCGGAGTTCTGTCACTTTGTAAACGCATAACAAAGAAAGGAAAATTCACTGTTGGTACCGGACATTTGCGCACTGCCCAGATAAAATACCTAATAGTGCACAGTAAGCACCGGTTTAATATTACGTTTACACTATCCCCGGATTACTTCATCTGCGCCGGCTGATTTATATTACGTTTACACTATCCGCAGATTACTTCATCTGCGCCAGCTGAGATAATCTGTGACTGTCAAATACATACAATTTTGAACTCACCACACCCAGATTACGCAGCAGATGAAGTAATCTGGGGATAGTGTAAACGTAATATTAATCTGCAACTGTCAAATACATACAATTTTAAACTCACCACACCCAGATGAAGCCGCAGATGAAGTAATCTGGGGATAGTGTAAACGTAATATAACACGTCAATACTCGGAATAGCGCCACTACTAACCGCACAAAAAACAAACCGTAAGCACCGGTCAGATTTTTCAGTCCAGTTAGAACACAAGGTCTGTGTTGAAAAAATAACAGGCCACAAAATCCAAAGAAAAGAGAAACTGCTCGCGGTATACGAATTTATAGCAAATATCGTAACGCGACACTAATTTTACGTTTACACTATCCCCAGATTACTTCATCTGCGGCTTCATCTGCGCCGGCTGATTTAATCTGGAACTGTCAAATACATACAATTTTAAACTCACCACACCCAGATTATATTACGTTTACACTATCCGCAGATTACTTCATCTGCGCAAGCTGAGATAATCTGCGACTGTCAAATACATACAATTTTGAACTCACCACACCCAGATTACGCAGTAGATGAAGTAATCTGGGGATAGTGTAAACGTAATATTAAGCAGCAGATGAAGTAATCTGGGGATAATGTAAACGTAATATAATATTACGTTTACACTATCCCCAGATTACTTCATCTGCGCCAGTTGAGATAATCTGCGACTGTCAAATACATACAATTTTGAACTCACCACACCCAGATTACGCTGCAGATGAAGTAATCTGGGGATAGTGTAAACGTAATATTAGCCACATTCTGCGGGTGTGAAAGACTACTGTAGATAAAAGAAAAAAGAAACAGCGGCTCACGCAGCAAAAGCACTTAGCAGAACAATACATCCGCTCACTCCGACGGTTGAGAGACTAGTCAGATTACTTCATCTGCTGCTTAATCTGGGTGTGGTGAGTTTAAAATTGTATGTATTTGACAGTTGCAGATTAAATCAGCCGACGCAGATGAGGTAATCTGGGGATAGTGTAACCGTAATATCAGACTACATCCGTATAGATCATAGATATATATTAAACAGATATGAAATTGGCACAGAGTGGGGGTAAAAATTTGAATATCGAGCTATGGCTGACATATCCGCGCCTGCGCACTGAAACGCGCACAACACGTATTAATATTTGGCCAAGGGGCCCGAGGAGCGAGGGGCCAAATGCTTCGCAAATGTCAAAATTGTGACTGAGTGGCCGATGGTGTAACGACATTTACCGAACGTATGGCGACCGCGTGCAAATGGGTAGCAGTGCGCGTACGCGGCTTGGTTAAAAAATAACCTGAAGCACAGAGTGGGGATAATACTATTACCTATCTGTTCTATTTAAATCTATGGTATAGATCGTTGGCCATTCCCTATAAAGAAATAGAAGATAATATGGAACGGGGGTTTTCACACTGAGCCCATATGTGTTTGCGTTCGCATTGAGCGAGATTCTTGATCTCGACCCAAGATGCTTGATCTCGAGCGAGATCAAGTGAAATTTTACTTGATCTTCCATTTAAATACTTGATCACGAGATCAGTCATCTGCATCTCATCTTGGCGAGATGAGGACGAGACTAATAGGCACCATATACGATGCAAACCGTCGTCAGATCGATCTGACGATATTGTGATCGTCAGATCGATCGCGCAGTGTATGTGACTATCGTTCCGATTTTTTTGATAGTTCCATATAATTTCGATCGTCAGATCTAACGATGGATCGCACCGTCTATGGCGGGTCTAAGTAAATACGTTTACACGCCAGTATTTTCAGTTTGTTGAGTCTTCTTTCCACTTGCTATTTTTGTTGATAATTGTTATTGTACTTAATCACAATTCCAGCTTTTTTTGGTTATTTTGTTTATTGCCAACGTTTCGCCTTTAAGGCATCTTCAGGGCTTATTTCTAACAACGAGATACATTTTCACTTATTAGGATAATCATTATATATAATTTACATTGATGTTTTTACTTACAAGTTATTTACTTATTAGAACTATTAGTAGAATGATACATTCTGTGTCCAACTTCTATCGATAATATTGTACTTCCTTTGTGTCTTTATGATCTGTCAATTGAATATTTGTACAGTTGTTCTAACCAGTTTTTTAAAATTTTGTGTGTTTGGTTTATATGTGTATATTTGTGTATTTTTATTTATTAAGCATATTATTCATTATGTTATTATATTGGTTAATATTAAATTCTATCTCACTTCTTGAATTAACTGAATTTGTATAATTGTAATTGATGTACAAAGCCTCTTTTATTCTTAGTTTATTCTTGTTGTTGTCTTGGTCGATAATTATGGTGTTATTAAAATCCATTGTATGTTTGTCTATTAGTTGGTGTTTTACCATGTTAGTATGGATATTATTTAGCATTTGATGCCTTAAAGGCGAAACGTTGGCAATAAACAAAATAACCAAAAAAAGCTGGAATTGTGATTAAGTACAATAACAATTATCAACAAAAATAGCCAGTGGAAAGGAGACTCAACAAGTATCAACTATGGCAGTGGCCAACATAGTAACCCAAATAACACAACAACAAAATCGACAGAACCGAGATCACATTAACCAACTATACAGGAATGGTAATAAAATATATAGAATGAAGAATAGACTAACATTTCTGACTAAATGTAGGAAATATAAAGTGTTCCCAAAACACTTAGAAAATTTATTTAATGGAATCACTCATAATTTAGATATGGAACTTTAATATAAGTCAAAATTAAAGAATAATTTTAATAACCTAAAAAGAGCTATACTACGGATGGAAATTAAAGACACCATATAGACAGAATAAAAATACTAGAAGAGGAAAAAGAGGAGATACATAATAAGATTAGGAATGATATAACAAATAACGAGTATTCAATCATAGTGACAGAATATCAAATTAATATTGAACAAATGAAACCAATAGTGAAGAAGAATTATATTATGATATTATACTAAAAAATAATAATTACTTCATCAAATTCAATAATGAATTAGTTAATGAAAAAGTTATAAACTTAACAAATAAGGAGATTCCTGTAGAGATTATGAACACACTAAGTTTAGGACCAAATTTTAACTATCATGACCATTACAGTACGAAGTCTATAGTGCAATTAATAGCTGACATAGAACATAACATAAATAATTATGACCATAATACTGGAAATAGAATTAGAGAAAAATCATCCAAAATAATATATAACCAAATTAAGAATAATAAAAATAAAATACACACCCACATAAAATATCAAATAAAAAGAACAAAAGAATATTTTAAACAGAATGATGACATCGTAGTAACTACAAGTGATAAGGGTAATAAAACGGTTTTAATGACCAAACAACAATATGATCAAAAAATGAATGAACTAATTAATAATGCTAATTACATTGAAATGTCAAAAGACCCTACAATAACACTACAAAATAAGGCAAATGATTATGTTAGATCCCTATACAAGAATAAATTATTAAACATAAACACTAAAAGTAAAATATTAAATACGAGTGCATATCCCCCTAGAATCCAAGGGAAACCTAAAACCCACAAAGAAGGCATACCATTAAGACCGCTTGTCAGCTGTATTAACTCCCCATTAACCAATATTGCGAAATTCATACCACCACAAATAAATTCTTTAAAAAATATGCATGGATTCAATTTAAAAAACTCCTATGAATTGGTAGAACAAATTACTAACTTAACAATTACTGATGAATTTAAAATAATATCATTTGACAGGAAAGATATGTTCACTAATATACCCATAATAGAAGTCATAAAAATTATAGATCGAGAATTTAACAAGATAAATACTAATATACCCAAAAATACATTTATTCAAATTATTAAACTTTGCCTGGAAAATAGTTATTTTGTGTATGGAGATAAGACGTTTAAAGCAAAAGGATTAACAATGGGAGGGAATTTAAGCGGAATTGCAGCTGATATTTATCTCTCTGAAATACTACATAAGATACAAAAGAGATTTGAAAATGTTATCATATACATCAGATCATTTGTAGATGACATAATAGCTGTAATTAGAAATGATAAAATAGATACAATACTTGAAAGTTTAAATTCGATACATCAAGACATTGAATTCACACTTGAAACTGAAAAAATATTGTAAACTTAATTTCCTAGATGTCACAATTGATAGAACTAATAATCAAATAGTAACAAAATAGTATAAGAAGCCAATAGCAAGAACTATAATTCACACCACCCAGATTTCATAAAATCTAATGTTGCTTCTAATTATATTTTAGAAGGCTGAAACTGACTGACAAAATTTTTTGGGGAAAACAAATTCCAGACATTAGAAAGAATCTAATTATAAATGGTTACCCGTATAAATTAATAAGAAAATTAATTAATAAAAACATATACAAAATAAATAACCCAAATTCAAATTCAGGGTCAAATAATCAGACTCAATATAAACCGGGCCGAAGCGAAGCGTATATACCCTAGACTTGTACAGACCTAGTGGTGATACCAAAAGTCCCAATTGGCAACGACCATATGCATTAAAAGTGGGTTTCTTATATGGCCAGTTCATAGGGGAGGTTGGCACTCATTCAGTGGGATCTTGACCATTCTCAAAATCAATTAACTAACCCATTCTACAAATATTTATCCAATTTTTCAAGTCGCTAGCTTCATTCTATCGAAAGTTAACGCTTATTTGAAGTTTCACTTGTAGGGGAGGTGGGGGTTCCTTGAGTCGGATCTTGCCCAGCATTTCCATCAACCAATTAGATCCCCCTACAAACATTTAAACAACATTTCAAGTGTCTAGCTTCATTCTATCGAAAGTTATCGCTTATTTGAAGTTTCTTTTGTAGGGGAAGTAGGGGTTTCGATGGTCGGATTTTACGTATTTTCAATATTAGTCGACTGGATCATACTACAAACATTTGACCAAAATTTCAAGTCGCTAGCTTTATTTTGTCGTAAGTTATCGCTTATTTTAATTTTCATTTCTAGGGGAGGTAGGGGTTCCTTAGGTCGGATCTTACCCATTGTGGGGAAGCTTTGCTTCCATTTTTGTCGTCTACGGGCCATGTTAGAGAAGAAAGAAATAATTATAATTTTTGTTGGCAAGAGGAGAGGGCCGGCACAACTAGATGCCACTGGCCAATGCCACTAAAGGCAATACCTTCGGGTGCCGCCAGATAGGCACTCCTTTGGTGGTCTCGGTGCCGAGATGGATAGGCACTCTAGTAATAACACACTTGTCAAGTATGCTATAACGACTGTGTATTTTACTTAATAGTTAACAAGTATTTATACTTAATTTATGCTTACTTGCTAAGTTCTTATCGATTACTCATTATTCATTATTGATTAGTTCCCATAGGAAAAAGTGCAATTGATTGCTCCACTTTTCCTATGGTCAACGACTCTGCCATTACTCACCTGTATTACATATGTTTTGATGATTCAAAAATATTTCCATGTGAGCACGCGACTTGTACTTCCATCAACAATGTATGATCAAATTACAAGTGCATGTAGCTTACTGGAATTATCGCAATGTTTTTGTTTTGGATAATACGTAATATCGTGGCACAGATAAAGGCAAGGTCGTTTGTTGACGTAATTATAAAATTGAAATGATGATGGGTTGTGTCACATAAGATACACCACACCCTCACCCTTTGAGAAATTTATTTACATTTGGAAATAAATTTATAACAAGATTAAAAATTTAATTAGTAATGACTAAATAATTTTTTAGTTAAATTGTTATCTGTGTAACTCATACCAATGTTTTAATTTTTTAAAGGTTTTAACATGTTATTGTGGTATGTTTTGTCTTTGTCATTAATTCTTACTGTAGTGTTTACACCTGACGTTTCTATTATTTTATACGGTCCTAGATATGGTGAAACACCTTTTTTTTTATTTTCATTTTTGATCAATACAAAATCTCCTATTCTAAATTTAGATGTAACATAACTAGTTTCATCGTATAATTGTTTTCTTTTCCTTTTTGCAATATCTATTAAATTTCTTGCTGTCTGTATAGATTTCTGTAGTCTTACTTTCAGTTCATTGACATATTTATCGAAATTATAAATCGGTTCTTTGCTTTCAATAATATCATTGGGTAGGTTTGCTAATTTTCCAAAAACTAATTCATATGGTGTATATTGAGTATCCACATGTGGAGTTGTATTATACGCAAAAGTGTAATACGGTATCCATTTATCCCAGTTTTCATCTTGTGCGAAATTCAATAAATACTCATTCAAAACTCTATGATTTCTTTCGACACTGCCCAATGTTTGGTGATGATATGGGGTTGAAAACACCTGCTTAATTTTTAGTAAATCGCAAATACTTTTTAAAGTTTCGTTTAGGAATTCTGTACCTCTGTCTGATTTCAATATCTTGAAGCAACCATATTTTAATATAAACTGTTCTACTAATGTAGTAGCTATATTGTTTGCCTCTTTTGTTTCGATTGGATAAGCAATTATGAATTTTGTTAATTCACATTGTATCGTTAAGATATAGCGGTATCCATTGGAGATTCTCAACGGTCCAACTGTATCTATAGCGATAATCTCAAAACTAGAGTTTGGAGTCTCAGTTAAAATTAATTTTTCCTTAATGTGTCTGGTTTGTTTATTCCTTTTGCATGACAAACAATTTGATACAAAGGATTTAACCATTTTCGACATATTTTTCCACACGAATTTTTGTTTTAGTTTTAATATTGTCTTACGTACTCCGAAATGTCCTCCATAAGGTGTATTGTGATATTCTTCGATAAGCTTTTGTTGTGTTGCGCTATCGATTATTCTTATGGGTGGTTTATAAATTATAATTCTCAATTGTGAACGCTTGAAATTTTCAATATTTTGAGTTTGTTCTAGTGCACTATCATATTTTTGGCCTTTGGCGAACTTTTCAACATTCTTTTGTTGTAGTTCATTGAATTTATCTTTAAATTCTGTTTTGTTAAAGAGCATGAAAATATCATCATTTTCACTTAGCGCTAGCTCTATTATTCCGAGTTTTCGCATTTGTGATACTAGTTTCTCCATCAGACAATCTGGATTGTGAGGATTATCACTGTATCTTACGATTACCTCGTTTTCGTTTATTTCAAAACGCATATTTGATGATAGTTTCTCCGACCGATAACCTGAGTTATGTGGATTATCACTATATCTTGCAGTTTGTGAAATATGATTGCGGCCATTGCGTTCTAATATAAATTTCAATTTATTTATATTTCTGATGTCCGATAGAGATGTGCATTCCCAAATATGAAGTTCATGACGCTTCTGTTGGGTGATGCTCTCATCTGGACTGTCAGTTTGATTCTCTTTGTTAGAGAGTAAATCACTTTTCTTCGACATACCTCGCGTGATAGCTAGTATATCAAGTGTTCTTGGAGTTGTATTATCAATAGACGTTGGAATCATTTCTTTCAACATTTCAGAATCAATTTTGATTCTTGATAACGCGTCTGCGTTTGTATTAGTTTTACCTTGTTTGTATATGATCTCGAAATCATAATCCGCTAGATCCAGTCTTATTCTCGTTAATTTAGAGGAGGGATTTTTATGAGAGAATAAAGCTACTAATGGTCGATGGTCTGTGACAACTATAAATTTGCGACCAAAGATATAGGGTTTGAAAAAGTTTATAGCCCAGTGAATTGCTAATAATTCTTTTTCAATCACAGGTTTGTTGATTTCGTGCTTATTTAGCGATTTGCTAGCATATGAAATCGGTAGATCAAAACCTATTTCACCTTGTGAAAGTACTGCACCAAGTGCTAAGTCAGATGCGTCTGTGGTTACAATAAAAGTTTTATCGAAGTCAGGGTATTGTAGGATTGGTGGGTTCATCAGTTTCTGTTTTAACGAGTTGAATGCTGTTTGGCATTCCTCTGACCAAATGAAAGGTTGATTCTTCTTCAATAGATTGTTCAAACATTTTGCTGTTTGAGCGAAATTTTGAATGAATCTGCGATAATAGTTGCAGAATGCAATGAATCGTCTTACTTCATCTGCATTTTTTGGTGTAGGATAATTTTTTATAACATGGAACTTTGATGGGTCGGTTTTTATACCATCTTTAGTTATTAAATGACCTAAGTATACAACTTCTGGTCTTAGAAAACAACATTTGGTAGGATTCAGTTTCAGGTTGTATCTCTGTAGTCGTTTGAATACCTTAATCAAATTTTCATTATGATTTTGCAAACTACAACCAAAGACTATAATGTCATCGACATATAAGAACGCGTTGCTATCTAAGCCACAAAGAGCTATTGTTAACATTCGCTGGAAACTGTTCGATGATATTTTTAAGCCGAATGGTAACCGTTTGAAATGAAAGTGTCCATTAGAGGTTGAAAATGCAGTAAGTGGTCTTGATTTTTTTATTTAAACTGATCTGATGAAAAGAGCTAGTCATATCTAACGTTGAAAAATATTTTGCTCTTCCTACCTTATCTAGAACATCTTCTATTCGTGTAAGAGGGAATTTGTCATTAACAATTTTTGTATTCAATTTCCTAAAGTCAATTACAAGTCGCCATTTCTTTGTGTCGTTTGTTCCTTTCTTGGGAACTAGTAATAATGGTGAATTGTATGGACTAGTTGAGTGCTCAATAATGTCATCATCCATCAGTTTTTCAACTTGTCTATTGATTTCTTCCTGTTGTGTTTGAGGAAGTCTGTAATTCTTTACATATGTTGGATTAGAGTCGGTAGTCGAAAGATTTTGTGTGTAAAAGTTATTTGTGGATAGTGGTTCATCATCAAGATGAAATATATCTTGGTACTCTTTGAATATCTTAATGAGAGAATCTTCCGCATTTTTGTCTTTTAATTCTACATTTAGTAATTTTAAGAGTTTCTCTAATCTCTCTTGATCTAGTGAATTTTGTTGCGAAGATTTTGCAACGTAATAAAGTCTTAATGGTTCAGTTTTTATTCTGATGGCTGATAGTGAGACATTAGCATTGTTGGTATTTAGGATTTTGATATGACAATTTCCTCTCGCGGGTGCGATGGAATTTGCAATGTAAACTCCTTCTTGAATTTCCTGGTTAAGAACGACGCTGTCTTCATCTAACTTTAGATTTATTGGATGTATGGTTTCGGATCTGGGTGGTAAATGTATCTGGTTGATACACAAGGGTTTTGTGTTTAATGGTAAAGTAAATTCTTCACCTTTGAGAGAAATGTTGATAGTAAAAGTTTCATAATCGATTTTACACATATATCTTATAAGGAAATCTCTTCCCAGTATACCATCTGTGGTAATCGGAAAATCGTTGCCTACAATATGAAAATTGTGACTTAGTTTGTTTTCGTCAAAAGCGAAATCTAGACTGGATGTGCCTAATGAAAAAATTTCTCCATTAGTAATTCCGGTAAGTCTACACCTGTTTTCTGTTGAGATTTCAAATGGAATGATCTCTTTGCATATAGAGATGTCTGCTCCAGTATCTATCGGGAATGTGAATGTTCTTTTAACATTCAATACTCTAAGTGTGACATAATTGGTTAGGTTATCCGATATTTTATATATGTTTTTATCTGAACCGGAGGGAAGTGATATATTTTTATTACTTATTCTTCGATCTCCGGGTCTGTTACGTTTCCCTGGTCATTTATAATATTTACATTATTATTTGTATTTCTATTTTTATTGTAATTATTTCCTTGTCTATAATTATTGTTATTATTGTTTCCAGTGTTATTATTTTTATTACTAGTGTTACTATTATTGTTATAGTTCTGATTATTATTATTATTATTCCTAGTATTATTTTTATTACCAGCGTTATTATTATTTTTACGTTGGTTATTATTTTTATTATTGCTATAGTTTTGTCCCTTATTATTATTATTCTTATTTTTGTTTTGATTATTATTCCTATTTTTATAGTGCATGACCTGATTACTTGAGTATGCTTTCTCAAGCTCTGATGCTAGGTTTGCAGCATCTGTAAAAGTTTTTGGTTGAGCAGCGAACACTGTACTTTTTAGTTGTTCATTCAAACCATTTTTAAATATGTTCAGGGCGTAGACGTCATTCATCTTTGTAACGACTTTCTTTTCAGCCTCTGATGCGGAAATCCCTAATTCCTTAATCTGTAAGCTATTAAGTTCTGCGATTAATGATAAAATTTTTTCTTTGAAATTTGTCACTGACAATTGGTTTTGAGAATAGTTTGTAAGAATGGTATGGATTTTAGGTATTGTAAGTGAGCTCTTGTATCTTTCTCTGAGAATAGTAGATAACTCATTAAATGTTGTTGGTTCATTTATTGCACAAACCGATGTTCTTACCATAGAATTTAATTTCACGTGATATGTAAACTCTATTAGTTTTTTATGTTCAACAGCATCTAAACCTGAACTCAAAATTTCTACAACCTTAAGGAAAGATTCTAATTCCTTGTAGTTTCCCGTGAATATTGGTATAGCTTTCGAAGCCGTACTAATATTGAAAGTAGCCATCTTGTATTTATCTAATTGTTTTTGCAATAGATGTTCTGTTTTGAGGAATTTGGTTTTAAATTCAATCTCAATAGTGATGGTTTCTTTGGATTTCTGTGCCTGTTGAAAATTATTTTTAAGTTCGCAAATGTATTCTAATTTCTGAAGGATTGTTTCTTTAGTATAAGTTCTATTTGGATTTTTTAGAATGCTATTCAAAATTCTATCGATCTCATTCACCAGTTCTTTCATTGGGTAGTGGATTGGATTCCAAGACGACAAAAATTGTTAATTGAAATTTTTTTAGTGAAAGTATGGGAATTATGTGGAAATTCAAATTATCAAAAATCAAATTACTAAAAATACCCAATTATATTATATTGAAAGGTATATTATTTTAAATTTTTTTTTTTTGTATATATATATTTTTTTTTTTTATATGTTTACCGTTCTATTAATATTATGTCTAATATAATTTTTACAATTCTTATTTATCTTATTTATAATAAAATAGATTATAATGATTATAACTAAGGCTAAAGTAGTCATCTCGTATTCATTTACGTTGCTGATTATCGACTGTTGTCCTCCCATCTTTCTTCTTTCTGAACGTCTGTGCTTCCAGATCTGCAATTCTGTTGTATATTTCTTGGTCCCTTTGCCAATCTCGGGTCGTTCGCTCTTGTATATCCCGCTTGAGCGCAGCTATTAATCTTCTGTTTCGTACCTGTACGCCTCCTCTCCGCTTCTTCGGTTTCTTCAGAGTTGGTATCGTTGTTAGTTTGGCTTCTGCACTTCCAGTTTTTCTTTTCTTATAATCTTCTAACGTAATCGGTCGTGGTCCGCTCGGTATCTTACATGGTGTGTACCGTGGAATCTCGTTTGTTGTTGGGGGGTTTGCTGTATACTCCTCCAGTAGTTTCTTTGTATCTATCCCGTTCTTGCGGTTGATAGAAGTATCCGCGGCGCAGCTGATAAACGATATCTTCTTCTTTTCCTTCTCAGGGCGTTGTTTCTCTATACTAAATTTTACTCTAGCTAGAACTTCTCGCAGCTTCTCATCTTCAGACTGCTCTACTACTTTAGTTCCGGTCGAGGTGGGCAGGATCGCCATGTGGGGAAGCTTTGCTTCCATTTTTGTCGTCTACGGGCCATGTTAGAGAAGAAAGAAATAATTATAATTTTTGTTGGCAAGAGGAGAGGGCCGGCACAACTAGATGCCACTGGCCAATGCCACTAAAGGCAATACCTTCGGGTGCCGCCAGATAGGCACTCCTTTGGTGGTCTCGGTGCCGAGATGGATAGGCACTCTAGTAATAACACACTTGTCAAGTATGCTATAACGACTGTGTATTTTACTTAATAGTTAACAAGTATTTATACTTAATTTATGCTTACTTGCTAAGTTCTTATCGATTACTCATTATTCATTATTGATTAGTTCCCATAGGAAAAAGTGCAATTGATTGCTCCACTTTTCCTATGGTCAACGACTCTGCCATTACTCACCTGTATTACATATGTTTTGATGATTCAAAAATATTTCCATGTGAGCACGCGACTTGTACTTCCATCAACAATGTATGATCAAATTACAAGTGCATGTAGCTTACTGGAATTATCGCAATGTTTTTGTTTTGGATAATACGTAATATCGTGGCACAGATAAAGGCAAGGTCGTTTGTTGACGTAATTATAAAATTGAAATGATGATGGGTTGTGTCACATAAGATACACCACACCATCTTTAATGCCAACTAACTCAATCTCACTTTCAATATTTTACCAAAATTTCAAGTTGCTGGCTTCATTCTATCAAAAGTTATCGCTTATTTGAAGTCTCATTTGTAGGGGAGGTGGGGGTTCCTTGAGTCGGATCTTCTCCATTTTCAATACCAACAAAGTAGGTCTTATTAGCAACATTCTTTCAAATTTTCAACTTGCTAGTATCATTTTTTCGAAAGTTATCGTAATTAAAGGAATATTTAATTTTTGGAAATTTGTAGGGGAGGTAGGCGTTCCTTTGATCTGATTACGCCCAACTTAAACAATCTTAGGCAACTTCTCACTTCAAGGTTACCCGCCAAAAATCAGGTGTCTACGTCAATTGGTTCAGGAGTTATAGACAAAAAACCTGAAAAGTAGGGTAGTACGGGGTTCTTTGTAAGAAAATCACCGTTAGTTTTCAACTTATCAGTTTTATTTTCCCAGAAGGGTATGAGATTACCCTCATGAGTAATCTACCAAAGCTAGAGCTTTTCATGTTTCTTTAATCGGGAGTTATAGATACATTTATGTATTTTACATATGTAGGGGAGGTAGGCGTTCTCTTAGCCTGATAATTCCCATTTTCAATACCATCCAACTAGATCACACTTCCAACATTTGACAAAAATTTCAAGGCTCTAGCTTCATTTCATCGAAAGTTATCGTGCGAACGGACAGACAGACGGACAGACAGACAGACAGACAGACGGACAGACAGACATGGCTAAATCGAATCAGGAGGTGACCCTGATCATTTATTTATATTCATTGATATACCTCCGGAGCCTCCTTTAAGGTGTTACATATTTCCGTCGTGACAAAAACAATATACCCTATACTATAAGTCTAGGGTATAAAAATTACTCGTTTGATAGGCACTGACACTTTACCAGGATTTCCTGGTCCTCCTGAATGGCTGCCTCAATATCAAAAAGCTCTAAATGAGGGACACGGTCCCTATTGACGAAACCTGTGTACACCTTTTTGATGTCGCAAAGAAACTGTGTTATCTGTGACCCCATATCGTCCTTATACTCCTTCTCCAACATATGCTGTCGATACAAATGCAACGCCATATATTGGTGAAGGAGTTTATTCGATCGTCTCGACTTGATGGATTTTTTTAAAAGCCGATTCGGGTTTTCCAGGTCGTTGATTGTGTTTATAGGATTTGCGGGGTCGACGTACTCTCCCTTACTGTGATTTGTTGTCAAGTGTTCAGTTTCCGGAGAAAAAATCTCCTTCAAGTTCGAGTACTGCCGAGTCCCATCCGTACAAACAAAGCTGGTGTTACTATCAACGAATTTTCTGATATAGGGCCAAAGATCAGCTTTACCTTTCGACGGTACCTTAAAGAACAAGCCGCATTTGTCATCTTTACGATAGAGGCCAAGGACAACTACTGTCATCTGTTCAGTCAAGCGGCCTGTATTGTATTTCCGTTTCGTCAAAAAGGTTTCATCAATTTGAACCGTTTTCCCTAGCCCACCTAAAACTGAATAATTATGAGAGGCAACTATCTCAGCCACCTCTCGCAAATGGCAGTAGTAACTGTTGAATGTTGAACAGCTTAATACTACTCCCGCAAACACTCTCCCCCTCCCCCCCCCCCCCTTCTTTCCGCCTCCATGCCGTTAAGTGCATTTGCAAGGTAGTGACTGGCATGTTCAAAACAAAGGCGATAATAATTGCCAGCACTTCCTTCATTTTAATACGGCCTATTCCGCCCTCGACGTTGGTGCCAATACTTGGATTGATAATCGCCTTGCATCCTTTACTATTTTTTTCTTGCTGTTCTTAGATGAACAACGCCAAACCCACCCAAGTTTTTTCGATGCAAAGGTCTCCACCTTCATCGGGTTCTTGCATACACCGCAGTTCGGCGGGACGGAAGACCGCAAGAGCGTCAGTGCCAATTAATTCGTCGAAGGACGAAAAATAATTTTCCAATTTTGTATGGATATTTGGATGAACCATATTTACGAAGGAAATTAAAAAAATTATAATCCACAAGAAATAGGACGAGAAAATTTAAAGAAAAAAACAGAAAGTAAAATATTTATCGCGGATAATGAAACCGAAAAAAACACAAAGTAAAATGAAACGAATAAATGGAAGCGCGAAAATCCCAAAAAAATCACAAACTATGTATTTTCACCAAAAGCACCGCGACACCCAATTCAATGAGTTTTCCACAACGAATAACGAACAATTCAACTAGTACCGTTAAATGGCCAATCATGAAAAACCTTAAACTGGCGCGAGTTCAATTCCCAGCCGTGGCATTTCTTTTTTTTATTAATTTAGACACAGGTACTATGTATTTCGAAAGTCTCTCAATATCAATTATCATCGAGTATTCGGTGCGAAATTTTTCACTTGAAGCGAATATTCAATGATATTTTTTTTATATCCTTCACATATATGAAAGGGTATATTAACTTTGTCATGAATTTCGCAACGCATAGAAGGATTCATCTCCGACCATATAAACTATATATATTGTAATGTTTCCTCTACTGAGCGAAACCACGAAACCAAAACAGGTTCGTTAGATATTCTTGTGCTAAATAATGAAAACACTTCGATTGAAAAACACACTTTATTTAATAAACGAACTAACTATAGGTATATACACGCATAGCCGACAATTTACGGATATGTAATGAAAATTAGTCTAAGTAAGAACCTAGTCAGTACACAAACCTAACGACTGTCAGTATTGTGAACGAGAGAATAAAGAAGAAGAATGACAGGAAGATACTTGGAAGAGAGCCGTGAACGAAAGAAGACGTTTTTTCTTTACTCGTGCACCCTATCAAGTGAGTGCTTTGGAAAGGAAGAAACGGACTAGCCTGACACAAAGCTCAGGTGTGGGGTAACCACAACAAAAAGGTATAAATAAAAATTTAACAAGAAAGGATGACGCGTCTGAACAAAAGCCAGCTAATAGCGGCATTGACGGCTGCTGGCATAGAAACGCCTCCAACGGCCACAATTGGCCAACTGAGGATTCTATACGGCGCTTTGGAACAACACGAGCCTGCGGACTCACAAGATAGCGATGATTCCGAAACGATTGAGATGATGCCTGCCGATTACGTTTCCAACCTCGAAACCGAAGCAACTGTGCGTGTCCGAGATTCAGTCGCCATAACCTCAACAGACGTCCCCACAACATCCTCGGATGCTACAATTTCCACCGCTGTTATTACAACTGACGTCCTTGCTGCTACAACCGATGCCCCCGCCGCTTCCCCGATAGTCACAGACTTAATCCCAGTCACCATAACCGCTGCCTAAGACGCCCCAATTGATGTCCCGACCACAGCTGTCACTGTCGCCGTGAATGCTCCCGCTGCCAGAAACGCCCCCGCTGTTCCTCCCGAAACCCCCTACGCAACTCTTACGACTGCGACCGCCGCAATCGCAGGAACGAGTGCATATCCGATTATGCCAAACACAACAGAGGTTATGTCGAATCATTTGTCGCGCCGCATGACTGCCGCCTTGCATTCAAGCTACCACGGGAGTAATTACACCACCGAAGAGGATGCTATGGACCGTGAGCTTTCACTCCTGAAGAAACGGAAGGAGTTGCTGGAACTTAGGCAATCAATCAGCTTGCTGGAAACAGGCGGCCAACAAGTCCCGACCGCCGGCTTACGTCGCATCGACTTCGCCGACGTAGAACATGCTGTTAACATATTCAATGGCGACGACCAATACGACGCCCAGAGCTTCGTCGCCGACCTTGATCGTTTTTTTGCAACTGCTAACTCCGATGATCACTTTAAGCTGCTATGTTTACGACGCCTGCTCGACGGCACCGCCAATGCATTTTTGAAGACGACTCGAGCGACTGATTATGAGACCCTAAAAACCGAGCTACTTGGCGAATTTGGCCGCACTTTGACTCTACAAGACATTTACCGTCAGTTAGAGGCCCGTAATTGGAACCCGAAGACCGAGTCGTGGCAAAGATACGTTTTGGAGATGCAAGCTATCGCCAGGAACGCCAGTCTCACTGAAATCGAATTGGTCAATTTTATAGTTGACGGTCTAAGAGTCCGCAATACTGAAGCATATCTCCTCTTAGGAGCCCGAACGGTAAAGCAGCTAAAAGAATTACTGGAACGCCATGAACGTCGCATCATACTCGGACTCAAGACCGCTACGACGACCCGAGGAGCTGCTGGAACGAATCGTCAACCTTTCGTCACCGCCCGTGAACCTGTCGCTCTGCAAAACAAATACGCTAACTCAAAACCAACGACTTCGGCCGCCATCGAAGAAGCACCGCGCTGCTACAACTGTTCTCGACGAGGGCACTATCAGAGCTCATGTCCATACGAAAAGCGTCCAGCTGGCTCATGCTTTAAGTGTTGGAAGCTTGGACATCACCATAAAGAATGCCCAAACCCGATGAAGATGATCCCAATGAGGCTGTCTAAACCAGGCACAATTGTTCCAGGCACAAAACCGGTTATGTGCCTGTCTACACGAAGCACATCGAAACGAGAACAACTTGTATACATGTAGGGCGTTTTCAATGTATTGAATTTATGCTATACTGTGGAAGGATGCGAAAAGTGCGTGTATTGGTTGGGAACAATTGTTGTGCTTGAAATTTTCGAGCACAAGTTTTGTTCCCTTCCTATACCTTTCCCTTCATGCATCTCGCCTACAAAAACCGGTTTTGTGCCGGAACAATTGTGCCTGGTGTAGACACCCTCATTAATCCACAATATCAACACCGCTGCCTACGCGTTCGAATCAGACACCAAAGAGGAAACAACTGAAAATGATTTCGAGGGTGCCATCAGCGCAATTAACCTGGTGAGTGTTGCTTTTGCCTACGGTCGAAATGAATGCACAGAAATAACAAAAATTTTATCTCTTTTTGACACCGGTAGTCCGGTTAGCTTTGTGACTCGGTCATTTGTCCCACTACGAATTAATAATAAAATCACAAAAACGAAACTGCGTGGCTTAGGAAACGCTTCAATACAAACTTATGGTAATATAGATTGTTATATAAAATTCCGCAAAAAATGTAGGAAAATATCTCTTCTGATAATTCCAGACGAAACTGTACAAGTGCCCTTACTTCTGGGACGGGATTTCCTGGACGTATTCAACATACACTTACATGAATTTAAAAAAAAATAATTATTTGAAACACGGTTACTTAAATAAATCGTTTATTAAAACCCAAAGTTATTTCTGTGCCTTCGAGCCGACTAATAATATGAAAATCACCGGTCCATGCGATGACGAAAGACCTCCGATTGAAGCCACCCGCGAAATAGCTAAAATCAAAGAAACATATAAAGGTGCCGCTGATGATGGTATCTTAACAGACGGACAATTACACTGTAATCCCACGACTTGGCCCGACTGTACTGCACTCCCCTTTAATGACACTGACGTCCCAGAAACAAATCCAAACCTAGACAAAGATCATAGAGAAGCCCTAAATACAACAATCTCCGAAAATTATCTCAATCCGAAAAATTTAGATATCAGACCTCACGAGTATGAAATGCAAATAAATTTGGTCAATGACACTTCGTTCCATTGCTCACCCCGACGGCTGTCTTACTACGAAAGAACCGAAGTGAAAAAATTACCGAAGAACTTTTGAGTAAGGGAATAATCAAACCTAGTAATTCCCCGTATGCCTCTGCCATAGTTTTGGTTAAAAAAAAAGTGGTGAGCTAAGAATGTGTGTGGACTATAGAGCGCTAAATAAACTGACGGTGCGGGATAATTTTCCCTTACCACTTATAGAAGATTGTATCGACTATCTGGCCGGGAAAAACTTCTTCACGGTTCTGGACTTGCGCAACGGATTTCATCAAGTTCGTATGTCTCCTGAATCCGTTAAATACACGGCCTTTGTCACGGCTGACGGCCATTACGAGTACTTATGGATGCCCTTTGGACTGAAAAATGCACCTGCCACCTTTCAACGCTTCATTTGCGAGATATTCAGGGACATGCTTGAGTCCGAATCCATTGTAATATACATGGACGACATCCTGATTGCAACTGCTTCTCTCGACGATCATATGAAACTGCTAGCTTAAGTATTAAAACGCATCACAGAAAAGAACCTTGAACTCAAATTAGCAAAATGCAAATTTGCGTTTAACGAATTTGAATACTTAGGATATTCTGTCAGTGCTTCAGGGATACGACCAAGCGAGGCCCATATTAAAGCTATTAAACAGTACCCTATCCCGAGAAATACTAAAGAACTTAAAACCTGCTTAGGATTGTTCTTCTATTTCCGAAAATTTATCCCATCTTTTGCAAAAATCGCCAGACCACTGCACCACCTTACCCGGGAAGGAATAACTTTTGAATTTACTGAAGAATGTACCTCTGCTTTTATTGAACTACGTTCAAAACTTGCTGAAGCCCCATTATTGGCAATATATGATCCTAAAAAGGAAACAGAACTACACTGTGATTCAAGTTCATATGGTTATGGAGCAATCCTATTACAACGGCAGGCAGATGGTAAATTTCATCCGGTACTCTTCTTCTTTAAAGCTACAACCCCCGCTGAAACCCGTTATCATAGTTTCGAACTTGAAACACTTGCCATCATTTATGCGCTACGACGCTTCCGCGTCTACTTGGAAGGTATCGCTTTCAAAATTGTCACCGACTGCAATTCTCTGACTCAGACCCTTAACAAAAGGCACGTTAACCCCAGAATCTCTAGATGGGCTCTTGAATCGGAAAACTACAACTATTCTATACAACACCGAGGTGGCGCAGCCATGGGTCACGTAGATGCACTAAGTCGTTGTCCTGAGGTAAATATCACCCCGAACTCAAAACCACTCGAATCAACTCATTGTACAACAAACGCAGAGGAACCTTCCATTACAAGATATTCCGATCCACCAACCGCGGTCCCTTATGCAAACTCTGATGATCCTTTGATACAATCCGCTGCCATCTATACAAAATTTGCCGCCCTCTATGCCCATACGAAATCCGCTGCCCCTTGCGAAAACATCTGTACCAGTACCTCGAAACTATACGAAACTTACCCGAATACCGATCAAAACGCCCCCGATTTTGCCGAGCCGCTGCCAATTGACCTTGCGAATATTTCAACCCAAACATTGGCCGCTGTAGACACAGATGATCTAGATTTCTTAATCCAAGTCACACAGAATCGCGACGAGCAAATCAAGTCACTTCGTGAACGATTATGTCTGGGTCAAATACCTGGTTATAAACTACTGGACGGATTAGTTTTTAGGAAAAAGGATTCAGGACGAATGCTAATGTACGTACCGTCCGAAATGGAGGACAACGTTATTCGAATGACACATGAAAAAATTGGCCACTTAGGAATAGAAAAGACCAGTGAACAGCTTAAGAAACATTACTGGTTCCCAGATTTAAAGGTTAAAGTCACAAAATTTATCAGGAATTGCATTAAATGCATTATGTACTCAGCGCAACATCGCTCAAACGAACACAATCTCTACAATATACCGAAAGAGCCAATTCCATTTGATACGGTACATCTAGACCACTTCGGCCCCTTATCATCTATTAAGTCAAAAAGGAAGCACATCTTGTTAGTTGTAGATGCTTTTACTAAATATGTTCGACTATACCCTGTTAATTCAACCAGTACACGCGAAGTAATTGCCAGTCTCGGGAAATACTTCAGCTATTACAGTCGCCCCAGACGTATAATAACTGACAGAGGAACTTGTTTCACCTCACTTGACTTCAAAACCTATTTGTCTGAGCAAAATATAGATCATATAAAAGTAGCAGGAGCCTCCCCACAAGCCAACGGACAAGTGGAAAAGTTAAATCGAGTTTTAAAAGCCATGCTGGCCAAACTTAGTGAACCTGTAAACCACGCTGATTGGTCAAAGCGCCTGTCCAAAGTTGAGTATAGCATCAATAATACTATCCATAGTACAACTAAACAATCCCCTAGTAAATTGCTATTCGGAGTAGAACAGAGAGGAAAAATAATCGACGAACTGGCTGAATACTTGAGCGAGAAAACCGAAGAAGACCAAGGCCGCGACTTACATCACCTTAGAGCGCAAGCAACCGCAGCTATCCAGAAATCCCAGGATTATAACCTTAGATACTGTTGCGTGTATGGGGTGGGTATCTTTTACGACCCACTGTAATGCATTCCTGTTTAAATTTGAATTTGACTGTCAGCCGAACTGACGTCACCAGGCGAAGACGGTGGCACCTACTGGCGGGCTGCCCAGTCTTGGAGATGGCGGGTCGGGGTATGTTGTCTTCTGCACTACAATTTAAATTCAGGTGCCGAGAGAAAAAAAAAAGAAGCCCAGGAGAGCGAAGCGAGCGAAGTGTAGACACACACCGCACATTTAACTTGGGGTCCACACAAGCTGTCAAACATGTACAGTTCTGCACAAAAGTTGTTTCAGGGAAATTCCCAATGGAGGAGTTCCCCTGACGCGGTGTGTCGCTCCCCTGGGCGGGGCAAAGATGAAAGAGAAGTACAAGTGGCCTTACTGGCCGTTGAAGGGTATGCGGCGGCTGGAGGGCGAAACGAAAACGGTAGCGGGCAAGATGTCTTTGATTTCAAAGTTAATATTTCATATTAACGCACACCTTTATTTTATAAGAACTGGTATCGAAAGTTACTTGAACAAATTATAATAATTACACTATATATTTACAACAATAAAAAAGAGAAACCCGGAATTTCGCGAATCACAAAAAAAAACAGCATATTGCGTCAGGTTTAGGTGGTCTCCTAAAAAATACTTGAATCATAGTACTCACTGTGACGATGAATCCTCCGGTGGCGGCCGCTACTGGATGCTATTCTCGTATTCGTCTAAATAGTACCTTGTTGAATGAAAAAGCTAAACACGACACAAATATGATGCCAGTTAATCGCCAATGTGGCCTAATTAAACGAAGCGAATTACATGAAACAGGAAACGAGAGAATGGACAAATATACGAAACTACAACTAATTGTCTTTTGGTGCCTTCAGCGCGAGTTGTATCTTATCCGCCGGGTGCTGTGCTGGGGCTCCGGTGTACTACTAATTGCCTTCCGGGCGCTGGTGCAATATTATCTTGAGGCGCAAGGTAGCTGGGGTGAATTCCGTTATCGGGCGGGTGAGAAATTGAGGCACAAGGTGGCTGGGGCAAATCCGTTATCGGGCTGGTGAGAAATTGAGGCACAAGGTGGCTGGGGCAAATCCGTTATCGGGCTGGTGAGAAATTGAGGCACAAGGTGTGCGACGCATGAATTCCTTTATCTTTCCTCCCTTTTCTTTTCGCAGCCCGCCGTGTATTCGGCAGAAGCTCGACACACGAGGGATCAAGAGCCCGACTCTTACAAATATACTTCTTTTCCGAAGTATTTTGCTGCAAAGCGAAATCACAAAAAAAGGAAATAGAAAAGACTGATTAATAGCCAAATAATGACAAATAGCCTACCGAGTTCCTTCCTCTTTTTTTTCCCTTCCTTTGCCGTGATTTCTTACAACAGGGGCTGGGACCGCCTGCTTCAATAAAATGTGCACGTTTTCTAAATAAACAAAGTATTTTTAGCTAACTAACACGAACAAAAATATTCGGTAGAAATAGTAAATACCACTTGCACTCACTTCACTGCCTTAGCCCAATACAAAAATAAACTGCGCTTCGCGGATTTTTCGCGATTTTTTCACTGCGCGACGCGACCACCAGCGAACGTGCCTTGCTTTTGAGCCCCTTGCCGGAAACGCCTCTGACAGCTCCCCAATTTCTCCACATCCAAAAAAAAAGACATAATGGGGTGAAATTCTGTAAGCCACTGTTTATTAGAAAGGGAAATTAGGGTGCAGTGGCTTCAGTCGCTACAAATGTCATTGTCATTACGACAGATGGGTAATTGATGTCGGGGAACCATTACAGGGCAGGTTGATTTAACTCAACGAATAGGGGTGTGTCGGTCTCTCTCCATCTGTGTTGCATAGGACTTTCCGTATATAGTAATTACTTATTAATTGATTACTTTTACGGAGTAAAAGTATCCGATATTTAACCTGACCGCTTCAAACAAAAACTTATAAACCTAACTTACCTACTTAAATATATCTTAACA
Organism: Chloromyia formosa; assembly: GCA_964017055.1. Taxonomy (NCBI): domain Eukaryota; kingdom Metazoa; phylum Arthropoda; class Insecta; order Diptera; family Stratiomyidae; genus Chloromyia; species Chloromyia formosa. Next base: position 48,527,907 of record OZ024817.1, read on the forward strand.
ATAGTGCTTACATAAAGGAACCTAAACCTACCCTTAAGCATAAAGAACAGGCAACACAGAGGAAGAGAGAAAGAACAATAAAATCGTGGAGGTAAAACAGCCTGAAGACAGATTAGCATCCTCTTAAGTCTTTCATGTTGTATTTGCCTAGACATTTGCCAGTTAAGTCTCTTAACAAGTAGTCCCCGGTGCCAACTCTTCGTATCACCTGCGCTTGTAGGAACTTCTTATCCAATTTGACATTGTAACTTTGGGAAAACTTGCTTTGCGAGAAGTTTCGCCTAAGAACAATGTCCCCGGGTTTAAATGTGGAAGGATTCGCACGTAAATTGTATCTCTTCGCGTTAGTGTTGTAAGCATGTTCCATTGATTGTTGTGCCTTAGCGCGAATTAGCTCCATTTTAAGATCCGGTCTTACATCAGCTGTAGGTTCTTGAAGCAAGTTTAACTTGCGAAGCAAGGCATATGTTTCACCGTGCAGTATCATATTTTGTCCGAAGACGGAAAAATACGGCGAAAAACCTGTGGCCGAATGATGAGCCGAGCGAAGCGCAGTGGTTATGGCTGAAAGCTTCTCATCCCAGTCTCGTTGATCCGGACCAACATAAGATCTGATCGCAGCAACGATAGACCGATTTACTCGTTCTGCGGCGTTCGATTGCGGCGAGTACAACGCAGTCAGCTGATGTTTAACGCCGTACTGTGCTATTAAGTTTTGAAAGGTGACCGACTTAAATTGAACGCCATTATCAGAAATTATGGTCTCCGGTACGCCGAAGACGTGAAATACACTCTTTTCTAAAAATTTCACTAAGAGTTTAGCTGTGAGTTTGCGGATAGGCTCTACGAATACAAATTTCGACAAATGGTCTAATAAAACGATTGCCCCGATATTTCCGGAACGAGATCGTGGATATGGCCCGATGAAGTCGACGTACAGGCGCTGGAATATGCGCTCAGGAACGACAAGATTCCCCATGGGAGGTCTAAGAACTTCATTTGGGGCTTTCGTCTCCTTACACTTAATGCACGCGCTCACGAAATTTTTAACTTCTACTGACATTTTCGGCCAAAAGTAGAAAATCCTGAGGCGTCTTAGTGTCTTTCCTAATCCTCCGTGAGCACATTGTGGATGATTATGCGCGCGTGCAATTAAGGTCGACGTTAAGCCCTCTGGAACCCATAATTTCCATGAGTTCTCCTCCTGTATTTCGTTCCCGGTCGCATACTCCGAGCGCCGGTAAACAAATCCATCCAAAACCTTTAGATCCGGAAGGCGGAGTTGGTTTTCTTCAATGTGTCGAATTAATGCGATGTAGGAGTCAGACTTAGAACAGGGTGATGATAAGTCAATTTCACGGGTCGTGTCTAAATCCAAGGATTCTATTGAGAGGGCGTCGGCTGAGTATCCACGGGAGAGCGTGTCGGGGACCACATGCTGGCTCCCTTTCCTATGCTTAATAGTGAATTTAAAGCCCTGAAGCTTTAACGCCCACCTCGCTAATTTCCCATTTAAGTCCGGTTGGGACATTAACCACTTTAACGAGGCATGGTCGGTGATAACCGAGAATTCGACATAAGCGCGGAATTTTTTAATCGCCAGACATTCCTGCTCAGAGACTGAGTAGTTTCTTTGTGCCGAGTTGAACTTTTTTGACATAAAGGCAATTGGGACTTCAGCTCCGTCGTCATTTAGCTGAACTAATACTGCTCCAATGCCAGACTGGCTCGCATCGCAATGGATAGCGAAAGGTTTTGCAAAATCCGGGCTATGCAAAACGGGAGCAGACGATAAGCTATCTCGTAAAGCCCCTAAAGCCTTCAGTCCTCCCTCGGACCAAGTGAAACGTCCTCTGCGCAGCATGTCTGTCTGCGGAGCTGACAATGACGCAAAGTTGGGCACAAATTGACGGTACCACCCACATAGTCCGAGAAATCGACGCATCTGTTTTACCGAACTCGGCCTTGGAAATTCGGCAATAGCACGAACTTTTTCCGGGTCTGTTTTGATTGTTCCGTTCCCAAATATGTGGCCTAAATAATGAACTTGCCTCATGAAGAACTTGCTCTTCTCAACGTTCAAGGTTAAACCGGCCTTGCGAAAACAAAGAGCCAATTCCTCGAGGGTCTCAAAATGTTCCTCGAACGTCTCCGTTATTATTAAGAGGTCATCCAAGTAGATGAAAACCCGGTGGCGCAGATGAGCTGGAACGACTCGGTCCATTAGCCTCTGCATGGTCGGAGGAGCATTGCACGATCCGAACGGCATCGTTACGAATCGGTACAATGGCCGACCTGGAACAGTGAAGGCCGTCTTCTCCTTTGACTCTGGATCGAGTGGTATTTGCCAAAAGGCGTCTTTTAGATCAAGACTCGAGATAACCTCGGCTTTGGGGAGTCGACCTAGTATACCATCGATCAGAGGCAAAGGATTAGCGTCCTTCACCGTGACGTCGTTCACTTTCCGAGCGTCTAGACACATCCGGACCTTACCAGGCTTCACTACAAGGGTGACAGGCGAAGACCAAGGACTGGTGGACTCTTCAATGACACCCATTGCAAGCATCCTGTCAATTTCTGCAAAGAGGTGCTTTTCGATGGCGGGAGAGACTGCAAAATGTCTCTGCTTAGTTGGCCTGCTGCCGCCGACATCGATGACGTGTTGTACAAGACTCGTACGTCCTAAGCCCTCAGCAGAAAAGGAAGGAAATCTTGCAACGACTGCCTTGAGTTTCGCCTCTTGCTTTGGAGTGAGATCATGGGTATTGGAGTCGTTGGCTCTTTGTTCCGAAGACAAGTTCACAGAACAAAGAGAAGATACAAATAAATCTGAGGCTAGTCCGAAAAGCCGCACAAAGTCTATACCTAAATATAGAGCTTGCGACAACGACGGAATAATTAGAAAAGTCAAGGAACGTGTTTGCCCTCTAAAGGTTACGTCAGTCGTAACCCTTCCAACAGCAGTATGAGACGTGCCGTCAGCTGTACTCACGTTGATCTTGAAGCGTTCCCAAGCGAATTTATTTTCCGAAAGGAATTTGTTAGCGCATTCGGCGGCCAGACAGCTAACTGTGGCTCCGGTGTCAACAAGTCCCGATACTTTCTCACCAAACAGTGTGACTTCAGCATATGGTCTTACATCCCCGCTCGGTGGATTTCCACAAACAGCTGAACAATAAAGTTTACGAGTTTTTTTTAACGTTCTTCCAAAATCTTCGGCAACGCCGAGTGGAGTATTTAGCACGAAGAGGGTGGGCGGACTCATTGGTAAATATCCGTGCCCGAGCCGCCTGATATTCCTTGCAACGAACGTGTAGGGGTTTAAAACTATGGTGTAACTTCTCGCCCTCTACCACAGCTGGAGGTGCATTAGTAGGCGTTCTTGCTGACTTAACGTCCCATTTCAGAATATCAATAGGGGTTTTTGCTACTAATAGAGGTGAGGCCAAAGTAGCGTCAGCTTGCGAAGAAGAGGGACGAATAGAATCAGATACTACGGCTTTTGATTCGAGGGACGTGGTGTTGTGTCGACCCTCGGAGTTATCGGGTTTTTTTTATTTTTGGCACATTTCGGACACTGTGGTCTATACATATTTGGCGTTCCACAACCATAACAAAATGTGGTTTTGGGAGCTAGGCAATCTTCAAAGCGATGACCAGCTTCTTGGCAATTCCAGCAAGTCACAGTACTGATGTTACTTATTGCCTCTACCATAAGTGGCGTAACGTCAGCTGTATCTTCATCCAAGGTTAACTCGGACACATTTCGTCTGACTGAAGAGAATCGAGAATTTTGGGGCTGGGCATTTATAGCTGCTTCCAGATTTTCCCTTCGACACATATACCATTTCAATTGACGAACTGAATCAATATGTGCGGGGATCAGGTCACGTTGCACTTCCAATCGGAGATTACGCTTAAGGATTTCTACCAGTTCCCACTCGGGTAACGGTCTTGTGAGTCGATCCACCAGCTCCATCACGCTCTCATGAAAAGAATCAAATGATTCCACATGTCCTTGAGTACGGTTACGTATCATTCCCAAGAGATCCAAATCAGAGAGTCTCTCTTGGAATTGGTCACGTAGTGCATCACAAAAAGCGTCCCAATTAATTACTCGCACGCAACGGTGATATCGCCAATACCAATTCAAGGCTTTGCCTTTTAAAAGCAAATGTAAATGATTGGTAACTAAATCGAAGTTACCTCCTAAGGTAGAGTTAGTCAAGGTACGCACTTGGTCAAGAAATTTCTCGACCGGAAGATATAAATCCTCTTCACTGAAACGCAGACTCCATCCTGCAATTATCTTACTGACACGGTCATCAGGGTACTGATTTACTCCCAACCGCCTAGGGTTTTGGATGTTATCATTGCTAGAGGCGCGATTATCCCGTCGGTTGCCAATGTTGGCCGACCCAGAAGGGATGTCAAAAGTATTTTCAAAATCGCATCCTCACCCACCTGTACGACCTGGTGGGTGAGGATGCGATTCACGTTGTGACTCCAAACGAAGATTTTGCCAAGACATAGACGAAGGATTACGAGAAAGATTTTGATGACCTGTAGGCAATGTGACAGGATTGACCGAAGAATATTGTTGATTAGCATGTACCGAATTAGCGCTTGTATTACTCTGGGTGGGCAATGAAGGATTAGAAGAAGTGATTGACGGATTGTGTATAGTCATAGCCGCCATATGTTGCCTTACAGCTTCAGCCACTAAAGCATTGATCTGACCGCGGAGATCCACTCCAGAAGGATCCGGCAAAACTTCCGTCACTGGTGGAGGAAAGGACAAACTCTCTAAGTTTTGAGGTGGACCAGGTTCTACAGGTGCAGGGAGCACCTGTTGCCTAGCTTGAGATCTAGTTACTGGACCAGATTTGGGGATAGCCCCCTGCCCAACTTGAACCTCTGCAAATTCTCGATTGGAAGCGTTATCTTTTTGGAGTTCGACACGGTGTATTCCACCCACATCAACTGGTCGTCGACAGAGCGGACATGATGCATTATTGGACAACCAATTGTTTAAACAATCTCCATGAAATGTATGACCACAAGGCGTGCGCACCGCATGATCCAATTTCCACAAGCCAGTACTACAAATCGAGCAGTCAGCCGATTCTTCGACCCCAAGTACTGCCAAATTTTCTGCACTATGTCGTACAGCCATTACTAAGCAACACTACTGATAGTGAACGTATAAAGTATAACGCAAGTAACAAATGTTATAAACTAAGTATTATAAAATGCGAAGAGTACAAAAATTTATAAATAGTCAAGAGATCCTACCCTGCTACCAAGGCAGCAAGTATACAGAGATCAATTTTTAATTTCATCTCTACTGCCCAAAAGATGGTGAATTCAACCACTCCTGCCTACCACCACAACTCCATGTTGACCCAAGATATAAATAGACAAGAGAAAGGGAGAAAAATGTTGAACTCAAATAAAACGGAAAAAAAAAAGAAAATAGACATACCAAGCATCGGTTTTTAGCAACACGCTACAAATCTCAACATTTCCGAGTCGGAGCGGGGCGATACATAACGCCATCGCTTCGCAATTCAAGGTAATAAAGAGAAAGAAAGCACGATTACTAAGTGACGCTACTTGGTATGGATTTAGGACCACTGAAGGAAGATCACTCGTTCAAAAAGGCCAGGAAAATACGTCCAATGACATGCTAGAGTCAAGGTAATGGCAAAAAAAATGCCAATACCTTGCAATTCTGCATTAGCAGGACGGCATCCGTCGCAGAGTCCGAAACTCTAAGACAAACACGCAAGTGACTCCCTGTTACTACCAAAGAAAAGCATTTTAACATTACCTTTGAATTCCAAAGTTCTCGCTGCCCAAAAAAAAATATGCGTGAAGCACTATGAGGAGACGAAGCTCAAAATTGCAAGAACTCGGAAGTGGAGCAAACAAAAATCGATGTTGTCAAAATTTGCATTTTCCGACAAAAGATGTAAAATTTTCGATCTTTTTCGGGCCCCACGTTGGGCGCCAATTCTGTAATGCATTCCTGTTTAAATTTGAATTTAACTGTCAGCCGAACTGACGTCACCAGGCGAAGACGGTGGCACCTGCTGGCGGGCTGCCCAGTCTTGGAGATGGCGGGTCGGGGTATGTTGTCTTCTGCACTACAATTTAAATTCAGGTGCCGAGAGAAAAAAAAAAGAAGCCCAGGAGAGCGAAGCGAGCGAAGTGTAGACACACACCGCACATTTAACTTGGGGTCCACACAAGCTGTCAAACATGTACAGTTCTGCACAAAAGTTGTTTCAGGGAAATTCCCAATGGAGGAATTCCCCTGACGCGGTGTGTCGCTCCCCTGGGCGGGGCAAAGATGAAAAGAGAAGTACAAGTGGCCTTACTGGCCCATGAAGGGTATGCGGCGGCAGGAGGGCGAAACGAAAACGGTAGCGGGCAAGATCTCTTTGATTTCAAAGTTAATATTTCATATTAACGCACACCTTTATTTTATAAGAACTGGTATCGAAAGTTACTTGAACAAATTATAATAATTACACTATATATTTACAACAATAAAAAAGAGAAACCCGGAATTTCGCGAATCACAAAAAAAACAGCATATTGCGTCAGGTTTAGGTGGTCTCATAAAAAATACTTGAATCATAGTACTCACTGTGACGATGAATCCTCCGGTGGCGGCCGCTACTGGATGCTATTCTCGTATTCGTCTAAATAGTACCTTGTTGAATGAAAAAGCTAAACACGACACAAATATGATGCCAGTTAATCGCCAATGTGGCCTAAATTAAACGAAGCGAATTACATGAAACAGGAAACGAGAGAATGGACAAATATACAAAACTACTACTAATTGTCTTTTGGTGCCTTCAGCGCGAGTTGTATCTTATCCGCCGGGTGCTGTGCTGGGGCTCCGGTGTACTACTAATTGCCTTCCGGGCGCTGGTGCAATATTATCTTGAGGCGCAAGGTAGCTGGGGTGAATTCCGTTATCGGGCGGGTGAGAAATTGAGGCACAAGGTGGCTGGGGCAAATCCGTTATCGGGCTGGTGAGAAATTGAGGCACAACGTGGCTGGGGCAAATCCGTTATCGGGCTGGTGAGAAATTGAGGCACAAGGTGTGCGACGCATGAATTCCTTTATCTTTCCTCCTTTTTCTTTTCGCAGCCCGCCGTGTATTCGGCAGAAGCTCGACACACGAGGGATCAAGAGCCCGACTCTTACAAATATACTTCTTTTTCGAAGTATTTTGCTGCAAAGCGAAATCACAAAAAAAAAAGAAATAGAAAAGACTGATTAATAGCCAAATAATGACAAATAGCCTACCGAGTTCCTTCCTCTTTTTTTCCCTTCCTTTGCCGTGATTTCTTACAACAGGGGCTGGGACCGCCTGCTTCAATAAAATGTGCACGTTTTCTAAATAAACAAAGTATTTTTAGCTAACTAACACGAACAAAAATATTCGGTAGAAATAGTAAATACCACTTGCACTCACTTTACTGCCTTAGCCCAATACAAAAATAAGCTGCGCTTTGCGGATTTTTCGCGATTTTTTCACTGCGCGACGCGACCACCAGCGAACGTGCCTTGCTTTTGAGCCCCTTGCCGGAAACGCCTCTGACAGCTCCCCAATTTCTCCACATCCAAAAAAAAAGACATAATGGGGTGAAATTCTGTAAGCCACTGTTTATTAGAAAGGGAAATTAGGGTGCAGTGGCTTCAGTCGCTACAAATGTCATTGTCATTACGACAGATGGGTAATTGATGTCGGGGAACCATTACACCACACTGTACTAATCTCGAATGATCGATGACGAGTACAAATTGAATGGACACTAGGCTATTCTCGAGCCATCTATAGTCTAGAAACAGAAACATTGAAGCGGATTCTCTGACCTTCGTTGAGTAAGCACCCGAGACTGGAACATCTCGAAAAATCTGGAGTCTTCACTAAATTGATGAATGCATGGATCTCCACCTATAAAAGGCAGATGTCACCGAACGAAGTAGCAGTCGTGAAGTAGTAGTCAGTGGCAGTTGGATCGCTATAGTGCCGCCGTTATAGTTAAAGCTAGTTTGACATTTTGATGTTGGTTGTTAGTACGCGTGTATATAGTTAGTTCGTTTTGTAAATAAAGTGTGTGTGTTTTTCAATCGAAGTGTTTCATTATTCAGCACAAGAATATCTAACGAACCAGTTTTGGTTTCGTGGTTTCGCTCAACAGAGGAAACATTACAATTGGTGTCAGAAGTGGGATATTCGCGTGCGTGTAGTGAACGTTCGTTTTGAAAAGTGAAAGTCGTGTGGTATATTTACGGAAGTGTAAATAAACGGAAAGTTTCGAGAAACTTTAGAGTGAAGCGCCAGGAAGTTCTACTACTACTACGCGCCGGGAGGTTGCGCGATTGTGTGTGTTTGAGAAACTTCGTAGAGAAGTGCGGGAATATTCTACGCGGGTAGAATTTGCACGACTGACTGTTGTGAACTTGTGAAGTGAAAAACGAACTAAAATGCCGGGTACTCTTTGTGACAATCGCGGAGATAAGAAACGAACTAGCACGACGGAAATTGTTAACGACGGGAAATACGTCAGCGCTGTATATTCGTTTAGCACAAGCGATAAGAGCCGAAAGACAGGATCCGTATACGTTCGAATTTCCGGATGAGTCGACAAGAAATTTCGACGAATCGGGAGCGGAACAGTTTTCAACTGGGGACCCTGGCATCCAGCAGCTACTGTCGATGTTCAAGCAACAAGCACAGCAACAATCTGAGCGGTTTGACCGGTTTGAGAAGCAACAAGCAGAGCAATCCAAGCAACAAGCAGAGCAACAATCTGAGTGGTTTGACCGGTTTGAGAAGCGATTTGATGAGCAATCCGAGCGGTTAGACGAACAACTGCAGAAACAGTCGTCGGAAATATCGAGATTGCTCGACGAGAGGCAACGAGAAACCTCCAAGCAGTTCGAGAACAACCTCATGCAGGATGACGCCAAAGTAGATGGCGGGTTCGGTACGGTTGCCGAGGGGGTCGAAGGACTGCGGAGTGGACCGGGGCGCGTCGAAACATCTGGAGTCATCAAGATCGAATAGCAGACACAGCTCGAGGCCGCCGCGGTAATGAACAGCCTGACCGATAGCGAACAGTTACCGAGAGCGGAGAAGTTGTCGAGTGAAATGACATCGCAGATGAACGAGCGGTTAGCGAGTTTTGAGGAGTCGTTGAATGAGACTACAACGGCGTTGAATGAACCGACAACCAAGATGACCGAACAATCGGCAAAGTTAAACGAGCGGTCGGTGAGGTTGAAGGAGTCACCGCGGAGAGTGACAACTCAGCTGCAACCGCAGAAGGACAACAGCTTGAAGCCACAATTGGAGGAGCGGTCTGCGGGAGTCTGGAAGCTAAATGGCGAGAAGCTTCCTAGAGACTACATGAAGTTTAAACGGATGCGGGTGGGCGCCCAGATCGGAAACGTGTGTGATGGACTCGAGAATGCTGGAAACTCGAGGAACGATCTGGAACGTGTGGAAACGTCGGGATTCGTTAGGGCCGAACTGTCCGCGAAGGTTACAAGGGAACCAGCTCTCGACGACGTGGAAGCGTCCTGCACGCAGTTTGAGGCCACTGTGATGGTGGACAGCAGGAGCGACAACGAGAGTACTGCTGCTGTCAATGAGGCATTTCTATGTCCGACGATGAAGGTATTGCAGAGCATTCCAACCCCACGGAATGATTCGTGTATGGAGCAGTCAACTTCGGTCGCCGACTTTGGGACGCCGGTTGGATGGCGTACGTCGCCTGATGCAAGGACGACCTCAGTGGAGGGTTGATCGCGTAAGGAAGTTCAACGTGAAAGCTCGCTCGATTGGTGTCAGCGACGGTGGCTTCGCATAGTTGTTCAGCGCCCATCGGAGAAAACATGCGAGCTCGTGGGTACGACAGACCCGGAAGGAAGCGCATGAGATTGTTGCCTGGGTGGATAATGTAGTGCGTCGCGTTCCGAAGCGATGGAGGCCAACAGTGAAAATAAAGGCCGTGCATCTGGATCGGATGGCACCGCGTGAGCGGCGTTATGGTGACTTCTGTTCGGGACGAACAGGTCTAAGGAGGAGGCAGTGTTGCGTGTACGGGGTGGGTATCTTTTACGACCCACACTGTACTAATCTCGAATGATCGATGACCAGTACAAATTGAATGGACACTAGGCTATTCTCGAGCCATCTATAGTCTAGAAACAGAAACATTGAAGCGGATTCTCGAACCTCCGTTGAGTAAGCACCCGAGACTGGAACATCTCGAAAAATCTGGAGTCTTCACTAAATTGACGAATGCATGGATCTCCACCTATAAAAGGCAGATGTCACCGAACGAAGTAGCAGTCGTGAAGTAGTAGTCAGACTCGACACTCAGTGGCGGTTGGATCGCTATAGTGCCGCCGTTATAGTTGAAGCTAGTTTGACATTTTGATGTTGGTTGTTAGTACGCGTGTATATAGTTAGTTCGTTTTGTGTTTGTGTTTTTCATTCGAATTGTTTCATTATTCAGCACAAGAATATCTAACGAACCTGTTTTGTCGTGGTTTCGCTCAACAGAGGAAACATTAAAATACTTTCAAGAACACAGCACCCCCTAAGACTTATGACGTAGGAGAGTACGTAGTTATTCGGAACGTTGATACCAAAATCGGCACAAACAAAAAGTTCATCCCAAAGTACCGTGGGCCATATCTTATTTATAAAGTTCTTCCGAACGACCGCTATGTAATTAGAGACATAGAAAATTGCCAATTTACACAGCTTCCTTACGACGGTATTGTAGAAGCCTCTCGAATACGCAGGTGGCTTGTGAAAAAATCGGATTCGAAATCGCAACCCCCGGAGCAAGAAAGCAACACTAACCCTTTTTAATTTAGAATTAACGCTTTAACAATATTATTCTCGTAATTCAAATTTTGATAAACTTTGCTGTTCTCTTCAAGCTTTAACTGTTAGTCGCGGTCGACTAACTTGTCAGGTCGGCCGAGTTGTAATGAAAATTAGTCTAAGTAAGAACCTAGTCAGTACACAAACCTAACGACTGTCAGTATTGTGAACGAGAGAATAAAGAAGAAGAATGACAGGAAGCAAAGATAATTGAATGTATAAAACGTGCCATACACACACCGATCGATCGGCCGATCCGTCGCCCGAAATCGATATCGGCCGATGGATCGGCCTGTGTATGTGGAAATCGCACCGATCGGCCGATCAATTTTGATCTGCCGATATTTTTGTGCGATTTTCGTGCGATCGATCGGTGACGATCGATTGGATAGTGTATGTGATTATCGCAAGTGAATGTCAAATTACCAAATTATTAAATTATGAAATTTCAAGGATTCTTATGATTTAAATTGCACTGCAATTGAAATATCAAATATGTGGTATACGAAAATACCACACACATCCAAATAGTTAACAAAAATGAATCTAGGTTGGATTTTGAGTGAATCATAACCTATTTTTTGAATTGTCATTCGTTATCGCATCGCACGAAAATCGCTCAGTGTGTGTGCAGTGGAGATCGGCAGATATTTTGTGGCGATCCATCGGCCGATCGATCGGACGACGGATCGGATAATGTATGGCGGCTATAAGATGTCCCAAGCGGCGTTCGAGCAGCGAAAGAGCTTTCATATTAACGACCGTTCTCCAGCGGCTATTCAAGCTTTCGCCGCTTTATTTTGTAGCCAACTGTTTTTCGCGACTGTGAGTGAGCTGCTTGTGGATTATTAAAAAAGAGGTATAGGTTCTTATGGGCGCATTGAGTTTGTTTTGCTGCTATGTATATTCTATGATACTATACCTATAGTGTATAGATATACTATTGTCTTTACGTTGAGGGAAGATGCGATTTACTATGAAATGCAATGTTTTGAATGATAGGGATAATTGAGTGAGGCCGATTCTTTTGGTTTTTGATTTTCGCGAACACCGGAAGTTTTTCTTTGCTGTAATTTGGTGATAGTTGTTGATAAAAATTTTCTTGTAATTTTTGATTTTCACTAACTCCGAAAGTTTATTTTTACTGTGATTTTGTGATAGTTGGTGATAAATTTTTTCGATAATATACTCATTGTATTTTTGAATATATATATATATAAAATATATAATATTTTTTTATATTTATATATTATTATATTATATATTTATATTATATTATGGAGAGTAATATTGAAAAATCAGCCGTTTTCTCGGCGAAACAGTCTTCAAGTCGAAAACGTTATGAGCGTTGCTGTGTTAGTAGTTGTAGCAATTGTTCTTCAAACAGTAAATTATATAAATTTCCCAAGTGCTTCGATCTTCGGAAGAAATGGGTAAGTAATTGTGAAATAGCTGAAGACGAAGCGAACCGAAAATTTGTTTGTGATAAACATTTTGAAAGCAGTTCTAAGGGAACTCAACGATTAAAAAATGGTGCCATTCCTGTCCTTTTTTTGAATCATGAAGTTGAGAATGAGCCGGTCTATAGCGTGGGAAAAAAATTAGGCGTTGCTGTATTTCTGAATGCGTCGGCAACAGTAAAAATTTTCAATTATTTATGTTTCCGACAGAAAAGAAAAGAAAAGATGAGTGGATATCAGCTTGCAATATAGACAGTGCTGAACAAACAAAAAATAAGTTAGTTTGCTCTCAACATTTTGAGCCAAAGTTTATTTGTAAAAGAAAATTATCTCATGGTGCACTCCCTACATTGAACCTTCCGAAAAGTTCTCAAGTATTTGAATTTCATGATGATACAAAATATGAAATTGATCCACCTATTGCAGTCTTTCAAAATTCCGTCAAATGTTGCGAAGAAGATCAGGTTAGAAGACAGAAACGATGCTATACATCTGCATTTAGTTCGAAAGAGGAACTAGCGACATTGAATGATTTTGAAAAATTTGCTAGTTTCTTTGATAAAAGCAAAGAAACAAATCGTATGATAGATGAGGCATTAGTTTGTAATAGATGTCTTAAGAACCAACAAAATTTAACATATTATAAAAAGAAGTATGATAAACTGTTCAAGAGGACAAATGAACTAGAAAGTCTGAACCATACGTTGACATTGGAATTAAAAAAATTAAAAGAAGAGCACTTTGAAATAAGTCTTGAAGATAGCATTGAACTGGTTTCAATAGAGATCTTTTGAGTAACTTAAAGCGAATCGTTTTTGATATGTATTCATTTGCTAAAGAGTGTGTACTAATTTTTGATGAAGTCAAAATACGAATTAAACGAATTAGTTTACGATACTTCCATGGATCAATTAGAAGGAGTAGTTGATTTTGGAGAAGGCGATCGTGAAAATAAAATTGGTAAAAATATTTGCGTCTTTATGGTACGTGGACTGCTATCTAATTGGAAATATGTAATAAGCTATCATATTTCGGAAGAAGTTATGAAAGCCGAAAAATTAAAAGAAATCATCGAAAAAATCTTGCAGTGATGTTTAATATCGGTTTAAATGTCCGCGCCATTGTTTGCGATCAAGGGTCGAATAATAGGAAATGCTTCAAACTTTCGAGCGTTTCGAAAGGGAAGCCTTTTTTTCTATTCGATGAAAAAAAAAATTATGGAATTTTCGATGTCCCGCACCTGATGAAATCTCTTAGAAATACACATCTGGCGGTGGAATAGTTAGTTGGGATGTTATTACCAAGTTATTTGAACTATAGATTCTTCGGATTTAGTTAAAATTTGTCCAAAATTATCAAAAAAACACATATATCCAGGGACATTTGATAAAATGAGAGTCAAATACGCAACACAACTTTTTAGTAGGAGTGTAGCCTCAGGCATAAAAACTTGTACAAGACTTGGAAAATTTTCTTCAGATTTGTTGGAAAAGGCTGATGCAACAGAAATGTTTGTCTCAAAGTTGGACAAAATTCTTGATTGCTTAAATAGTAGAAATGTTTCCGATAGTAATCTATTTAAAGCACCATTAAAATACAAAAACCATATATATAATTTCTTAAAAGAAAGTTTGTCATATTTGGAAAATTTAAAATTGATGAAAAGAAAAAATAAGTTTTGCATTAATGACTTAATTCAATCGATAAATGCAGTTTTATTGTTGGGAGAAGATATGATGGCATCCAATAAGGCATCATATTTACTAACTGCACGCTTGAACCAGGACCCTATTGAAAATCTCTTTGCGCAGATACGGTCAAGAGGAGGAAATAATAGAAATCCTTCGGTTTTCGAATTCAATCATCTCATTGCAAGATGTCCATAAAAATTTTGACTGCGTCTTTTATAAAAAATTGTATAGATGATGAGGACATAGCCCTGGATTGGGTAGAAGGCGAAAGTGTACCAGAAATAATGGAGCTAATTTATAACAACTTTTCCACAAAGCCTGTTGTTATTGACCAAATCGAAGAATCTGATGTATTGTGGCCTAATGAAAATGTACAGATACAGCATCCCGCGATTTTTTGGTTGAAAGTAATGGCAAGCGGTATTTTATTGGCTACGCTATTTCAAAAATTATTTTGCGAAAACTGTATTGTAACACCTGCGCCAGTACAATGATTAAAACTGGTGAGTTTTTGTCCTTACTTAACGAATCCTTAATAATAGACAAAGATTATTCCGCCGTTACATTGACCAAACAGATGCACTTGCAAGCACCTTCTGATAATTTTTTTCAAAATATGTGAACTACACTACGATATTTATGAGCGGTTATTTAATAACAACTGGTCTATATTGAATTTAAAAAAAAAACAATTTTACATACTTGTATTAACGAAACCAACGAAAACTTTCCTCATTGGTTTGATACAACAAATTCGTGCAATAAGCATCGTGAAGAAGTATTAGATTTTATATTATTGGTTCTTCTACGAAAGAACTGTTCATGGAAAACAAAGGAAACTATGAATATTACCAAAAATAAAAGGCTAAGGGTATTAAATCAGTAAAATACAATTTTCGTCGATGAACTACTATTGTGAGTAAATCATGATCATGCAATATTCTAGATAAAACTAATAAATATGGGCAACAGATTCGGAGTTATAAAAATAATTACGCAATTTGATGTGTCTTTTTCGATTGAATTATCACAGACAAAATGGGAAAAAAGGCATTTTTACAACAACAACAACATTTATAAAATGCTATTTTTCTCATTTCCACCGGTGATCCGCGCCCTGGAATCACTGTAAAATACCTTTATATAGGCTAAATAAACATTAACAAAAATTTGCATTTTCACCCATAACGAAGATATTCTGAAAAATCTATACGTGTCGCATCCCGGATATAAACAACATATTCGGATGAATCAGTTAAATACCCTTCCTTGTACAATTGTGCACCGACCCGGATTTTTGTCGGAACGATCAGAATGGCAAAGAACTCAATCGCATCGCATGTCCACAAACAACAACAAAAATAGACCCGGTCATGGAATAAAAAAATCACAAGGTTCTCTCGTTTTCTTTAAAGCTCTGCATCGACACCACAGAGAATAACTATGGAGGAGCAATCCGAATATACTCAACACTAAACTACTTGAAACAATTCCAGTCGTAAAAAGTAGAGAGAGAGACACACGCCCTCCACTGCGCAACACCCGCGCAGTCTATATAAAAGCACAGGAAGCACGGAAGACGTCATCCCCTCTCCTACTTTTCCAATCGGAACAATAACATTCCAGTCTGTCTCTCTGCCGCGGAACACCCGCCCGGTCTATATAGAGCAAAAGAGATGTCAAATTTTCATCCCCCTTCCTACTTCCTCACTTGTGCCGAATTGCGTCGTTTCTCTCGCTCTTTTTCACTTCCTCTTATACTCTCTCTTCAAAGATCGACACAGTTGGCTACAAAATAAAGCGGCGAAAGCTTGAATAGCCGCTGGAGAATGGTCGTTAATATGAAAGCTCTTTCGCTCCTCGAACGCACATTTCGGACATCTTATACATTCAATTATCTTTGCAGGAAGATACTTGGAAGAGAGCCGTGAACGAAAGAAGACGTTTTTTCTTTACTCGTGCACCCTATCAAGTGAGTGTTTTGGAAAGGAAGAAACGGACTAGCCTGACACTAAAGATAACTATTCGCTTCCGGCGGATGTCTGACACCAATGAGCTTTCGCTATCGTCCCCGGGGACATCTGCCTTTTATGGTTGGAAATCCATGCATTCGTCAATTTAGCGAAGACTCTAGATTTTTCGAGATGTTCGGGTCTCCACTACTTAACGAAGGTTCGAGAATCGTTTAGTGTCTATTCAATTTGTACTTGTCATCGATCATTCGAGATTATGATGAAACTTAGTACAGTGCGTGTCGCAAGAGAGACGTACTTCGTACATACAACACTGCCTCCTCCTTAAGCCTGTTCGTCCCGAACAGAAGACGCTATGGCCCCGCCCACGCCATCTCCTTTATATGGTGCCAGTGATGGCACGAACGAATTTCATTTTCGTTCTCGGTCTCTGATGCTCCTGAATGCGATACACCACATCATTCAATCGGGTAAAAATCTCGTATGGTCCTTCCCAATTCTGTTGCAGCTTCGGGCATATTCCTTTCCTCCGACGAGGATTGTATAACCAAACGAGGTCGAGGTTCATTAAAACCAGCTGCGTTAGCTTTCAAATCGTATCTCGTTTTCATGCGATCTGTATTCAGTTTAAGTCGTCCTCGCACCATTTCATGCACGCTGTTCAAACGTTGTCTCAGGTCGGACACATAATCGGGGAGTGATGTTGACGGTTCCATTGGTGCAGTTCCGAATTTGACATCAGCTGGCAACCGAATCGTTCTACCGAACAGAACTTTAGATGGTGTTTCTCCCGTGGACGTGTGTTCAGCTGCGCGGTATGCCATGAGGAACAGTGATATGTGCTGGTCCCACGTTCGCGGATTGTCCGACACAACCTTGGCTAAGTGTTCGTTCAGCGTTTTATTGAAACGCTCGACCATACCGTCAGACTGAGGATGAAGTGGTATTCCCAACAGTCGGCACATTTCGCTGAATACTCCACACTCGAAATTTCTCCCTTGGTCAGAATGCAACTCACACGGTACTCCGTATCGACACACCCAGTTTTCTACAATCTGTTCTGCCACCGTTATCGCTTCTTGGTTCTTGGTTTTGGGGGGCAAAAACTCCTCTTCCATAGTCCTCCGCGTGGGCGCCCCCTGGAACGGTAGTGGTCACTGACCATTGCCAACCAACGTCAAGCCGCCAGTGATGGCGGTGCGATGATTTGGTTGAGGTACCCCTGTGGTGTGGGGTGTGAAAAAAATACCACGGCCTTTCCCTTTGAGGGCCTGTCGTTAAAACCGACAATCAAAGGACAGGATGTGTATGCCAGCAACTTGCACTATCCGAAATCTGTATATGCTAACGAAACGTCAACTATGCCTCGGATAAGGACTGACTCAACGGTTACGACTTTTAGCTATCGTACAATGACAAAGATTGGATTCTGGAATGTGCGTACTCTCCTGGACAATGGATCAGAAGATCCCCAGAACGCACGATTTCTTCAATTAGAGAGTGAATTTCTGAGGTACAAATTAAATATCTTAGGAGTTAGTGAGATAAGATGGTGGAACAGCGGAGAATTCATCTCTCCAACGGGCAGCACTGTAATGTTGTACTCCGGTAAAGCTACCGGTAGTCGTCGTGAGTCAGGTGTGGGGCTCCTTTTAACCAGAGCCGCGCGAAACTGTCTCTTATCCTGGGAACCGGTCTCTGACAGGGTCTTGACCGCCAGGTTCCGGACCAAAATGAGAAACATCTCAATAATACAATGTTATGCCCCTACTGAACCCGACAATGTCTTGGCAAAAGACTCCTTCTACGAAGAACTAAACGCCGTTCAGAGCAGAACACCTAAATGTGACATTATAATGGTTATGGGTGATTTGAATGCGAAAGTTGGCGCTGATAACTATGGGCTCAGACATGTGATGGGGAGACACGGTCTTGGTGATCGTAATGACAACGGTGAAAGATTTGTAGAGTTCTGCAACTTTCACAGTCTCTTCATCGATGGTACTATGTTTGAGCATAAGGACCACCACAAAATCAGTTGGTCCTCTGTTGATCGGCGCAGAACACAAAACCAGATCGACCATTTTGCCATTAGTAAAAGATTCAAGAGTTGCCTCCTGGACCTGCGAAATAAGAAGGGTGCCGATATTGGGATGGGAAGAGACCATTATCTTATGATCGCTAATGTTCGATTGCGTATTGCAGCCGTGCGCCGCCCCAGCGACGAAAGATCCAGGCCCCGCAAATTCAACACCGCTCGACTAAAAAATCCAGCTGTCTTACAACAATATAATGACCATCTTGCGCAAAAAGCGGCTGAGATAACTAGTCACCCAGATAGTGACATAAACGAAAACTGGGAAGCCATAAAAAATGCGTACATTGATAGCGCAGATACCATCCTTGGCCCAAACCCGGATTGCCGGAATAAGCCCTGGATGTCCGACGCTTCATGGCAGCGGATTGTTGAAAGAAAGGAGCTGAAAGTTCGTTTGGCTGCAGCATCAGACGACAATCGAAGCAGCATCGAACTCCTTTACCATCAGAAAACTCGAGAAGTTCAGCGTAGTGTGCGACGCGATAAAAGAGTTTATGCCAATTCTCTTTTAGCGTCAGCAGAAGAAGCCGCTAGAAGTAACAACTTAAACGCCGTATAAGGTGTCATCAAGGAGTTTACAGGTGGTCGTAACTCCTGCCAACATCCGGTGAAAGATAGTGATGGAAAGCTACTTATCTTGGAAGAAGATCAAATGAGGCGGTGGAAAGAACACTTCGCCGCGGTCTTGAACCGTGTAACTCTGGTGAAGTTCCCCCTCATATAGATAATTTAGCTAACCATCAAAATGTGCGTATACGGTCCACTGCCCCGACTAAAGAGGAAATAGTCACTGCAATTATTGCACTAAAACGAGGAAAGGCCGCCGGACTTGACGGCATCCCTGCCGAACTTTATCAAGCAGCGCCAAGCGTAACTGCCGATTTGCTGCACCCACTTGTTGATAAAGCGTGGAATACAGAGACCTTTCCCACTGAGTGGAAGGAAGGTTTGATCATCAAACTTCCAAAGAAGGGTAGCCTCACAGACTGTAATAATTGGAGAGGCATTTGTGTGCTTCCTGCCGTTGCCAAGATAATAGCTAAAATCGTCCTGGAAAGACTAAAGGCCCACTTAGAAAGCACAATTGATAAAGAGCAGGCTGGCTTTCGATCCGGATTCTCCTGTGTCGATCACATTAACACCTTGCGAATCATCATCGAGCAATGCGCTGAATACGATTCTCCGCTTCACTTGCTTTTCATCGATTTCGAAAAGGCTTTCGATAGTGTGAGCCGGGATTCTATATGGGCGGCCTTGCGCAGGAGAGGCATCCCTGAGAAGCTTGTGGCTATTATTAAGGCAACCTATGACGGCGCGAAATGTCGCGTTCTGCATAAAGGTAAGGTGTCGGGGGACTTTGAGATTCGCAGTGGAGTTCGGCAGGGGTGCATCCTCTCACCGATCCTATTCCTCATTGTGATCGGCGATGTGTTGCATGCAGCCCTATCCGGACTCGACAGAGGAATTCAATGGACTTTGACATCTTATCTACAACATCTTGACTACGCTGACGACATATGCCTACTCTCCCACAAAATCATGGATCTGTCCGCAATGACGTTAGATCTCGAGAGGGAGGCAAGCAAGGTTGGGCTAAAGATTAATACCAACAAGACCAAGGTTCTTAGCCCGCCGTTGCGAAAAAGAAATCCGACACCTATTGCCATCAATATTAATGGGCAGCCTGTGGAGAAGGTGGACAACTTCGTCTACCTGGGTAGCATTGTTGCCGAAAATGGTGGTACGCAGCAGGACATCGCTCGTCGTATCAACCAGGCTAAACGCGCATACGGCATGCTGTCCAAAATCTGGCAGAGCAGTTATCTCAGCATCAAGACCAAGCTGGGCCTGTTTCGCTCCCTGGTACTATCAGTGCTTTTGTATGGGAGCAGTACATGGAAAGTTTCCGTAGGAGTTACCAGAAAGCTGCAAGTTTTCGTCAACTCATGCCTTCGTCGAATTTTAAGAATTTTCTGGCCCGAAACAATATCAAATGAAGAGCTAAGTCGGCGTACGGGTCAGATGCCAATCGACGAATTGATACGCAGGCGAAAATGGCAGTGGATAGGTCACACATTGCGGAAGAGTGATAACTGCATTGCTATGCATGCCATGAAATGGAACCCCATTTCCAACCAAGGCCGACCAAGAGGGGGTCCTCGAATCACATGGCGTCGATCTGTGGCAAAGGAGTGTCAGGCACTGGGTAAGTCTGTAATATGACAGCCCTGTGCCACTGACAGCTCTACACATTGATGTTGATAGCTATGTTAGTTAGTTGAGCATCAGCCGTCAATAAGCATACTTCGTTGAATATACTTGGTGATCAAAATAAAACAGTACATTTCATTTAATTATAATATTTAGCATAAATATTACAAAGTCTTTTGGGGAGTTGCGCCCCATTGCCCAGAACAGAGTACGATGGCGCGCAGGAGTAGTTGACGCGCTATGCCCCGCTAGGGGTTAAGGCAAAGTAGTATTTACTGAAGTAGTCAGCCACCACCAAGGTATACCGGTTTCCTCGATCGGTGGCTGGGAACGGTCCAGCAACATCCACTGCGATTCTTTCGAATGGCGCTCCAACTATATAGGTCCTAAGGGCGCCTCTTGGCTTTTTAGCTGGTCCTTTTACAGCAGCGCAGCTTGCCATCTGCGGCACCAGTCCTCAATATCGCGTCGAGCGTGCAGCCAGTAAAACCTTTCTCGTACCTTTGACAGGGTTTTATTAACGCCAAGATGTCCACCGGACGTTCCTTCGTGTAATTCGTGCAACACTTCAGCGACTTTATTCCGTGGAAGTACCAACTGCATTATACTTGATGATCCATCTGTTGATTCCCACTTTTGTTTCAGCAGACCATCCTCGACATGAAGAGAGTTCCACTGCGCCCAATAGCCCTTCGTGGTTGGCCATATGCTGACACCTTGCTCCAGCTGGGCCTCTCCCCAGCCTCCTTCCAGACATGAATCGAACCGATGTCTTCATTGTTTAGCTGGGCTTTCCGCTGAACTCCATCCTTCCATGGGCAGCATAGTCAGAATTCGCGCATTCGCAGCTTTCGTCTTCTCTAAGCGGTTACAGTGCTTGCACATCACTGGGCATGGACGGTGCGACAAAGCGTCGGCATTGCTATGGACTTTACCTCTTCGATGGACCGTCTCGAATTCGTATGACTGCAGTCGTTCGACCCATCGTGCTGTGCTACCTGCCCTTCCGGATTCTTGAAGTTCAGTAACCATCTTAATGCCGAATGATCTGTTCGCAGAATAAACTTCGGTGGAAATGTTTCGTCGCTTCGATCACAGCCAGTAGCTCCCTTCTTGTCACGCAGTAGTTCCGCTCGCTCTTGGATAACACGCGACTGAAGTAAGATAGGACTTTTTCCTCGCCGTCAATCTGTTGAGAAAGTACTGCGCCGATTCCGGTGTTGCTTGCGTCAGTATCGAAGATGAATGTTTCCTTGGGCCTGGGATACGTTAACACGGGTGCTTCACATAATTCTTTCTTTAGCATTTCAAATGCAAGCTGGCATTCCCTGTCCCATAAAAATGGCTGATTCTTTTCGGTTAAACGGTGAAGACATTTGGCGATTTTGGCGAAATCCTTCACGAATCGTCGGTAGTAGGATGCCAAACCCAGAAAACTTCGGAGCTGGTGTTTATCCTTAGGTACCGGCCAGTTCTTTACAGGTTCAGTTTTCTCGGGATCCGTCCGTATACCTTCCGCTGATACTATATGTCCTAAGTACCTGACCTCTTTGCTGAAGAAAGTGCACTTCTTTGGACTTAACTTCAAATTGGATACACGAAGCCTCGCTAAAACCTCTTTGAGATTTGTTGCATGTTCGTCGAAGCTTTTGCCAATTACGATTATGTCGTCCAAGTACACGAGGCAAGTCTTTCAGGTTAAGCCGCGTAGCACACACTCCATCGGACGCTCAAATGTAGCCGGTGCGTTACACAGCCCAAAAGGCATTACAACAAATTGCCACAGTCCGGATCCAACCGAAAATGCTGTTTTTTCGCGGTCACTCTTCTCCATTTCCACTTGCCAATATCCGCTTTTTAGATCCAACGTCGAGAACCATTTCGCATCACCCAATGTGTCCATAATGTCGTCGATCCGAGGCAGTGGATAACTATCCTTCTTCGTCACATTATTCAGCTGCCTATAGTCCACACAAAACCGAGTGCTTCCGTCCTTTTTCTTCACAAGCACTACTGGCGATGTCCACGGACTATTCGAAGGCTCGATGACGCCTTGTTTCTCCATATCCTGGATCATTTTATTCGTTTCTTCGCGCTTAGCAATCGGTAATCGTCTGGGGGTTTGCCTGATCGGTTTGGCACCCTGAGTATCGATTCGGTGTGTGACCTTATTCGTCCTGCCTTGGTCACCGTCATGCGTGGAAAAGACATCTGCAAACTCGGTGATTAATTGCACAGCACATGACCGTTGTTCTGACGACAAATTGTTTGTCATTATCATCGCATCGGCCAAATCATTCCTAGCTATAGTCTCGCCAGCTGCATGGATGAGAGATTCGTCTGGAACGTTTATCGATGTCACAGAAACAATAGGCTGACAATTTCCCAGTAGATCACCTTCCTTCACTCTCACGTCTCTATCTGAAACATTCATTACTCTTATCGGCACATAGTTGTCTTCGCCCACCTTCACCAGACTTCGTGCTACTATCAGGTTCCTTAGCGCTGGTAGTTTTGTTGGCTCTACCACGTAGAAAGGATGACCTCCAGGATCCCCATCAAGCTTGGCTCGCAAAATTGTCTCCGATGTTTTCGGTACGTGTGCATCCTCGGTAACCAAGACTCGCAGCTTCGGTGTTTCCTTATCGGGAATTTCTGCGACGATCTCCACGTTGCGCCATTTGAGTATCCTTGGACCCAAATCCAGGGTAAATCCATGCGATTTCAGGAAATCCATTCCAAGGATGCATTCGTCGGTTATGTCTGCAACCAGGAACTTATGGGTGAAAATCACGTCTCCCAGCTGAACTCGCCTGGCGATCTCACCATGTACTGATATCGTCGCTCCAGTCGCTGTTCGTAGCACAAATTTCCCGTCGTTCGTGAATTGTACTCCTTTCGCGATGTCTGGTCTCAGGATTGATTTTGTTGCTCCCGTATAAATTGTGATGATGCACTGTTTGTTACCAATCAAACCGGACAAGCACAGATCGTTTTCGCCCCGATGCACTCGCGAGACGGTGATGGTAGTTCTGGGGGCATCGTTTCCACAAGCCAACCTCTGCCCCGCGAAGTTGGCTTTTAGATGTTTACCGACTCCCTAACAGTGGGAGCGGGTTGGTCCCCACCTAGTCGACTTGGTGCTCCATCCTTTTCAGCGCATTTGCAGCAGAGCGTCCACGGTTTTCTTGGTTTCTTACAATTTCTTTGAATATGACCCTGTTTGCCGCAATTGTAGCATTTGACAGAACCTGCGCTGGTTGATTTATCCGATGTGTTAACTCGCTGGCAGACACATTCATCGACCACTTCGCGAACACGAGCACAATTGCGGGCAGCTTGCTTGGCAGCTTCGAAAGTCAAGCTGTAGGCGAGCGCATCTCTAAGCGTCTTCTTATCAGCAGGCCGCAATGTCTGTTGTAACTCCCGATCTTGTAGCGCAGTTGTGAACACTTCGACTGCTGTCTCGTTTCGATGTTCCGGATCAGAAGTCGGATATGACAGGAGAGCATGCCGTTCGATATCCTGAGCCAGGTGCTGTAGAGTCTCTCCTGGCTTCTGAATACGGTTTTGGAGTTGTGACCGATAGATTTGTTTCATGTGGTCATCTCCATACCGAACATCTAATGCTTTCACCAGCTCAGAATACGAACTATGCTGCGAAGCCGGAACGGACTGCAATATTTCCGCCGCAGGTCCTCGCAATGCCAAAATGAGAGCAGTAGCACGCTCGCTATCGGTCCAGTTGCTCACTACTGCAGCGGCCTCGAACTGTGTCCTGTATACGCTCCAGGACGTTTGTCCATCAAAGACTGGCGCCTTCAGATTTTTCACGGCCGATTCAGTCTTGATGACTCCCGATGTTTTAACGCGTTCCAGCTCGCTTTTTAATTTTTCGACTTCCACGGCAACCGTCTCAAATTTGCCATCCATTTGCATGAGTTCGTGTTCGAATTTCTTGGAGGCTTCTCGTAGCTTTTCGTCGATTAAGTTCGATATTTCCGACGACTGTTTCTGCAATTGCTCGTCTAGCCGCTCGGATTGCTCATCGAATCGCTTCTCAAACCGGTCAAACCGCTCAGATTGTTGCTCTGCTTGTTGCTTCTCAAACCGGTCAAACCGCTCAGATTGTTGCTCTGCTTGTTGCTTGGATTGCTCGCTAAATTGCTTGAACATCGACACTAGCTGCTGGATGCCAGGGTCCCCAGTTGAAACCTGTTCCATTCCCGATTCGTCGAGATTTCTCGTCAATTCGTCCTTGTCTTGAAATTCGACCGAATCCGGGTCCTGTCCACTGGCTCTTATCACTTCTGTTAACCGAGCACACAGCGCGGACTTATTTCCCGTCGTAGACGAATCCCGTTTCGCTAGCTCGTTTTTTAACTTCGTGGCTGTTAATTCCCAAAGAGTACCCGACATTTTAGTTCGTTATTCACTTAACAAGTTTACAACAGTCAATCGTGCAAGTTCTACCCGCATAGAATGTTCCAGCACTTCACTAAAAAGTTTCTCAAAACTTCCCGTGCTTATTTACACTACCGTAAATATCCCGCACGACTTTCACAAAATACACGATCGCGCAAGTTCTATCCACTCAGAACTTCCCGGCGCTTCACTTTAAAGTTTCTCGAAACTTTCCGTTTATTTACACAACTGTAAATATCCCGCACAACTTTCACTTCTCAAACGAACGTTCACTATACGCACGCGAATATCCCACTTCTGACACCAATTGTAATGTTTCCTCTACTGAGCGAAACCACGAAACCAGAACAGGTTCGTTAGATATTCTTGTGCTGAATAATGAAAACACTTTGATTGAAAAACACACTTTATTTAATAAACGAACTAACTACATATATACACGCGTAACCGACAATTTACTGATAACTACTCGCTTCCGGCGGATGTCTGACACCAATGAGCTTTCGCTGAGAACTACTTATCGTCCCCGGTGACATCTGCCTTTTATAGCTGGAAATCCATGCATTCGTCAATTTAGCGAAGACTCTAGATTTTTCGAAATGTTCGGGTCTCCACTACTTAACGAAGGTTCGAGAATCGTTTAGTGTCTATTCAATTTGTACTTGTCATCCATCATTCGAGATTATGATGAAACTTAGTACAGTGCGTGTCGCAAGAGAGACGTACTTCGTACATACAACAATATTCTTGGTCAGTATGATGAGGTGAGTCGATTAAGCTTTGTCCGTCTGTCGGTCTGTCCATCTGTTTCTATGCAAACTAGTCTCTCAGATTGAATTTATTGTCCATATTTCTCGCAGTTTATCAAATGAATAAAAATATCATCATAAATCAAATGAATAAAAATAAATAACTATAGTGGCGTTGCGGTCACTAAAACGAAATAAAGCGCCGGGCGCTGACGAGATTCCAGCTGAACTGCTAAAATTCGGTGGAACGAGTCTAGTTGATGCCATACATCAATTACTCCTGCGAGTATGGGAGAACGAGGAGATTCCAGACGATTTGCGCAGAAGCATCATCTGTCCAATTCATAAAAAGGGAGATAAACTGCGGTGTGAGAACTACAGGGGCATCTCACTAGTTTGTACGTCCTATAAAATTTTGACGAAAATTCTGGAAAATAGAATAAAACCGTACGCAGAACGAGTCATTGGCGAATATCAAAGCGGTTTCAGACCTGGTCGCTCCACAACCGATCAGCTCTTCTCAGTCAAACTGATACTCCAGAGGTGCTGGGAAGACAACGTAAACGTATACCAAATCTTTGTCGACTTCAAGCAGGCATACGACGGTATCGATCGTGGAGTACTGTACAACATCATGCTGCAATTTGGTATACCGGCAAAATTAGTGCGACTGACAAAGATGACGATGACCAACTCCGTCTCACAAGTCAGGATCCAGAATAGACTTACTGATCTATTTGAAACACGCACTGGTTTGAAACAGGGCGATGGACTGGCGCCAACGCTCTTCAACCTAGCACTGGAATACGTTATTCGGGCCATGAATATGGACAACAGCAAGACGCTACTCATCAAGTCGACACAATTAGCAGCGTACGCCGACGACATCAACATCATGTCCCGAAGATTGGCTGACGCATATGATCTTCTGCATACGCTCGATACCGCTGCAAAGGAAGTTGGATTACGTATTAACGAGGGTAAAACTAAAATAATGATGCAATCGGTGACAAGGACACCTGCACAAGCAAGCATCAATGTGGGGGACCTCAACATCGAGTTCGTGAACAACTTCATTTACCTGGGTTGCAACTTGTCAAGGGACGCCAACGAAACTGACGAAATCAAGCGACGGATACAGTTAGCTAATAAGACTTTTTCTCGGTTCTCCCCATAATGAAATCGAAGCATGTGCACTGAAACACGAAGCTCCGCGTGTACAAAACCATTATACGACCAGTGCTATGCTATGGCTGCGAAGCATGGACCCTAACTCAAGCCTCCGAAAACATGCTAGACACTTTTGAACGTAAGGTTCTACGGCGAATTTTCGGGGCTGTTTGCGATCGAGATGGATGGCGCATCCGGTACAACCATGAGTTGTATGAAATGTACGATGGGCTGCAAGTCTCGAAAATCGTCAAACTACAACGACTTCAATGGGCAGGGCATGTACCAAGAATGGACGATGATCGCATGCCTAAGAGAGTAATGAATGCAGAACGAGTCGACGGAGCGAGACTGCGAGGACGACCGAGATCTCGTTGGGAGAGCTCAGTAGGTGTGGACGCCGCGCAGCTGCTGGGCTCCCAAAATTGGAGGACGCGGTCACGTGACCGAGATAATTGGAGGACAATGATCCAGGCGGCCAAGGCCCGACGTCGGGCTGTCGCGCCACTATGATGATGATGAAAAGAGGAAAAATAAAAGTTGCTTAAGATTATCTAAATATTCAGATATAAATAGAAGATAAGATG
Organism: Chloromyia formosa; assembly: GCA_964017055.1. Classification (NCBI taxonomy): domain Eukaryota; kingdom Metazoa; phylum Arthropoda; class Insecta; order Diptera; family Stratiomyidae; genus Chloromyia; species Chloromyia formosa. Next base: position 48,555,198 of record OZ024817.1, read on the forward strand.
AAATATAAATTAAATTAGAACTAGCACTGAAGAAGGCAGCACGTGGCTGCCGAAACAATTGTTTGCTATAATAAAATGGGGGGTGACCGGTAGCGCAGTGTGTTGAGGCATCAGTCTCATGTTTGACTACCGGCGATTAGGGTTCGAATCCCGTCCACGACGACGTTCGTGGCCATGGATGTGCAGGAGGTGCATGCTGGCAACTGCATTCCCCGAAACCAGATTATGCCAACGAAACGTCAATTGGACCACATGGAACAGTTGACGCGCTATGCCCCACAAGGGGTTAGGGCAATTAAGTATAATAAAAAATACACTCGCAGTATAAGGAACAGATTCTAAACTTTTATTCATTAGTCTCTCAGTTTTGAAGCTATCGAGCTGAAATTTTGCACAAAGCCTTCTTTCTGTTGCACGCTGTATATGTCGGAGCCAATGGAATCAGACCACTACATCATATAACTGCCATAGGAACGACCGTTCCAAAATTCGGTCTTTGTGAGAAAAATTTGTTTACTTCTAAAGCTATCTTTTTCAAATTTCATATTATTCAATAGTATATACTATCAAATCACATTTCCGAAGTTGATAGAAATTGGACGACGACCGTTCCAAAAACAAGTTTTTGTTAGGAAAACTTTTTTCTTTATAAACGCATTTTCACCAAATTTCATATTATCCAATCATACTTATCGTCAAACCATATTCCAAAATTTGGTTGAAATCGGCCCACTATTGCATATACCTCCCATAGGAACAGTGAAATCGGAAGTTTTATTACTTATTTCAAAGTAGCAAATGCACCGTAAATCAAAATGAAGGTATGATACCCTTCACGCGAAGTATCATACCTTCGGCTTGTCTTTTTTTATACCCTTCACGGATGTGATAGGGTATATTAACTTTGTCATGAAGTTTGCAACGCACAGAAGAAAGCATCCTTGACCATATAAACTATATATGTATATTCTTGGTCAGTATGATGAGACGAGTCGATTAAGCTTTGTCCGTCTGTCTGTCTGTTTCTATGCAAACTAGTCCCTCAGTTTTAAAGCTATCGAGCTGAAATTTTATACAAAGCCTTCTTTCCATTGCAGGAACCAACGGAATCGGACCACTACGTTATATAGCTGCCATAGGAACGAGCGGTCCAAAAAGTCGTCTTTGTGAGAAAAACTTTTTTACTTCTAAAGACATCGTTCTGAAATTTCACACTAATCAATAGTATTTTTAGTTAAATTATATATCTAAATTTGGTTGAAATCGAACCACTACGTCATATAGCTGCCATAGGAATGACCAGTCCAAAAATTCGTCTTTGTGGGAATAACTTTTTTATTTCTATAGACATTGTTTTAAAATTTCACATTAATCAATAATATCTTTAGTGAAATCACATTTCCGAATTTGGTTGACATCGGACTACTCTATAATATAGCTGTCATAGGAACGACCGTTCCAAAAGCAAGTTTTTACCAGAAAAACTTTTTTATTTCTAAAGATATATTTATGAAATTGCATATTACTCAATCATATTGACTGCTAAGCCACGTTCCTAAATTTGGTTGAAATCGGCCGACTATTTCATATACCTCTTATAGGAACAGTGAAATCGGAACAAGTTTTACTACTAATTTCAAAGTGGCAAATGTACCAAAAAACACAACGAAGGTATGATACTTTCACCGCACCGACTATTTCATATACCTCTTATAGGAACAGTGAAATAGGAACAAGTTTTACTACTAATTTCAAAGTGGCAAATGTACCACAAGATACAACGAAGGCCGAAGGCTAGCTTGTTTTTTTTTTTTCAAATTGAGAAATTCATTTTTGAGTCACTTGGTACCATTTGCATCCATTCGAAAGCAAATCGATTCGAATCGAATTACTTGCTAGGGCTCCTGCTTTGGTCATGACCGCAACCCACTGCTACCATTATATACTTTTTGAGATTCCTTCTAAACTGAACCACCGAAACGCTCTTAACTATGCCCACATCACTTTATCAAAATAAAACACCAAAATCTCTGGTTCCTGTTTTATTAAAAACGAATTTCAAAGTTTTACGACAGAACAATTGGTCCAATTTTTTTTACAAGCGGCTATTTGTTTGCTGACGATGTCAATTTCCGTCCGCCATCAGGATGTTTCTCAACTAAACGGGCATGCTCTAAGGCTGTCAGATCTTTATAAGAATTTCCATTGGCTGATCGGCAGAAATGAGAGGGATATACTCTATTACGTTTACGGCCACCGTAGATCTTCGTAATTGATGCAACACCTGCTGGGCTCCGGTGATACAAATGCCGGAGAATCGATGCACAGCGGACGTAGAATCTGTCACTTGGCAACAATTTCTTTGAATTTGGTAGTCTTGCTTATGCATATTTGGTCCGGCACCTTCAATTTGCCAGTCCTATAAGAAATGAAACTCATTAACCAAGTCACAGAGCTATTTTGGGATTTAGCCGAAAAAATGTTTTCTTACCTCTTCAAAAAGACAGCCAGGGCTTAACAACGGCGTGTTGGTCTACGTCCTTCGCAGTAACACCAGCTATTTAGAAAATTAACAATCGTTTCTCCTGAAATTCACTAGTAAACAAAATCGCGTGTTTGACAGAAGTTCTGTCAAATTCACAGTTGACGCTGAATGAATCGCTGCAAACACACTTATCACTCCGAAAAATGAACTCAAAACGTCAAATTTTACTTATCCGGGACACATTTGTCGGAGTAAAATGCAATATTTAGATGCAAATATCTCATAAACGGTGGAGATTTGCCAAAAAAGAATAATTTTCCCGTGTTTAGCGGATTCGAGTTAACAAAAAACCGTCGGTAGATCCCGGTGCCACGGAAACTGTAATCTTGCCCATTATTTGTTTATGTTTTGGTCGCGATTTGTATATAGTACGTAAAATTTTATTTTTATCTATATGTTGAAAAGTGTTTTGTGTCGGCCGGGAAGTTCAGGATCGCAAATGGATACAGGCATATTCTGAATCGCGGAAACGGAACACGGAAACACAAGTTTCTTTTTCTTTTTTACTTTCGTTGTATTGAAAAATGCTCCTTTCTCCAGCAATGATATGTTTATTTTTTCTTATCACGACGTTTCGCCAGTCAATTTGGCATCATCAAGTCTATAAATTTCATTACATTATTCTTATTTTTTGTTTATGACAATAATGGTACCTACTTACAATTATTCATAATTCTAATGCCAAATTTTCCACTTGTTTAATTATAATTCACACAGTTTTTTTCCATTGTACTTGTTCAATCGTTTTAATAATAAAATTTTGTGTTTTTGGCGGTGACTAGTAGTTGCGCCTGTCACTTACTAGTTTGTGAGTGTACAATATAGTAGGATGGTTAAATTTTAGTTAGTGAGTATACAATATAATAGGATAGGTTACATTACATTACATTTTAGTTATTTCTTTATTTTATTGATTTTATTATGTTCGTGTATTTGTTTATTTTTTGTTCTATTTCAGTTCTCGTGTTGAGTGAGTTATTATAGTTGTTATTGATATAGCATGCTTCCTTTAAAAGTAGTTTGTTTTTGTTATTTTCTCGGTCTACTATTTTAACATTATCAAAGTTCATTTGATGGTGTTCGTCTAATTGGTGTTTGACCAATTTTGTGTGTTTGTTCAATTCCATTCTGTTTTTATTTTTATGTTCTGTTATTCTTGTAGTTAAATGCCTTGTGGTTGATCCATAATATTCTGTTTTTATATTATTTTCATCACAAGTCTTGCATGGTATTTCGTATATTATATTTTTGTTTTTATTCTTTTCCAACTTTTGTTTAGTGTTTTTATATAAAATGCTTTTAAGTTTATTATTGGGTTTGTGTTTTTGGCGGTGACTAGTAGTTGCGCCTGTCACTTACTAGTTTGTGAGTGTACAATATAGTAGGATGGTTAAATTTTAGTTAGTGAGTATACAATATAATAGGATAGGTTACATTACATTACATTTTAGTTATTTCTTTATTTTATTGATTTTATTATGTTCGTGTATTTGTTTATTTTTTGTTCTATTTCAGTTCTCGTGTTGAGTGAGTTATTATAGTTGTTATTGATATAGCATGCTTCCTTTAAAAGTAGTTTGTTTTTGTTATTTTCTCGGTCTACTATTTTAACATTATCAAAGTTCATTTGATGGTGTTCGTCTAATTGGTGTTTGACCAATTTTGTGTGTTTGTTCAATTCCATTCTGTTTTTATTTTTATGTTCTGTTATTCTTGTAGTTAAATGCCTTGTGGTTGATCCATAATATTCTGTTTTTATATTATTTTCATCACAAGTCTTGCATGGTATTTCGTATATTATATTTTTGTTTTTATTCTTTTCCAACTTTTGTTTAGTGTTTTTATATAAAATGCTTTTAAGTTTATTATTGGGTTTGTAGGACGTAATTATTTTAACTTCTTCTCCATTGTTGTTTGTTATTCTTTTGGCATAATTTTATTTAATTTTTCAGACAATTCTGGAATGTACATTATTGATTGGTATTTTCTAATGTTTTGTTGATTAGTGTGGTTATATGTTGTTTCTCTTTCTATTTTATTTATATTGTTTTTAATTATTTTAGTTTATTTATAATGTTTAATGGATACATATTGTTTTCTAACGTCTTCTTTATCTCAGCCTTTTGTTGTTCCCAATCTTTCTTGTGTGTTAGTTTAAGTCTACGGTAAATATGATTTGAGGCCGTATTGATCTTCATATGATGTGAGTGGTGAGATTTGTAATGTAACATATTTGTGGTCGCTATTGGTTTTTGTACCATTTTGTTATGATTCTATTGTTTTCTCTTAATAAAGTTACATCAAGGAAATTTATTTTATTTTGATTTTCTTTCTCAACAGTATATTTCACTTCATCATTTTTGCTGTTTAGTTCATTCAGGATGTCTTCGATTTTATCTTCTTTAACTATCGCTAGTATGTCATCTACATATGCCTTCATGTATATTATATCTTCTTTGTATGTGGTTTTTACTTCATTTAAAACTTTCGATAAATATATATCTGCAGCAACTACACTTAAGCTTCCACCCATTGTAAGTCCACCGGTTTGGTAAAATTTAGTTTCATTTACAAAATAACTATTATTTAAGCAAAAGTCTACCATCTTCATAAACATTGTTTTTGGTATGTTTGTGTTAATTTTGTCAAAATTGTTCGCTATATATTCAAAATTTAGCATTAGAATTATGAATAATTGTAAGTAGTTAGGTACCATTATTGTCATAAACAAAAATAGAAATAATGTAATGAAATTTATAGACCTGATGATGCCAAATTGACTGGCGAAACGTCGTGATAAGAAAAAATAAACATATCATTGCTGGAGAAAGGAACATTTTTCAATACAACGAAAATAAAAAAACCAGTGAGTAATTGATCGAACAACAAAAGATGGAAATAAATACCATGAATTACCAACAACAACAACATTATTTTGAATCAGAGAGGAAAATTATTAACACCATGAATAATAATGGAAGAAAAATGATACTTAAGAATAATAGATTAGCATTCCTAATTAGATGTAGGAAATATAATGTCTTCCCAAAGCATTTAGATGCAATAGGAAGGAAATTAGTTAGTAACATTGACATAGATAACAAATTCCACAAAATGCTAGAAAATACTGTGACAGATTTAAAAAAAAAAACAAATAATTAGGATAGAGATTAAAGACACAATACATAAAATCAACAAAATACAGCATAACCTTAAAAATATCAAACAAGATATAACAAACAAATATAATGAAAATGTTCGTAATAAGATTCTCGAAAAACATAATAATAAAATGAAGCAAATTAACACAACTACTAAACAAAAACTGATTAAAAAATTTGAAAACATTTTAAGAATAAATTATTATTATATGATTTTTAACGAGGAACTAGTTAAAGAAAAAGTGATCAACTTGACAGGCATAGAAATTCCTCAATATGTATTAAACACTTTTAGTTTGGGACCTAATTTTAACTATGTTAATAGATATGATAAAAAATCCATAATACAAATAATAGCAGACATCAAATATAACATAGACTATATAGAAACATATATCGCAGAACAGACAAGAGATAAAGCAGCAAAAATGATACAAAACCAAATAACTAGAAATAAGAATAAAAAACCGTACACCCGTGTAAACTACCTCATTCAACGAACCAAAGCATATCTAAAAAATGAACCTAACATTATAGCAATAACAAGTGACAAAGGCAATAAAACAGTCTTAATAACACAACAACAATATAATGAAAAAAATGGAGAAACTAATACAAGAAAATAATTATAATAGATTGAATAAGGATCCTACTAACATATTGCAAAACAAAGCAAATGATTATATCAAAACCTTATATAAACAAGGACTAATCGATCTAAAAACGAAAAATAACACCATTAATTATGGAGCAAACCCACCAAGGATACAAGGAAAACCCAAAATACACAAGGAAGGAGTTCCATATAGACCTTTAGTCAGTTGTATAAGTACACCACTTACTAATATTTCAAAATACTTACAACCCTTTCTTAACAGTCTAAGAAATAAGAACGGTTCCTCATTGGAAGCAAAGGAAGCAGTGCTTCCCTTGTTATTTTCACCAAATAATTTATTCAGATTCACGTAGCCAAACCGACATTATACTATATATATATATATATACCTATATATATAGATTTCTTTAAACAAATTTAATTGATTCATACATAATACTTATTCGTCAATTACATTTTTCATACATTATTTTCATACGTATTTCCTGTGCGATTCGACTTCATATTTCATACATATATGTACAAATAATACGGCTCTTTTCACTTTATTTCAAACCATTTTTCCCATACTCTTACTTCAATTCATGAGAACAAAGCGAAGAGACACATTTTCGTCCGGCTAGAAACAATAATGGAAGCAACAGAAATCACAGCTTCTATAGTGCCTATTGAAGATCGCGCATGGCGACGCAGCGCGACGCGACGACATTGAGTAAAATCTTCTATACTTGTCGTGCCGCTGTGATCCGCTCGTATATCTTGAGAAGAAGCAGCCAGAATCGCAGCTTCTTAAGCATTTTGTTTGCGTTTGAAGGTGGTGTGAAGAGCAAGTAGATGTTAAGTTTACGTTTCTCTTGCAATTTTTTGAAGAAGTGGACTTGCTGTTTGAGTTGGGGGTGTGTGGTCGGTGGTTCAATAAATTGAATAAATATACATAATTACTATATTTGCGGTGTCAAAATTTGATGTTGGCATTTAAAATTCCAGGCTGAAACACACGAATCCGAACTCCTTTTCGTGAATTTCCAAGAAATTTGAACTTTTGTATGGAAACATATAGTGCCATAAGCTTCTTACTGATGTACATACATATATGGGGCAAATTCTCGCCAACTAACCTACTGGGATAAAAATTATTTTAAAATTTTTGGCACACTTTCCGATATTATTGCAAAAGTAACGATGAACGATTTGTTTCGAAGATTGAACCATTGAATGATTAGGCGCGAATAACTCGGAAACGGTTACGAGTTTGCAAAAAGGATAACATTTAGTTCGAGGCTGAAAGATAAAAATACATCGTAAAACCTGAGTATTGGAAGTCATTTTGAGTTACACTTATATTAATGTTTCAAATGCGAAAATTTCGGAAAAGATTGCTAGTTTTCGAATTCGGTATTTTTAGCCTGGAATTGTTTTAAAACCACCATGAAATTTTAGCCCCTTGGAGTCGTCCAATGCATCTTACTCACAAGTTTTCTGGTCTGCTTCCCTTCCTCTGGAACCCACGAACCGTCACTGCTAAGAAACATGTTTTGTTTTAACCTCAAAAATTCCTACCAATTAGTTGATGAAATCAAAAATATATACATTACACACAATATGAAAATGGTATCATTTGACATCAATGATATGTTTTCTAATACACCCACGAATATAGTCATTGAAAATATAGCGAACAATTTTGACAAAATTAACACAAACATACCAAAAACAATGTTTATGAAGATGGTAGACTTTGCTTAAACAATAGTTATTTTGTATATGAAAATAAATTTTACCAAACCAGTGAACTTACAATGGGTGGAAGCTTAAGTGTAGTTGCTGCAGATATACATTTATCGAAAGTTTTAAATGAAGTAAAAACCAAATACAAAGAAGATATAATATACATGAAGGCATATGTAGATGACATACTAGCGATAGTTAAAGAAGATAAAATCGAAGACATCCTGAATGAACTAAACAGCAAAAATGATGAAGTGAAATATACTGTTGAGAAAGAAAATCAAAATAAAATAAATTTCCTTGATGTAACTTTATTAAGAGAAAACAATAGAATCATAACAAAATGGTACAAAAAACCAATAGCGACCACAAATATGTTACATTACAAATCTCACCACCCTCATCATATGAAGATCAATACGGCCTCAAATCATATTTACCGTAGACTTAAACTAACACACAAGAAAGATTGGGAACAACGAAAGGCTGAGATAAAGAAGACGTTAGAAAACAATATGTATCCATTAAACATTATAAATAAACTAATTAAAACAATATAAATAAAATAGAAAGAGAAACAACATATAACCACACTAATCAACAAAACATTAGAAAATGCCAATCAATAATGTACATTCCAGAATTGTCTGAAAACTTAAATAAAATTATGCCAAAAGAATAACAAACAACAATGGAGAAGAAGTTAAAATAATTACGTCCTACAAACCCAATAATAAACTTAAAAGCATTTTATATAAAAACACTAAACAAAAGTTGGAAAAGAATAAAAACAAAAATATAATATACGAAATACCATGCAAGACTTGTGATGAAAATAATATAAAAACAGAATATTATGGATCAACCACAAGGCATTTAACTACAAGAATAACAGAACATAAAAATAAAAACAGAATGGAATTGAACAAACACACAAAATTGGTCAAACACCAATTAGACGAACACCATCAAATGGACTTTGATAATGTTAAATGTAGACCGAGAAAATAACAAAAACAAACTACTTTTAGAGGAAGCATGCTATATCAATAACTCACTCAACACGAGAACTGAAATAGAACAAAAAATAAACAAATACACGAACATAATAAAATCAATAAAATAAAGAAATAACTAAAATGTAATGTAATGTAACCTATCCTATTATATTGTATACTCACTAACTAAAATTTAACCATCCTACTATATTGTACACTCACAAACTAGTAAGTGACAGGCGCAACTACTAGTCACCGCCAAAAACACAAAATTTTATTACTAAAACGATTGAACAAGTACAATGGAAAACCAGGCCGAAGCTTCGCTTCGGCTCGGAGTCCGAAGCGTATATACCCTAGACTTCTACAGACCTAGTGGGGATACCAAAAGTACCAATCGGCAACGACCATATGCATTAAGAATGGGTCTCCTATATGGCCAGTTCATAGGAGAGGTTGGCACTCATTCATTAGGATCTTGACCATACACAAAATCAATTAACTAACTAACCCATTCTACAATATTTGTCGAATTTTTCAAGTCGCTAGCTTCATTCTATTGGAAGGTATTGCTTATTTGAAGTTTCACTTGTAGAGGAGGTAAGGGTTCCTTAGGTCGGATCTTGCTCATCATTGCCACAAACCAATTAGATCACCCTACCACCATTTAAACAAAATTTCAAGTCTCTAACTTCACTCTATCGAAAGCTATCGCTTATTTAAAGGTTCGTTTGTAGGGGAAATATTGGTTTCGTTGGTCGGATGTTACCAAGCTTTAATGCCAACTAACTCAATCTCACTTCGAACATTTGACCAGAATTTCAAGTCACTGGCTTCATTCCATCAAAAGTTATCGCTTATTTGAAGTTTCATATGTAGGGGAGGTGGGGGTTCCTTGGGTTGGATCTTGCCCATATTCAACACCAACTACGTAGGTCTTACTAGCAACATTCCACCAAATTTTTAACTCGGTAGTATCATTCTATCAAAAGTTATCGCTTATTTGAAGTTTCATTTGTAAGGGAGGTAGGGGTTGCTTGAGTCGGATCTTACCCATTTTCAATACCAACCAAATAGATCCTACTAGCAACATTTTGTCAAATTTTCAACTCGCTAGTGTCATTCTATCGAAAGTTATCGTAATTAAAGGAATATTGAATTTTTTTAAATTTGTAGGGGAGGTAGGCGTTCCTTTGATCCGATTATGCCCAACTTACTAGAACTCAAGCATCTTCTCACCCCAGGGTTACATGCCAAAAATCAGGCGTCTACGTCAATTGGTTCAAGAGTCATAGACAAAAAACCCGAAAAGTAGGGTAGTACGGGGCTCTTTGTAAGAAAATTACCGTTAGTTTTCAACTGATCGATTTTATTTTCCCAGGAGTTTATAAGATCACCCTCACGAGTAATCTACCAAAGCTAGAGCTTTTCATATTTATTTAGTCGGGAGTTACAGATACATTTAAGTATTTTACATATGTAGGGGAGGTAGGCGTTCTCTTGGCTTGATCATGCCCATTTTCAATACCATCCAATTAGATTATACTACCAACATTTGACCAAAATTTCAAGGCTCTAGCTTCATTATATCGAAAGTTATCGTGCGAACGGACAGACAGACAGACAGACAGACAGACAGACAGACATGGCTTAATCGAATCAGGAGGTGACCCTGATCATTTATATATATACATTGCTATACCTCCGGAGCCTCCTTTAAGGTGTTACATATTTCCGTCGTGACAAAAACAATATACCCTATACTAAAAGTCTAGGGTATAAAAACTGTGTGAATTATAATTAAACAAGTGGAAAATTTGGCATTAGAATTGTAAGTAGGTACCATTATTGTCATAAACAAAAAATAGAAATAATCTGATGAAATTTATACACCTGATGTTGCCAAATTGACTGGCGAAACGTCGTGATAAGAAACCAGGCCGAAGCGAAGCTTCGGCCCGGAGTCCGAAGCGTATATACCCTAGACTTGTACAGACCTAGTGGTGATACCAAAAGTAATAATTGGCAACGACCATGCATTAAAAGTGAGTTTCCTATATAGCCAGTTTATAGGGGAGGTTGGCACTCATTCAGGGAGATCTTGACCATTCTCAAAATGAACTAACTCAACTAACTAACCCATTCTACAAATATTTGTTGAATTTTTCAAGTCGCTAGCTTCATTCCATCGAAATTTATTGCTTATTTGAAGTCTCAGTTGTAGGGGAGGTAAGGGTTCCTTGGGTCGGATCTTACCCATCATTGCCACCAACCAATTAGATCACCCTACAAACATACAAACAAAATTTTAAGTCTCTAGCTTCACTCTATCGACAGATATCGCTTATTTGAAGTTTCGTTTGTAGGGGAAGTAGGGGTTTCGTTATTCGGATTTTACGCATTTTCAATATTAGCCGACTGGATCCTACTATAAACATTTGGGCAAAATTTAAAGTCGCTAGCTTTATTTTGTCGTAAGCTATCGCTTGTTTTAAGTGTCATCTCTAGGGGAGGTAGGGGTTCATTAGGTCGGATCTAACCCATCTTTAATGCCAACTAACTCAATCTCACTTCAAACATTTGACCAAAATTTCAAGTTGCTGGCTTCATTCTATCAGAAGTTATCGCTTATTTGAAGTTTCATTTGTAGGGGAGGTAGGGGTTCCTTGGGTCGGATCTTGCCCATTTTCAGTGCTAACTAAGAAGACCTTACTACCAACATTCTACCAAATTTTCAACTTGCTAGTGTCATTCTATCGAAAGTTATCGTAATTAAAATAATATTTAATTTTTTGAATTTTGTAGGGGAGGTAGGCGTTCCTTTGATCTGATTGTGCCCAACTTCCCAGAACCTAAGCAGCTTCTCACCCCAGGGTTACATGCCAAAAATCAGATGTCTACGTCATTTGGTTCAAGAGTTATGGAGAAAAAACCTGAAAAGTAGGGTAGTACGGGGCTCTTTGTAAGAAAATTACCGTTAGTTTTAAACTGATCGATTTTATTTTTCCAGAGAAGTATAAGATTACCATCACGAGCAATCTACCAAAGCTAGAGGTTTTCATGTTTATTTAATCGGGAGTTATAAATACATTTAATTATTTTACATATGTAGGGGAGGTAGGCGTTCTCTTGGCCTGATCATGCCCATTTTCAATACCAACCAACTAGATTATACTTCCAACATCTGACCAAAATTTCAAGGCTCTAGCTTCATTATATCGAAAGTTATCGTGCGAACGGACAGACAGACGGACAGACGGACAGACGGACAGACGGACAGACGGACAGACGGACAGACGGACAGACGGACAGACGGACAGATAGACAGACAGACAGACAGACAGACAGACATGGCTTAATCGAATCAGGAGGTGACCCTGATCATTTATATATATACATTGATATACCTCCGGAGCCTCCTTTAAGGTGTTACATATTTCCGTCGTGACAAAAACAATATACCCTATACTAAAAGTCTAGGGTATAAAAATAAACATATCATTGCTAGAGAAAGGAGCATTTTTCAATACAACAAGTTTCTTTTGTTTTCTTTGTCATTTTCTTCTCGAAGAAAATTAGCATATTTGTTGCATTGCCGGGCACACAGATCGATTACCGCAAGCAAAGTACATGGGTCGCCTCCGGACAGCTTCTGAAGTCCTGAAACGAAATGTAAGCATGTAAACTAAGCTTCTGTAGAAGTCGACAATTTTCAAATATCATTATTTGAGAAGACGCAGCTTTCCCAAACTACAAATTTTATTTATGTTGTATATACATATTTCGGGAGCGACTTACCCTCTTCTTCAGTACAAAAGCTACTTTTGAATTGAAGAAGGGGGTAAGTCGCTCCCGAAATATATATATACAACATAAATCAAATTTGTAGTTTGGGAAAGCAGCGTCTTCTTTGATTTACTTGACAACTACAAACGTCGGACGACACCTAACATATCATTATTTGTTTATGTTTGTGTTATTTGTGTTCCAATGAATCAAGTGCGAATGGGATCAATGTTTATGAGTTTCATTCACTAATTTTAATTAGTAAATCCCGATATTTCGGTCATTACTACTTTGCCTTAACTCCTAACGGGGCATAGCTTCAACTACTCCCGCGCGCCATCGTACTCTGTTCTGGGCAATGGGGCGCAACTCCCCAAAAGACTTACCCAGTGCCTGACACTCCTTTGCCACAGATCGACGCCATGTGATTCGAGGACCCCTTCTTGGTCGGCCTTGGTTGGAAATGGGGTTCCATTTCATGGTATGCAAAGCAATGCAGTTATCACTCTTCCGCAATGTGTGACCTATCCACTGCCATTTTCGCCTGCGTATCAATTCGTCGATTGGCATCTGACCCGTACGCCGACTTAGCTCTTCATTTGATATTGTTTCGGGCCAGAAAATTCTTAAAATTCGACGAAGACATGAGTTGATGAAAACATGCAGCTTTCTGGTAACTCCTATGGAAACTTTCCATGTACTGCTCCCATACAAAAGCACTGACAGTACCTTGGAGCGAAACAGGCCCAGGTTGGTCTTGATGCTGAGATAACTGCTCTGCCAGATTTTGGACAGCATGCCGTATGCGCATTTAGCCTGGTTGATACGACGAGCGATGACCATTTTCGACAACAATGCTACCCAGGTAGACGAAGTTGTCAACCTTCTCCACAGGCTGCCCATTATTGATGGCAATAGGTGTCGGATTTCTTTTTCGCAACGGCGGGCTAAGAACCTTGGTCTTGTTGGTATTAATTTTTAGCCCAACCTTGCTTGCCTTCCTCTCGAGATTTAACGCCATTGCGGACAGATCCATGATTTTGTGGGAGAGTAAGCATATGTCGTCAGCGTAGTCAAGATGTTGTAGATAAGATGTCAAAGTCCATTGGATTCCTCTGTCGAGTCCGGATAAGGCTGCATGCAACACATCGCCGATCACAATGAGGAATAGGATCGGTGAAAGGATGCACCCCTGCTGAATTCCACTGCGAGTCTCAAAGTGCCCCGACACCTTACCTTCATGCAGAACGCGACATTTCGCTCCGACATAGGTTGCCTTAATAATAGCCACAACCTTCTCAGGGATGCCTTGCCTGCGCAAGGCCGCCCATATAGAATCCCGGTTCACACTATCGAAAGCCTTTTCGAAATCGATGAGGAAGTGAAGCGGTGTCGTAAGGTGTTAATGTGATCGACACATCATCAATTGTGCTTTCTAAGTGGGCCTTTAGTCTTTCCAGGACGATTTTAGCTATTATCTTGGCAACGGCAGGAAGCACACAAAGTTTGATGATCAAACCTTCCTTCCACTCAGTGGGAAAGGTCTCTGTACTCCACGCTTTATCAACAAGTGGGTGCAGCAAATCGGCAGTTACGCTTGGCACTGCTTGATAAAGTTCGGCAGGGACACCATCGAGTCCGGCGAGCTTTCCTCGTTTTGTGACTATTTCCTCTTTAGTCGGGGCAGTGGACCGTATACGCACATTTTGATGGTTAGCTAAATTATCTATATGAGGGGAAACTTAACCAGAGGTTACACGGTTCAAGACCACGGCGAAGTGTTCTTTCCACCGCCTCATTTGATCTTCTTCCAAGATAAGTAGCTTTCCATCACTATCCTTCACCGGATGTTGGCTGGAGTTACCACCACCTGTATACTCCTTGATGACACTGTATACGGCGTTTAAGTTGTTACTTCTTGCGGCTTCTTCTACTGAGGCTAAAAGAGAATTCGTATAAGCTCTTTTATCGCGGCGCACACTACGCTGAACTTCTTGAGCTTTCTGGCGGTAAAGGAGTTCGATGCTGCTTCGATTGTCGTCTGATGCTGCAGCCAAACGAACTTTCAGCTCCTTTCTTTCAACAATCCGCTGCCATGAAGCGTCCGACACCCAGGGCTTATTCCGGCAATCCGGGCTTGTGCCGAGGATGGTATCCGCGCTTTTAATGTACGCATTTTTTATGGCATCCCAGTTTTCGTTTATGTCGCTATCTGGGCGAAGTTATCTCAGCTGCTTTTTGCGCAAGATAGTCATTATATTGTTGTATGATAGCTGGATTTTTTAATCGAGCGGTTTTGAATTCGAGGCGCCTGAATCTTTCATCGCTGGGGCGTATAAGATAATGGTCTCTTCCCATCCCAATATCGACACCCTTCTTGTTTCGCACGTCCAGGAGGCAACTCTTGAATCTTTTACTAATGGCAAAATGGTCGATCTGATTTTGTGTTCTGCGCCGATCAACAGAGGACCAACTGATTTTGTGGTGGTCCTTATGCTCAAACATAGTACCACCGATGAAGAGACTGTGAAAGTTGCAGAACTCTACAAACCTTTCACCGTTGTCATTACGATCACCAAGCCCTTGTCTCCCCATCACATGTCTGAGCCCATGGTTATCAGCGCCAACTTTCGCATTCAAATCACCCATAACCATTATAATGTCACCTTTAAGTGTTTTGCTCTGAACGGCGTTTAGTTCTTCGTAGAAGGAGTCTTTTGCCAAGACATTGTCGGGTTCAGTATGGGCATAACATTGTATTATTGAGATGTTCCTCATTTTGGTCCGGAACCTGGCGGTCAAAATTCTGTCAGAGACCGGCTACCAGGATAACAGACTGTTTCGTGCGGCTCTGGTTAAAAGGAGCCCCACACCTGACTCACGACGACTACCGGAAGCTTTACCGGAGTACAACATTATAGTGCTGCCCGTTGGAGAGATAAATTCTCCGCTGTTCCACCATCTTATCTCACTAACTCCTAAGATATTTAATTTGTACCTCAGAAATTCACTCTCTAATTGAAGAAATCGTGCGTTCTGGGGACCTTCTGATCCATTGTCCAGGAGAGTACGCACATTCCAGAATCCAATCTTTGACATTGTACGATAGCCAAAAGTCATAACCGTTGAGTCAGTCCTTATCCGAGGCATAGTTGACGTTTCGTTAGCATATAAAGATTTCGATTATAATGGTTGTGGGTGATTTGAATGCGAAGGTTGGCGCTGATAACCATGGGCTCAGACATGTGATGGGGAGACACGGTCTTGGTGATCGTAATGACAACGGTGAAAGATTTGTAGAGTTCTCTTCATCGGTGGTACTATGTTTGAGCATAAGGACGACCACAAAATCAGTTGGTCCTCTGTTGATCGGCGCAGAACACAAAATCAGATCGACCATTTTGCCATTAGTAAAAGATTCAAGAGTTGCCTCCTGGACGTGCGAAACAAGAAGGGTGTCGATATTGGGATGGGAAGAGACCATTATCTTATGATCGCTAATATTACGTTTACATTATCCGCAGATTACTTCATCTGCGCCAGCTGAGATAATCTGCGACTGTCAAATACATACAATTTTGAACTCACCACACCCGGATTACGCAGCAGATGAAGTAATCTGGGGATAGTGTAAACGTAATATTATGTTCGATTGCGTATTGCAGCCGTGCGCCGCCCCAGCGACGAAAGATTCAGGCGCCGCAAATTCAAAACCGCTCGATTAGAAAAACCCAGCTGTCTTACAACAATATAATGACCATCTTGCGCAAAAAGCAGCTGAGATAACTAGTCACCCAGATAGTGACATAAACGAAAACTGGGATGCTATAAAAATTGCGTACATTGATAGCGCAGATACCATCCTTGGCACAAACCCGGATTACTGAAAGAAGCTTTGGATGTCCGACGCTTCATGGCAGCGGATTGTTGAAAGAAAGGAGCTGAAAGTTCGTTTGGCTGCATCATCAGGCGACAATCGAAGCAGCATCGAACTCCTTTACCGTCAGAAAGCTCGAGAAGTTCAGCGCGCACACTACACAATAAGAGAGTTTATGCGAATTCTCTTTTAGCTTCAGCAGAAGAAGCCGCAAGAAGTAACAACCTGAACGCCGTATACAGTATCATCAAGGAGTTTACAGGTGGTCGTAACTCCTGCCAACATCCAGTGAAGGATAGTGATGGAAAGCTACTTATCTTGGAAGAAGATCAAATGAGGCGGTGGAAAGAACACTTCGCCGCGGTCTTGAACCGTGTAACCTCTGGTGAAGTTCCCCCTCATATAGATAATTTAGCTAACCATCAAAATGTGCGTATACGGTCCACTGCCCCGATTAAAGAGGAAATAGTCACTGCAATTATTGCACTGAAATGGGGAAACACCTTGCGAATCATCATCGAGCAATGCACCGAATACGATTCTCCGCTTCACTTGCTTTTCATCGATTTCGATAAGGCTTTCGATAGTGTGAACCGGGAATCTATATGGGCGGCCTTGCGCAGGAGAGGCATCCCTGAGAAGCTTGTGGCTATTATTAAGTCAACCTATGACGGCGCGAAATGTCGCGTTCTGCATAAAGGTAAGGTGTCGGGGGACTTTGAGGTTCGCAGTAGAGTTCGGCAGGGGTGCATCCTCTCACCGATCCTATTCCTCATTGTGATCGGCGATGTGTTGCATGCAGCCCTCTCCGGACTCCACAGAGGAATTCAATGGACTTTGACATCTTGACTACGCTGACGACATTTGCTTACTCTCCCACAAAATCATGGATCTGTCCGCAATGGCGTTAGATCTCGAGAGGGAGGCAAGCAAGGTTGGGCTAAAGATTAACACCAACAAGACCAAAGTTCTTAGCCCGCCGTTGCGAAAAAGAAATCTGACACCTATTGCCATCAATATTAATGGGCAGCCTGTGGAGAAGGTTGACAACTTCGTCTACCTGGGTAGCATTGTTGCCGAAAATGGTGGTACGCAGCAGGACATCGCTCGTCGTATCAACCAGGCTAAATGCGCATACGGCATGCTGTCAAAAATCTGGCAGAGCAGTTATCTCAGCATCAAGACCAAGCTGGGCCTGTTTCGCTCCGGTACTGTCAGTGCTTCTGTATGGGAGCAGTACATGGAAAGTTTCCGTAGGAGATCCCAGAAAGCTGCAAGTTTTCGTCAACTCATATCTTCGTCGAATTTTAAGAATTTTCTGGCCCGAAACAATATCAAATGAAGAGCTAAGTCGGCGTACGGGTCAGATGCCAATCGACGAATTGATACGCAGGCGAAAATGGCAGTGGATAGGTCACACATTGCGGAAGAGTGATAACTGCATTGCTTTGCATACCATGAAATGGAACCCCATTTCTAACCAAGGCCGACCAAGAGGGGGCCCTCGAATCAAATGGCGTCGATCTGTGGCAAAGGAGTGTCAGGCACTGGGTAAGTCTTTTGGGGAGTTGCGCCCATTTCCCAGAAGAGCTACTAGTTTCATTGTTTATTTGTATTTATCTATATTTAAAAAAAACTAATTATTTTAGCGAAACCCTGAATTTCTATCAACTATGATTAAACCTTTTTTTTTCAGACAAGAAAAAAAGCCGTCGGACCATCTGGAGGGTCACCATCGGAGTGGCAACATTACATAACCTGGTTCACCAAATTTTAGGGCATTTTAAATATTACAATGCCCACGAATTGGTCCAGGAAAGCATGCATGGTGGGTAAAACATAAAATCAATTGTATGGCCTTTATTGTATTTTATATTATTATTAAATTTACAGACGATTCATTAAAGATTGAACAGCAGAATGGTATGTATACGTGTAATGAAAAAAACAAATTTTTCCATAATTATTTTATTCATATGTATGTATTACTAAATTTACAGACGACTTAATACCAATTGAGCAATTGTACGGTACGTAAAAAAAAATAAATAAATATTATTTTTAAATTCACAGACCAATCAATAACGTTAATACATATGTTTTTACATTATTTACAGAGTCGATACTTGACGATAGCATTGGTGGATCTTTCGAAGCTTTCACCGAAGAAATCAATGGGGCGCCATCATCTAGCCGGTTAATTGACCCAGATTCATCCACGTGCCGTGTGTAATCGATCCAGGTCCATCGTCAAGCCGGTTAATTGACCCAAATCCATCCACGTCCCGTCGTTCAATTGATCCAGGTCCATCGTCAAGTCGTCCAAATCATGAGGGTCCATCGCCTAGTCGTTACAACAAAAGATCGTCATCATGTGTCGAATCCAGAGTCAATGAGGAACCGCCTGCAAAAAAAAACCAAAATTTTTCGAAATGAATTATTACAGTAACTTAAGAAATCTAACGACACCCTGGACACAATGAGAAGAGATGTAAACCAAGATGTTAATGTTATGAAGGAGAGAAATAGAATATCAGAACACAACAATAGGATGATGGCAGAATCGATTGCGGATATTAAATCATTAAAAGATACATTCTTCTTCTTCTTCCTTACCCATTCATACTACTCTGCGGCTTCGCATTGCTCTGCCTGTGGTGTTGGCACTTCGCCCATTCTGGCGGTATAATCTCAGCTTCCTTCTGCAGGCAGCACGGTCTTGGATCGTATCATCGCCAAGATTAATGCGTTGTTGCTGCTTTTTCATCTGATCGATCCATGTGTGTTTCCGTCTGCCTCGGCGTTTGGGTCCAGCAAATGGAACATTCGTTGATAGTGCCTTCATGACAGGGTTCTCAGGCGGACGCCTTAGAACGTGGCAATACCAATCCATACGACGATCTTCGAGCTTTTCAGTGATCGGTTGCTCAACGAACAAGCTGCCTCGGATATAGGTACTTTTGATATGATCCTTTTTGGTCACACTGGCTGACATCCGTAGCATTTTCATCTCGGTCGCAGTCATTTTGCTTTCATATGGCTTGTACATAGTCCAGCATTCAGACGCATACATGAGTGCGGGACGTACGACCGTTTCGTTCAACTTGCCCTTAAGCTTTCGTGGCATTTTCTTGTCGCAGAAAACTCCAGAGTTTTCTCGCCACTTCATCCAACCGACACTGATGCGATGTTTGATGTCGTCATCGCAGGTAGCTTCTTTGTTGACCATCGAGCCCAGGTATTTGAACCTTGTACAGGACTTCAACTGCTCTCCTTTAATGTAGATATCTGGTATCGGTCTCTCTGGATCTGAGAAAGGACAGCAAAGATACTCAGTCTTTGATATGCTAATCCACAGTCCATGATCCTCCAGTATCTTACACCACTTATTCAGTGTAGCCTGCAAAGCAACGATGTCTTTGCTACCCAGGACAACGTCATCGGCGAAGAGAAGGGATATTTCCAGGCCGTCAGAGATGAGTGTTAGTAAATAGAACATGATGATGTTGAAGAGCAAAGGACTCAATACACTGCCTTGGTGAACTCCGACTCTAACCGGAAATTCTTCAGACTCACCAGATGTGCATCTAACTTTAGTAGTTGCCCCATCATACATGTCTTGTATCATCTTGACATATGCCTTGGGGACCTTAAGTGCTCTTATGGCCACCCATATCAGATCACGAGGTACTATGTCGAAGGCTTTTTCCAAATCGATGAACACAAAGTGCAAGTCCGTACGTGCATCACGATGCTTTTCCATCGTAACACGTATGCACTGAATAGCATCGACTGTGGACCGACCCTCCACAAAGCCACATTGATTGTCATCCAATCGTACAATCTCTTTCAATCGACTGCAGACAACTCGCTCGTAAGTCTTCAATGTGTGAGATGTTAACTTGATTGCCCTATAGTTGTTGAGCTTGCGTGAGTCACCCTTGTTCTTATAAAACGGGAGAAGGAAGCTTTTTCTGAAAGCGTCAGGCATCGGTTGCCCTCTTTTCATTTTGTTGAAAAGAAGAGTGAGCCATCTAAGCCCGAGTTAAAGGAGTGAAAACAGTTTCCAGTTAATCGAGTGAAACTAACGAGTTAAATTTGCTGTACTTTATTTGATAGCGAAACAATAACTAACTTAACAATCGAATTCTGACATTAATTTATAGCCAATTACAATGTTTAATAATATTCTTCTCGGAACAAATGTTTACAAATATTTAGTGTTACAATTAGTTGAGATATTTTGACATGATCGGAACATTGCAACGTTCTATGAGATTGTTTACGAATAACGATGAAGGTAAAAGTAGCGATTGTAAAGATAATGATTTATCGTTGTGTGGGAACCAATGTTACATTGAGGTTCCCATAACTCCTCCCCCGGTAGAATGAGGTTGCGGCTGAAATAGCTGGCTGTCGAATAGGCCTCCTGTTGGAATATGAGGGTACGGCTGGAGCAGCTGGCTACCGAATAAACTTCCTGTTGGGATGATTATACTCGCTGAAGTAAGGCCCTCGTTTGGTACGATGCTGATATTTCGATGAGTTTTGCATGAAGTGTCCTTACAAGATGCTCGGGTTATCAGGTAGGTTACGGCAATTAGACAAAGATAATTAGGCCGCCAGTAATGTAGTCAGTTTGTGTGGTCTTCATGCTGAGGTGTTCAATCGCTTCCAGGTTGCGTAAGTTGTGTTGATTTAATTTCGTCCCGAATATCTGTTTGTTCGAAATGTTGACCAATTCCAGGATGAATCGTCAAATCGTCCCAATATGTGTTAGATTTGCTGTTGTAGGTAATTTTGATAACAGTTAAACTGCAATTAGAAAAGTGGATTAGAGCGATTCCTGCGATTGTATAATTTGGAGTGTCGCATGTGGATTCGAAGGTGGTTGGTGGTACGTTCAGCAAAAGAATGAAGTTAGGCTCTGGTTGATATATTGAACTTGTTTCCGTTCCGCTTATTAAAGTGCAGTTGGCTGGCTTGTGGTTGATGATGTTATGGATGCATTCAGTTCCTTGTGGGTCGTTGTTCAAATATCTCTTGCAGTAGTGTGCCCGGTCGATTTGGGTGCAGGGTACCTCCATCAGTTGGATGTCGATGTTGTTGACTATGGCATATGGCTTTGTTGTCAATGCGAGTGTTTTGTTTACAGGAATTGGTATTAGATGGAAATATGAGTAATGGTTTAAGGAAACGATTGGGATGCGGATGTTGAATATTATGGTGAAGTTATTGTAGTATGCCTGTAGCTCCAAAAATTCATATATGTACTTGTTCGTATGATTTTAAATCTATTGACTGGTTTTGTAATATGCAGAAAATATCGTTTATTTCATGGTATTTCAAGTATTAATTTTGATATAACGTTAAGTCGGGCTAGTACTATAGCTTCTGCTATGTTAGTCAAGTGTTCGTTAAGAATGTCTATATTGGAGTTGATCTTATTTGTGTATTGTAAATACCAGAGTATTTTTTCTTTTGTTTGGATTTTTGTGTTTATTTTGTTTTGCAAATTATTTAAAAACGTTTCGATAGAATTTTGTTGGTTGTTAATGTGATCAGTAATATTTTTGAATCTATTTATCATTTCATTGTTAAGTGAAATTTGATTGTTAATCTTTTTTTCTACGGAATTCTGGTTAAGTTTAATGTTCTCTATTTCTTTATTTAAAAGTAATGCATCTTCTGCATCCATATTTCCAGTTATAAATTTTATTGCAGAACCTAAGCCATTGATTAGTCCCCTTTTATGTTTATATTTCGGTAAAAGTGTATGTAATTTTTGTTCCAATTGCCCAAACTTGAGGTAAGTAACATCTAGTGTATCCTGAACGCTACTGTCATTATTGTTGTTTAGAATATCTAGAGATTTTTTTATTCGGTTTAAATTTCCAAAGTAGTCGACTAAGTTTATAATGTGTACAAAACTTCTGTAAGTATGTATCATTCTAGCCGGTTCTAAGTTCATTGCAAGAAGTCCATTGTTGTTGTTCAAGTCCTGAATTTCCAGTTTGTGTCCGTGAGTCAAGAGTGCCCTCTAATTTACGTTTACGTTTAATTTTGGATTTGTGCAATTTTTTGTTTTTATTAGTAATTAAGATGACTGTGCCGTCTTTTTTCACTTGTTGAACAGTGTATCTAGGTGTTAATTTGTTTCTTTTGCATTCTTTCCTAAATATGATTTGATTTTTTTCGAACGTAACTGGTGGTTCTCTTTTTTTGTTAAGTTTATTAATATTTGAATTAAGTGAGTAGTGTTCTAGCCTACAAGCTCGATACATCAAACGGTTAGACGTCGGAGTGTCTTCCCAATTATTTTCAATTGTTACTAAATTAACGTTAAATAAAAGTGAACTTTCATCAGTGCTCTAGTGACAATTTCGCATAAACGTTCAAGACCTCCCTCGCCTGCTGGCAGTGATGTGGATTATTTACACGGCGGAACAATGCCGAAACCCAAAAAGGTGCATATAGCCCCAATGGCTATGTCGACCTCAAACCGGTTCGCACCATTGAGCCAACTCTCCGTCAGTGATGACGCTCCTGATATACCCCCTGTCATTCGCCGCAACATGCCGCCGATAGCAATTATTGACGTCCCTAGAGACAAAATAGAAGCGGAACTAAACGCTCTTAACATCAAAGAGTATTAACTTAAATTTACCAGCATAGGGACAAAAGTATTTTCCCTGACAAATGAGGAATATGTCAAATTCAATGATCGTCTAACGGCGACAAATACAAGATACTTTACACACGACCCCTTAGCTGGCAAAGTGTTCAAAGTCGTTCTCTCTGGGTTGGACTCTATTCCCATTGACGAGCTTAGTGATGAGTTAAAAGAGCAAAACATCAATTGTTTGTCTATCAAGCAAATGATAATTAAAAATCAGCGGTACGACAAGCAAGCGTCATACCTTCTCACTTTTCCACGCGGACAAATCAAACTAGCAGATTTGCAAAATCGTGTAAAGCACTTATTCCATACTGTAGTTCAATTCAACCACTTTAAAAAAAATCCGAAACACCGGCCCGGTTCGGTGTTTTAATTGCCAAACCCTGGGTCACGCAATTAATGGTTGTCATTTGAAAACCGTTTGCAATCTGTGTGCTGGGTCGCATAAATCTACAGAATGTACACTCATAGATGTTCCGAATGCAAAGCGCAAATGTGCCAACTGCTCGGGAGAACACGCTGCGAGCTTTTCTAACTGCCCAGTTAGACTAAATTATATCCAGCTTCTACAACGTTTGAGAGATAAACGTACTAATAAATGCAACGACCAACGACCACAACCTGAAATAATGAATTCTAGGAGTCCGTCACTCCCAATGGTATCGAATGCAACTGCAAGCATTCCAACTAACGTACGATACACAACTGGTTCTTTCGCTGATGTGACGAGAAACACTGCCTCCACTACTACGAATTTATTTAATACAACTGAATTATTAAATCTAACGAATGAAATGCTTTTCAAACTCAAATCCTGTAAATCAAAAGAAGAACAATTTAAAGTAATTACAGAACTGGCTGTTAGATACCTCTAAAATAATAAATAATCCAGGAAATGTAAATATTATTCTTTGGAATGCGCAAAGTTTAGGCCCATTGTCAAAAAAAAAATTGAATTTTTCTCTTTCTTGATAAATAATAAAATAGATATAGCAATTATAACCGAAACATGGCTAAAAGAAGATAGTCGATTGTTTCATAATAGTTATAAAGTTTATAGAGTTGACCGTAATATCAATAGGGGCGGTGGAGTTGCTATCGCAATTAGGAATAATATACATCATCGAGTGAAACCTGCATTAAATACAGAAATTTTCGAAACAATAAGTGTTGATATCCACCTCTGCATTAACACATTTACCATTGTTGGAGCGTATTTTCCGGGTGGAAACTCAAATTCCACCAAAGAAAACCAATACAAAAAAGATATTAATCTGTTCGATAGGCTTCAAGGCAATGTAATAATTGCAGGCGATTACAATTCCCAACATACCCATTGGAATTGCATAAAAACTAGCCATTGGGGAAAACTTTTACATCAGAAACTCGCAATTAGTGATTATGAGGTACTTTTCACTCCTACTCCAACTTTTTATCCGAGGACAACCAGGGGGCACCCCTCTACCTTAGATATTATCTTATCAAACTGCCAGCAATATCTCTCATCTCCTGAAACACTTACTGATCTATCTTCTGATCATTTGCCTGTTTTATTTGAAATTAATGATCAAGCGGTTAAAACCGTCTCATCACAATTTATGTATCACAAGGCAAACTGGACACGATTCAGTCAAATAACAGGTAATCTTACAAACCTTCAAAATCACGATTTCAACTTTACTTCTAAAGAAGATATTGACCTTCATATAGAGAAACTTAATGAAATATTATGGGAAGCTGCCGAAGCGTCGATTCCGAGAGAACATACATCATCCTCAGCTGAACAATTAAAACTTACACCGTATGTTGAATATTTAATAGCCAAACGTAATGCGTATCGTAAACGTTGGCAACGCACCAGGCTGATATCGAATAAACAAGCAGTCAACCAGCTGAAATTAGAAATCACTGCAGAAATACACAACATGTAATAAGAGAAGAGTGGGACATGCTAAAGGGACCTCGATGGTCCAAGGAATCTGGTCTAAAATTGTATGCAACCGTAGAGCCGTGTGGGGGTGCACCTGTGTGCCGGTCACTCAGGATCGGGAGAAATGGGTAGGGTTCATCGTACCCCATTGGTTGCATCATGTCGAATTTGGTTTCCTTCTCTTACGACGGGGGACGAGGTTAGGGTTTTGTTGCGGTACAATGTGGTCCCTTACTGCACCTGAAATAAAAAAAAAATGAAATTTTTTTTTCCGTAAGAGAAGGAAACCAAATTCGACATGATGCAACCAATGGGGTACGATGAACCCTACCCATTTCTCCCGATCCTGAGTGACCGGCACACAGGTGCACCCCCACACGGCTCTACGGTTGCATACAATTTTAGACCAGATTCCTTGGACCATCGAGGTCCCTTTAGCATGTCCCACTCTTCTCTTATTACAAAATGGCGCCCAACGTGGGGCCCGAATATGTTTCGTCGCTGTGTGACAGTAACATATACGGTAGCCTTACACTGTGTGGAACCCCGGAGGTAAATTTCTGGCTTTTGATATCCGAATCCTGACACCCCGTATCCACACACTTGATTTTTTTTTCCAATTTTTATGTCTTTTCCCTTTACCACCGAGCCAAATACTGCGCTTCACGCATTAACCCATTTTGTTGCTCTTGATTATCTGCCCTTTTCATTCCACCGGAGTCCTTCCGTAGTGTTGTCCCTGTGGCTTATGAGTCACGCACTGAGACTCATGCGTCTCTTAGCGAATGTTGCCATCGGAACAGCTCCTTTAGCAAACCTAAGAGTTTCGGCCATGAAGTCCTGTGCCTTTCTGTTTGGAAGTTGCTCCTTCGTCAACTTACGACATACATGTAGTAGTGATGCCATAATTGTTGTTTTCTCTCTACAATTCTGCTAAGTAAGAATTGTAGATGAGAGATTGCCTAGATCCCTCTATTTCTTTTTATCACCTTTAAAGGCTACGGCTACTTGCACTACATGTATCTTCTAATTTTTATCCTTTTTTTAGGGTTTTGTATAAAAACAAAACCCTTATGAAATCGGTCATGCGTCCGTCTGTCCGTCTGTCTGTCCGTCTGTCCATGAAATATCTCACGAACCGCTGAAGCTACATGCATGAAATTTGGTGGAAATATGTAGAAATACTATAATTCTCTGGAGAAAGCGATGCGTCGTAATAGGTCAACTTTAAGGGGGGGTCGCCATAGAGGGGAAATGAAGGTCGAAATTTTTTTTTCGTTTGGTGTAGGCAAGTGGGGTATCGTAAGAAAGGTACCGTTGAGTACATTCCATTTCTGGAATTTTTTTTAAATTTGAAGAAAGGGGAAAAGAGGGAGAGGGGAAAATATGTGGTCCGTGTTTGTCCCCCCCCCCTTGCATTTCGAGACCGTTATAGCTAGACATATGAAAATTTACAGAAAAGCGGCATTTTACTAGCATAGAAAACCGAAAATAATAGAATTTTTAAATCTCATCCAAAAAGGTTAATAATAGTACATTTCTATAGTTGCAGTTAGCACACCCCTGCACCCCTTAAGCACACCCTAGGTCAAAAATATTGATGGCTGATGACAACCAACATCATAGGCAATAATACCTCTAAGTTTCATTACAATGACATGATATTTAATAATAGTACATTGACTTAAAGTTATGCATTTTGACACTATCCATACAAAAAAATACACCTACCGGCCTCACGTACAGATATGCGTGTACTACTTATGTACATGTTGTTTTTCTTAGTGCGAATTGCAGTTATTTAATGAACCAACTTTGGAAGGGTGAAGATTGGTGATTGGTGATCCTAACAATAACTATTCACACAGTTAATTTTTTTAGGGTTTTGTGTCTTAAATCTTACAAAATCGGTCAAATACCTGTCTGTCCGTCTGTTCATAGAATATCTTACGAACGGCTGAAGCTGCACACATAATTCGGCGAGAATGTGTAGAAATGCTATAATTTGCTGGAGATAGCGTTGTGTTGTAATTGGTTAACTTTAAGAGGGGGTGGGGGGGGGGGGGGGGGGGGGTCCACATAGAGGCGAAATTAAGGTAAATTTTTTTTATCCACTGGTATAGCCAAGTGGGGTGTCGTGAGAAAGGTAATGTTGAGTACATTCCATTTTTGGCATTTTCTTGAGATTTGTAGAAAGGGGAACAGTGGAGGAGGAAAAAATATTAGACCGTAATTTGTCCCAGCCGCCCTGAATTTCGAAGCCGTTACACAAGTTTGCAATTTGCAATGTTGTCATAATATGAATAGTTAAGCATCTCGAAGAGTGGGACAGTTTATCTCGTATACATATGTACATATCTATCTACAGCTTCTCGTATTAAAACTATTACTTTGAGAGGTGACAGATGCAGTCTTTTTGTAAATTGGCATGTAAGATACTATTGTATATCATGGGTAAAACATTTAATTATGGTGTTTTTATTCAGCTGAGGGGTACCAAGAAGAACAGGGAGCCAGTATTTACATGCCAAAATAAGCGCTTGCTACAAAACCCTCGAATTGCGGGCGTAGCCCTCTATATTCCGGTTTCATTTTTATATCTAACCTGCATGTGTCGTTAGTACCGAATTCTTCTCTCTTCTCATCTTCCGATGATTGGCGAATATGGAAAATACGGTGCATCGTTCACCTCATTCCGTCCCCTTTATGACGAAATGGAGGAGTTTATAAGGCGGTAACGCGACCATGTATTTTTCCCTCTAAAGCTTACTTTTATATTTATTTTTCTTTTACATTGTACCAAAATGAACCGCCTAATCAACAGCCTCAATTGACGCATTAATTGGAGACGGACACCCTATTACCTTTTTGTTATCTAGAAATTTGTATCGTTTTTTTTTGTTTAGTTATACCTTGGTTTAGCTGTACCTGCTAGAGATTTGTTCTAGGAACGTGGTAGTTGTCTTGTGAGGTGCTTTGTTCCCGCGTTTATACGTTCGCAACGTTTACTGTTAAGTGAAATAAGTTTGGTAATATGGCTGTGCGCCATAGTCACGAGGATTTGCGTTTGGACGAGGATGATCCTACGCATTGCGTTATATGCAAGCGGACGTACGTCGTCACCGATGATGCAATCATCACGTTTTGGAGCACCACATATGCCCTTTGTGTCGTAGGCCATGTAGCCCTACTCAGTTTTCAACAATACACCTTGGCAAAGATTCTCAGGCTGGAGAAGCGGGTGCTAACGGGAAAACCCCGGTAGTCAAGGAGAAAATGAACACTCCTTATAAAGGAGCGATACCGAAAGGTTCTAAACCAGTAACGCGTTCCCAAACGGGAGCTCCGTTTAGGAGTCGTTACAAACAGCGACCCGCAGCCCCTACGAATTATAGTTCCCCTGGTCCTCGTGCTCAGGTGGACTCTAAACCCTCGGAACCAGATACGCAACGGAATGAGCTCAAAGCTCAAATTGAAGATATTGTTGGAGAAATTTTGCGTCGGCAATTGCAAGATTTGGAATTAGCTGGCCCGCCACCAGAACCCCAGCAACCACATCGATTACCATCGAGACCATCTAGACCTATTGATTTACGTTCTCCCAGGCATCGAGATTCTCCTAGTACTCCTCCTCTACGAGTAAATCATTTAACTCACGGAAATATGCCCCGGTCAAGTCCTATTCTACCTATCTATAACCTTGAACGGACTGCGAAGATTATATCCAGCTGGAATGTCCGGTTCAGTGGCGAGGACTCAGACATGACCGTGGAGCAATTTTTATATAGAATACAAACATTAGCAGCAACTACTTTATGTGACGACGTGGAAGAGGTTGTCAACCACTTACACCTTCTCCTGTCTGGTAAGGCCCTTAACTGGCTCTGGAGGTTCCATCGTGCGGAGGGAACTCTGGACTGGTCGTCCATTAGCGAGGCCATTAGGGACCAGTACCAAGAACGTTTTTCTGACTTTGATTTGTTGACGAAGATCAGGAGGCGTAGACAAGGCTCCATCGAATCCTTCGAGGCGTATTATGCTAATGTCATGGATCTAGTTGATCGATTAGAACGCCCGTTGCCTGAGGGTGAACTGGTGGAGATTCTCAAAAGCAATCTCCGCTACGAGTTTCGAAGGGAACTGGTACACTTTTCCATCCGAACTACTCGGCAACTTCGGGCGTTCGTCACTCGAAGTGAAAACCTAGAGCCAGATCCACCGATCAAAATCACCAATAAATACACTGCGGTGCCAGGGCGTCGGACCATCTCCGAAGTAGTGGAAGATAATAATTGTGACGTAGATGACACTCCTGAGCCGGAATTGGTATCTGCCCTGGAGGCGGAAATTGTATGTTGGAATTGCCGAGAGTCGGGTCATAGGTTTGCGGACTGTATGGCTGCAGTACGCAACACTTTCTGCTTTGGGTGTGGTGCCCCAAACACTTATCGTCCACAGTGTCCCCAATGTTCCAAGTTGCCAAAAAACTGGAGACCGCGACCACCTTCTCAAAGGAAGTAGATCTACTGTCGTCCGCTAAGGAACACCAAATTGGTGATACTTCTATGGTCCCGGCAATTAACCATGAGAGTTATCGACGTTCGGACGATCCTCTTCCAAGTCCAAATGTAACACAACCTGTAACGGATTCAGTACCATTCAAGGGCATTACGGTACTTAAACGGATTGAACCTGACGTCCTATCCAATAGTTCTGCCAACTCTCAATTAAACTTTAAGCCTTTTCATATTCGTCGACAAGAATATGAAGCGGCCCGTCGGCGAATATTTAATATGGAGGAGGTTGTAAAAAAACCAACCAAACGTTCCACCCTTCGCATGCGCGATTACTGGAAAAAAATTAATCAACGTTGCCAACAATTTTGTTCCGCTATTTTCGACAGTCGTTCAGGAAATGATATCAGGCCCTTCACAGAAGTTACTCTATTTGGGGATACGGTCTTTGGCCTTATCGACACTGGAGCCAGCGTGAGCTGTGTAGCGGGAGATTTCGCAAAACGACTATTGCAACGGCCAGACTTTGCCTACAAAAAGATGGGCTTGAGGATAGAAACCGCCGATGGTACGTCGCACACAACTGTGGGGCGAATAACGGCGAGCATAACCTTCCGTGACTGTACCCGAAAATTATCCCTTTTAATTTTTCCCACGTTAAGCCAAAACCTTTACTTAGGCGTTGACTTCGTGAAGTTATTCGAACTTGCTCCTGACTTATTTATCTCTTCTCTTTGTTCATTAAATCGGTCTTCGGAGCAAAGAGCTATTGATTCTAATACGCACCACCTAACTCCTGTTGAAGAGGCGAAACTCAATGCAGTCATTGCAATGTTTCCTTCTTTTTCCGCTGAGGGCTTAGGACGTACGAATTTAGTACAACACGTCATCGATGTCGGAGGCAGCAAGCCAATTAAGCAGAGACACTTTGCAGTCTCTCCCGCCATAGAAAAGCTCCTCTTTGCGGAAATTGATAGGATGCTTGCAATGGGTGTCATTGAGGAGTCAACCAGCCCTTGGTCGTCGCCTGTCACCCTCGTAGTGAAGCCCGGTAAGGTCCGGATGTGTTTGGACGCTCGGAAAGTGAACGACGTCACGGTGAAAGACGCTTATCCTTTGCCCCTGATCGACGGTATACTAAGTCGGCTCCCAAAAGCTCAATTCATTACGAGCCTTGACTTAAAAGACGCCTTCTGGCAAATACCGCTCGATGAAGGGTCAAAGGAGAAGACGGCCTTCACGGTTCCAGGTCGGCCATTGTATCAATTCGTAACGATGCCGTTCGGATTGTGCAATGCTCCTCAGACTATGCAGAGGCTAATGGACCGAGTCGTTCCAGCACATCTGCGCAACCAGGTTTTCATCTACTTGGATGACCTGCTAATTATAACAGAGACATTCGAGGAGCATATCCTGCTGCTCCAGGAAATAGCTCTTTGCTTCCGCAAGGCTGGATTAACTTTAAACGTTGAGAAGAGTAAGTTTGTCAGGAGGGAAGTTCAATACCTGGGTCACATAATTGGCAAAGGCACTGTTAAGACCGATCCCGAAAAGGTGCAAGCCATCACCGAATTTCCTCTACCAACCTCCATCAAACAGTTGCGGCGATTCCTCGGTATGGTGGGATGGTACCGACGGTTTGTTGAGAACTTCGCGGCTGTTTCGGCCCCCTTAACTGATATGTTGAGAGGAGGACGAAAATTTCAATGGTCAGAAGAGGGCATAGCGGCGCTTAAGGCACTGAAAGAGAGCTTAACCTCAGCGCCGGTTCTTCACAGTCCCGATTTCACAAGGCCCTTCGCAATTCACTGCGACGCCAGCCAGCTTGGTCTTGGGGCTGTTTTGGTGCAGGTCACGGATGACGGCGCAGAGGTCCCTATTGCTTACTTCTCAAAGAAGCTAAATTCTGCACAACAGAAGTACTCTGTCACGGAACAGGAGTGCTTAGCCGCTGTTCTCGCGTTAAAAAAATTTCGAGCGTATGTCGAAGGACATGAGTTCGAAATTGTAACAGACCATGCATCGTTAAAATGGCTTATGTCCCAACCAGACTTGAGCGGGAAATTGCAAGATGGTCGTTAAAAATGCAAGGGTTTAGCTTCACCATTAAGCATCGGAAGGGCAGCGATCATAAAGTACCTGACACTCTCTCGCGTGCCTATGTCGTGGATAGTCTGGAAGCGTTGGAGCCCAGTGAACCATCATTAGAGTTGGACTTAGCATCTCCACATTTTAAATCTGCGTCGTATGTCGGGTTGATTGACAAGATCAAACTCAACCAAACTCAGTTTCCGGACTTACGGGTCATTGATGGGTTTGTGTACAGGCGCTCGGAGTATGCAACTGGTGACGAATCTCAGGAGGAGAGTTCGTGGAAATTGTGGATTCCGGAAGAGATGACGTCAAACTTGGTTGCACGCGCGCATAACCATCCGTTGTGTGCCCACGGTGGCATCGGCAAAACCTTGAAACGCCTTCAATTGTTCTATTACTGGCCAAAAATGATACATGAGGTCAAGAGTTATGTAAACGCGTGTAGCAAATGTAAAGAGACGAAGGCTCCGAATCACATTCTGCGACCTCCAATGGGGAATCTCGTCATTCCGGAACGCATATTCCAGCGCCTGTACATCGACTTCATTGGTCCTTATCCTCGATCACGATTCGGAAATATAGGAGCAATAGTTGTGCTGGACCATCTTTCAAAATTTGTTTTTGTTGAGCCCTTACGCAAACTTACGGCTTCTCTGGCGGTAGCATTTCTGGAGAAGCGCATTTTCCACGTATTCGGAGTACCCGAATGCATTATCTCAGATAATGGGGTACAATTTAGGTCCAATGCCTTTAGAAACCTAACGAATACGTATGGTATTAATCACCAGTTTACGGCGCTATACTCCCCGCAAGCTAATGCTTCGGAGAGGGTAAACCGCTCCATTGTAGCGGCTATCCGCTCGTATATTAAGCCGGACCAACGTGACTGGGATGCGAAACTCTCAGCCATAACTTGCGCTCTTCGGTCATCCCATCACTCGGCCACTGGGTTTTCACCATATTTTTCCGTGTTCGGGCAGAACATGTTCCTACATGGCAGCACTTACGCTCTTGTGCGTCCTTTGAAATTGTTAGATGATGCCACTGCCGATGTACGACCACACGAAAAAGCGGCTATCATTCGTGCTAGAGTACAGAAAAAAATCCAACAATCTTACGACACAAATCAGAAGACGTATAATTTACGTTCTCAGCCAGTGGAGTATAAACCGGGTGACCTTGTATACCGGCGGAACTTTGCTCAAAGCGATGCAAAGCGGCATTACAACGCTAAGCTAGATAGAAAATTCCTACCCGCACAAATAACGAAGAAAATTGGGACTGCATGTTATCTATTGTCCGATTTGAAGGGCAAGGTTATAGGCACATATCATGCCAAGGACATTCGACGATGATCCTCAGCATCTTTTGCCTGTCCAAGGGTGGGCCAAAGGTGCTGCCCTGTAATATGTCATAATTTTTATATGCTACCATGATGTGGGAGCCCAGAGGTGTCAACTTCATTTTGTAGTGCTGTGCTGAATATTCTTGTAACTCTAGTTTGTAGATTATTTGTTGACGTATTGAAATTCTTGCAAATTTGGCCCATTAGTCGTGCAGCAAAATCTCGCAATGCCCCATGATTATCCAGTTAATACCACATTTGGATGAAGAAGGGCTCCGCCACAAAGGCACTGCTCGGTCGGAATGGTTAGCAATGCCACTGTCCAAGGGAACTCTCCGAATCCGGCTTCATTATTCGTATTTCTGTGTAGTAATACTCCTCTTGTTGACATTGTCAAATGTCAAAATGGCATTTCGCATGACACATAAACCATGCGACGTTGCCATTTGTCTCGCAAGGTAGCGTTCAGAAAATGTTTTAATTTTCACCACAGGGAAAAACTGCGGGAAAAAGGGGAATTTTCTTTCCCTCTGTTCCGAAGCGTTTTCGGTTTGGGGTCCGGAGCTACAACGCGGCCGAATCATGATTCTTCTTGTTAGAACCGTGGTGGGTGATAGTCGTGCGAACCCTAAGTGACGGAAAGTGCACAAAAATAAAATGGGGTTTGGCCCTAATTAGTGAAGAAAACGGAGATATACAGAAAAAAAGTGGTTATTTTTAAAGGAAAAAAAAGAAGAAAAAGGAGATATACAAAGAAAAACAAAGCGATTATTCTAAGGGAAAAAGGTAATATTGATTTGTAGTATTTGAGGTTAGGATAAATCCCTCTTACCTCTGATAATTAGGGGAACCTTACACCTTAGCTCACAAAGGAAGACCCATTTTCCCATTTGGGGTACAAGAGTCAGGAAAGCGCTCAAAACAAAAAAAAAAAACAAAAAAAAAAACAAAAAAAAAAAAAAAAAAAAAACGACACGAGTGGAAATCCGATCGGCCGGCTCCGACCAGGTCGCCCCAACGTGGCTGGATCCCACGAGGACTTAACCTCCCATTTACCCTGCCGTCACTGCGCACACCGGTGTGTATATAGTACAAAATCAGCGCTGACGGGAGAAAAGGTGGGTTTTGTGAGTGAATTTGATGGCACGTTCATAAATCTGTGTTTTGTGATTTTAGGGAAAAATGCGGCTTAACGTCGAAAGAGTCGGCCTCCGCTTGCCGAGCACCACTTCCAGCTTGTAGCAAGTAGCAGCATTCGTGGCGTTTTCCGGTTCGCCCAACCACAGAAAGAAGCACCGGCCGCCAACATCATTTTTTTAAAGAAAAAAAAAATAGACAAATGTGTTTATTTGTGATTATTGTGTTTAAATTAGTTTAATGTGAAAAATTTAATTGTTATTATTTATTTGTTGATATTTCGCGCATGTTAGTTATAGTACCATACCGTTTGTTAAAATCGATGTTAGGATAAGTTAGTGAACAAATTACTACACCCCTTCACTTCGGAGAACGCGTTAATAGCAGGGAGCAGCACTTCTGTAGCGGCCGCCACCGGAGTTCCTGTCCTCGTATCATCACCTGCAACGAAAGAACAATAAGAAGTTTACCGTGAGTAAAGCTATTTGTGAGTGGGTGTTTATTTGTTTTGTTGCACTTATTATACCCTAGATTTTTTTGTACAAATAATATCTCAATATTTATCCCTATAATAAATTTATAATGTAGTAATCTGTTACTCGCAATGTGTTGTCTGTGAAAGGGTTTGGGGATAGGTGTCCGGCTCTCGTCGCGTGGAGGCCATGGCGGATCTATCTAGGCGGATCTTCTAGGTAGTTGAGCTCCCCCGTCGGGGACGAGGTTGGGGTTTTGTTGCGGTACAATGTGGTCCCTTACTGCACCTGAAATAAAAAAAAATGAAAATTTTTTTTCCGTAAGAGAAGGAAACCAAATTCGACATGATGCAACCAATGGGGTACGATGAACCCTACCCATTTCTCTCGATCCTGAGTGACCGGCACACAGGTGCACCCCCACACGGCTCTACGGTTGCATACAATTTTAGACCAGATTCCTTGGACCATCGAGGTCCCTTTAGCATGTTCCACTCTTCTCTTATTACAAACATTAGAAACCTTCACTGGAATAATAAATTGAAGTCACTTGATAAGGGAAGTAAATCTTTCTGGAACATCACGAAAGCCCTGAAAAAACGCCGGTGCACGATGCCACCCATAAAAGAATCTGATGTAACTCTTATAACTAACGCTGAAAAATGCCAAGCTTTCGCGAAACATTTTCATAAACAACATCTTGTTACAATTAACTCAGGAGACGTAGAGACCAACGATTTAGTCAATGAGACAATTCAATTTATCGATAATATCGATGCTCTCGATTTCCCTTTTCTCCCACTATCCACCATTAAGAATGCAATAAAGGCATCCAAAATAAATAAAGCACCGGGTCCCGATCTTATCCCAATGTCGCTTTTGAAAAACATGCATAAGAAAACATTAATTTACTTATGTAAGATATTTAACGCCTGTGTTAAATATTCTTATTTTCCCAAAGCCTGGAAAATCGCTTCCGTGATTTGTATCCCGAAACCCAGCAAACCAAAATCCTCCATTAACAGCTACCGACCCACAAGCCTGATAAGTAGTATAGGGAAATTATTTGAGAGTTTAATAAAGGAAAAAATTTCGAAGGTTCTTAATGAGAAAAATATTTTACTGGACGAGCAATTTGGTTTCAGAAACAAACACAGTACATTACATCAGATCGCTCGAATAAAGAAAATTGTCCAATCAAACTTTGAGCATAAAAAATCCACTGGAATGTTAACATTGGATATAGAGAAGGCGTTTGATTGTGTTTGGCATAATGGGTTGATTTATAAGATGCATAATTATGGTTTTCCAATTTATCTTACAAAACTCGTTCAGAATTTTCTCATGGATCGCTCTTTCTACGTCAATGTGGGTGGATCCAAGTCTCCGCATTTTACACTCTTAGCAGGTGTTCCCCAAGGATCCGTCCTTAGCCCATTGCTTTACTCTGTTTTTACTAGCGACATGCCAATTCCCGAAAACTGTCAGGTCTGTCTTTTCGCAGATGACACTGCTTTACTCAGTTCTTCGGCATCTCCAGACTCTATTACGAAAGATCTTGAAAACGGATTTGAGACGCTAGACAACTATTTCGGAAGATGGAAAATTAAAATAAATCCCAGCAAAACTGAGGCATTATATTTCACAAAAAAAAGAAAACCTAGCCTGATACCCAACGAGCCCTTGCAACTAGGAGGTAATCGAATCAATTGGAACTCGGATTGCATCAAATACCTACATAGGTATTCTTCTCGACAAGAAGCTAACCTTCAAAGCTAATACAGATGCTTCACTAAAAAAATCAGACTCCCTCATCAAATTACTATATCCGTTGATCCACCGAAAATCGTCTTTGTCGACTGAAAATAAATTGTTATTGTACAAAACTATATTTCAGCCTATTTTGCTATATGGGGCCGCGGTATGGGGATCATGTGCTATATCCCACATTAACAAGCTACAAACAAAACAGAATAAAATTTTGAAAATGCTCCTCGACCTACCGTTTTATTTTCCCACATCAACACTACATTCAATTTCGAAAGTTTCTTTAATTTATTCTAAAATTACACACTCCATTATAAACTTTAATTTAACCTGCGCTAATTCTACTAACCTTCTACTTAAGGACTTAACATATCACTCTTAGCCATGTCTCTACTCATTACATATTCTGCTGAACTTTCTGCAGATGATAGCGTATTGTATTGTACTTAATACAGTCTAGATTATAAGGTTTAGTAATAAGTAAGTTAGATAGTTAGGTTAGGTTAGGTTTTATTTTAAACATCATGCATAAGAGGTTTTCTATCCCGTTTTCCTCTTAATTAAGCTCTAATTTTCTTTATTTTCACAATTTGTTCGATAGTCACAGCGCAAATCATTTATACTACATTATACAATTAAATACTAAAGCGCTCTTTACACTTCACAGTGAACGTGAACATGAAAATATAAATTTTCCCCGATCAACAGCGCCGTGAAAAGATTTGACAGTTATCGCATGGTGAGAATTATTTTTCCTGTTCACAGTCGTATTTACCTTAGAACATAGAACCATGGAATGAGCTTGTATTGTATGTTTCTGGCTCCAACATTTGGCGAATAAGTCGAAAGTCAGCCTACTCGGTTGTTGTTTGATATTGACATATGTTGACTGTTCTGTCGATTTGTGCATGAATAAAAGCCAGTTCTTGTCAGATTACCGACAGTCAGCCTACTCAGTTCGCGTTTCGGTATTGACATAATGTTGACCGCGCTGTCGAATTGTGCATGAACAAACGTCAATTTTTGTCAATATTTAAATTCCATAATTTCTAAACGGTCTACTGAGTTAGCTGACTGTCGACCACATGTCGACTTAGTACCCAGATTTTGGAGCCACTGTTTCTATACGTATGGAGACATATAGAACAAGCTCATTCCATGGCTATATATTCAAAGGTATTTACAGTTCCCCGGGAACAACGGAATATGTAAAACGTCTTAAAAAAAAACTAATAAAAATGTCCGTTACAGGAAGGAAGTAGATAATGGATGAGACAATGGAAGACGATGTGGAGCAAAATAGTGCATGAAAGTTTCAGGATAAAGCTAGACATTTGCGATTTCATTGCCGGCAGCAGCAGCGGCATCGGCTGTGTCTTGACTATTCTGCTTTCCAAGCCTCATTGAAGACAGCAACTATGGCAGCAAGATTACGAGTTTCATTGTTTCGCAAAAAAAAAAATAGTTGTTGGGAATGTCGAAAGTGTTTTATAATTTTTAACGTCAAAATAAAGCTTTCGTTCGACACCTTAATGCATAATATTTCGTTTTTTCTTTCTGAAATTTCAAAAGTTTCCCCAGCAGATATGTAGATCCCGCCACTAAAGCAGCATTTGAAATCTGGCAAAAAAAGTAATGCTGCCGATGCTGCTGCCGCTGCCCCAATGTAATTCGCTCAAGGCGAATGCGTGCGGTCTAATTAGCCAAGACACAGGCAATGCCGCTGCTGCTGTCGGCAATGAAATTCCCGCATTAGTTTCCTCTTAATGCACTATTTCGATTTCACACCGAAAATTAGCGTATGCTCTATTTCATTTCTTTGTCTCTTCATTGTTTTTCTAGTCGCTATTTCGGTACCCCGACGTAACCATAAGCGGACTGATAGCAGATCGCATGGCCTGACTCACGACGGCCACGTATCACGAAAATCTCAATTTGGCTACACACTAGAGCTTTCAAATGACGGTCTTCAGTCCATCATAAGATCAGGCTGTTTGGCCGGCCGCATTTTGGACCTAGGCGGGCAGCGCAGAGCAGGGCGCACATGGCATTGTTGCTGTAAAATCAGATTTCGACAATTGTTACAACAACAATGCCATGTGCGCGCTGTGCTGCGCTGCCCTGCCTACGTCCGAGACGCGGCCGGCCTAAGTGTGTGGCCAATTGAGATTTTCATACGTGACTATGTCCTAAGATCATCACTCAAGTGAATGGGTCACTTTAGTCTAATCTGAATACGATAAAATAACTTTTATCATTCTATCCCATTTTGTAAGTTCGGCAGCTATAACGACTGCTTTTTGTTTTCTTGTTTTCCTTGACCTCAAAGCTCTTTTCCGTATTCGATTTTAGTATCATTACGTTGCATGTTTGAAATTAGTAAACGTGTTCTTACGGTTTTCTGATTTTCACTTCTCGTTTCTCTTCTGTAAATATCAACTTCCGGTCTCTTTTCCATTCTTCCGGTTCAAATCTCCCTTTAACGCGTTCCTCCTACATTTTTACTCCCCACACCGTTCAAATTTATAATTTATAATTCATATATTCATAATTAAAACATGATCACATTCGTATTAAACGATTTATATGATTTTATTATTTCATAATCAAACAAAAAAGTATTTTTTTTTTCGCGATGAACCACTTTTCAGAATGCAAATGCAATTCGAACGTGAACAGCATCGTGGAAAAATATCGTGGTGAATTTCACGTCTAGGTCGTTCACTTTCACTTTCACGCGTCTACACTTCTCTGTGAAACGTGGTGAAATTGATTCCACGATGAATTTTTCTTTTCACGGTGAAATATACGGAGAATTTAAAAAAAGTATATGAAATATCAATATTAAATTGTGGAAATGTATTCAAAATATAGTTTATCGAGTTTTCCATTTATTCCAACATAATCCCCGGACGTAAAAAGTTATTTTCATTGATATTTTCCAAGAAAAAATTTTTCCATTTTCACGTTCACGATGAAGTGTACAACGCCCTTAATGGTTGAATAAAGATTGAATTGAATTGAATTAAGTTTTTTTTTCATTTTATTTTTTATGATAGGGTAGATTTCGGATCGGAATTGATTAAGTTTTCCTAAGTAAAATAGTATTGTTCGTCATTGGTTTGTATGTTATCGAGGAATTTGTAAGTTCGTCCGTAAAACAATTCGTAGGGAGTCAGTCCAGTAGTAGAATGTATTGCGTTATTGTAGTTTATTAGTGTCTCGTTTAGTATGTCTTCGTGGTCTTTTTCTTTTCGTTTGTCATAAATTAGTCGGTAAATTTCCGTTAAAGTCGAGTGCAAGCGTTCAATTGGGGAGTTGCTACTACTTTGCTGAAAAGAGCTTTATACTGTATTGCTTGCAAAAATCCTGGAATATATTTGCAGTGAATTCTGTTCCTTGATCGCATATTAGTTTGCTAGGGATTCCATGAAGGCTAAGAAAATGCGTCAGATATTTCACGACATTCAAGCTATGGCGGGAGGAAAGGGTGTAGGCCGCTGCAAATTTTGAGAATTTGTCGATAATTGTTAAAATGTGTTTCCCATTCACGCTATAAACGTCTATGTAAATAATGTCCAATGGTTTTTTAGGAATCTCAGGGTGAACGTAATGTATCTTTGTTGGATTTCTATCATATTTTAATGTCTGACACTCTATGCAGTTATTTATTGTTTGGGTAATTTTTGTTTTCATATGTGGAAAGTAATATTGGCGTTTGAGATGTAAAAGTGTTTCGTCTATTCCTCTGTGATTACTTTTAATATGGTAGTCACGAATGAGTTTGTCTTGTTCGTCGTTTTCACATATGTCAGCAAGTATTTCTGTACAACGTATGATTTTGAAGATTTTACTCCTGGAGAAA
This sequence comes from Chloromyia formosa, assembly GCA_964017055.1. Taxonomy (NCBI): domain Eukaryota; kingdom Metazoa; phylum Arthropoda; class Insecta; order Diptera; family Stratiomyidae; genus Chloromyia; species Chloromyia formosa. Next base: position 48,595,713 of record OZ024817.1, read on the forward strand.
TGTTTAGAATAAGCACTCCGTACCAATTTGAATGTATCGTCATCGGTAAAGATGGCAATAGTTTTGTTTGGAGTAAGGAAGTTTTTGAGAGTATCGGTTATACTGTTTTCGGAAGTTGTTTGCAAGCGAACAGTACGCCTTAATTTATTTTTGAAAACAATTTTCGTAGAAATCGGCGGAGATTTATTTGATACTTCCAGTATTAACTGCAGTTTAAATTCATTCAGAGGTCGTTCTGAGATAGGAATATGATCGTTTAAATCTTCTATTGCAGAATGTATTGTAGAACAATTGGTTTCCTCTGAAATATTCGCTTCAACTAGTTTGATTCTACTGAGCGCATCGGCGTTAACGTTCAGTATACCTTTCTTGTACACAACCTCATAATCGAATTCTTCCAACTTTAACCTCCAGCGAACTAGTTTTGAATTAGGGTCCTTTAGACTCATAAGCCATGTCAATGGTTTATGATCGGTGAATATTTTAAATTTACGTCCGAAAAGGTAAGGGCGGAAGTATTTGGTTGCCCATACTATTGCGAGAAGTTCTTTCTCGATAGTGGAATAGTTTACTTCGGACTCTTTAAGGGTTCTGCTCGCGTAGCATATCGACTTGTCGCTCCCAATTGTTCCTTGCGACAGTATTGCCCCGATAGCGAAGTTGCTAGCATCTGTTGTCAATAAGAAAGGTTTGGTGAAGTCTGGATGTTGAAGTATGGGATCGTTCATTAGTAGGTCTCTGCAACTTTCGAATGCTTTCTTGAATTTTTCCGTTAATTGAATTTGCCTATCTTTTTTTAGACATTCTGTGAGAGGTTTAACTATTTTAGCGAAATCTTTAACAAATTTTCTATAATATCCAAGGAGTCCTAAGAATGATTTGATCTGTTTTTGTGTTTGTGGTAGCGGGAATTCTTTAATTGCTTTAATTTTGTCTGGATTTGGCTTAATGCCATTTTCAGTTATAATATGACCGAGAAATGAAATTTCTTTATGTAAAAATTCGGTCTTATCTAATTGAATTTTGAAGTTCGCGTCACGTAATTTTTCGAAGACTTTCCTTAAATTTTCGGAATGTTCTTGCAAAGACGTGGAAAATACAATAATGTCATCTAGGTATACAAGACAGACTTTTCCTTGTAATTCCTGGAGGATATTATCCATGACCCTTTGAAATGTACAAGGGGCGTTCTTTAGGCCGAAAGGCATTCGAATATATTCGTAATGCATTCCACATTTGTGTTGGACTTTGCCCGTCGCAGTTGGTGTTGTATTGAAGCCACTCCTCCATTTTAACAATGAATGGAGTTACAACAGATTCAAAGCGCTCGTTGTTGAGATTATGCCACTTGATTTTCTCGACTGGTTTGGAGATTGCTTGCGGTTTTGTTCCTCCTTTCAAAATAAATTCTGTCAGGACCGGTGCTGGGTGACCGCAGATTCACCCAAGATCACTTTGCAGTCTTTCATCCAACGTCTCATGAAATTCAGACACAGATGATAGTCTATCTGCGTCGCATGAGTTCCACTGCTATATGTGATTAGGTGCCTTTGGTTCTTAATGAACCATGTGTTGAGGATGACCAGACCGTGTGATCTGCACATCGCCAGGATAGCCTCACTTTCATCATTTCTGGCTGTAGATTGGCTACCGTTCCCACCATGGCAATCCTCGTAATCATAGTTCGATTCTCCCACATGGCCATTGAAATCCCCTCCGAAAAAAACCAGCTCGGTATCTGGTATACTTTGAAGCAGTGTGTCAACGTCGCTCCAAAATGCCTCTTTTTCACTTTGCTGCAAACCCACTTGGGGAGCGTAGGCACTTATAACGTTCCACACTCTTTCGCAGATAACAAATTTGATACTCATCAAGCGGTCGCTTATCTTCGAGATACGCACGATGCTGCCAAGTAAAGCCGGTGACAGAATAACGCCAACCCCGTTTCTATCATTCGAGTTTCCATAATAGTACAATTTGTACTTTTTGGAATTCGTCAAAAAACGAGCTCGGTCCACCTGGTCATTTCGCCACTTGGTCTCCTGCACGCACATAATGTCTATCCTTCTCCGTTTCATGACGTCCTCCAGTTCTTCGCTCTTTCCTGTCATGGATCCGACATTCCAACTTGCAACCCTCAGCCTCTCTACAGTGTACATCGACTGCCTCATAGCGCTCGCCCCCGGAAACCGTCGAGCTCTGGCACGAACAATGTTCGCCCTGTGATCACTCAACTGCGCATCAGAAGTAGTGCCCAGCGGGGTAGTGCTTCTTGCGTGTTCTACCATAAGGGCTTACATCCATTCTTTTACACCTATCCGGAGAAAGGTGGGGTTGGATGGCACTAGTGTGTGGAAAATAAATTTGTATGGACTTTCCTTTTATATCCTGCGGTGGTCTCCAGACCCGGCAACCCACTCACACACACTGACCTGTGGGAGGTCCTAAAGATGTTAAATAGTGCCGCAGGCTCATCTAGAGGTGTTGTTGTTGCCTGCACGTGATTGGTCCTATTAGCCGCCTCGTACGATCAAAGTAGGACTCACCTAGGGGTGCATATTCTAAACTCGTCACCCCACGGGTGATTAAAAGATATATTCATGGATTATATAAAAAACAATGAAATAGTTAATATATGCTATATATGGTTTTGTGTATGTGTATGTATTCATGTATTTTGTAATCGAATTTCCTCCTTCTTTAAGACTGGAGTGGTTCTCCACTGAAGACCAGTATTTATGTCTATACTAACGTTTTGTTATCTCTAATAAAATAGTTGTGAACAAAGTTTTATTTGATTATAAAGTGATTAAGATATTTACTTAACTATGAAACTCGTAATCGCATTTCGTATCAGATTGGCATCAACATTACGATCAATTATTTCCGGCTGGTCAGGTTGCTCTCGAATCAATTGGGGTCTCATATCGTCCAACCATGTTTGGTTAATAATATCGTTCCTGTCGTTCAAAAAATTATGTAATGCGCAGTAAACCTTTATAATTAACGTCGCGTTATCTATATGGTTATCAATCCCTTTGCCTATACGCCTAAATCGGGCTTTTAAATAGCCAAACGCGTTTTCAACGACTCTTCCGCATTTGAAAGTTTTGTTCACTTTACAAGCGTCCACATTGAATGGATAGGGCTTCATTAAATATGGAGCTGCCCGGAATGCAGAATCTGCAATGATTAAAGCCGGTACGTTTTGCCCGTCTATTTGTTTGGAATTTTTCCATTTTACACTTGTATCATTCAAGTGTTTTTTTTAATAAGGACTCCTCGAAAATTTGAGAGTCGTTGCATCGGCTTCCAACGTTTATATATAAAAATGATACAAAGTATCTACACTGCATGCAGATACATCGAAACATGGATATGTCTTATGCCTACCGAAAGCGTGGGATGTGTTTTGTCGAATGATTTCATCCAGTATAACTATACTGGGATCTTTATAAAACTTACGTCGATATCTTCAACACAACAGGTTACACGCAGTCGGTAGCCAATGACACATCCATGTTTCGATGTATCTGCATGCAGTGTAAATACTTTGTATCATTTCCCACCAAAAGCCAATAACCTGTCTTCCAAGAACCAATTCCCGATAAACCCGCCCCAAATCAAACTTAACACCCCCTTTAAGAGACAGAGAGACATACCCCATTGAAAACTAACGTCCCCATATGAACCGGATACACCCGTTCTAATGAGATTGAACACCCAACCACATGAGACAGATAGACACGCCCTATTGAAAGTCAACATTTATGCTGCTAATACACCGTACCGTATGTGGAGCTTTTGTTCTATGTTTATAGCACGTAGTATAAATCCGCCATTTTGTTCTATATGTTTATTGCACGTGTGGTGAGGGCCCACATTGTAAACCAGTCAGACCTCAAATCGCCGCCATTGCAAATGCACAACCACAGTCGCTGGATCACCCGATTTGGCTCGAATTAACTTCATCCGCTCTCGCTCATCTTCGGGGGGCGGGAACTATGTACACTCTCTCAAATTGCGTCTGCGCATGTCCAAGTGTTAGTCGAACTGACTACTTGCTACTTTTTCTGGGATCCTAGTGATTCAGATAGTACAATGGGTGCTATTTTAAATCGGCCACTACATTCATTCTTGCCGTCCACAACGTCAATCAACATCTCAACATGTACACACAAGATCCCCGCAAGCGCACCGCCCGCGCGGATCAACAAGCAACAGCCATGCACAATGACTACTTCACTCAAACGACATGCACAACCAGAATAGAAAAATTTTCAATGGGCTTGTTTCCTCTTCTGACCCCGGAGTAGAAAAACAGACATTTCGTGTGACGGACAGATTTTTAGGATGACCCCCAGCTATAAGACATATCCATGTCAAAAACGATACCTGTGGAATATCGAAATTTTATCTTTAAAATTCAAAAAAATACTTTTAATTGAGCATAATTACATATCATCAACTAATGCTAGAAGTACCATCGAATACCAACCCTTGTAATTGTAATAGTCAACGGCATCTCGAACTCTTGGCCGAATTTCGATATGACATCCATCTGGAATCCCAATTTAAATCATATTTTGCTTAGTTGTCATTTAAAGCACATACAAACTTACCTAACGCACCGATATATTGTGGGAAACCAAGAGCCGTGAATCCATCTATGTTCTTTTAGACTTTCTCAGAGGTGAGAGGAAAATAATTGAAATAATATGGTCGCGGAATAGTCCAAGCCTCATTACAAAATTCTAAAACCTGCTACAGACAATGGCCCATCGCGATGGTCACTTTGATGGCCGCCATCATGCACAAAATGTCAATTCAAATGTTTTCAAACATAGTACGTCCACACAATGGTCTTCGATGGGCCATCAGGAAATTGCGCATAGTGGGCCATTGAAATTGACAGCTGTCGCTCTGTGCGTAATGGCAGTTATGAACAAACGGATAGCGTATGACAGAAGGTCCGCGCCAGTAGCATTGCGATAATTATGTTTCCCGTTTACCTCGAGACGGGTCAATTTACGGCACAAGACGTTGCATTTACGTGGCCAAGTGCCCGAACCCAGGGAACCGGGCGTTTCGATTCTAACGTGATAACTAATTTTGCGGCACAACATCCGGCCTTGTACAAATCGCAGCCGTTCTTTAGCTTCTTCGAGACACATTCACGACAGCGGCCGACACTCCCATCATTTCATCGCGCCCGCTACAACATACAGCTTCAATCTGTATTTTCAGTCCACCGTGCAAATGATTGAGTCGATGGAGAACCAAGAGACCAAGGATCAATTGAGTCCAGCATTTGTGTCGGGCATTGAGAAGGTGCCTGAAAACGATGGAAACGAACATTGGGTCAGCTGTTCAAAGTTGTTTTCGACTGGATTGACAGACACCGATGGGCCATCGCGTGGAGAAAAATGGCTCTCGAAGCCATTTGTGGCCATCCGATGGCCCATCGCTGTTGACAGAAATGACGGTTACGCGGCATTGGCCACTGAACGCCATCCGCCCGTCCCCGAATGGCCGGGGCTGGACCACTGTCTGTAGCAGGCATAAAAATAGGTCGCACACAGTAAATTTGCCTACTCCGAATAAATTACCAATGGTTCGGTACTCTGCGGATGATCCTAAAGCGTAAAGCACAATGGCTATTCTTTTCTCGTGGGGTATTGCTTGCCGAAAATTTGAGTCCTTTTTTTCAAGCCCTTCAACAGGCCACAGAGGATTTTAAAATTTTGCTGGGTCATGCGGAAATTGCTTTTAAATGCCGCTTCTCCTCCCACGACAACGTCATACTCCTAAAATAAATTGCTACGATTCTATGCATATTAATATAACCGTGGGGTTCAATGGAACTTGATGTCGCTGATGACATATGCCTTCTCTCGCATAAAATTATGGATTTAAGCGGTATGGCTTTAAACCCCGAGAGGGAGCCAAACACGTTTGGGCTGAAGATTAACACTAATAAGACCAAAGTGGTTAGCCTGCCTGGAAATTCAACTCAACTCATTTGTATCAATGGACAGCCTGTGGAAGTGGTGGACGAATTTGTTAACGTAGGTAGCATTGTTGCCGTTGATGGAGGTACGGAGCATGACATCGCTCGTCGTATCAACCAGGCTAAATGCGCTTTCAGCGTGCTGTATAAAATCTCGCAAAGCAGTTATCTCAGTGTTAAAACCAAACTGAGGCTGTTCCGCTCCCTTGTACTGTGTAATGAACCACCTGTAACGAACCATATTATGGTCTGGTAGTGCTGCTTCCACCGGCAGATCTATGGCAGCACCTGATGAGTAAGGATCTGTTAGTGGTACGAAACCAGAGGCCGAGGGTCCTATTACACCTGGACCCCAATACGAGCGCGAGGGTAAGCGGGCCATCTGCCAACCATTCCATCCTTATCGTCTAATTTTTTTTATTCCCCATTTTCACCTCCCTTGTTTGTGTTGTCTTCCCCAGGCCTATGAATTTTTGTTAATACGTAAAGGACAGGGGCAACGAGCGGTGAAAACCCCGCCCACATCTCCCGAACTGAGCTACAGCAAGCATAGGCCGCTGCTTAGCTCGTTGAGGGGCCTTTTTCTTCGCTAGATGGCTCGGCCCGACCTTCACGGTAATATGCTACTGTTGGCAACCCGAAATAAATGCTAGTTCTTGGCAATGCCTAAAATGTTCAGTTCTTTATGTCATGTCATTCATTACACACTGTTACGACCAAGACGTCTGTTATTCTATTCTAAATAAAGTACTGTAATCGAACACAAGTATATTTCATAATTCATCAACATAGCATCTACAACAGTGGCGACGAGGATATTTGGACAATATCAGTGTTTTACAGTCGCAATTCGGTTTTCCTTTTTTTCTCGCGTGGATAACCTCAAACTCAAAAACTCACATCATGGAGACATTCCAGAAAACGCTAATGGATTTCATCAGGCTTCAACAGGAGCAGAATCAAGCTCAACAGGAAGCCCTGCTTACACACCTTACAAAGGTGTTTGCCGAAAACGGCTGCGGACCACAAAATCGTCCGGCGGCTGACACAGAATTTCGCATGGAAAGTTTGGGGCAAGGCGTATCTGAGTTTGAGTACGACGCAGATAACGACATAACCTTCGACGCATGGTATCTTCGTTACGAGACGCTCTTCACAGAGGACGCGGTCAATCTCCCAGATGCAGCGAAGACCCGGTTGTTGTTGCGGAAACTAAGCACAAGATACCACAGTTTGTATTTAAATTCGATATTGCCACAAAAGCCAAATGACATCTCGTTTGCGGATACAGTGAAATATTTGAAAAACAATTTCGGTAAACAAGAATCTCAGTTCAGTACAAGATACAAGTGTTTGCAGCTAGTGAAATCTGACCTTGAAGACTTTAGTTCATACTCAGCAAGAGTTAATAAACAGTGTGAAGACTTCAAATTGGCGGAACTAACACCAAATCAATTCAAGTGTCTAGTCTTTGTGTGCGGTCTACAGTCTCATCAATACGAGGCAATTCGCATGAAGCTTTTATCTACTATCGACGGTCCAGACGCCGCAACTGTCACTCTTCAGAGTCTAGTGACCGAATGTCATCGTGTCGCCAGTCTCAAGAAGGACACGGCGCTGGTAGAAACCAATACTGTCAACGGAGTGCAGCACAAAAATAGCACTGCAGCTCGCCAAACAAACAGTGCACATCACCAGCAGCAACAACCATCGCGTCAAAAGCCGAAAACCGATCAGAAGAAAAACAAACCCACACCTAAAACTCCTTGCTGGTTCTGTGGCGGTTTACATTACTCAAGACATTGTACATTCAAGTCTCACACCTGCCAGCAGTGCAATAAAAAGGGCCACAAGGAAGGTTACTGTGGAGTTAACAAGAGTAATAGACAGAAGAAGCAGTCATCGTCGACAAATACCATTATACGTATCAACCAAGTGAAGTCATCCCGTAAATACATTACTGTGCACATAAACGACAGAGCATGCAAGCTTCAGTTTGATACTGGCTCTGACATCACCGTCATATATCAAGAGACGTACAACCAGATAGGCAAACCAAGCAGCCAAGCCAGCAGCATACAAGCAAGGAACGCATCCGGAGGACCGATACTCATCAATGCTGAATTTCAGTGTAACGTCACCTTCGGCCAGACATCGTTCTCAGGCATCTGCTACATCACGCCATCGGGCACGCCGAATTTACTCGGAATAGACTGGATCGACGAGCTCGGGTTTTGGGACGTACCCATCAGTTCAGTGTGTCACATGACAACATCAGCTGTTCCAGTAGACAGCCGCAAGACGACCGACAACATCATGTCACGATTTCCAGCAGTTTTTCACGACAGCCCAGGTCTGTGCCAGAAATTTCAAGTTGAACTTCGTGTGAAACCGGACGCGCAGCCAGTGTTCCGGCCCAAACGACCAGTGCCTTTCGCAGTAATCAGCGACATCGATCAAGAAATTGATAGGTTGCAGGGACTTGGCATCATCGAAGTTGTCGAATACTCGCGTTGGGCGGCGCCAATCGTCGCAGTGCGGAAACACAACGGCTCTACACGTATATGTGCCGATTTTTCAACCGGTCTCAACGATGCCCTCGAGCCGTACCCATATCCGCTGCCAACACCAGAGGACATTTTCACAAGGTTATCAGACTGCAAAGTTTTTAGTTTGATCGACCTGTCCGATGCGTTCTTCCAAGTTCAAGTACACGAAAACTCCCAGAAGTTCCTGACGATCAACACGTATCGCGGCCTGTTCCGTTATCGCCGTTTACCATTCGGTGTTAAAGTTGCACCGGGGGCTTTTCAACAAGTCATGGATATGATGTTTGCGGGACTCACTGGAACGTCGGCGTACATGGACGACATACTTGTGTATGGAAAAGACATTGCGGATCACAACAGAAATCTGACGCGGTTGTTCGAGCGAATCCAACAATTCGGATTCACCATCAAAGCGGAGAAATGCAAAATTGCAGTGCACCAGTTAGAATATTTGGGCCACATTTTGTGCAGCAACGGCATCCATCCCAATCCGGAGAAAACCCGTGTCATTGCACAATTGCCACCACCTAACGACTTTGCAACGCTTCGCTCATATCTCGGCGCAATCAATTTCTACGGAAAATTCATCAACCAGATGCACGATCTTCGACACCCTCTCAATCAGCTGTTGAAGAAGGACGCAAAGTGGTCGTGGACGCCACAGTGTCAACAATCGTTCGAGAAATTTAAACAGATCCTGCAATCCGACCTCCTTCTTACTCACTTTAATCCGGAGCTCGATTTAATTGTCGCTGGTGATGCATCAAACACCGGCATCGGCGCATGTATCCTGCACCGCTTCCCTGATGGCAGCGTCAAAGCAATTTATCATGCTTCGCGGACGCTCACCAATGCTGAGAAAAACTATAGCCAGATCGAGAAAGAGGGCCTGGCGCTGATCTTCGCAGTCACCAAATTTCATCGGATGATATATGGACGGAAATTCACCTTGCAAACCGACCATAAGCCTCTTCTGGCCATTTTTGGCTCGAAAAAAGGAATCCCGGTATACACAGCCAACAGACTCCAACGATGGGCACTTACACTGAGAGCATACGACTTTTCAATTGAGTACGTCCAGACCGACCACTTCGGCCATGCAGATGTACTCTCACGGCTCATCAGCTCACATTCACCACCATCAACTGAGGAAGACACTGTCATCGCATCGCTTTCACTAGAGCGCGACTTCCAGTGTACACTAGTTGCAGCAATATCAACGATGCAGCCAATCACATATGCAGATATAGCAAAAGCAACTCAGCAGTCCGTCACGCTAAGCTGCGTTATGGAAAACATTCAGAATGGTTGGCCACACAAAAATCAGATCACTGATCAAATTGCACCATTTTACGCAAGACAAACATCGCTTTCAACCTGCGAACAGTGTATCATGTTCGGCACCAGAGTCGTCGTACCTGAGTGTTTCCAGCGTAAAATATTGCAACGACTTCACCAGGACCATCCAGGTCAATCCCGCATGAAGAGCCTAGCCCGAAGCTTTGTATTTTGGCCAGCTATGGACAAACAGATCGAGGAGTACGTTCGAAATTGTCCCAAATGCGTCGAAACCAGCAAATCTCCGATTCGCGTTCCACTGCATCCATGGAAGAAGCCCTTCGGACCCTGGTCCCGAATACATGTTGATTTCGCTTGTCCAGTCGAAGGACACTACTTCATTGTCATCATAGACTCTTTCTCAAAGTGGCCAGAAGTACACGTAACAAAGACCATCACAGCATCATACACGATTGACACCCTGTCCAGGTTGTTTTCGCGCTATGGGAACCCAGAGGTGATAGTCAGTGATAATGGAACCCAGTTTACAAGTGCGATTTTTCATCAATTTTGCATGCAACGTGGAATTGAACATATCCGTACAGCACCATATCATCCTCAATCAAACGGCCAGGCAGAGCGGTTCGTTGATACATTCAAGCGCGCATTGCGGAAATTCCAAGAAGGGGGAGGAACGCCGCTAAAACAATTAGAATCATTCCTGGCGACGTACCGAGCGACACCGAATCGAAGCGCACCAGATGGTAAATCCCCGTCCGAGCTGTTCATCGGACGCCGAATACGCACAACGCTTGATCTACTTCTACCTACAAGTCATCCAGAGTCAAATGGAAGTGATTCCCAGTATGTTGAACATCAATACAATCGCAAACACGGCGTCAAACCTAAGGCGTTTGCGGTTGGTGATGCAGTCTACGTTCAAAAACACGTACAAAACAAGAAACCGGAATGGATTCCTGGTATTGTGATCGAGCGCATCGGCCATGTCATGTACAACATCCACATCAAGGATGTTGGCCGTAACCAACTTGTCCGCGCCCATGTCGATCAAATGCAGCCAAGACCACCCACGATTTCTCATCGGATACTCATAGCATACCGCTAACTACCTTCCTTGATGTGTTCGACATCAAGCCTCATCGGGCGCAGCTTCAATCAGCACCTACACAGAGAGATTCAGACGCGGGAACTATATTCACTCCAACAGCAGGCGACGTCTTCAGTTCCGCGCCAGCTGCAGCAGAAGTACCAATAACGCCGGCACGCCCTCAGCGACCAGTGCGTGAACGTAGAGCTCCTGCGTACCAGAAAGACTACGAGTTATTTTGAGGGGGAGATGTTGGCAACCCGAAATAAATGCTAGTTCTTGGCAATGCCTAAAATGTTCAGTTCTTTATGTCATGTCATTCATTACACACTGTTACGACCAAGACGTCTGTTATTCTATTCTAAATAAAGTACTGTAATCGAACACAAGTATATTTCATAATTCATCAACATAGCATCTACAACAGCTACCTTAGGCTCCGTCCCCACGGCCATCTTTGGATGCCCACCAAACCGTCCGTTACAATATTTTGTTCAAGTAAATACTGGGAAATCATTTATAAATCACTATTTTTCTTTTAATACGCGCAAATAAATACTGACGAGCACATACACATAACAGAAATACCTTGATTTTCTTTTTTTTTTTTTTGTGGGCGGCGAAGCCCTAGGAATGACAGGCCACAAATACCACTCTTCCTTCGTGATAGAGTTAGCCGGATGGATGGAACTTTTTTCGAGCGAAGTCCCAGCACTGCGACATGTAAATGCGGGCGAAGCCCCGGCTCTGCTGTCGATACGGGCGACGAAGCCCCAGAACGGCTTGCGGGCGAAGCCCCGACACTGCAAACTGAAAAATGCGGCACTGCCACCTGAAGATGCGGGCGAAGCCCCGGCACTGTTGTCGATACGGGCGACGAGGCCCTAGAACGGATTGCGGGCGAAGCCCCGGCACTTCTGGGGAGATTTGACAAAAAAAATCTAAAAAAAATAAATAAATAAAACAGTGTCGTCGATACCCGAACTATAAATAAGCAGGTTTATCCGTTTATATTTTATATTACTTACTTGGTATACAGGAGAAACTAAACCACCGGACCTTCAGTCTTTCTTCCTCGAGGAAAAACGTCCACCTCGTCCGAGTGGTTCGGAGGAAAAGACCATGCGGTCGTTTAAATTCCTCTTCTGTCCCCTTTCCGGAAACGCCTTTGTGAGGTGAGTACACCAGCATCCCACCTTGCGATCCGCATGGGAAATTTAAGTGAAAATTTATCAATTTCGGGACGCTACCCCAATGTTAATTGACAAATTTCCCCATATTTTTACACGTCAATTGTTTGACAATTCTCAATTGTCAGATGGAAAAATGTCAACAGTTCGTCCTCCGGGCGATTTGTGTAATGTTCGGATTGTGCAGCCGGGCCATCGTAAGGTGTAACGTCGCTGGACCACAAAGGATGAAATTCGATCATCCTCAACTGCAAGTGACAGGTAATTGTTTTGGCATTTGTTCTCTCCACAGATAAGTATCGAACTCTGGCCTTGGGGTATATCCGTTCTCGGATATGTTGAGTTGTCAAAAATAAGTCAAATCAACTATTCGAAAACGGAGGTGATACCTCTAGGCCCATTCACCCATAAAGGCTTCCATTACAGTGTTCATAATAGTTCAAACATAGCTATTTTTAAAAGCTTTTCGATATTCAATTCTATAACAGAATTAAAAAGATGGCGATTATTTAGTTTGACAATATATAGTATCTTCTACTAAAAAATGGTACTTTAAAGTTAAAGTTGCAAACAATTTGTTTTCGCCACCGTAAAATTTTCACCTTGGAGTAACAGAAACCATCCATTTGACACTATATATTTTAGCTCCCAGAGCAGCAGAAGTAGCTTTATTGTTTTGAATGTTACTATGAAGTGGTCTAGAGCAGTTGCGCCGAGATATATTGCTCCCAGTGAATACAAAAAACGATACTATAATATAGTTTCTTTATTTTATTCAAATTTGTCGATTTACAACGATTTCTTCTGTCGAAGGAGAACATTTCCGACCGTTCCGCGCTTGCTAACCACAAAAACTCTCAAAAATATCATCTTCTTCTTTTTTTTTTCTTTTCTCTAGAAAGTCCCTCTTAGCTACATTATTGTATTCACATCTACTTGAGAGGTTAAAGCAACGTTTACAATTCAAATTCTTGCAAGTCAGCGGTTTACATTATACTACAACTCGGCCATTCTGACAAAATTGATTGACCTCTATCATTTCTTCTCTTTACGTAATATTCAACATGGGCTATTCCCTCTTCTTTTTCACTTGCCGGTAATGTTGCCATGAGCAACTTACGATGCGTCCGGTGACCTACCGCTCTATCCACTTTTTCATTCGGTTAGCTTCTACTACCCCATCGTACGGTAACTGGGTAATCTGGCAATTATCAATATCCCTAATGACATACCGGTCATTTGGTAGCACTTTATACACCACGTAGGGTCCACGATAGTTTTCATTAAATTTCTTATTTGTACCTGCGGTTGTGTCGATATGTCTCACCACTACAAAATCACCCTGAGAATAATTCTTCGGCGGTTTGCTTTTTGCAGCAAAATACTTGGCATTGACGTCTTGTGATTTCTGAATTGATTCGGCGGCTTCTCGTCGTGCCTCGTCTAAGTCCTGCAGCCTCTCTGTATTATACTTTTCTTGCAAAAACTCAGTCATATGATCTACAATAACTCCCTTTTGGTTTACCCCAAACAGCAGTTGACTTGGCGTTTTCTTCGTAGATTGATGTTGGGAGTTGTTCAGTGCAAACTCCACTTGTTCTAGCATTTTCGACCAGTCAGCGTGCTCTACGGGTTCGGTGACTTTACTCAGCATCGCTTTTATAATGCGGTTTACTCGCTCGACTTGACCGTTGGCTTGGGCGGATGCAACAGCCACCTTGATCGATATTTCGGTTCAGTAGATATTCTCCAAATCTTTTGGACTTGAAACTTGCTCCCCGGTCACTTATGACGCGTCGGGGTCGGCTGTACATAGCGAAATATTTATCCAGGCACACTTCTACTTCTTTGGTACCAGTGGATTTCACAGCAAACAACTTCGTAAACTTCGTAAAACCGTTGACTACTAATAGGATATGTTTCCGAGCTCCTCGAATTGACGGCAAAGGTCCAAAGTGGTCCACATGTATCGTGTCGAACGGTACTGGCTTTTTCGGAATGCTATACCTATACAGGTTTCTTTCTGTTATTCTAACTGGCGGTGAACACAGTATACAACGAATACAATTTTTGATGAATCTCTCGACTTTCGGCTTCATACGGTCGAACCAGTAATTTCTTTTCAGTTGTTCGTACTTTTTGTCGACTCCTAAATGACAGATCTTTTCGTGTAACATTCGAATAACATTCTCTTCCATTTCTTGCGGAATATATAACTGCGGGTGACCTGCCTTGTCTCATCGGAATAATAGTCCATCCTTGAGTTCAAATCCTTCCACCTTTTGTTCTTCCAACCGTTTGCGCAATGCCACTATATTTGCATCTCGATTCTGCGTTGCCTGTATCATAAAATTCACTTCCATTTGCTCTGCGGCGGTGACTACCTTGCAATATATTTTCTCGCAAATCTCCATGTCTTCATCCTGCTCGGCTCCTTGATTCTCTCCGTCTTCGGTATTCTCCTCATCCTCGGTAAATCTATCGCTTCTATCCAATGCACTCACGACAGCCAGGCGGTTGCTGATTTCTGTTTGAAAATCTATCGGTTCTATGTCATGCTGTTTGTGACATCGACTCAGGGCATCCACATGCCCCATCAATACCCCACTGCGGTGTTGTATGCGGAACGAGAAATGCTGCAATTCCAAAGCCCATCGAGCAATCTTCGGGGATATATTCTTCTTGTCGAACGTCAGTGACAAAGCACTGTAGTCTGTCACCACTTTAAAGATTATTCCATGCAGATAATTACGAAACTTCCTCACGGCATAAACAATGGCCAGCGTCTCGAGCTCATAGCTTTGCATGCGGGATTCTTCGGGTGATGTTGCCTTCGAAAAATAATATATCGGGTGGAATTTCCCATCGTCTTGTCTCTGCATTAGTATCGCACCATATCCTACGCTGCATGCATCGGTGTGTAGCTCCGTCTCCCTGTCCGGATTAAAAATAGCTAACACAGGGGAGGCTAACATTTTCTCTTTTAATTCTTCGAATGCATTTCTACATTGGTCGTCTATTTCGAATTTGACGCCTTCCCTCAGTAATCTTTGCAGCGGGTGGGCAATCCTTGAGTAGTTTGGAACAAATCGTCGGAAAACTGAAAATAAGCCCAAACATGATCGTACTTGCTTGATCGTAGTAGGCATT